>OX328129.1:26724336-27379878 GCA_946811695.1 Gonocerus acuteangulatus | reverse complement strand
ATTTTCGCAATCTAGCAGAGTTGGGGCATTATTTAATAAATTTCTTATTCAATAATTATTGAATGTTATATATTTTTATTGAATAAGAATTTATTCATTGATCAAGTTATTCATCCACTGTTCTTTTTATTCTATAAATAACAGGGTTGCATCATTAATCGATAAATTGTTATTAAATTATTTAATTATTCGTTCATCATAAATAAGCCATTATTTTTCATTATTAATTTTGACGAACATGCTACCTCTAAGTTCACTTCCGGTCCTCTTCCTATCCCACTCTAGTCCACTTTGACCACTTCAGGTCTTCAGGCCAATTCCAGTTCACTTCAGATCACTTATGGTCTACTTAAGCCCATCGCCAATCCACTCAAGTCACTCCCAAGTAATACTAGTTCACTTCCGCTCTCCCATAATTACTTTTGAATCGCTACATTCACTTCCGGATCCGTTTCCGGGGACTTCCGGTTCATTTCACTTTACTTCCCGTCTCTCATATTTACTTTAGGGTGTTCATCCCTGGGTCATTTCCGGGTGAATATGAATCACCCCCGCTTCACCTTATTCGTACTTCCCGTCTTTCATATTTACTTCTAGGTCCCTACTCCCATCCCTAAACCAACTTCCGATTTGATATGAGTCACTTCCTAGCTCTGCAATTAATTTTTGCCGAACACTGTTTTTATTCTATTACTAATGAAACTGACAATAAACTAGGAACTATTATACTAATATTTTCGATAAAATATAGACGTTACCAAGGGCCTAGAGCCATTTATTACATAATTATAAACAGTACATTTCACTTATTTTTACAATTACAGCTTTATAGAATGATTTCCACTTTAGTTTTTATAATCATTTTATTGTAATTATTATATTGTCAGTATATTTATTTTTTATATTTCATTTATTAATCTATTCTCTATTTTTCTTTTACTCTATTTTTTGTATTCCTATTTGAATTTATTTCCTTATATCCACATCAACTACTAAAAAAAAACGCGGAGCATCATGATCCCCCAATAAATAAATAAATATTCTATTACAATTTGCATTCAAATAAATTATTTTTATTAAATAATGAGTAAAAAAAAAAGTTCCGGTAGTCGTTGGATGGCTAAATAATGATTGAACTATTATTCATTATTCAAAATGAAATAACATATTTATTCATCATTCTGAATGATTTTGCCCCGATTCTGCTATCTACTAGGTAAGATCGATTAACATTTGACGATTTTTTTTAACTCTTTAAATTGTTCAACCTTATAGCTACATTCTTTCGGAAAGTGCCGAAAGAAGTGTCATAAGTTACCAGGATATTCCATTATGACACAAGTTCTGCATGGACGTATATAGAAAATAATTTCGGGAGGGGCTGGGAAAATTTCGGGGGGGGGGGGGGCTGAGACCATTTCCGGGGTATGGAATACTAAAAATTTAGAACATGGAATAGTTTTAGGCAACTAAAACGCTACTACGCGTAAAATAAATTATTTTTTATGAACTAAGTGATCTTATTTAATTTATTTTTAAGGGTTTCACGACAAGTTTTTACCAGCAAATCAAAATTTCGGGGGGGCTGCAGCCCCCTCAGCCCCCCCCCTTATATACGCCCAAGAAGTTCTGTAACTGCAGAAGAACAGGACAGACTGAAAACTGCCTACTCCGGAGAAGACGCCCTACATTTATGTATTGCAGAATAGTCTATGTAGATTCTTAAGGAGTTAAAACATGGCATGGAACTTCCATGACATACAATAAAATTATATTACATTAATTTTAACGTATTAACAGAAAAATGTATTGTAATAAAAACACACTAGTGCGGAAAAATCTTGAAAACATGAAATGTAAATGTTGGGAATTCTTGAAATATAAATTTATGAAAGGAATATCACAGAATTTAATTTTAAATATTTAACTGTAATTTCAAAAAAAATAACTTATCGGAAATATAGCTGATTTTGAAATGCTATAGCTTGATATTACATATTGAATTAATTCTTCCTACATTTGCTAATTGTAAGATATCACGGACGAAAGGTCTACTACTTCTAATTTAACATATTTCTTGGATTATCAATAAATTAGTGTAATGTTTGTATACTTGAAAAAAATTATATAAGTATTTTTGTTTATCTCGGAAATTTCAGAGGTTGAGTTCATTGTCCTCGATGAAAACTTAAAGAAGCGACTGAAAAAAAATATGTTATTCAGTACTGATTATCAATAATGACTATGTTCTTTCTTTTATATATATGCATATATATATATATATATATATATATATATATATATATATATATATATATGCATATATATATATATATATATATATATATGTGTCTGTTAACACGATAGCGGCCAGAGTTTTTGTTTTTTCGTCACGAAACTTGGTATATAGCTTTCAATTAGCAAACGATTGAACGAGTTCGTTAACCACCAAAGTCGGTCCACCGGAAGGGGGGGTTTACCCCGAACCCAAAACACTTATTTGACTATGTCAGCCGTAATATTTGTTATATTTCAACAAAACTTGGTATTCGTAGTGGTAATATAGAGAGAAAAGTGAGATATAAAAATGAACTAAATCGGTTCATTAGAAGGGGGGGTTTACTCCGGACCCACAATACCAATTCGCCACTAACAGCCGTGATTTTTGGTATATTTAGACGAAACTCGGTATTCGTAGTGCTAATCCACAGGTAAATATGTGTTGTAAAAATAAACGAAATCGGTTCATTAGAGGGGGGGTTTACTCCGGACCCACAATACCAATTCGCCACTACCAGCCGTGATTTTTGGTATATTTCGACGAAACTCGGTATTCGTAGTGGTAATCTACAGGTAAATATGTGTTGTAAAAATAAACTAAATCGGTTCATTAGAAGGGGGGTTTACTCCGGACCCAAATTCCTAATATACTCATACCGGTCGTAATTTCTGCTGTATTGTAACGAAACGCGGTATACGTCGTGGGTAACTCATGAGAAAGAAGTGTTGTAAAAATGAGCTGAATCGGTCAATCGGAAAGCGGGGGTTTAATTTGTAATATATTTTAATAGAAAAGCCGGCAGACGTAGGTTCACAAAGCCGCCGCAAGGAGCGCTTTCTACCACTAGAGTGACTGTATCCTGTTCCTGCGTTAGATCACGATAATATGAGGATTTTTGTATTTATTACGTAGTGTAGTAGGTACCATGTGTAAACCTAACTCTGGATGCAAATTAATAATTGATCAGTTACTCATTACAAAATGAGAACTATTCACGTTTTTATTTTATTTATGTAGGATATTTTAAGCAAATTGTTCTGGAAAGCAGTCTACACTACCCAAATTCTGAGGAAAGTGCTTAGTTATGCAGCTCCTGCGTGACGGACTTTTTTTTTCAACAGACAATCACTAGATACTCTTATAAAATAAACATATGGGTATTAGATTTCCAACGGCATACTCATAACAGAGATTCTCTCTCAATTTAATAGTTTAATTGGAAATTTAGGTGTAAAATAACTGATAAATAAAACTATTTTATCTGTTAGAGTCTAGACGTGGCCCTGTCTGCAGATGAAACCAGCCTAAGGTTTAGGCTGTAATTTTTATTTTTTGTGCTCCTGATGAGGCGTCAAAGGGACATAAAGAGGTGTGAAATAAAGGATTATTAACTTTGTATATATTTATCATCTATAACTTTATTTATCATTATTTTGTTTTATTTTATTTTATTTTTTTTTTTGGACAGGGACTGATTTTCAGAGTCACAAAACTGTTTAATGTTGGTCATCGCCAAAGTTGCGGGACTCTAAAAAAAAAAAATAATAATAAATAAAGAATAATGCCTAGGTAGGTAATGAAATTTGACTTTCCGCCACATTATGAAACATAGGGTCACCATCTTATAACATACCACTAACCTTTAAGTAGGGAGGTGGGGTGTTCACAGCACCCCATGAGTTAATTAGCTCTATATTTTCAATTTAAAGATTTTCGATCTAGTTTCCTAGTCAGTCCTAGTTCAGAAGATATTGTTCGTTGTGTTGCGACCTGTATAATGGAGAAGCTGCACACATCTGAAGCATGCCTGGAGATAAAAGACTGAATAACCCGATATCCCGGAGTATCCAGTAAGGAGATACTGGAGAGAGACAAGCTGGACCACCGACGTCCGATAGCTGGGGCTTCCTCTCCTCTTACAGTTATACCACCCACCTCAACTTGCAAAGAATATTTTTATTTTCACAGCCTCCAGTATCGTTTTGCATACTTCTCAATACTTGTGTATTCTAAAATTAAAACACAAAAAAATAGATAGCTCTGGCATCGAAATAAAATAATTCTAGCTCCCGTGAAGGTATATGCCAAGTAATTCTGGTGCAATAAAGTTCCTCACGCGGCAGCTGCATAACTTATGCACATTCCCCAGAAGATGGGTAGAGTACACTACATTCTTAAATAATTTGCTTAAAATAATCTATATATATATAAACGTGAATAGTTTTACTCTTTTATACAGGGTGTATAGACAATTAATGACAATACTCCAGGGAGTGAAACTAGACAAAAATGTACTTCAACACCACCAACCACACATTTCTATCTCACTCCGTTCCAGACATATTTTTTTCAACTATTGATTACATTTTTTAAATCAGCATTAAATTTTCTTTAATACTAATGCACATTCAATGTTCAAAAGTATCTCAAACCGCAATATCAAATCAAAAAGTAGAAATTAACAAAAGCTTCTGGTTAGCGAGAACTTTTCGAAAATCACTACCCTTCCAAAAAAAGTCCTGCAGACTGCCGAATCTCATAAAAGTTGTAAGATTTAATCAGCTTCCCAATAGTATTCTCAGAACTGAGATTGTCTCTCAATTTCATATTGCAATTGAAATTCTAGAGTGAAAAAACATCAAATAAATAAAAGTAATATTATGTTTATTTTCGTGATATTATCAGAAATAAATGAAAATTATTCTTGATCAAATTGAATAGTAAGTCTTACATAAAAGTTGAATAAAAAAAAATACATCGAAAATTATTAACGTTCTTACAACTGGCCTCCTTGCAGAACACACGAACGACACCTGGTCATACCGCTGATGTAGTCCTTGCGCCAGATCAGGTGTTTCGGCCGGCCAATGCTCAGGTCCAAATCTCCCAATCCGTCTTCCAGCAAAGTGTTAATTGGCCCTGTGAATTGGCCGGCCGAAAACCCTGACCTGACGTCGCTTAAATTTTAGGCGTGGGGTTGGCTTAAGTCACAAGTGTATAAAATACCCATTTAGGAAACAAACCACTTGATCGCAAGGATTCGCAAATTATTTGTACAAATGATCATTTGTGGACCATGATGAGATAGCAAGGACTACATCAGCGGTGTGGCCAGGTGTCGTCAGTGTGTTCTGTAAGGAGGACCGTTGTAAGAACGTTTATAATTTTCGATGTATTTTTTTTTTTAATCGTTATTTTTTCACAAAAAATCAAACACCACCAATAAATGCTACTATTCGTTTACTAATAGCAGTAGAGACATGAACGGAACCGCGCAAAGATGACGCAGTTCCTGTGAGTCGGACTTTTTATAATTGTTGGGGACTTTCTGATATTAGAATTATTCATACATGACACTGCAATCCAAAAAAGACGTGACACCGGCGTCATCAAAGGCCACACACTCGCAAAATATTGCAGAAACAAAACTCTTATCTGTGCTGATGTTAATACACACTTAGATCTCACAAATTGATTGCCTTTCAGGAAATTAAATTTTTTTGAAGAAATAAGTTAACAAGCTCAGCTACGAAATCAGATCTTCAGACAGATGGATATGGAAGTCATCAGCTGTGAAGAAGATGCCACGCCTACGCCCAACGTGGAGGTATATAAATGTTATGTTCTTCCTATTTCTGTAGTTTTTAATAAATATTTTCACATTATTAAGTCCAGTCTGTATAAATCTGTCCTACAAATCTAAATTGGTTTCAATAATAAAGGGGGTAAAAAGAGTATTGGGAAATAAGGAGCAAAAAGCTACAACAACAATAAATTTTAAAGTCCATTATTATTAACTAAGAATTTTAGGACGAGTCATCTATAGGTTACCACCCTTTTCTACCCAGGATAGAGCTGATGCCTTTTCTTTTTTCTAAGGAAAATCCGCCACCCCATGGTGGGAATTGAGCCCACGATTCTTGGCACGGAGTCAACACAACAATAACAAAAAAAAATGTGCAAATATACACAAATATTCCGACTCGCATATTGCGTAATTTTAGCGTGTTCCCCTTCTTATCCCTAGTTGCCTAAAACTATTCCAAGCTCTAAATTTTTAGTATTCCATACCCCGGAATTGGTCTCAGCCAAAATAATTATATCAAATTATTTTCTTTATACGCCCATGCTAAAGCTAATTAACTATTAGCTACCACGATATTTAAACATTTCATAAATAAATTAACGATTAGCGCCCTGCCGTCGCTAAGCGCTAATTTTTAGCGCTGGGTATATAAGGTAGCGCTAAATTATGCTGAGGTATCAGTTTTTAGCGATCGGTAATTTTTTCACAACCCTTCTTGAAACTGTATTCACATGATCAAAGTTGTCATTACAGTGGAAACACAGAAAAAAGGTGCGATTACGTTCGTAATCACAGAAAATGTGTGATTACAGTCGCAATCATAGAAAAAAATTGTGATTACAGCTGTAATTGCAGATAAATAATAATAATTCTATTAATTTTAGCGACTCTAGTCTATCCAACTCCCTAAAATTAATAGAATTATATTAATTTTTCCGAGTAAGGAACCACTCGCTTTTTCTTTGTTCGCGAACAAATAAAAAGCGAACTAATTGTAAAAGACCCTTTTTTTTTTCTCACTAACATAAGCAGGGCTTTTTTATACTAATTCACTGTTGAAGGTTACTTTACTCCCAGCAAGAACCAATACAATTACTCATCGGAATCCTCCAATAGGAAGGCAAAGGATTTATGCGCATGCGCTGAATCACTGATACAATCACTACTGCTACTTCAAAAGTAACTGGATGTGGTCTTCGCAAAAAGACCCGATGCATTTCGTGGAATTGATGTGAAGGGGCGCACTTTTCATGTTTGGCCTTGACGTTCCTGCCGTGCCGGACCATAGGATGCCGGATTAGAGGAAGCAGGGCCACCACATGGGGGGGGGGACAGCCAGGTACAGTTGTCCCGGGCCCGGGCGCCGTGGGGGCCCTGGACGGGCCTCGCTAATTGGAAAACAATGTTTAGGTTACGAGCTTGTAAAAAGAATGGGGTTTAGAAATATAGACGGGCTTAGCCTATATTTATTGGAATTGTACCTATATTTTTTTTAATGTACATAAACGACAAAACAAGTGAAGTCTCAGAATAGCATATTTCATTACGAGTCGTGACAAACCTACAAGTACCGAAAGTGACCTTTGCTGCACCGCTTGTCGGGGTTTATTCTCATTTCGCTCAAAACGCAAGATGAAAATAACTTTAAAATGTCCAAAGTACTAGAATTTTCAATTTTTTAGATTTGAAATCCTAAAATGTACAAGCTACTTCCATTAAGATTTTTTTTTTTTTTTTTAATGATTTTGAGAACATATTACATTTGTTGTAAAACAATACATTGGAGATTACTATAAGTTTAGTAGACATTTCAACCATTAATAGTAACTATGAGTTCTGTGTGGGAAGAGCAGAAGGTTTATCAATATTGGGGGCCCGGCTCTGAGAAGTGGGGGCCCGTGATCTGGTCCTGGGCCCGGCTCTGAGATGTGGCGGCCCTGAGAGGAAGTTTAGTGTATTATGAAAACTATCAGCCAGAAATGAGTTTGAATGTACGTTATGTTTTTAAATTTTAAAACTTCTGAATAATGCACATTACTCTTTTTTTTTAGGAAAGAAGAAAAAAGTTTAGAAGTGGATTTGAGTACGCTAAAGGGTCAGTAATCTCCCCTAATTTCAATCAGTACTTGCCAAATTGAGGCATTCTAAATAAATTTCTATTATTCTGTTTTATAGGAAACTAAAACTCAAGAAATTTTGTACCGTCTTGAAATTGGTAAGTTTTCAAAAAACTCAATATTTAATTTTAATTACTAGTTAAATAATGGTTATTGAAAATCCTATATAGTTCCTAACTTTGCCATTTTCAATTCTAGGTGTTAATTTATTTATTTGAAATTTAGAGGAATAAACCCTTTAAATATTTAATATGGTAGACAATTATGTACATACATATGACAGAAAAAATAATTTAATAAATATCATATAATGTACAAATACAATTACGACTAATTATTAAAATAAATATAATCTCTGAGGATTGCTACACAGTAAAAATCAGCCATTGTGCTTTGGGTATTGGCACTGATTTCTATTGGGTGGAATTTGTCTGAAACCTGAGGAAGGCTGCTCAAAGTACTTTGCCTTCAAAATAAATATTATAGAAAATTGTAATTAATAATTGATAATGTTTAATACATAATATCCTTTGCTTTCAGCTCCAGTATGCTGATAAAAAGAATAAAGCCATGCTCTTCATCAGTTTTATTGCTGCAATTGTCAGCGGTGCCCTCTCACCTATAAATATAGCGACTGTTCTTGCTCCGGCAGTTTCTCTCTTCATTGAAGAAGAAAGGAGTTTTTATGTAAGATCTTAATAAGAATTTAATAATATTAATTTTATTATTATTATTTATAAGTCATTGGCAATTAAACAAAAAACATTAACGTCTGAGAAGAGATTTAGGTGTACAGGTCAATTCAATTTTAGGTTCACTAAGTATCAATGGAAATACAACATTTTAGCGTGGTTCCTCCCTTCCTTATAAGGAGGAGCCCCCCTTATGAGATGACCTCATGACGCAATCAAGAAGTACCGACTAGAAAATGTTACGTTTCAGAACCCATCTTGAAAATAACGGTGGTTCATGTATATTGTTATAATTATTTTATTATACACTTTATTTTTAGCCACACGTTGGTTGCGCCAACATGTTATAATATTTAATATAGAGAGAAAGAAACAATTAAAATATTTTTAATTAAAGAACGCGCCACGTTGGGTCACCAAAATGTAATAATATTTAATTTTAAAAATATTATATCTAAAGATTTTAAAATTTTATAATAAAAAAATATTATCTATAGCATATTTGATATGCCACGGCTGCTAAATGAGTACTCTTATCTCACGGGTTCGGGTTCAAAGAAAGGTAGACGAAAACACAGATTATTCTGTTGTGGATAACTTTAAAACTTTAAATGTAACTAACAAAAGACGGTAAAAGTGATGTTTCACGCCCTCAAAACCGATTTCTTTAACTCTTTTCACAACAATTTATTTTGATGCACTAAACACGAATACGTTAAAAAAAAAAAAAAAAAAAAAAAAAACATTCGCATTTAACTAGGAAAGAAGTTATTAAGCACTAAAGTTCACTGTTAGGAAGGTTATAAAACTAGGCGTCAACAGCGTATTTGTAAACACGCGCATGCGCAGATATGTAACATTGGGAAATAGAGAACTCCCATTTGAAATGTTCAGAAACCATTTATTCAAAAATATTGTTAATTTTAAGGGCATCCTCACCCGTCGTCACCTGTCGCTTAAGGGCGTACGTGCTATGCGTTTCCGCTCGCTCAAGAAAATAACAAAACCCCAGTCAATCCAACTCGCTAAAATTAATAGAATTCTATTAATTTTAGCGAGTTGGATTGACTGGGGTTTTGTTATCTTTTTTGCGTATTTATGCACGTCATAGTCAAATAAATACACAAATATATTTTAGTTATGCTTATATTACGTCTTTCACAGAATCACAAATTTTAGATCACAAAAATGGCAGGAACACTTATCATAGCAACCAACTCAAAACTCCTGTTACCTTCTGAATAGCCTAGGACTAATTCCCAGATGGGTTTGTAACTAGCGAATGACTCGCTCGCGAACGATGCCCAAGGAACTAAGTGTCAACTTCCGTCGGCACAAAGCAAGAGTACGCGAGCGAGACGCCGCTACATCTTAAGCGAGCGTAGTGAGCGGAAACGCACAGCGTCGTCCCAGACATTCTTCTAATCCTCCTAGACAAATGTAGTTGTTTACATTAGCTCTCATAACCCGCATAACAGTGAACTTTAGTGCTTAATAACTTCTTTCCTAGTTAAATGCGAAGGTTTTTTTTTTTTTTTTTTTTTTTTTTTTTTTTTTTTTTTTTTTTAAACTTATTCGTGTTTAGCGCATCAAAATACGTTATTGTTCAAAATTTGAAAGAAATCGGGTTTGAGGGCGTGAAACTTCACTTTTACCCAAATTTTACCTGGTATAAAGCTGCAGACAGCATACACTGGCATTTCTGCTCTCGATTACTCCCGGTCACGAACAAATAAATCTTCTTTCTTCAAATCAAAATTAGCCAATCTGCAACACATCGCTAAGACTGTGACCATTCGACTGTATCTTACTAGATCTCCATTAGAACTGAACAAGAGTATATCTCCACTATGACTGAAAACCAACAGCATGAGACTAGCTCTGCATTATGACTGTAATGTAGATTTGTTTCTGACAAATGCCCTGATAGGTATAATAAATGTAATAGTAGATGTAGAATTTATTTTAAAATCATTAGATACTTGTAAAACCCATTTTAATAGCCTTAGAAATAATATAAGTAAGAAAATTGGAAATTTTGTAGAGAAGAAAGAAAAAATGTTTTTAACTGGGCAAATTAATTAAAATTTGGGAGAAGGATTTAAAAATTAAAATTAGGTTTAAAAAAGAAAATTCTAAAGTTATATTAATATAAATGGCTTTGAGGGTCCAATGAGATGTTAACACTTCATTTTTTTTTCTAGTGATTTGAAAATGGCCTGAAGGCCAAAACGTGTGTGTAAGGAGAGGAAATAAATAAATGAAATATTTATGGAATATGTGATGATCATACTAGGGTGTTTTTAATTTAGCTTGACCTCAGAATTTTCTTTTGGAGGATATTATAAGATAATATTTTTGTTTCACTATATTTTTAAATCGACTTTATATTTCGAGCAATATATCCGAAATCGTTTTTAAAATATTAAACTCGCCATGAGTTTCTCTTTTTCTCAAAAAGTACCTAGACTTCCCCCTCTTTCATTTTTTTAAAAATACAAACGATAAAAAAAGCGTAGTTTTCGTATAGTCAGATTTGGACTCAAGGCTCAGCAACGCAGCGCGTGGCTTCTATCGGAACTAGGCAAGTTACTCAGCTGGGTTCAATTTGCGTTACCGTTTCTGATCTGGGTCCTACGGACCTCCTCTGTCTGTTTACTCGCTATTTCTGAAGCCCCTGTGCTGCGTCTGCGCTGGGCTCAATTTGCGCCCGGCGCAAATTGAGCCCAGCGCAGACGCAGCAGAGACGAAGCACAGGCCTCGGCGTTTCTGCAACACATTAGTTTCAATGGAGTGCCGCATATTGAAGCCAGCGCAGGCGCAGGCGCGGCAAGGGCCTCTGTCGTCCCTCGGCGTTTTTGTGTTTTCACACAGATTCCTACGTCCTCTGTCGGTACTGGCTCGCTCGCCATTCCATTTAATCATGGAAAGTTTATTATGTGAAGTGAAAATTTTTACTGTGTTGTGCGATACAAGTCTTCTGAATTATATGAGGACGACAAGTAAAGGCCAGACATAGGATTAAATCGCCAAAGAATTAAACACGGACAACGGTAAGTACAGGTTATTTTGTCTGTTTTTAATATATTAATTGAAATGCAAAGTAGATTTACATTTAAAAGCGTTGCAACTCTTTAAAATATTACTGAGATTACAATTGAGTTAAAACAAATAAATCAAGTGAACAAAAATAGTGAGTATTATTATAAAAATGAATTATGTAAGTACAGGTTATTTTACCTGTTTTCATTATTTTAATAGAAATACAAAGTAGATTTACATTTAAAGAAGTAGTAACACTCGAAAATATTATTAATATAACAATTGAAGTGAAGAAAAATAGTATAATTATCAAAATGAATAATATAAGTTAAGGTTATTTTGCCTGTTTTCGTTATTTTAATAGAAATACAAAGTAGATTTACATTTAAAGATGTAGTAACACTCAAAAATATTATTAATACATCAATTGAATTAAAAAGAATAAATTAAGTAAAGAAAAATAGTGAGTATTATAAGATTGAATTATGTAAGTTCAGGTTATTTTACCTATTTTAAATAAATTTATTTAATTTAGTAGATTTAAAAATAAAGTAACTCTTAAAAACATTGAGATTACAATTGAATTAAAGCAAATTGTATTAAGTGAACAAAAATAAGTGAGAAAATTGTTTGTAGTTAAAGAATGACGAACCACTCAAAGCTGGTTTTCTTATGGTTACATGTTTACCGTGAATAGCTAAAAAAAAAATTGTATAAAATTGCTACTTTCTCTCATACTCTATTGTAATTGTTTCCCACATTTTGACATTAGGCTCAGGCATTTAAATAGGTTGCAAGTGTGTCCATATTGCCCGGCATACTTTAGACATAATGTTGGGAACAGTCCTTTCTCCCAACCTATAGCTATTATTTTAAACATATCCCCAGTAGCCAAGTATTTGAAAGGAAATGTCATTGCATTATGTTATTTGTGTTCTAATATCTAATAAATGTTGTTATAGGAAAGAAGGCTGAAGACCAATAGACAAAATTGATAAACTGCCAACGGAATTCGATATACAATCTAACAAAAGTTATGCCCTTGGAATATCAACAGTTAAGAAGAAGAAAACTATTTGTTGCAGTTACGGAAGCTGAAGACAAAATTTATCCTCAATCTCGGAACGATGGTTGAGAATTAGCTGATAATCCATCATATTTACTAACGCCCACAATTATCAATTAACATGATGAGGAAGAAACAACACAAACCTTCATTGAGATTGAATTATTTTGTCTATTTACTCATTTTACTTATTGTATTAGTTTATTCTCCGGTTCGTTAATTATTTTTCTTGTCTCATTTTTTCTGTTATTTTAAATAAAATTGTTAAATATGATATGTACATAAAATAAAACTTTGCTTGCCTAAGACATATTGCTACCTTCACTTCATTTCCAATTGGCCTCTGAGCACTGCATTCCTTTCCTTTAATTTCACTTTAATAATCTCATGTATTTTATAAAATTGTTGTCGAGTTGTATATTAGAAATTTAAAGTAAATACTCTTTTAAAAATATAGTAAACACATTAATAGGCACACATTTGGTAGGTTTTAAATATGGCCTAAGTTTCATTCACTTCATTTCATTTTTTGGGGTTAATTCAATTGTTTTAATTTCAAATTTCGTTGAGAATAAATTTGAAGTCTAGTCTCCCTTCAAAATGTATGAATTCAATTGTTATGTTAATGGTATTTTTAATTAAAAACCCCTCAACATTATTATGATCACCACCTCAAACCATAAATATTTTATTTATTTATTTCCTCTCCTTACACGCAACATTTCGGCCTTTAGGCCATTTTCAAATCACTAGAAGAAAAATAAAGTAAGTGTTAACATCACATTTTTAATTAAGCTTGGACCTCGGAATTTTCTTCTGGAATAAATAAGGATATGAGATATTTTTTTTTTTTTTTTTTTTTTATTCCTACCCCCAAAGAAAATTTGAAAATCAAAATTGCTGGCTTGTGCCAGTTCATGTTCTACTCCACGTGCATTTGTCAATGTTTGAAGGTGGAGTACATTTTTTTCGATGCAAGTCTTTTCTTGAAGGGTCCATCGGTTATAATATAATTAGAATGGAAGCAGATCAAAAAGGAGCTTCGATGAATGAGTATTTAAAAAGAAAAAAGGAGGAGTGTAAACAATTTTTAGTGGATTAAAGTTGAGTAAAGGATTTGTTTTTAGAAAGAAAAAAGCACCTTAAGGCACTGGGGGAAATTTATTATTTAAAAAAAAATTTAAATTCCACCACATTTTCTGTATGGTTTGAAAGTTATTGTCAGCCTAACGTTTTAAAGAAACTAAAAAATACTGATATTTTTAATAAATCTGCTGAAGAACTAATTGGTTTTGATATTAATCAAGGATACTGGCTCGTTGGGAGTACTAAGAAAGATTTAAATTCTATTATTAATAAACTAAATGTTAATGCTAAGGTAAAATGTTAAGAAGAGTTCAATGTTTTCATAGATTATGTAATGATAAGGAAATAACTTAAATCTAGGTAAATTAAAAACATACCAGAGAATAAAAATAATAAAACTAAAATGTGATAATAGATATAAAATGGCGCTAATGATCCGAGCAATCGATGCACCATAATAATAAAAAGGTATAAATATGGTAAACATATAACCTTTGTAGATTGTAAGAATATAAGATAAAATTTATTATTTAGAAATAATGATGTGGATAGTGAACTAATAAAGAAGTATAATGAGTATTTATAAGAAAGAACTGGTTGTGAATTTAACTGATATAAAAATCCCTTAGGAAGTAATTAATTAAATGAAAATGTAGATTTGTTTCTGACAAATGCCCTGATAGGTATAATAAATGTAATAGTAGATGTAGAATTTATTTTAAAATCATTAGATACTTGTAAAACCCATTTTAATAGCCTTAGAAATAATATAAGTAAGAAAATTGGAAATTTTGTAGAGAAGAAAGAAAAAATGTTTTTAACTGGGCAAATTAATTAAAATTTGGGAGAAGGATTTAAAAATTAAAATTAGGTTTAAAAAAGAAAATTCTAAAGTTATATTAATATAAATGGCTTTGAGGGTCCAATGAGATGTTAACACTTCATTTTTTTTTCTAGTGATTTGAAAATGGCCTGAAGGCCAAAACGTGTGTGTAAGGAGAGGAAATAAATAAATGAAATATTTATGGAATATGTGATGATCATACTAGGGTGTTTTTAATTTAGCTTGACCTCAGAATTTTCTTTTGGAGGATATTATAAGATAATATTTTTGTTTCACTATATTTTTAAATCGACTTTATATTTCGAGCAATATATCCGAAATCGTTTTTAAAATATTAAACTCGCCATGAGTTTCTCTTTTTCTCAAAAAGTACCTAGACTTCCCCCTCTTTCATTTTTTTAAAAATACAAACGATAAAAAAAGCGTAGTTTTCGTATAGTCAGATTTGGACTCAAGGCTCAGCAACGCAGCGCGTGGCTTCTATCGGAACTAGGCAAGTTACTCAGCTGGGTTCAATTTGCGTTACCGTTTCTGATCTGGGTCCTACGGACCTCCTCTGTCTGTTTACTCGCTATTTCTGAAGCCCCTGTGCTGCGTCTGCGCTGGGCTCAATTTGCGCCCGGCCTATGAGTCCAACTGCAAGAGTTTTTGGCGGGACTGTCCAACCCGTAACTAGTGCTACCAGTATCAGCTGTTAGAGCTTATACCAAAATAATATTTACTTATTCCTGCAATTTAGATTTTGACACATTAATGAGTCTATTGCATTTTATGTCAGAATTTTCTGTGTTATAAAACTTTTAAGTTGTAACGTTAAGTATCATTACAATATATATACATATATTTAAATTGTTTGAAATGCATCTAAATTAAGATGTTTAAATTTTGGTTACATAAAGAGTTAAGGAAGTATTCGAAAAAAAAAGTATTTTATTAATAGACATGAAAAGTTTTGGGATCTTCGAATATTTTTGTAAATATCTAGAAAACATCGAAGAAAAATATTCCCCAGACATCTTTTATGAATCGATCCATGCAAAAAGAGCTTCAGTCCATAATCAGTAGTTTTGAGAAAACTAGACTGAAGCCCTTTCTACATGGAATAATAAAATTAGGACTATGTATTGGATTGAAGACCTTTTAACATAGAGATGTGAAGTTACCTTTAGATGCGAAGAATTCAACACTCATATTTAAGAAAATATTATCGGAACTCATATTGGGAAAAAATGGACTGAAGTTCTTTTTGCATGGATCGATTCATATATTGTCTTAGCTCAACAAAAAGTAGCTCAAAATTAATCTGTCTTTCATAACAAAATTAGACTCTGATCATCCCTCTGTATTAATAATCTTTGAAGACAATATGCTAACTGTTCACGTTTACAGAAGGATATCAATAATTATTTCTTTATTATACCAAAAAACTGGTGTTTAAAACCCAGAATGTTTCTAAATAACCTCCTGAATTTAGATGATCTTAAACTTTTGATTTAATATTTTATTTATTTTTATAAGTGACACTCACCTTAAGTTTCCCTCTCTCTCTCTCTAAGCAGTCAAATGAATCGCAAACTGACACAAGGAGAGTTGATGAAATTCTTCCCACAAAACTCAGGGAATATGGTTACAGCTTCTATATGTTCGCTCTTGCTTCAATAATAGCCGGTTTTATTCAGGTCAGTCTAAATTAAATTTATGACAATTTTTTTTTTTTTTTTTGCAAAAAAATTAAAATTAATGAACCTAATTATTATTTTACAGATCGCTTTGTCAGAACGTTCATCGCAGAGCATTCTGGCTAAAATAAAGACTGACTACTTAGCTAAACTGCTGTCTGCGAATATGGCTTGGTACGACAAATGTGAGGAGCAATTTGTTAATACCGTTTCACAGTAAGTTTGAATCAAAGGCTCATAACTAAATTTTGACTTCTTTTACACCGCCTTGAGATTTTTAATTGTTATTGTTGACAAATATATATATATATATATATATATATATATATATATATATATATATATATATATATCAAATCATATCAATCTTTTAAATATGTCAACAAAAAGTGACTGACAAGATGTGTTAATATCGAAATAAGGTATAATAAATGAAATTATATTAATAAATAATAATTTGAGACATGTAAGAATGTAATGGTTTTTAAAAAATTAATACCAGAAAATGTCTTTTGAAAAGAATCCAAAGAGCTAGAAATGCTTCAAGAAAATAAAGAATGTCTTAAAAAGAAGTTTAACCAATTTACAATAACACACACACATATAAATATATATATATATATATATATATATATATATATAGAGAGAGAGAGAGAGAGATGCATGAAAATTTTAACAAAGGTCATCTTTAGAATCTAGTGCGTAGGATCGATGAAGATCTGAAGAATATTTTCGAAAATTCTTTCATGAATGCATCCTCAATATCTACATTCCTTCGGAAAATGCTAAAAAGTTAATAAGTAAAATGAAGTAGTAATTGTTATTAAGATTGATAATGGCAAAGACCAAAAAATTGTTAAGAGTTGTGAAAATATAAGGTTGAGGTGTTTGTTCAGAAAAATGATGATTTTAATAAAACCACCTTTTCTCTTGGGGTCTCCCCATGGTCTAGTGGCTAGCACCTTAGATTCATAAGCGGGAGATGATGGGTTCGATTCCCACCGGCGGCTGGAATTTTTTCATCTCACGGCTCGCTGGGAAAATTCCTCAGCGCAACCTGGATGTCGGTGCTAATGGCCTAGATGTTGATGCGCCATAAAAAAAAAAATAATTATTAATAAAAAAATTGAAATTGATTAGCCGCCAATGGTCAATGAATAATTAAAGTGAAGGAATGTTGAAGTTGATCAGAGGCATTTTTCATGATCATTTTGGAATCATTCTTGTGAGTATATTTCTCTAATACTTATGAATCATCTGTTAAACTAATGAGTAATCCAATTATATAGATTTGTGATAGCCTTGTAAAAATGTTCTACTTTTTCAGTGACTTGCAAAAAATGAAAGGGTTGTTCGATAGCCGCATGACTTCAGCAGTAGAAATGATATCTTTCTTCATTTTTGGAAACATTGCAGGTTTCCGTGGTTCACTCAAAGTTTCATTGATGACATTCACCATTTTGATGATTTCTTTGGCTATAATATACATGTTGATGCTAGTAAGTGATAAAATTAATCTTTTTTTAGGGTCTTGAGACTTACAGTGTATTGCAAACACTCATATTTTCCCCGCTTTCCATACTCATTACTATTTTGTTTATTTTAAATATTTTGTAATTACTTTTCAATTATTTATTTTTTTTTTTTTTTAAATTTCCTATATGTTTGTTTAATTTGTTAGACCTTTTACCCTTTTTCTTAACATAATTTGATTTATCAGTTTTGTTTAGATATCTGATTGATTTATGTAATGAGCAAATCGCCTGAGTTATGGAATCACATAAATAAATAAATAATGTATCCAACAATTCAGATTGACAGCTTAATATCATATTTACCATAATTCTGAGACAATATAATTTTATTGGTTAATTAAGACAAGTTAATTTTTAATGGGTACCTACATTTAGACATATGACAATAACATTGGCTGACTTCAGATAAATATTATGCTAAGCCATCCATCTAAAGTATGGCTCCATTTGATTAATCAAATGTGATTTGAAGCCAGTAGTACAACTGACAAGGCACATGAGCATAAAACGAGAAGTTCTCAGTTCAGATCCCAACCTGGCGAGTTCATTTTTCTAAATAAATAAACATTTGAAAATTAATTCATCACAGAGTATAACGACTGGAGTATAATACAGTGGTTTAGTGAAAATAAAAAATCATCTTGACCTATCAATTTTATGAAAGAATGATTTCAAAGTTTTCTAATAACAAGCTTTTTTTAATTTTAGCTTTCTAAATCTCAGGGTAAAAAACAAAGGCTGTATAATGGAATTTGTGCTAAGTTAACTGGTGAAGTCCTTGGAAATGCCAGAATGGTGGCTGCTTATGGGGGAGAGCTGTATGAAATTGAACGGTAAAACCATCGACAAAAAATCATTAAAGTACTTATTTATGCAAATAATTCTTATTTTACAATAGAATATTTATTTAACAATTTTTCAGATTTGAGAAACCTTTGAAGACAACTTTAAAATATGGATTTAAACAATCCATGATACTCTCTTTGGCCATAGCATTTAATTACTTCATTTTCTGCATATGCTATGCTGGTACATACTATTTTGCTGCATGGCTGTATATGCATGATGAATTCACTCCACGATATTTAGTTATAGTAAGTTATAATACTGTTCCTTGACAAAATTAGAATCACCATAAGAGAATCTACAATATACCTTTAAGCTAAGTCTCCTTCTGTAGTCACAGTTTAGAATTAATTTTTTTTTTATTATTATTTCTTTACGGGGCATTGACATCTTAGCCATTAGTATTGACATCCAAGGGGCAGCGAGAAATTTTCTCAATGAGCCGTTGATAAGAAAATTCCTGCCACCGGTGGAGATCGAACCCACCATTTCCCGCATCAGAAACTAAGGCGCACCACTAGACCATGGGAAGACCTGTTTAGAGTTCATATATATTTTTTCTGGATTGAATTAAGAATGTTCAAAAGTTTAAAAACTAACTGTTTATAACCAGTTTAAATTTATCTAGGAACATGTCACAAAATTTCAGATTGTGAAACTTATAAAATTTTCTCTGACATGTGATTCTACCAAAATGTATGCCTAACACTATTTTGTAGAAAATGTATTTCGATTTAGGGAGAGTCATCTACAACCCTTTTCTACAATTTCTTCACAATGTATATATCTTTAGCTGAAACCTGTGGACAGAATTTCAAGTCAATTTGTCTTTTTGGAGTACACACAACCAAAATTCTATTTTTTCCATGTTTCTTTAAAACATTTAAAGATAAGTGCATGAGAGCGATTTTATTTGATTACATTCATCCAAATAAATATTTAAAAAGTGTATTTAGAAGTCCATTAAAGCAAAAACCTTATATTGTACAATATTTTTGTGAATATTTCACCAAAAGAAGTGTCCATTTGACCGATTTTTCTGGTTAATAAACTTGAACTTTTTTTAAATTTGCGAGAAACGTACGGCCCGTTATAGGTCATGGCGCAATTAATCAGTGTTTACATCTGTTGGTATAGAAGTGTCGACAAAACAGCTAGTAGCCAAGATATTTATCTCTGACATTAAATTCTTCTCTTTATAATCAGAGTTTATACCTGATGGTAAAGAATTGTCAACACTTATAGCTTGTGATAGAAATGTATATCTCAGATATAAATTGTTCGCAGTTTACATTGGTCACAATTTCTGTCTGACATAAATATCCTGCAATAACTTTCAGATGTAAAAGTAGTAGGCCACTAGAGCGTCTCCCCCTCAGCAGATATGTGCCACTATGTTCCAAACTCTACTTTTGCGGTCTTGTAAGGTCTTATTTTTAAAAAGTTTAATTTAAAGTATTAAGTGTGTCTATTGACTTTCCTTCTTTTTTCTCTTAAAAAGGATGGCTACCATCTCAAATTTTTAAAAGTTTAAAAAATATACATTTGTTTTGTTTTAGGTTCTTATTGCTCAAATAAATGTAATGTACCATTCAACAGCATTGCTCAGTACCATTTCAGATTTGCTCATGGCAATGGATTCAGCTTACCGAATAATGTCCGTTATCGAAACTGAAACAAATTACAAATCATCTTTAGAAACTGGAGTTGTATCGACAAATTTTGCAGGGGACATAAGATTTAAGAACGTTGTATTTTCTTATCCAACAAACACACAGACTAAGGTAAAAATATAATTTGTTAGTCACTATTCAAATGTTTGCCGTTCATAATTCAAATGTTTACCGTACATAATTCAAATGTTTGCCGTTCATAATTCAATTGTGTTGTAGGTGCTGACCAATCTATCTTTAAACATTCAACCTGGGAAAATTACTGCTGTGGTAGGGACAAGTGGAGCTGGAAAGAGTACAATTGTTGGCCTAATAACTCGACTTTATGACATTACATCTGGACAAGTAAAAAAGTTTAAATAATATTTGCTAAAAAAATGTAAAATATCTTGTAGAAGAAGTTGCCAAATCATCTACTATCTTTGCCAGTAATTTAAATTTTGAAAAGTAAATTTAATCTTATGTCATTAGAATCAGCTGTGTGTTTGAAAATTGATAGAAATTTAATAAATAAATATAACAATCTGGCGTTAATGACCCCAACGGTTGACACGCCTTAAACTCAACCAAAAAAAAAAATAACAATAAATTAAAAAAAAAAATAGAGTCTGAAAATAAAATTTGATTTTGCAAAGGAGATTTGTCGATTGAAGTAAAATTTGTTCAGTCTAATATAAAGTTTGATGATGTTTTATCAATTAAATATTAAAAAATGTCTTAGAGAATATTATAAAGATACTTTTTGTAAATTTGATCAAAATTGATGGAGTAAATATATCGGTGGGTTGGCCACCATTTAGAGAAAAGTAGTTTAAAATATTCTAAAAATTATAAACAACATAGCTGGAAAAAAAGAAGATTTTTTAAAAGATTTTTTGAAAAAAAAGAGAGTAACTCAAGGTGCGCAAGATTTTAAGAAGATTTTATAATTTCTGTTTAGATACTCATTGATGGCGTAGACCTAAAAGAAATAAACATCAGCTGGCTTCGAAATCAGATAGGTGTTGTCATGCAGGAACCAACCTTGTTTGATGCTACCATTGAAGAAAATATAAAGGTTGGCAAACCTGATGCCACTCGGGATGAAATAGAAGCTGCAGCAAATCTTTCTTATGCTCACAGCTTCATTAAAAAACTCCCTGCAGTAAGTTCTATATTTTTTTTTTTGTTCTACACTGATCTAAGAGGCAATGTTAAACATGTTACAACATAAATAACATAAGTTTTAAGTTCTTCTTGATATGACCATTACATTGTGATAATAACTGAAGTTTCGCCAGACATTCTGCCGGCTTCCTCAGGGTTTCTTCTGAGAATGAAGCTTGTTTCCAGTCTGGGTCCTATTTCCAGATCTCTGATTGGTCGATCCTTCCCATGCTGTTGGGTTCTGTACAGCCAATCAAAACCTCTGTCTGCGGGATAACGGATATCCATTGTTAATCAGTCTTCTCTGTTGAAATTTTGAGAATGTTTTACGATTTTTTACTGCTTCCCGGATCATCCTTTCCCGTGTGTTAGATTGGTTTACTGGGGCTGCAGTTTTATCAAATTCTGTGGTGTGATTCGTGGTAAAGAAGTGTTCTACAACTACTGATTTTTTTAGCATAAATATGCTTTAGCGATGACTAAACTGAACAAAAAAGTGTCACATAAAAGTGTCCGCGGGCATTCGCCCATACACGGTAGCCATGTAAGAAAAATACGACAGTATGTTTTACAGTACATTACATCGGTTGGTCGGGTGGACCTAAAGCATATTAATGTTCCTGAATTTGAGCAGAAGTCTCAAAACGATTTAATTTTTGCCTCTGTATTTCTGATACTTTCCATGTGTTCTTGGATTCCTCTTGAAATGACGCTTTCATTTTATCCTATGTATTTCTTCCCATTCGAACATGGCATGCTGTATATACCAGGTGTCTCTAAACCTTGATAATTCTTGCAATTTGGGAGCAGGGGACTAGTCTTCTTATTGGTTGAAAAAATTATTTTGATAGGATATTTCTTCAATAGATTGCTGATTTTATCCATTACTCCTTCTATTTGTGGGACAAGAGGAGTAGAAAAAGAAATGCTTTTTCTTTGGCATTTTCTTAACCAGGTGATGAGTTCTTTCTGAATTATCTAACAGTTGAAATAACTAACAGACTTGATGTGAGATTATTGAATTAAAATAAACTAAACTAAAAAAAGGCCTGCACCATTTGACGGGCAGGCAGCAATAAGGGGGCAGCTCCATTTTTGGGGATTTTCAGATTAGAACATTATCATAGATTTAAAAATTATTTCTATCAAATCATTTATTTTCCAGGGATATAACTCAATAGTAGGGGAAAGAGGAGTGAAGCTGTCAGGGGGACAGAAACAGAGGATTGCTATTGCCCGAGCTCTAGTTCGAAAGCCAAAGCTGCTGTTACTCGATGAGGCAACTTCTGCACTCGATACTCAAAGCGAAGAAATCGTGAAGGAAGCGTTGGACAATGCCATGAAAGGCAGAACTACTGTTATCATAGCACATAGGATGTCTACTGTTAAAAAAGCTGATGTCATATATGCAATGAAAGTACGTTATTCAACCCAAAACCAACAAAAACATATTTCTAGATCTATAAATATATTTATTCAAGAAATCCAATTACTTTTGGAATTCGAAAGTCAAATTATAATATTCTTATACGCTGAAAACAAAGTCGCAATTATCATTAAGTATTAATGCTTATAATTTTGATTTAAATCCTCCAGAGTAAGAATTCAAAGAAGAATCTTTCGCTGTAAAAAAATAATAATGTTTTGTTTGTAGGCAGGCGAGGTCATAGAGTGTGGCTCCCACAATGAATTGATGGAGCTAAGAGGCTATTATTATAATCTTGCCATGGTTCAGGAGCTCGAAGAGAAAGATAAGGCTACTAAAGCTACGCGGTAATATTAGTTTATATATATATATATATATATATATATATATATATATATATATATATATAGACACACACACACACACACATATATCCATATGTGATTTAATAATTGAGTTTGTGTAAAAATAGTTAGCTAATATATCCAGCTTAGGAGTTCCCACAGATTGATTTTATTTTTTTCTGGTTAAACAAATTGTTTAAACTTTTATGAATATTATGAAGGTAAATTCTGAAAAGTACAAATTGATGTACAAGTCATCTCAAGATCTACAAAACTAATTACTTGAAATTTACAACACATACTGTTTACGTGTCAGGACCTTGGAAGAGAAAGGGTGAATCACAAATTCCGGATGTTGGGAAATCGAAGTCAAAGTTCTAAAAGTGCTTCAGGATAGCAAAGGCGAATGTTTATTCTATGGAATACCGACATATACACCTCATTGAAAAAGTATGAAATTGAAATTCTATGTTTTAATTTTGATTTATGGGAAACAAAATGCTAGGAGGGGAGTTTCAGACCCACGATTCACCCTTAAAATCGGACATTGAATTCTTCATAGTTGATGATGCTATTCACTTTAACTTGAAACCCTAGCAAAAGGTATCATTGATGACTGGGCGAGGTTACAACATCTAGGCATCTAGCAAAGAGTTCATACGCAAAGACAGTCAAAGCGTTTCCTAAACCAAATTGACAGGAAACGTACAAAGATGTTTCTGTTCCTACATAGGAACAGAAACATCTTTACATATGAAGGAGACTGTGGCTCTCTACACAGGTCATGCTAAGATGAATAAACATCTACACAATATGGGCCTGGCCTCTCTATGTAGGTTATGTGGGATAGAGGAGGAAACACCCGCACACATAATCTGTGATTGAACGGTACTCTCACGCAGGCGCTTTATGTACCTAGGATCTGCAAAAATAACTGACCCAGGAAGAGATTCTGAGCTCACACCTCAGACGATCAGAGGGTTTGTCAGGGACGCAGGGCTGCTATAAGTGACCCAGCAGGTTGTCAGGGGCACAATAGATCTTTAGGGCGAGTTGCTTTCCCCTCCTAGGAGCCCTGATTATATCTATTTATCTATCTTTAACTTGAAACTGTGAGAGAACTAAAGTTGAACCAGGAAACTAGGCGAAGCTTGGTGTTACCTAAATCTTTCTGGACAGAAAAAAAAACAAAAAATGTGTTTTCAGATTTACCTTTTCTCTTCTAAGGTCCTGATGCTATCTACAGGTTACCACAAATTTCTTTTCCTTTTTTTTTTCAAAAGAAAAGCCACCACCTCTAATGGGAATGGGAACCCACGACCCAATATAATGGTAAATATTTTTAATATTAAAGACAAGGCAAAGAATTTTTTCGATTGTGTCTCATAGTCGATTTTTTTTTTTTTTTTTTTTCATGCCGTTTCTATTCGTAGAAATGTTCTCTATGTTATGTCTTACATAATGACATAAAGATTATATGTATTTTAACAAAATCAATCAAGTAGAAGATGAGGTTTCTTGTGTACCAGTTTGCTGATATCTTGTTCACAATTGCACTATTGATTTAAGCTATTCTTTATTGATGATAATTCATGATCATAAACTATTGAAAATAATATAATTATGACAAAGGGAAGAAAATTACTCATGAAATTTAATGTAGGATTCTCTCCATGGTGGTTAAAAATCCTCCATCAGATAAGAAGCACATTTATTGGCAACATAGATCAGTGTTCATTTATACTGTTGTTCTAAAAATAAATAATGACTTTTTTCAGGCAAAAATTAAGCAACCCTCAAAATGAAGAAGACATTGTGTCTGAAGAAGAAGAAAATGCCACACAGGTAGAGCTCATTGTAAGAATTTACAAAAGTATGATTACAAATGTTTTCACCAATTAACAAATTTTTATTTTTTCAGGCAAAAAACAAAATATTACACTTTAGGCATAAAAATATAAAAGTCTATCTAATGTGGCTTCTTGCTTTGATCTTTTGCTGTTTTATGTCAGCTTTTCTACCAGCTTTTTATTTTGTATTCACTCTACTTTGTCAGGTTTGTGGAATCGATATAATTAAATTAATCATTTGAATAGTAAATAAATGTAAGAACAGTCTCTTGAGTATAGAATATGTGTAATTTTGTATTCTCTTTTAAATTTCAGATATTTTCAAAAGTTTCAATTAATCAAGGGATTTTAAAACCTTTTTAAAATGTTCGAGCTTTGATTTTGTTGACATAGATGATGTGGCAATAAAAGTGAGGGCAAAGATTTAAATTCAAATATGTAATTTTTATTTTTGGATGGAACTGCTTTTTCTCCAGCGGTGGTACTCCTCCTCACTTCTTCCTCATTCTGGTATATTTTACTGGAATCCTCTTCAGTTTCGTCAGCCAGGTCATTGTTTCTTCCTCGGGAATAATGACCTGGCTGATGAACCTGGAGAGGATTCCAGCAAATCATACCAGGAAGAAGTGAGGAGGAGTACCACCACAGGAGAAAAAAGCTGTTCCATCCAAAAATATGATCCCAGCGATGATAAATAACATCAGAACATGTTGTTTTTGCATGAACTTTTTCTAGTCAATACAATTTTCATTATAAGTTAAATGATATTTTTTAGACGTTTTCACACCCCATGGAGAATATTGAAAACATAGCAGAGACGAATGTAATCGTTCTTGTTGGTATTGGAATTCTTGCATTCATTGCAGTCATAGGATCTGTAAGGTTACATTCTATTTTTTTTTTTTATCCTAAGAATGCAAGGAAATATTATTTATCAAGCATAAATCAACAATTTTAGGGTTTGAGTTCGACTAAAGCAACGCAAATGTGGCTTGGCAGAGCCAGAAGAAATGCATTCAAAAAAATTGTTTCGATGGACATAAGTTGGTTCGACAAGAACGGAAACACTCCAAATGAAACCCTTGAAATACTGTCCAATAGTCCAACACTCATTGAAATGGTAACATTTAATTTTTTCCCCTTCAATAAAAGAATAATATTTATTTATTACAGACAACATTCATTTCATCAGCTACCTCAACGTTATATTTCCTCCAATATATGATGGAACTGTCGGGAATATTTACCTCAAAGCTTTGCGCATGCGTAGTTGAACTTTTCCGTCTATCTGAGCAGGCTAAAGAATAAAAACCCAGGTATTTACGACAATCTGCAAATATGCATCGCCACACATTCCTATACACTTCCTAAAAACATTTGTTAAAACAAAAATTAACTCAACTTTTGGCCCTCTTATTTGCTAAAAACTAGGATGGGCATATTTTGTTGGAAACCCATCCAGCTTCTTCAGTCTAGCATCCATGGTAATTGGTTTTGATTTTTATTTATTTATAAACAAAAAAACAATTCCCAATTAAATAAAATTAGACAGGATTCTGGTGAAAAATGCTGTTTACAAGAAAAAAATGTACTTAAATAAATTACATACATTTTTTCTTCAAGTAATTTGAGAGTATACAGTCGCAATATTGTAAAGGATTATTATTTCGGGAAATATAATATTGAGGTAGCTCTAGTTGACTTTAAAAGATTTAGAAAAAATATTTTCTCAATGTAAAAATTATTTATTCAATTATCATTACAGGTGGCAGGAGACAGAGCAACCCAAGTGATAACATTTTTTCTTTCCGTCATCTTTACACTTGTTTATTCAGTTTTTGTAAATACAAGAATAACACTTGTTAATCTTCCAATAATTTTTGTTTTCATTCTAATAAATGCATGGAGACTGCGATCTAAAATGTCAGACACAAAATCATCTTCCCATACAACAAAATCTACTAAGGTAAATATTTATTTATTTGACGTAAATATGATGGAATGTATTATTATTTAGCCATATGTAGAGATGTGGGATGGAAAATTTTCAGCTATGTTTTTCCGGAAAATTTTCCATGTGCAAAAGGCAATATTTTGGTAAATTTGTTCTAGGACCTACATGAGCTAACCATATTCTGTTCTAGTAGCTAATTTCTCAACAATTTAAACAAAATTTTTGAGAAAAAAAAAGAAGTTTAGTTGTTCAACTATATTGGGTTACTTTCCACACAAAGTACTTATCAACCAGTAGGCATAGGAACTAAAGTTCAAAAGTTAAATATATAAAGAAAAATATGCAACAACGAACTAATTAAAGAAAAACTAAAAATATAGTGATGAAAATATTTGTAAAAATGTTTAAAACGTAAACTAATAATACAAATAAAATTTTAGGAACACACATTCTCGAATTCTTCATTTCATTTAATAAAATCATAGTGTTCCACAGTTAGATGGTTGTAAAATTGCGATCAAAATCATATATTCTTGAATGTATAAAATTCGATCATTTGTTCTGATTTTCAACACATTTTAGCGCGATTCTCCCCTTGCTCCATAGGGAGGAAACTCGCTTATGAGGTTGACCGCAAGACGCTATCCACAAGTGCTGACTATAAAATGTCTCATTTCAGAACCCCTTGATATATATATATATATATATGGTCCGAATTTGATGAAATTTGGTACAAACATCTTTTTTCTAATTTAAAAGCTCAAGTTTGTTAACCGTTAGAATCCGTCACCAACACAAGCATTTTGGAGTGAAATTCGCATGGAAAAATTCATAACACGGACGTTTTAGAGGTTTTGTGCTTGCAGGTATTTGTTTAATAGGTTCTCTAATGTAGGAAAACAAATGAAACCATGTTTAAGGCGATATCTGTAACCGTTTTCGAGAAAAATGGAAACATAA
The DNA here is from genome assembly GCA_946811695.1 of Gonocerus acuteangulatus. Taxonomy (NCBI): domain Eukaryota; kingdom Metazoa; phylum Arthropoda; class Insecta; order Hemiptera; family Coreidae; genus Gonocerus; species Gonocerus acuteangulatus. The sequence continues at coordinate 27,351,751 of OX328129.1, read as the reverse complement.
TTTTTGTAACTCATTTTTGGTTTGGGTACTTGTGTGAGAATTGTGAGAATCTGCTGAAATATTTTATACATGTTTGAAATTCATCTATACTAAGGTGTTTAAAAGTTTGTTACTTATGGAGTTAATGACGTATTAGAAAAAAAATGTTAACATTAACATACTTGAAAAGTTTTCGAATCTTCGTTTGTTATCCTTAATATTGTGAAAACGGTTGGGAAATTATGGTAAATGAAACATAACCATTCGAAGGGTCACTACATTCTCTAGAAAAAAAGTTTCTACAGTAATTTTCGATTGGGCGATGTCAATCGGAGAAAGAAATGCTTCGAAATTGTTAGTTTTGTTCATTTCAACGGGGTTTTGTCACCGTTTACCTGTCGTTTTAATTGTATTTAATAACGCAAACAATGCGGGGGAGTCATTTCTGCTTAGAATACTGTCAGTTTACAGTTGTGGTGCCTTAAACTTCCTCCTCTTTGAGATTCTATTCCTTTACTAATGCCAATAGGGATAGGAACGGAACCGCCCTAAGATGACGCAGTTCCTGCGAGTTGGACTTTTTATGGTACTTCAGCTTTTTTTATGAAATGAGTCAATGTCATTAATACAAAAAATCTTTCTTTTATGTTTTTGTAGAGAAAAGAAGTATGCAGTTACATTAAAATATATTTTGTTTCCATTTCGGATAGGTATATTCATACATCAATTTAGCAGATAAAATATTTAGTCCAATATTGTATTTTTTAATTAATTACTGAAATATTATTTATGCATAAGAGTTTTTAAAGAATTATTATTTTTTAACTTTTCAGCTATATACATGATTAAAATCTTATAAATCACATTTCTATGCTTTGTTCATTATAATTTTAGTTGGAAGGGGGAAAAATCAAAAGGTTATCCTATCCATAATGTAATATAGTTGATAAAAATACTCCAGTGTTGCTTACTCATAGTCACTAGCAATAAACGTTTATTTTACAGCACCGCGAACATTTAGTGGCTCGGAAAATTTTCCGGAAAACCCACATCTCTAGCCATATGGCCTCTTAGGATAAATAATTTCCTAGTTACCGCTTTATTTATTATTATTATTATTAAATTTCATAACATCCATTTATTATTAACTTCAAATTTTAGCATGGGTTATATTTGTTACCACCCTTTTCTAGCCAGGATAGGGCTGATGCTTATTATTTTTTCTAAAGAAAAGCCACCACCAAATCGAACCCCCGACCCTTTGGCACAGAATGTTCAGTGCTCACGCCTTAACACTCACGGCCACCGGGCCTCCGACCGCTTTATTTAAATTTATATAAATAACATAGCAATGCTATGATAGCATATATATATATAAAGTAGATGAAATTTCCTTGGATGAAAACACCAAGGTTTGTAATGTTACTATGCTCATTTTAAAGGAGTTCAGTAACAACCTTGGTTTCATAAAGGAAATTTTATCTACTTTACGAAGACTTGATTGGATTTTATTTACTATAAACAGTTTTTTTTAGTAATCACTACTTATTCATTAAAAAAAATAAGAAATTTGAATTTACTCTGTTTCTGTTAGGAATTAAACCATACTTTATATAAATTTTTTTGTTGGTCTACTATCACCTCCTAAAAGGTTGATACTTTTATCTGTTACATCCTGTATAAGTACTCAAATGTGTATACTGGATATTTAAAAAGTATTGTATGATTCTCGCTGTATCAGACAAAGCACATGCTGTATTTTAGTTCTCTTTTGGTGGACAGGTGATGTGCTTCCATGAATGCAATATGTATGCCTCTTGTACATTCCATGCGGTTTTATGTATTTCCTTATGGCTAGTGGTAGGAGTACAAGAAAGGGCACTCTTGCTCAAACCTAAGTCAGTGCGTGATTGTACACTTCCAGAAATATCTTTGATCAACGAAACATGTTAAAATTAAGATCAAAACCCAGTACATCTGGACATCATTTCTAACACTCCTGAATTATTCTCATTAAAAACAAATAAGCAATTATTATTGTCACTTTCAGGTAGCAACGGAGTATGTACAGAATGTTAAAGCCATTCAGCTATTGAACTGCCAAAGTCACCTTATTACGCAATACCAGAAGTATTTAAAACTTGCAAAGAAGTATGTGTCCAGTATGTTTATTGTATAAATACAAATATATATATATATATATATATATATATATATATATATATATATATATTTACTCAACATTTGTTCCAGAGAAGCCTTGAAAGGAGTTATTTTTTATGCTTTTGTTTATGGGCTGACAAAAGCATTGATTAGAATCGCTATGGGCTCAACTTTTATTTTTGGAGGTCCTCTCATAGCTGCTGGCGAAGTCCGGGGATCTCAGCTTCTGGGGTAACTAATATTACCTACTATAGCCTATTCAGATAGACAAAAAAGTTCAATTCCGCATGCACGAAATTTTGAGAGAAATGTTACCAATGGTTCCACCATTTACAAACTCCTATTTCAAAGAACAACCCGATACGTGAAACATTATAAAAAATGATTATGTCTCCTTTAAGATTAGGGAAGGCTTTGATAGGTCAGACAAAAGGAAAAGTGTCTAATATTTATCAATACGCAGCCAAAGCTAAGATTAAAAACGTTTTTAACCTCCTAGTGATAAAGTTAGATAAAGGATTTTCCCGCAAATATAGGCCACACCCTTTTCCCTCCATCTTAACCATTATTTGAACAGGCTATAGCTTAAATTGTTTTTAGCCTTTGATTTGGATAAGTATTGGTTAATATTAACCACTATTTCCCTTGCCTGAACTCTCAAATCCTTCCCTGGTCCTAAACGAAACATAATCAGTTTTTATTGAGTTTAAAGTAGTGTGTTGTTCATTGTAATGGAAATGCAAATGGTGGAACCGTCGGGAATATTTCCCTTAGAATTTTTTTTTTTTTTGCATAATATAGGCAAAGGCTAATGAATAAAAACGTTTTAACTAATTAACCCCTGGTGTATATAAAGTGTCTGACAGACACGAGGGAAATTTCATTGAAGTGTGTTGGCAGCAGTGAGCATCTAGAGCCTAGATGCTCACTGCTGCCAGCATACTTCACTGAAATTTCCCTTGTGCCTATCAGACACTTAATACACACCAAGGGTTAAGCATTTTAATAACACTGTCCGGCCTGTTTCACATCAATTGCTTCTTCCTCAGGAATTCTTCTTCAGGTTTTTACAGTGAGACACATATTGATAGACTGTAGACTGAGAGACATTTTGCAAATATCACGTAACTTACTTGACTTAAGTAAGAAATTTTACTTGCCAATCACATATGCGGTCACTGAGTTATATCATCCATTCACACTGTTTCCTTATATACTTTAGACTTAAATTCCAATTCTATCAATTCTTTCTCATCCATTACTATCTTCTTTTGTCTTCATCTTCTTAATTCTCTATTCCTTGTTTCGAGCTCCTGACATCTTCAGCCTATAAATAACTCTATTTTCGAATGGATGATAAGCACACTGTGTATCTAGCAACCCGACGTAATTGGGCCCATTTTATTTATATTTTAAAATAAAGTTTTCTCTCTCTCTCTCTCACCAGGTAGCCCTTAAACTACACTATACTCCAGCATTTAAGACAAACAACATTTATTCTAAACTTTAATAAAACATTTAAAATTTAAATATAATTGAGTCTTAATTTAAGTCTTGAAATCAACAACAAGCTTTAAATAGACATTTTTCCAGAAAAAAAGTAAAAATAGTACTTATATTAATTATTTTGAGGTACTTATTTTTTATTTGTTTTTACAACTTATTACTTATTATTTTATCTCAATTTGTAAAAATATTTTTTATAAATAATCTTGTTGACTATTTATTTATTTTTTTGGACTGGTTCTTATAAAACAGTAAAAAGGGGCCATCCCCAAAGTTGGGGGACTCAAACAAATAAATAAATAATAATTTTTGTTAACTTTTTATATCTTTTTATATGAAGCAAATAGAGCCATTAATTGAAATTATTCCTTACAGAATTGTAATTTCCCTGAGTACAGCATCAATGTTGGCTGGACCTTCACTTGTTCTAATGAGTCAGTACCCTGCTGCCCGACAAGCCCTCTCTCGGCTGTATAGAATTATTTATGCTAGCACAGAACTTGATGTTATTACTGAAGCAGGCCTAAAACCAGTAAGTACATTAATCATCAAATATGTATGTATTAATGAAAGAAGCATCAAGAAAATCTGTAATTATGTTTTTATGAGTTCCTGGCTCTGAGTGTTGAGATATGAATTAGAGATGGGCAATCTTAATCAATCTTTTAAAAGATCAATCTTTTTAAAACAATATATCAATTTTTTTTATCGATCTCCAAGAGCTGATCTTTTAAAGAATCAGTCTACATAGAATCGTTTCAAATTTTAATGGGGCTTTAGGGTTACATTTTTTCCAAGTCATAGACTGTTATCATCAAGGAGTTATGAAAGGAAGGGAGGGGATGTTTTGAAAAAAACTGTCATGTAACCAAACCCGATGGCGACCATATTGGTTGCCTACATCTCCCAAGTTTTACTTTGTTTTTAATGGTTTACTATTATAATTATTTTAATTGAGAATAACTATTGAATGCCTACCTGTTGGGCATTTGGATGTTCCAATTGTACAAGAGCACAATCGAAGAAAGTTGGAGTCTTGAAAAATAGTCTTTAATTTTTTTCTACTTATATGTTACAGATATATTTTTCATGTTATCAATTATTCAAATCGACTTATTTTGTTTGATTCGTAGTAGTGGTGGGCAATTCTCTAAAGTGAATAAATTCTGACCGAAATGAAATACAAATTTTGTAGGTAATTGTAAATATTCGTGAAATCGATCCATATCATAGATCGATCCTCTGATCCTAGAAGATTGAGCTTTTGTATCGAACTGAACTCGCCTATCTTTTTTGTGGATCAATCTTTTTGATTGAATTTTGATGAATCGACTCAAAAGATCAATTCATATTGGAGAATCGCCCGTCATTAGTATGAATACTCCATATTTGTAGCTGTGAGTTCGATTTTCACTTGGGAGTGGTGGCTATTCTTTAAAAAAAGGGAAAGGCATCACTCTTACACTTGCTAGAAACAAGACAACTCGCCCAAAACATCTTCATCTTTAATAAAGAGACGTTAAAACTAAAATAATGTTTTGTTCTTCAGGAGATCAATGGGGACATTATTTTCAAAGATGTAAGCTTTTCTTACCCTTCTCGGCAGAAGGTGCAAGTTCTCAATAAGCTAAATTTGCACATTAAAGCTGGTAAAACTATTGCTTTTGTAGGAAATTCTGGCTGTGGCAAGTCAACAATTATTTCACTTCTGGAAAGATTTTATAACCCCGCTGAAGGAAATATTGTATGTATATATGACGTTTGTCACCTCATCTTTTTGTTTAAATCTATTTATTATACAGTAAATATTTCAGTAGACTTAAATGAAAATTTTTCTTTTAAATATCAAATTATCAATCAAATTTTGAACATATTTCATATACAAATGCCATGAGTTGTCAAGAAAGGGCAAGATGTAACAACAGGAAATCAATTGCTTGCTACATATTCATCTGTCTAAAAATGTATACAATATTTTGGACTAGAATAACCAAATCAAATTAGTTATTGCAATGTTCTTCATAAACTGGTGGCTACCATTTTTTTGAAAAAAGTCACCACCAAATGCTGGACTCGAACTAGTATCCGAGAGTAGTAGAACTGCACTTGAGACACCCTCCGTGTATCTTAAATCAAAATTAAAGATTTTTATGCCAACTTATTACTAAATATTTTTAGATAATTGATGGAGTAAACATAAACAACATAAGTGTTCGGTATTTGAGGAGCCAAATGGGGTTAGTTTCGCAGGAGCCCATCCTTTTTGATCTAACAGTGAAAGAGAATCTCTTGTATGGACTTAGTGAGCCTGTGTCAGATTTCCAGCTCATGGAGGCTGCAAGGATTGCTAACATCCACGATTTCATCATGAAACTCCCACAGGTATCACAACATTTAATTTGATAAATTGGACATACTATTTTAAAAGTAATCACTCTTAATGCAAGTAAAACAAATTTCGACAAAATATGTTACTCTATTTCATCACCATCATCGTATGTGGCACACGTCCCGGCCCCGAGACTGGGCCTCCTCTAAGAGCCTCTGCCAGTTGGCTCTGTCTTCTGCTGCAGCTCTCCAGTTCCTAACGCCAAGCAGAGTTCTGGCATCATTGGCTACGCTGTCCAGCCATCTGATCCTCAACCTTCCTACTCGTCTTGCGGAGTGTAGTTCCTCAAACATAACGTTTTTTTTTTTGTATTTCAATGACATTAATTCTGGCTGCAAGCCCTGTCCACCTTAGTCTTCCACTAAGTTTGATGAAGGTGACAATGTTGAGGTTGGCAAATAGAGAGCTGAGTTCCCTTATAAGATAAAATAAATATATAAAAATTATATATATATATATATATATATATATATATATATATAATGTTTTATATGTGAATTGGATGTCTTTGAAAGGACTCAAATATATTTAAGTTAATGTTAATTTAAAACATAATTATAATTAACATAAGACTAATCAAAATAAAATAATTTTAAACTTAATTTTTAATTTAGGCATATGACACAATGGTTGGAGAAAGAGGCTCAAAACTTTCTGGCGGCCAAAAACAGAGAATAGCTATAGCAAGGGCAGTTCTTAGAGCCCCGAGAATTCTCCTTTTAGATGAAGCTACTTCAGCTCTTGATACAGAGAGTGAAAAGGTAAAAATATGTTTTGTAAGAGATAATAACTTGTATTAATTAAATTCTTTGTCCAACGTGTTTCTAGCTTTACCATTTATCATATCAGGACGTTGGAAGAGAAAGGGCGAATCTGAAAAATCGCCTTTTTTGTTTTTTTATTTTTTGAGTTTAGAAAGATGTAGGTAACACGATGCTTTGCCTTGTTTCTCTGGTTTGCCTTTAGTTCTCCCACAGTTTCAAGTTAAAGTGAATAGAACATATCTATGAAAAATTCAATGTCCGATTTTATGGGTGAATCCTGAGTCTGAAACTCCTTTCCTAGCATTTTGTTTCCAATAAATCACTCGTATAAATTAAAATTAAAACATTCAATTTCAATTGCATACTTTCTTCAATCAGGTTTATGAATCAGCATTCCATAGAGAAGACACCTGCTGGGGGACATTTGTCGCAGCCAAACCTATTAGACATTTTCTATAATAAAATCTATTAACAATTGCGATTTTAAAATGAAATTTAAATAAGCAGGTAAACTAGAACTTCTTCTCTGGTAAACTCTGAACATTTTTACGCTCCATTTGTAAAATTAAATTGTTTATTAGATGAGGAAAAGAGCTACAAATATCGTTAGCCAAAGTGTACACATTTCTAAGTTGTTGTTTTTTTTTTGTATTCCTTGGCTGCTGGGGTCATTAGCACCACTTTTTTGAGTGCTTAAATTTTTATCATATACACCTCAACAACAAGAAAACTTTAGTAACAAATAATAATGTGAGCTGCCCAACTTTATCGGGTTGCTGGCCACACAGAATGTTAATCCACCAGTTCCGGTATTGCTTTCTAAAAAGTAAATCAGGTAGTATGTTATGATATAGTGTGATATAATTTGAATTGCAACATTACTGGTTATTTTTTTTTTTTTTTTTTGCAACTGATATACTGTAATTATATGTTATTTCTCATAGTAATAGAATTTTTATTTGCAAATATTAAATCTATTTCTGTCTTTCAGATTGTACAGGAAGCTCTTGAAAAAGCATCTATTGGAAGGACGACAATAGTCATAGCCCATAGACTGTCAACCATCAGGAAAGCTGATACAATAGCTGTGCTTCATGCAGGCAGTGTTGTCGAGCAGGGTACTCATGAGGAATTGATTGCAAAAAAGGGCCATTACTTCGAGCTCCTAAATCAGTCATAAATCTGTACTTCAGATAAGCATGTACTCAATGTAAATGTAATATGTTGCTGTACATAATTTTAGTTTGTTTAAGAGACATTGGCTGTGTACATTAATATTTATTCATAAAAAAAATCAATTAACATGTAATTTTCTTTCTTTTTTTTTTTTTTTTTTTTTTTTTACTTTTATTTCCTTTTTTCAAACAATAAAGTTTTGTTGCCTGTTGATCACCGAAGTTAAGCAACGTCAGGCATGGCCAGTACCTGAATGGGTGACCGACCACGTGCTATTGGCATTATAAAAGGGCAGCAACCTATAGATAGCCAGGCGTTAATAGCCCAAATGTAAGTATGCTGTTTAACAACAAAAAAAATTAATTAAAAAAAAAAAAATAACGTTTCATTCATTTGTGGATTGATAATCATTTCAGGCATACCGATAAAATATTTTCCATTACTCTCTACATCATAGATTTTTAAAGTGGGCGCTAAGGATGTCTGAGGGGTGATTGAAACTTAGGTGTTTAATAAAAATCAGTGTGCGGTGGAAAATATAAAGGAATGGATAAAAGAAAAACAACTTTTAAATATATTTTCCCTTTATTAGGATTAGTTTCTGCCCTACAATTCACAAGATTTGCATGTTCCACAAGTCAGTGCATATTTTACCGATTCAGAACATTCTTCAGTCTGAATTCAGTACATGTTGAAAATCAGTCATGTCAACAATGTCAGAAATTTCACTCATTTAAAGGTTTTTTTGTAAAAACTTTGGAGGAAGATTTTTTTTTTTTTGGGAGGGAGGAAGGTGTATTCAATTTTTCCTAAAGAGGGCGTCACACCAAAAACGTTTGCAAAACTGGTCTACATGATATTCCTTGTAGATCAGTTTCTTTGTAGACGTGGGGACTTCTTTTTAAACTTTAAATGAAAAATCCAATATAAAAAATAAGTGATAAATTTAAGAAGTCCAAAGTACATAAAAGAACTTTCTTTTGGAGGCTTTGCTCAATACAAAATGTCATCAAATCTTAATCAATCCTATCCTCTAGACACCAAAAATGACCTCAGCTCAAATTCATATATTTATATAATGTATGTATGATGTTTACTTTATTACAGCAAAAGTTAAAGTTGGATGGTTAGTTATGAATCACCCTCCAAAATAAAATGTAAATGTGCATTTGCTTGTCCTTGGTAAACAAAACAAGCTACATAGCATTTGAAACTAATACGTAAAAGTACACACTTATTAATTTTTTTTTTTTTTAGATTTTGAGTCAGCTTGTTAAAAAATACTTTAAAAGAGCTAAGCTTTTCATATTTATTTTATCGGTAAGTTTAAGCATGTTTCTTGGTGTCAATAAAAATTAGAGGGCAGTGGAAAGTGTAATGGAATGGATAAAAGAAAAATATCTTTTTAATATATTTTCCCTTTATTAGGTGTGATTTCTGCTCTACACTTATTTTTTTACAGATTCGGTACATTCTCGGGCTTGATTTCAGTATATTTTAAAAATCAATCATGGAGCAATAAAAAATATTTTTTTAGACTTTGAGCCGGCTAATTAAAAAAAAATGAAATAGTGCTAAGCTTTTTATATTTATTTTATCGATAAGTTTAAGCATGTTCCTCAGCAATTTGGTTCATGCCAAATTTGGTGTGCTTAGTTATGCACGTCCTTTGTGATTGACTTTGGATATGAATTTATTAAAATATGCCAACCATTTAGATTTAACATTATATAATTTTTTTATGGAATAGATAATTAGATACTGGATGGGAAGATTTCATTAGGGTATAATGTCTTCTCCAGGGACTTGCTGTCCAATTTGTATGACGTTGTTGAGTTCTTCAAGCCTAGGGAGATAGCTAAGCTCGTTATCACCGATAAAGTATTTCATGTTGTTCGCTAGGGCGTAGAATGCTTCTCCATATCTCTTCTTCTTCAGAGAGGCCTTCACCGGATCTGGGGGCAGAAGGAAAAGTATGAAAAAGCTTGATATTGTAATATTGATAAAAGCACAACTAAGCCAACTATCTGAGAAGTTCAATAATAATATTTAAAACAGAAAAAAAGGTTCGGAGGAGCAATATATACTTGGGTTTGTTTCTCCATACTTAAAATATTGGGATTTGTTGTTCTTCATTTAAGGCACATATTTATTCTTTTTCTATGCTTTCACTCATTTGAATTATTTAAATTTTAATGCCCATTTATTATTAACTACGAATTTTAGGACGGGCTATCTATAGGTTACCATCCTTTTCTAGCCAGGGTAGGGGCGATGCCTTTTCTTTTTTCTAAAGAAAAGCCACCAACCGCAGTGGGAATCGAACCCACAACCCTTGGCTCGGAGTGTGTAAGTGCTCACGCCTTAGCCCTCACGGCCATCAGGCCTCCTCATTTGAATTAAACACATAATAAGCAGGGTGTATTGCAAGTTAATGACAATCCTTCAGGAGGTGAAACTAGACAGAAAATGTAGTTCAGCACCACCAACCACACATTTCTATCTCACTCCGCTCCAGACATATGTCGTTCTAACGATTCTTTAGAGAAAACTGTGTTTTTTGTAGTACAACTCTAATTTTCTCTGATTGTGCACATTTTTTTCAACAATCCATTACATTTTTGAAATCAGCATTAAATTTCTTTTAAGTGTAATGCACATTCAATGCTCACAATTGTCTCATTCAAGCTCCTATTAATTTCTTCTTTTAAGATTGAAATTAATGTCTGAATGAGATAATTGTAAACATTGAAAGTGCATTAGCCTTAAAGCAAATTTAATGCTGATTTAAAAAATGTAATAAATTGTAAAAAAAAAAAAAAAAAAAAGAAAAAAAGAAAAAAGAAATGTGTACAAACAGAGAAAATTGTAGTTGTACTACAAAAAACACGGCTTTCTCTAAAGAACCTTCAGAACAGCAAATGTCTGGAACGGAGTGAGATAGAAGTGTGTGGTTGGTGGTGTTGAAGTACATTTTTTGTCTAGTTTCAAGGATTGTCATTAACCTTGCGAGTCACAAGTTGTGACACACCCTGTATAAAGCAGCAAATTATTTTATTGATATTAACATGAGAATTTTACATCCCCATTCCAGAAATGTTTTAAATCTAAAAGAATGTGATTTTTACATTGCACATCAATAAAAAAAAAAAAAAAAAAAAAAAAAAAAAAAAAAAAAAAAAAAAAAAAAAAACCTTGTGGACCTTTCAGTAGATCAAATAAAACAGATTTTTTTCCTATGCCCAACTCGGAGGTTTGGCAGAATTTTAACCTTCCAGTTGTGGCGCCCCTTTTTGGGACATCCATAGTGGCGCTACACCTCACAGGTGCAAACCCTATTTCGTGGGGAACAAAGTGCCTCAGCAACGTGATTACATTGCTATTTGTGAGAAATAGTAGAAAACTGCAGACTTGATAACAAAACAACACTTTTGTTCTTGCGGGGGACATAAGAAACATGTCTAAATATATAAAACATGAATATGAAATATGTCAATAAAATATAAGACATGTATATAAAATATGAATATAACACACGAATATGAAATAATAGTTAATTTCATTTAGAGCCTTCTGCTCAAATTCAGAAACATAAATATGCTTTAGGTCCACCCAACAAACCTATGTAATGTACTGTATAACATACAGTCTCCTTTTTCGTACATGGCCAACGCACATTTTTTTTGTAACGCTTTTTTTCAGTTTGGTCATTGTTAAAGAATATTTATGCTAGTAACAACATCCTGTGATCCTCTGTTGCTAAACGTGTATACAAGGCCATCCTAATTCTTATCCTAGATGATATTCATGTAAAAAGGGATAGAAAATCACACGAATAGTGGCGCTGTGCCTAGCAGTTGAATACAAATTTTTACACCTCCCATTTATTCTACGATCAAATAAACTCACCCACATACTCATAGATGACAGCATAGAAAGATAGAGAACGAAAAGTGTAAATATCTTGTATCTGTAAAACTTACATGAGTTGTGGCGCGGCAACTGAGAGGTGGCGAGGGCAGCCACTGACAATGATGAGCTCACAAAAAGGCGTCATTGCTACTGGCCGGTGAAAAAACGGAAATCCGGAAGATACTTAAGTGGAGAGCCCACCAAAACACGGCTGCCAATCATTTAAAAAGACACAATTATTGCAATTTAATTCAGTATCATAAAAATAAACATCAGCAATGCTTGGATTTATCAGTAGTAAAGTATTATTCGAGTGTCTAATCAAATCATTTCCAAGTAACTGGGAGTCCTAAATTAGAGGTGACCCGATTACTAGATAGACTCTATTAAAATTTATAAATTAGTAACAGTTGAAAGCCCATCATACCAGGCGATAATTCATAATTATGAAGTATTAGTTAAAGGTATTAACAAATTTTCTATCGAATATTGTATAATTTTTTTTTTATTATATTGTTTAATTTTTTTTTATGGCGCACCTACATCTAGGTCATTAGCACCGTATTGTATAATTATTTGACAATAATATTTGGAAATAATTGCTATCATTACCTTCAGTGTTTTTGTATTCCTTGGGAAGATTTTTGAAATAACCAATTTTGTCCAAGTATTTTGGGCGATCGTACTGGGGATTGCTGAGAAGCCATGTCGCAAACCCTTCCAAAATCCTGAGAAGCAAATAAAAAATAGTTTTAGTAAGGAAAAATTTATTGGCACAATGTTCTTTTATAAATATCAAGTTAAAATGAAAGAATGAAGTCTTGCTTGCAGGAAATCTGTAGGCAGGAACAAAGTGGTGCAGAACTAGGCTACAGGTGAGACACACCTGTTTTTAGAAATTAACAATTATTAAAAATTTAGAAAGATCTTTAACATTTGAACCACATATGTCATTAAATTCCTTAGTACTCTAAATAATGATTATAAGTTAAACACGTATTAATCCATAATAGTTACATATATATATATATATATATATATATATATATATATATATATATATATACTACTACAAGGCAAGATGATGAAGCTAGCAGAGGTATGCCTTACGTCTTGTTTTTTCCAATATAAAGATGTTATATACAAACAAAAGGATGGAGTGGTGATGGGGAGCCCTCTATCACCAGTGGTAGCAGACATCTTTATGGAGGAATTTGAGAAGCATGCGATAAATACGGCGACCCTCAAGCCAAAATTATGGCTCAGGTACATTGACGACATATTAGTTGTCTGGCAGCACGGTCCTCAAGAATTAAAAACGTTTTTGGCCTTCCTGAATAATTCCCATCCATGTATCAAATTTACAATGGAAGAAGAAAAGGATGGAAAGCTTCCCTTTTTGGATCTACTGATCATCAAGGAACCAGACGGCGGATTGGGGCACACAGTCTACAGAAAACCTACATCCACTGGACGATATTTGCATGCCGAATCCCACCATCACCCAGCCCAGAAGAGAGGAGTTGTGTAGACTCCGACGCACAGGGCTTTGAAATTATGCAGCAATGACGCCTACCTTGAAACTGAACTCGACTTCCTGAAGAATGATCTTAAGTCAAACGGCTATGCAACTAAGGAAGTAGACAAAGCGGTCAGCCGTATTAAAAAGAAAACACAAAGAAAAATACTTGAGAAACAAAATGAAGAAACCTCAAACCGAGTAGCGTTGCCATACGTCCGAGGCATAAGCGAAAAAGTAAGCAGACTTTTCATAAATCGAGGTGTAGACGTCGCTTTCCGACCTCTAGAGAAAATAGGTGACTCGCTTGGATCAGCAAAGGATAAACAGTGGTTACAGGACAAGGGTGTTTACGTTCTTCCATGTGACTGGAACAGTCTATGTCGGACAGGCTGGAAAGAAGATAGCCACAAGGATAAAGCAACACTGTGCTGACTACCGCCTAAAACGCACCAAAACGTCTGCTGTAGCCAGACACGGGGAAGAATGTCCTGGACAAATGCTCTTTGATGAAGCTAGAGTCCTGGCTAAAGAAGATAACCGGCAAAGAAGGCTTGTCAGAGAGGTGGTCGAGATATTCAAGCAACCCATGACTCTCAACAGGGATGAAGGTGTTATCCTACACCCTACCTGGAAGCCCGTACTTAGAACTGTAATAGGAAGATTGGCAGAGAAAAGAAAAGCAGATACTTCGCAGCAAGACGAAGAAAAGCTTCTAAACAGTTCCATCGGCTCTACGCGTTGTCAACAGGCGACAATACAAGAAAGCATATCCGAAAGCGCCATATGTTAAAATAAGCTCAATTTATTATAGGTTATTTAAAAATAACAAACTAAAAAAGTGGAAAAATGGACAACCGTCTGAAGAAGCAGAATAGGATTTCTGCGAAATATCACGCTAAAAAACAGACTGCTGGAGAATGCCGCATGAAGAACACGAATAATTCTCCCCAGCGAAGAAACCTCAAAAATAATATATATATATATATATATATATATATATATATATATATATATATATATATATAAAATTATGGAAGTTAGTTAAACCATTTTTAACAAATTTTTAAATTTAAATTTCTTAACTCTACTGTCTTGACTACTAATTTTACTGTTACTCAAATTCTTGTGCCTTGATGTTAACTACTTGTGCTTTTTTTTGTTAAGGCAATTCAACTACTTGGATCAATGTTGCCTAATTATAAACATATTATCAGTCCCTGAAAATTCATTTACCTAAAAGCGTAGGAAAATGTAATATTTGGATCAAAATATTTTATTTGTATCAAGTAATTTCGAAGATCATTTAGATCTGTATCTCAAAGGAATTTCAATGCTTTTTGGCACTATTCATGGTCGTCCCCAAGCATAGCACTGAGAGGACCATTAATGTCCATTAGATTTTGAAGGTTCTCGTAGGCTCTGTTTTCCATAAAAAATGTGTTCAATGTAAAGATCTTTGCCACATACTGTGAATTCAGGGCTTCTTGCTCCTGTTTGAATAAGTAAGAATGTGTGAGATTAGTGTGTCCAATTCTTATTCTCGTCAGTACAATCACATCTCGCCTAGTATCTTTATTATAACTTCCCATCTCTCCATTGATTTATATTTATTATTTGAATGAATTTATTGTATTTTTAATTTTAATTTGAGTCAAATATCGTGTTATACAGGGTGTCTACTTTTGTGAAAGCCAATTTCATGACTTTAAATGCAAATTTCATGCCCATTAAAACAAAAATAATTTCACTTAAAAAGAAAAAACCTTAACTATTTTAAGTATAAAATTAATAGTAACCTTACTCGGCTTACTGTGAAATCTATAAAATTACAAATTAAAACTATAAAATGTGCATCTTATGTTGTGGATAGTTAAATTAATTATAAAAGTGAAGAAACAATGGTACTACAAATTTCAGAATGAATATTGAATTAGAACCCTCAAAAATTTCGGACAATGGTAGTATAATTCAAAATTTCTAAAGCAAATCACTAACTAGATATGTATTGTCAATGTACATAATTTAGTAAATTAGAGTGTACATAATTTCAATATTAAAGTCTGAATATGATTAATGATAAATAAAAATATACGTAAATAATGGATAATTGTTGTGTAAATGCTACAACAAAGGAATCTAACAGAGGAGAGGATGGGGAGGCAGATAGAATTGAGTCACCGTACAAAAACGACGACAATTACGAATGCGCAGAGGTCCTGATATTATGTTTTCTCCGATATAACTCAAATTTTATGACATGGATTCAAAATTCATGACTTTTGTGCCCAATTTACAATTTCATGGCATTTTCATGATTTTTGTGCAGTAGACATCCTGTTATAAAAGGACAAATCCCCTGCACAGCAATGGTCTAATTAAATATAACTCAAATTTTCCATAAAAATTAGAGATTTTTCTTTTTTTCTCAAACATCTGTCACTTCTCCAACAAAAATGTTCCCTACATTTCGTCTTAGGCAATACTAGGTAAAACATGTATTAAAATATAAGGTAAAGTATAAAAAATATTTTTTGTAAATCATACTCCGTCTTTGCAAGCTCCTTCCACAAGTCCTGACCGGAGACTAAATCCCAGGGAACTTCCTGCGACCAAAGCCAAGTCTTCTTAGTCTCCTTGTTCCATTTCCTTCTAGGATTACTGACTCTAGTCCCGAAGGCTACCAGTTTCTCCTCTCCCTTCTCATACATCATGTCCCAGATGATCTGCCGATGCAATGCAGCTCGGCTTGAAGCCTGAAAAGAAACAAATATATTTGCATTTACAATATATTTTTGTTCATAGTGAAAATAATATACCTATTTTATTTCCCCATGGATATAAAACGAACTTACTTAACCGAACTATTGTACACATAAAAACATATGAAGACTTTTGAAATAAGATTTGAGTCAGTTATAATATTTTATTAGTTTTAATTAGAAGAATTTGTACAAAAATATTAAATTAAATGGATGTTTATTTAAATTTTGATATAGATTTGAATATGGAAAATAAAATTCAAAATGTCAACATAGAGTTATGTTATGTTATAAATATATATTAGGTTTGGACAAATATCAGTCATTTTTACGATACAAAGCTTTTACTGAATAACATTCAACAAACATCAATTACGCCTGACTCAAGCTAGAGAATGTGACGAGAGGACTTCCGAACAAGGAATGACCCTGAAGATGTGTGACACAAAGCACAATACATGTTGGCCTAAAGATAGAAAATAAAGTAGTCAATGCAAACGAATGGTGTACTACTTTATTGACCCCCTGCAATTTAAAAGAAATAAGGATATATATATAGCTTTCACTTAATAACATTTCAACATGATTTCCAGTACATATTTCTAGTGCGAACAAATCTAGAAACCATTGCTAAAATAGTTTGGCGGTCACAAGAGAAGACCATATGTTATTTTGAAGCAAATAATGTCTCTATTTAGGGTAGCACACAAAATACTAAGGCATTGATTTTTCTGCTGAAAATTGAAGCATACATAGAACTAGAACTTACCTGGATGTCGTTGTAAAGATCTGATAAATCCTTGGGCACAAATGGGAGTTCCTTCATGTCTGGACAGAATGCATGAGCTGCAGGATTTTCCAATTGAATATCGAACAGGTTCCGAAGAGAGTCCAAAGTAATATTTGGGCATTTCAATTCGATTTCAGGTAAATTTAGGAATTTTATTAAATCCTGATATATCTTTATATATAAAAAAAAAAAAAAAAAAAAAAATTAATGTTTCCTTTGTGTTATATAATAAGTCACAGTAATAAATGTTATTACCTTGTCAGCTTCTGTGTGCGCTTGTTTGTTTATGTCCTTATTTAAGTGATCTTCTATTTCCTTCTTGCTTCTGGTGAAAAATCTTTGATAAGGACTCCGAAGATCGACCAATATGTCACCAGGTGGCCTGCGTGGAAAGGACTGTATTTTGAGATCAAAGAAAACAGTGTATGGTTTGTTAAATATATTGAAATCTGGATTTCACTGTGCCGAGGTGGCAATAATCAACGTTTTACTAGACATCCTATCTATTGGTTCCTACCCTTTTTCATCCACAGTGGGCTCACTCAACAAGTCCATCACCAAAATATCGCAATTCTTTGAAAGCGGGCAGAAATCATAAAAGCATGTTTTTCTTGTATTTGCGTTTAATATATTCCTACAGATATCTATGATCACTAATTATAGTTTTTACATACATTTGTTAATGCTAAAACTATGAAATATTAAAAAAATATGAAGAACTTTGGGCATTGACTGCTGTTGTTTGTCGAGTAGGGATTTTACATCAATGGAAAATAGGAAAAGTAAGAAATTATGTCGGTCATTTCCTTTTCATTTATTATTCTTCCTGCATGGATGAGGAATATTTGGAAAAACTAAACCAGCACAAGCCCTTCTTCCTTTCAGGCTCACCATAATTCATTTACTTTAATTATTATTATTTAATTACCCAGATGACGTAGTTCCAGAATTCACAAGGAGATCATCGGCAATTGATTTGGTGCTCCTGTCTGTTGTGATGGTAGTTTCCTCTGATGCTTGTTTAATATCACCTATTTTCTGGCAGCTACTTTCACTTGTCAGGTCGACCTAGGAATAAAACAAAACAATGAAGAGAGCAAATTTTCAAAATATTGTAGATGTCAAATAAGGAGTCAAAAATGAAATTCTTTACATTTTGCCAAAATTATATAGGTAGTATTAATTTGAGAACAAAAATGTTCTTCAAAAATTTGATTTTTATTTCCTGAAATTCTAAAATACTAAGGTAGCCGCATCATTACATTCAGTCCGTTCCCATTTATAGAATTGTTCAATGTGGTTGTATGTATGAACTTGTGGGAGGGAAATTTTGCCTTCCGTTGGGCCATTTAATGAACAAAACTTTACATGAAACAAAATAAAAATTGATTATGTCTCATTTACTACCAGGGAAGGCTTTGAGAGTTCAGAAAAGGTAGATGGCCAGTGGCGGCTAAAGAGGGGGTGGGATTTAAACAATAACATTACCTGTTGAAATAGATGGTTTAGTTGGAGAGAAAAGGGCGTGGCCTATATTTCGGGTGAAGAAAATTGGCGGTGAAACTTCTCTACTAAAAGATTTAAATCTATTTCAGAAAAAAAAAAAAAAAAAAAAAAAAAAAAATCTGTTTCAGCTTTAGCTATGGCTAAGGATTGATAAATATTAAACACTGACTCCATTGCATAAACTCCCAAAACCTTCCCTAGTCTTAAACGAAACGTAATCAGTTTTTATTGTTTCACGTGTTGTTCCCAATAATGGAAATTTGCATATGGCGGGGCCGTAGGGAATATTTCCCTCCAAATCTCGCGCATGCGCAATTGAGACTTCTCCGTCTATCTGAACGGGCTATACCTACATGGTAAGGCCCAGCCTTCTGCTGGAGGATAGATCTCTGCTTGAGACTCTCCCTGATAGAAGTCAAGTATTCCTCTTCCTTCCCCTCAGATAAGCTCTTAGAACCTTTCTCTGAAACCTCCTCTTCATCTTGTAATATCGGTATTAATGTCGTCTTTGTTTCGGAATCATGCTTGCCTGAGGGGAAAATACATTATTATTTTGATTTAATGATACATGTATTTGATTACAGGTTTAGAGTAATGGTTAACAAGTTGCCTTTACGCACAACTATCTGACTACCCGTGCTTCGTCACGGCAGTCAGCCGTGATAATAATAAATGGACGTTAAAATTTAAAAATTTATATTTCCAAGATGTTATTTGGAAACACCCATTATCTTTCTGAGCATTACCAAGAAGTTCTCTGTCGGGGGATGATAATGGGTGAGAAGGCTGTGCCAGGGTTCGGGATATTTTTATCTCGGATGGACCATCACCAGGTATAGCGTGAACTCTATGAGGGACAAAATCAATGTTTATTTCTAGTAAATCAAGGTCTGTCATCATAGTTGAAATGTACCGCAAATAAAAATAATATTATGAAATAGATTCAGCAACAGCTGACCTGTTATCGTCCTAGCCATGCATGCTGCATATCGCACTAGTATTTCTAAAGTGACAAAACTCAAAAATCAGTTTTATTCTCACCGTCACATGGTCAATATTTCTTTTTTTTTTTTTTTTTATATTGTTTGGAAGGGTGTATTCAACCGTGGGAGGTCATGGGCACCCAACAAAGGAAGGAGTATCTTAAATCAATGTTAATATACTCTTTAAAGAATATTTCTTTATCAACCACCAAAACTGTATGCACCTAGATTCAGAGCTGGTACACCAGAGGGCACTTGTTTCACTCTTCCTGTCTTAATGCTGAGCTCCGTACGTAGGTAAGGGTGAAACATTTTCAGTTGAGTTTTATTTTGAGTTGTGTCACTTTAGAAATACTAGTGCGATATGTGGTAGTGGTCTCGCCCGCTCCACGACTCCGTGTGGACCCGCCTTTACTCTCCATATCAAGCACTTATGGAGGACAGTTATTTTCGGCGTAAAAGGAGGTCATCACTTTCCAATGAAATAATTTGCAGAGAAATACGTCGAGTTCTATTTGAAAGGATCAGAGCGATGGAAGAACCACTGAAAGGAGCGGATATACTTACAAAGGAATATGTACAAAAATAAAAGTCAATTTGAAGATAAAATGTCACTTTTTTTATGACGGAAACTATTCAACAACTCTCGTAAACTCTACTCTCTTCTGTAAAGTTTTACTCTCGTAAATTGTCTTTTAGCGCGGTTCCTCCCTCCCCCATAGGGAGGAGCCCCGCTTATAAGGTTGATCTCATGACGCAATCTAGAAGTGCCGACTAGAAAATTTTGCGTTTCAGAGCCCCTAGAGACCGAAAATGATGGTGGTTCAAATTTATATGTATGTATGTATGTATATATATATATATATATATATATATATATATATATATATATATATATATATATATATATTTGTCTGTTCGCTCTCTAGGTAGAAGACGAATGGTCCGATTCTGATGAAATTTGGTACAAAAATCCGTCGTCCTATTTGAAAGGTCAAGTTCGTTAACCAGCAAAATCCGTCCACTGGAAGATGGCGTTTGGGGCGAAATTCGCGCAAAAAAAATCGTAACGCTTACCTTTTTGAGTTCATAAGCTTGTAAGCACTCGTTTTATAGGCTTCTTGGGCTAGGAAAACGAATGGAACCATTTTCAAGGCGATAGCTTTAACTGTTTTCGAGAAAATTGGAAAAATATTTTTTGAATACCGTTTTTGGTTTGGGTACTTAGAATCATGGGATTCAGTAGAAACATTTTCTGCATGTGCTACTTTCATTAAAACTAATATGTTGAAATTTGTGTTACGTTTGGAGTTAAGGAAGGGTTAGAATAAAATATTTTATTAACAGACATAAAAAGTTTTGGTAACTTTGTATACTTTCCTTAATATCTCGAAAAAGGTTGAGAATCTTGGTAAACGGAAGAATACCATTAGAAAGCTTACTAAATGCTCTACAAAAAAGGTTCTGATGAAAGTTTTGATTAGACGATGTCAATCGGAGAAATAAGTGCTTAAAACTTTAAAGTAATTGATTTCGCTTATTCGAACTGTTCTTTTTGTCTGTTTTTATTCCTTGTTATTTTTTAACTGCTTATAGTTGGATAATGTATTTGATAATAAATCAGGTTAAGAAAAACAATTTAATCTTAGAGATATGGATTTCCAAGATATAGCTTTTCAACGTCCTAGCGCGGGTTGGCCGACCCATCCAGGTAAGATCGTAAATAAGACCTTTCTTGAAAGTAAAGATGGAACTGTCAACTTTGGTCCTCCTCTGCCTCCCGGCACTTTCATTGCTGACGAAGGCTACCAATGAGTAGCCGAAACGTCCTAAATATAGATTTTTTAACAAAAATCGTATTGAGGTTTCTTTAGCCGAATCCCAACCATTCCATCTTTACTTATCACCTCGACGGCTAACTATCTAATCTTCATGCTTTCTAGAAATGTGGACCCAAAATAATAACAGCTTCTATTTTAATCATTTTAAATGAGTAGAGATAAGAACGGAACCGCGCTAAGATGATGCAGTTCCTGCGAGTCGGACTTTTTTATAGTCCTAGAATGCTACTTACCTTGGTCTTGTGGCTCCAGCTTCGGTTTTCTCTCGGTCGGAGGAATCTTAATGTTTAGGCATTTACATACCAGAGCAAATCTTTTTGGATCTAAAGCCCTCTGTAATCTTTCGATATCTTCAGTGGAATGCTTAAAAAACAAAAATATATAATATTATTATTGAGCTGACCATTTTCTTAAAACTTCAAATTTTCCTTAAAGGCGGAATGTCCGAAGATAAAAAATGTTTCGCATCCCTTTGGTGCCTCTTCAGGGGAGCATTATATAAATATAAAAAAACGTGCAGCCTTCACTTGAGGAGCAGAGCCCTCCGCTACATTTTTTTATTGTTTGTTGGCACCTATGGGGTGCGAAACACGTATGTACCCTTTTCTAGCCAGGATAGGGCTGATGCCTTTTCTTTTTTCTACCACCCCCAGTGGGAATTGAACCTAGAGAATATTAGTACTACAAGTAGGTACATATCCAATAACCAATATATACATAACCCAAAACCCGGTTCACATATTATTCAGAACAGTAAGCACAATGCAGTTTAAAAAAATTGATAAAGCATACGTATGAAAACTCCACTTCTTTCTCCTTGATTTCCTGAATCCATTCTTTTTTCGGCGGAGAACAAGGTCTTTCGAACTTGCAGAGCTTCACGGTATTAGGGTGGAATGCTACTCGAGGTGGGCTCTTCTTCCCTGACATTTCTACTACTACGGCAGTTCAAAGTGACTATTTACGCGTTGCCATGAAAACTAGTCGCATAGAGGTAATTAACCTAATGAAATCCAAAGAAGAAGAAAAACACATAATAACTGAAAAATGATTGCCGAAACGGATCTACTTTCTTTACATTAAATCCAAAGATCTTGGATTACATTACCACGCTTGGGAAGTTAACTGGTTTCAGATGAATATAACGCTCTTATCTGAAGCTCTTTTAAAATTATATTTAAGGCGTGTAACCCAGGTATTATAAAGTTGTTCCAGTACTCCACCATGCTTAACGGACTAGGGAAGACAGTTCACCTTGTCTGGACTCCAGGACATAGAGGACTGAAGGGTAATGAGATGTCAGACAAAGCAGCGTTCTCCGCTCATGATTTACCTGCTATTACACCCACTTCTCAAACGGTAAGTGAGATTGCCTCAATATCTGAAGCTTTTCCTGCGGTAAATGAATTATCTCCTCAAGATCTTCCTGTGTCCGTCAGCTCTTCAAGGAAGAGCCTTCAGTCGGCAATTTTTGAAAGCTAACCCGCACAGTGTCAAAATTACAGGCTCCGGAAGATATGAAGACCTCAGGTGCTTTGGAGAGTCGAATATACTACCAGAAATATTTGGGAAATTAAAGAAAAAAAAATCATGAGTTAATCAAACTACCATGGGTGTATATAGAAAATAATTTCGGAGAGGGCTGGGAAAATTTTGGGGGGGGGGGGGCTGAGACCATTTCCGGTGTATGGAATACTAACAATTTAGATCTTGGAAGAGTTTTAGCCAACTTAAACGCTATTACACCCAAAATAGAATATGTTTTATGAACTAAATGATCTTATTTAATTTATTTTTAAGGGTTTTAAGAAATGTTTACCGATCAAATCAAAATTTCGGGGGGGGGGGGGGCTGCAGCCCCCTCTTATATACGCCCATGCAAACTACAGGAGCTTACAGAATTAATAAAAAATATTCAAGATATATTATACAATGTTTCCATTTAAAAACTCTGACACGCAGGAACACCCTCATCTTAACGCGTTTCCGTTATTCCCTAGTGTAATTTGGAAAGCTAGGAAAAATTAAATAGATCCTGCAAAAATATCTGGATGAAAGTCGAGCTTCACGCGCCAAAAGGAACAAGAAACTAGCAGTAGCGAACTCAATGCAAAAATTACTCGCTCTAACTCCTGAACTTCCGCTCATACCTATAAAGGTAACATCTACTACAAACAAATAATATGCTTCTCTAATATGGTTCTTATAGCCCGTTCAGTTAGATGGAATAGTTCTAATCCCGCAAGCGTAAGAATTTTCGTGAATTATTCCCGAGTTCTATGAACAACACGCTATGTGAAACTCAATAAAAACTGATTAGGGCCTGTTACTAGGGAAGGCTATGAGAGGTCAGGCAAGGGAGAATGTGTTTAATGTTTAACAATACTTAGCCAAAGCTAAGGCTCAAAACAATTTAGACTCTAAGTTGCCTGTTGAAATAGATGGTTATAGTCTGCCTGCAAACAGGGGGGTATGGTGTTTTGAGCTGCTTTGGGGCATTGTAGAGCAACCATTCCTGAATTTCTCATGCTGCTTGTTTGGGATCGTTTTCATGTTTGATAATAAACGTCCTTTGGAGATTAAAATTAGCTGCAAATTTGCTTTTAAAATTTCTATACAAATATGCTGATCTAGTACTCCAACTATAAATTGTAAGTTACCAGCTCCTGAAGGACAGGGCACCTCCACCTCCATACTACTGTCCCAATTAGGTTCCTTCTCAAGAGGTCTTTTTTTTTGTTGTTGTTTTCTTCAACTGCAAAACATGATGAGCTTCTTTAATAAATTGACTATTATGTTAATTGAGAATTCTATTCAATGACCTTCTGCCTACAAGTGAAAGAAAATTCTAGTTTTCCCATTTTCTCTAAAAAGGTTATAGATAAGGCTTTTATGGAGTAAAAACCTGAAGAAAACATTCTCAAAACTACTTGTCTATTCATACAATTTTTTCCTGATACTTCCTGAAAGCCAAATGTTTTGGCTGAATTTCAAAAGTCTTGAAAATGTTTCAATCATCTTGAAGTACCCAAAACAAAAATCCCACAGAATTCTAGTTTTGTCCACTTTTCTTGGCCGCATATGGGAGCACCACATCTATAACTGTTTTGTGAGATTCGGCATTGAGCAGGTTTTTTATTTTTGAAAGAGTAGTGATTTTTGAAAAATTGTCGCAAACCAGAAGCTTTTATTCATTAATACTTTTTGAATTGCTATTGTAGTTTGAATGAGATGTGCTTTAGCCTTAAAGCAAATGTAATGTTGATTTGAAAAACGAAAAAAAAAAAAAAAAAAAGTTTCTTTCTAAAGAACCTTTATAACTGCATACATCTGGAATGGAGAGAGATAGAAATGTGTGGTTGGTGATGTTGAACTACATTTTTTTGTCTAGTTTCACATACACACACTCACAAATTTGTTAGAGTTATTTTTGTGACCTATAAGTTGTGAAACACAAAATTTTCTATTCTGCACTGTCGGTGTCATATGTTCAGTATTTTAAATTTATTTATTAAATATAATATTTAAGTTATATAAATAGGGATGTTATCTTTTTGCTCAATGGCTTGTGTTCAGTGGCGTAACAGCCAGGCCCGCAGGGCCTGAGGTGCAGAGGGCCCAACCCAAAACTTTGATGACATTTTTTTAATTTTCTGTCAATGTTAAATTAACGGAACGCAATGTTTAGTGCTACACGTTGAGATCGGGTACTTCAAAATATTATGATCAACGTAATCTAGTGTACACCACCACCATCTCCACATAGTCGTTGACTGCATGTGGTGGAGTTGAGGACTGCACTTCGTAGTGGCTACAGAGTATGTACTGACTTGCGATGTCATCTAGACGCATGGGCGTAAATAAGGAGAGGGGCAGAGCGTTTTCCAGTGCCCACAGGAATCTGATTGGCTGCCCTGTAATATGATTTGTCGAACATGGCCGAAATTCCTGATGAGTTCTATCAGAAATATAATACTCAACATTATCATTGCAAATAAGTTGAGGAGGAGAAAAAATAATGTAAAAAGAAATATATGTGGCACTAATATATATTTATATTTGTTTACACTTCTGTGATCCAATATACAGGGAATATAATTTTTCTATTCCAATTAAGAAACACTACTTCAGAAAGCCCTTCTATGGATCCAGAAGGGAATGGAAGAATATATTCCAGGCAGACGTGGCTCAATTTTTTCATTGATTTAAATAAATAGACAAATTTACAATATATTTAATAAGATAATTCCTCTTCCATTTGAAGAACAGAATAAACAAAATCAGCAGGATTAATTAAAAACTTCATCCACAGGCAATCATTTTTAGAATTTGCATTCATCTGCATCTCATTAAACCTTTGGCGAATCTTGGAAGCCTTATTTTCAAAACCTCTTTGAGTCTTCATAACTGATTGCAGGTGAGCCTTGTATTGTTGAATCTGATTAAAAGTTTCCCTAGTGGCTCCATCAATAAGAGTGTTGTTTCTTTTCTCTATTGATACCAACCTGAAACATTTTTTTTTTTTTTTTTAAATTATTATTGTAAATTTAGAATCTGTTTATTAATGAGATAATTTCAGAGTTCCCACCGGCAGAGAAATGTCAGGGAATTTAATTATGAAAAAAGTCAGGAAAATTCAAAATTTCATTTTTTATTTATTAATTACTTTTTTTTAAGGCATGCACAGAAAAAAAAGGGAAATTGCTTTCGTTCTATTTATATATTATTTCAAATTCTTCTTCTCTTTCTCACACTGTCTTATTCAGCATATTTTGGTCTCTGTAATGCAACATCTACTAGGCTGGGAGAGTTGCACGAAGAATCTTAAAAATCATGGTCTTTGCTATATTTACAAGGCTCTTAACTAGAGATCTATTGGCTTGAATCCCCAGCATTATCTGACGTACTTGAATTTTTATCACATATGGTAATAGTCTGTCTTGGGCGTATATAAGGGGGGATTGCACCTCCCATTTAGATTTTAATGCTAAAAAAATGTGTCATAAAGACCTTAAAAATAATTTTTTCTTGAGTGTAATAGCGTTTTAATTGGCTTAATATTCCAAGTTCTAGATTGTTAGTATTCCATACCCCCCAAAATTATTTCCTATATATACGCCCATATAGTCTGTAGTCAATAAATAAATATAAACTCCCCTAAGTTAATGTTTTTATTATTCTAATTAATATAATAATATTTGTATATCTATTAGATTTGAAAATATTCCCTTCATAACCGTGTCATTATGAATCGCAAGTTTAGTCAGCATGCTCAACTCAATTGTTTAATATTGCATTTATTTTTTATTTTTTCTATCTCCTGCCCGCCGTGATACAGATCGTGTTCTGTGTGTCCGAGCCTTTAGCGAAAGCTAATAATAAAAACATTTTAAACCTTCTAGTGATAAATATAGGACTTTTCCCTCCAACTAAACTATCTATTTGAACAGACTATAGCTTAAATTGTTTTTAGCCTTTGCTTTGGCTAAGTATTGATAAATATTAAACACTGTCGCCCTTGCCTGACCTCTCAAAGCCTTCCCTGGTCCTAAATTAAATATATCAGTTTTTATTGCGTTTAAAGTAGAGTGTTGTTCATTGCAATGGAAATGCAAATGGCGGAACCACCGGAATATTTCCCTCAGAATTTTGCGCATGCGGGATTAGAATTATTCCATCTAACTATACGGGCTATAGCATGTTCGATTGCAACTTAGGAAATACCAGCTGAAATCCCAATTTAAGGTGAATGAATTTTTCAGCTATGGGCTTGGTGAAAAAATTCCTGTTCAAAACGTATTACAATTAGGAAAGGATTTATTTAGGAAGGGATGGATTTCATTATGACTTATTTAGATGCTTCTAGTTTTCCCTAGGTCCCACTGATTTTATACAAGTTAATAGAAGTAGGATTGAGAAGTGACATACGGGGCTAATGGGGCCTTGAATTAATTTCTGAGGAGCATCAGGGGTACCGAGAGTGGAACACAAGTTACCTCGTGTGGGGCATTTGGGGCCCTGCTAGTCGAGCATAAGTTAACTCATTAAGAGCAGCAAAAGGGTTAAAGATATTGCCTTGAAAGTTGTTTCATTTGATTCTTCACAATGATATATAATAAACTTCCTCTAATCTGGAATGCTTGATAATCCGGCATGGCAGGGGTGTCAAGGCCTAACGAGAAAGTTTGTCTCTTTAGTTTTTATGCATCAATTCCCCAAAATCCCCACCCTAACAACCCTCTCGGTGATCAAATACGTACTGGTTGCTCGCTCAGTTTATAGCTTTCCTGACTGTTTTCCAAGCTGAGACCATCTTGCTCAACAGGACAATTAAAACAAGCAATTATGTGTATATACTTTTTTGTATTCTAACAGTGTGCAATTTTATTTTAGTAATTTTGCATTAAATATGTACTAGTCTTATAGTCTACATTTCGTTTAATTTTCATCTCAATCCATTTTTTTTTTTTTTTTTTTTTTTTTTTTTTTACATACATCCGATAATCCGTTATGCTTCCAGTCTCGAAAGTGCCGGATTAAAGGAAGTACTATCTTAAGGGGTACAATATCTTAAGGGCTTGAATTTTGTATTGCACTAATTTTGTTTAAAAAAACAATGTCCCAGTGGGCCGGTTCTGCTAGATAACAAATAGGACGTTTTGATGTACAAAAAGTATTTTTGTGTGCAATATTTTTTCATAATTTGACCATCTATGGACTGCAATGAACTCAAGGCTTTTGGTTCAATTTCTTCCTTCCTTTCAAGAATCTCTTAATTTTCTATCCAATGCATCGTCTATCCATACTCTCTTAGGCCTGAAGACAGAAGCCGAACCATCCAAATATATATATATATATATATATATATATATATATATATATATAAATTTGAATATATTCCCTGCGGAAGAAGGAAAACAAATACTGTAACTACCTCTTTATGACTGACTGTTCTATAGAGAGAAAGTTGGAGTGAATCAGATTCTCGGCCTCCTTCAGTAATCGATGAAGCTCAGCAATTCCTTCATCGAGTGATTGTAATCCTGGTTGTGTGATATTCAAACAATTCATCATATCAATAAAGTTGGGTTCAATGCACTCTTCCTTCTTTGGCAAGTAAGTGGACATTGTATCCTAGAAAAAAAAAAAAAAAAAAAAAAAAATCAAGAAAGCAAAATTAATAAAAGAGCAACGTCTGTCTAAATTCAAGGAATTCAAGAGTTACCATCCGTTGCTGAAATGCGGATACATCTGATGCAATGTTTTTTGAACCCTCATGCAGTTTTTCAAATTGAAAATCCTGAATAACTTTAAACCTCTGAATAACGAAAGCAAATGCATGATTATACAATTTCTTCTGCCTTAAAACATGTTCTATCTTACTCAAAATGTCCAAGCGACCTGCTAAGAATGCCGAAAAACACTTCTCGTTAAGAAGTTTAAATGATGCAATAGAATTTATTTCCTCTTGTAAAGAATCAGTTAAAACTCTACGGAGTTCATACTTCGTATTATCTTCATGTAACATATCCCTGAAAATAATTTTCCAAACATAAAAATAAATTTATAAATGTATACACAAAATATGACAAAAAATATATAGATAATTTGAATAAAAACTAAACTAAAATGGGGCAAGATATACCACAAATTTATTTGAAACAAATATATAGAATAGTTTTTTTAATTAAATTCAGCCTTTATATCTAATAAATTGTTGTTATATCAAATAAATTGTAGCCCTTTTAACTAAAAAGCCCAGTGTTTTATTTATACTTCAATAGTTGTCCATTACAGGAAATAATCCATTATAACCAAAGCTATAATACACAATTTTTACTTTATTTTTATCACAAAACTATATTTTTTTATTATGCAGCAATTTTTCAAGTGTATGAATTTAATCGCTATCACACCTCAGCTAAATCAGGAATCCAATGCTTTTATATAAAAAATTGTAGATATTCATTTATTACAATGAGCACTTAGATATGAGGTGTTGCGGATACAAAGGGCGAACTCAACATCGGGTCAATTTTTTTCTCCGCCGTCCGAATCTAAATGCTTCAGATAATCTACAGGTATATTTTTCATGTTGAGTTCGCCCCTTCTTTCCCTCTCAAAATACACAGAGAATGAAAACAGGCTGGAAACTGCCATAGGAAGGCGAATGTGAAAGGAGAACTCAACACTCTACTAACAGGCTGGATGATGATATAAATAAAATGCTCTTTTTGTTGAAAGTGAAGTTCACACTGATTCATGGACAATCATTGTATAATTTGTTTATTGATATAAATTAATATACAAACAATAAGACCTCCCACAATGAAAAAATGTTTTAATGTTCTCAAAACAGTAGTGGAGTTCGCCCTTATGGAAAAATATTCAAAAACATTTTCTTGAAAACTAGCTTTTGTTGAGTTGACCCTTCGTATCCACAATGCCTCATAAAAGTTCACTCAAACGTAATGGCTACTGTTTGATTGACAACGGTTAACTGAACTAGATTCAGATGAAGACATCAAAGATTTTCCTGGAAAAATGTTGGGGTTTTGAGCAAAAGATTTCCTATATGGCTATAATAAAAATGTTCATTCATGAAGTAATACTGTAACTTTAAAATTATAATAAATATATTTTCAAGAAAATGTAAAACCTTATATCATCAAGTGACGAAATGGTGGAAAGTGATACTTCTTTCAATTTCATCAATCGTTTTTTAAATAACAGTAATCCTTCTGTGATTGCAACAAGATTAATTACTTCATCCCTCACTTTGGCGAACCTTAAATAATACAAAAAAAAAAAAAATACAAAATAAATACTTAGAATTGGAAAATAAAAGTAGATAATTTTATATATAAAAGAATACGTTTTCCAGATTAGCCAATAATCTTCAGGAGGGAATTCAGGTTTTTCAGGAGTAGATTCTGCCTAAGGAAAAAAAAAGTCAAGGGTCAGAAGGAATATGCGAACCCGCTGGGGAAAACAAACCAACAAACAAAAACAATAAAGACTATGTTCAATTGTGTAGACAAATTCGAAGCAAAAAGGTCTATTCACACTCATCAGTGACGCCACTGTTCAGTCAACGTTCCGAAACAGAATCATCAGTCAGTCACAGCTATATTCACATCTATCTGACAGATTATTTTGACTGTATTCATGTAATTTTTTTTTTATCATGGGTGTCGAGTGTCTTCTAGTTTAATTATTATATTTTTGACCTAAATTTTCGGGATGGCGTTTTCAGAAAACAGCCTGGCATAGCATTAATTTTGGTTGAAGAAGAGGAAAAACAACAAAAGAAGAAAATAAAATGGGTTCACACGGCATGGCATAGAGAAATAGAAGGAGGGTTTATCATTTTATTTAGAGAATTTATGGAGAATTAAAAAAAGTTTAAACAATTTCATTGCCTACGGCCATAGCCACATTGAATGCACTGGTTCCCTGTCGGGCTTAGCTAGTACCTAAATGGGTGACCGACCACGTGCTATTTGCATTATAAAAGGTTGACAATCAATCTGCAGCTAGCCCAGCTTTAATAACCCAATGTTTTTACACTGTTAAACAACAAAATTTTCACTTTTCTCCAATTTTGTTTCCTATCCTATTTTTAAAACAAGTATTCACATATCTATTACTTGTCAAATCATAAAGTACTGGATATTTTCTAGCACATTGAATCAACTTTTTCCCCGAACATTTGTCAGACAAAACAATTAAATATAGTTAAGAAGAAATTATCTGTTGACAGTTTGGTGACTGCAGTGAGACTGATGGTTCTGATCAGTGACTGTGCCGGGTCAGTGCACACTGTGCCACTTAACTTTCATGAAAATATTTATTTTTTTTACTGATACTTCTCGGAACTGGCGGAACGGTAAGTAACGTTACTTGTGTGTGTGATTAGATTTTTAGTTTTCAAATAAAAAAATCCTAGAAAAAAAATAACTACCCAAATAAAGAGAGACCTTAAAACACACAACTTACCTCTTTAAAAAGGTAATTCAAGTTTTTATCAATGTAGTTTATCAACTCATTTATTTTTTTAATTGATTCCTCAAACATTTTTTCCTGGCACTGTCAAAAACAAAATAATTATTATAAAGGAGATAAATATATCATTAATGAGAAGGAAGTTTCTAAAAACTAATACAATTAATTTTATGCGGTCAGCAAAGCTCTAAAACAAAATTAGCTTTTCTTTTTCTTTTTTTTTTTTTATAACACACATTTATCAATAGTTGCATATGATATTTGTCAAATATATATATATATATATATATATATATATATATATATATATATATATATATATATTTCTAAAAATTTGGATTTTTAATTTTTTTTAAAAAAAGCACATTTTAGGACCAACACTTGATCATAAAATGTAGCATAACTCCCAAACGAAATGAGCTAGAGAGGTGTGGTAAAAAGCATTCGTTAGTGTATTAAATGCTGATTAAAATGATATATATCATGACTTATTTATGAAAATTGAAATTTTAAGGTAATTTTTAAAATGTTAAAATTTAAATTTCTCTTAAAAGGTATGTTTAAAAATTAAAAAAAAATTGTAATTTTTCTTTGATATTTTATCTCAGTTTTGTGTAAATTTCAAGCTGGGATCTCAATGGGATCATATTTATTTTAATTATTAACTTTATGTTGGTTCATAAAAAAATTGAAATTTTTAGAAAAAGAAATGAAATCCATCTAACATACACAGGCCCCCCCCCCAAAAAACGGCCTAACTTTGGGAATCGATGCAGGATGAAAAAAGAAAAAAAAAAAAGTCCTTTGGCATATATCTCGATTTGCTTCCTTTCCGAGAAAAACGTAAAAAACTAAAACACAATTGTGAAAAGGCACTATTTCATAATTCCTATATAAAAATCATTAAAAGTACGTTTCATCACTCCCTCACCCACACACCTATCCCCCCCCCCAAAAAAAAACAACAAAATTTCTTGCTCGAAAAAATTAACTGACACCATGTAAAGCTGTAAGTTCAACATAATTTAAAATATCTACTTTCCTTCTGAGGAAAGTGCTAAAACACAAAACAAAAAAAACTTTAAATTCTTAATAAAAATAAATGTTGAATTCTTAAAACATTTTAAATTTAACTCGGAACGCATACATAATTATAAAATAACAATTTCTTCTTCTAATAATTCTAAATAATCAATTTACAAACTGTTCAAAGATTTGTCCCCTTGCAGCAATACAGGCATCACAACGCACATTGGCAGACTGAATGGTATTTGTGCATTGCTCTGCTGTAATCAGTTTCCAGGCCTATCTGATGCGACAGATGAGGTGCTCCCTTGAGCCAATGTGCTCCCTGTAGACCAAATCTTTAATGCGGCCCCATGCGAAGAAATCCAAGAGCGTGAGGTCTGAAGATCGAGCCGGCCAAGATACCGGCCCACCATATCCTGTCCAACACCATGGATAGTTAATGCCCAACCAATTTCGGACGGCCCTCCCGTAGTGAGCTGGACAACCATCGACTTGGAAACAGCTTCCCAATCTCTGTGCCAAAAGGATCTCCTCCAAGAACGAAGACAGTTTATTATAGAGGAATGCATTGAAAGACTCTGCGTTAAGTCGAGGGGTAAAAAAATTTGGACCTAATATTTCATTATTACACACAAAATCAGGGGCATATTCACTCCTATATTTGGGGGGGGGGGGGGGTGTTAAAGAAGGTGGGGGTGAAAGAGTGAGTGGAGGGGTGGGTTTAATATATGTACTTTAAAAAAATTGATATCCCTTTTAATAGACGTATTTTTTATAATTTCTTTTAGTTTTTTGCGTTTCTCTCGGACACTAGGCCAAAACGAGATGTATGCCAAAGGACTTTTTTTCTTGTTTTTTTTTTTCGTCTTGTGTCTATATTAGAAGGATTTCATTTCATTTTCTGAAAATTTTTAATTTTTGACGTACCAACGAGATACCCATAAGCGGGAGATGGTGGGTTCGATTCCCACCCTCCGGCAGGAATTTTATCATCCCACGGCTCGCTGGTAAAATTCCTCGCTGCACCCTGGATGTCGGCGCTAATGACCTAGATGTAGATGCGCCGTAAAAAAAAAAAAAAAAAAAAAAAAAAAAAAAAAAAAAAAAAAAAAAAAAAAAAAAACCAACGAGATACCAAGCTACCTTTGATTAAGTTATTAATTAAAATAATAAACGTTGGCGGCAATAAATATACATTTTAGCAAATAAAATGTGTTTTATTGAATAAGAACACTGACCGAAACCCCGACGATCTACGCTTCCTACTTCTGAACGGTCGACCATATCTTCTCAATTAATTAAAATAAATATGATCCCATTGAGATCCCAGCTTGAAATTTACACAAAACTGAGATAAAATATCAAAGAAAAATTACAGATTTTTTGAAAATTTTTAAACATACCTGTTAACGCTCAGCACCAAATTGCTGATGAAATGTATATATATATAGAAGAGGTTGATGAGGAAATAGTGCCGAACGTATAGGTGCCTATTATTGAGGCTAAATGAACAACTATATAGAGTGATAGAAAAAAAAATTGAATTATTTATTTTGAAAGCATAAGAAAAAAAATATCTCCTTGTGGAGCAGGCACTGGTTAGTATGTTAGATTTGAAAATAAAACAAAAAATATTAACTTCTGTGCGGATGAAAATAATGAAAATACAAGCATGTATAGTAGATGGTCGGGCAAATAGTGGCCGCTGAGGGTAATGAAAAAGGTTATAGTCTCGCTTATCTGGTTGATGCTGCGTCTTCCCTGTAGCGGCTGACGCCAGGTTGAAAATTGGAGCTTGACGGGGCTTCGAAGAAGGTGTACCTCCAGAGGATGGATGCAGCAAGAGAAAAAAATGCTCCTAAGGGCCTCAGGAACTCAAGGCTGGACTCATCCTAAGGGAGTCAAGGCTGTACTGACTTAGGGCGGGCAGCTCGCAAATCGGCGCTTTTTCTGTCCTGGGCCCGTAAAGTGCTGCCCTCATTAGAAGATTGCGCCGGGAGGTGGCGGACTCTGCAGGCTAGGAGGTAAAACAGCCGTCCTATCGGAGACATAATGGTGATCCCGAAGAGGATCAAAGATCGGCTGATAACCGCCTCAGGATCTCTATCTCAGCTGCCAGACTATTCCCCTGTAGCTAGACGCTACGATACTTACAATACAACAATTGAATAAAATATAATAAATAATTTATAACTTATTCTACTTGGTCTCTAACAATACCTTTTAAGAGAAATTTAAATTTTAAAAATTGCCTTAAAATTTCAATTTTCATAAATAAGTCATGATATATATCATTTTAATCAGCATTTAATACACTAACGAATATTTTTTACCACACCTCACTAGCTCATTTCGTTTGGGAGTTATGGTACATTTTATGATCAAGTGTCTGTCCTAAAATGTGTTTTTTTAGAAAACTTAAACTTTCATAACTCGAAAACTAATAAAGATATATTTCTAAAAATTTGGATTTTTAATTGTCTTATGGGGTACTATTGATGAGCCAAGTTTTAAAAAAATCAAAAAATATGAGGGAAATTTTTTCCTTGTTTTTGGATCACTTGATATGGAATGACCCATACACAAACACACACACACATATATATATATATATATATATATATATAGTATTTATTTATAT
This sequence comes from Gonocerus acuteangulatus, assembly GCA_946811695.1. Taxonomy (NCBI): domain Eukaryota; kingdom Metazoa; phylum Arthropoda; class Insecta; order Hemiptera; family Coreidae; genus Gonocerus; species Gonocerus acuteangulatus. Next base: position 27,316,786 of record OX328129.1, on the reverse strand, counting down.
TTAATTATTACTACACATTTTAAATCATGAGATATAGTTGCGCCTTTTTTAAGAATTCCACAACTATCTCAACTGCTTTACTATTGTTGTGCAGAGCTTGCGAAGCAAGATATTCTATAATTTATATTTTAGGAACAATAAGAAAATGAAGACAACTTTAAGGCTCACCACTCGCCTGTCATGAGAAAACTTCTCACTCAAATCCTCCCAAGAGGTAGAGTAATTCTCCAAAGCTTTGTTCATATTTTTGTTAAGTGTATCAAATTCTTTCAGTTCATTTCTTACAATTTCATCATAATACTCCAAAGAAGGGCCTTTCTGCTTCTTCTTTTCCACCTTCCTAGAAAAAGTACAGAGATAGATTCTTCAGAGTTATTGAAACCAACAACTACAAGTAGTAGTAAATCAGTCAGTCAAGGGAATGAAACTAAACAAATTAATTATGATTTATTGAAAAGAATACTTGATGTGTTTCATTTCTGCTTTAATTTACAAAAATAAATCAAATCAAATTTCAACGATTTTTGAAAATACATAGTAACAATTCAAACAGCTACTTTTTATCGCATCTGTCAAATCTTTATCTTTTATGTGAAAGTGTTGCATAAATTAAATTTGGAAAAGTTAGAGGATTTAAAGTAAATAAGATCATGAAGAAATAGTTCTGAATCGTCGAGTAAGCAGTATATGTAATACCGAACTTACATGCAAACATTTACAAACTCCTGTAGAAGAAATGGTCTGAATTTCCCGAACGATATACTATTACTGTTAGGTAATGATATCCCCAAAAAAACATAAATGTGAAATAGAGGCCAAGTTCCTGCCACCACAAAGAAACACTCCCTTCCTCAAAAATATCCCCTCCTAAAACCCCCCAAAAACGCCTTACCATTCTACACTCCAAAAAAGTAGTATGGGTTGGTGTATTAATTCAACCAAAAATATTTGCCAATACAAGAGATGATACAAGAAAGAAATGGCCAAGTTCATTACTTGGAAGACCTCATAGTTACTTACTAAGAACAGTAAAGACACTTCAACTGACCTTTAAAAACAACAATAAAAATACTTATATCCAGTTACTAAAATATCACTTTCCTCAACCAGGTATATTCTTAAACTTGGCAATGTTTAGTTTTTATCTAAAGATAATTTCGGCACAAAAAAAACATTGCCAAGTTTAAGAATATACCTGGTTGAGGAAAGTGATATTTTAGTAACTGGATATAAGTATTTTTATTGTTGTTTTTAAAGGTCAGTTGAAGTGTCTTTACTGTTCTTAGTAAGTAACTATGAGGTCTTCCAAGTAATGAACTTGGCCATTTCTTTCTTGTATCATCTCTTGTATTGGCAAATATTTTTGGTTGAATTAATACACCAACCCATACTACTTTTTTGGAGTGTAGAATGGTAAGGCGTTTTTGGGGGGTTTTAGGAGGGGATATTTTTGAGGAAGGGAGTGTTTCTTTGTGGTGGCAGGAACTTGGCCTCTATTTCACATTTATGTTTTTTTGGGGATCTCATTGCTTTTTTCTAAGTATTAAATAGAATTTAGTTGCCACATACCTACTGGCTTTTGTACTTCATATAAAACCAGGGTCTTTGGATTCTGCATAAGGTTCTCCATACTGCTTGATATTTGATACCAATAATCAACCTACATACATCTAATCACTAGACTAGAAAAGTTAGAAGCTCTTCCAAATGACATTACTTTAGAGGACAAATTGATTGCTCTCTTTACTAAACTATTACACAGTAAAACACAGGAACCTTATCCCGAGGATAAAGATCACAATAGGGAAAGTGTAGAAGGCCTTCAAGAAAAATATAAGAACAAAAATGACTCGACTTTGAAAAACTTAGTATCTGTTTTGAAGTATATTATGCAGTGAACCCCTACGACTTTATTTACTACATTTAAGAAAGAAGTCAGAACTGTTTTTAAGATGCGTCGAAATGTTTTTTAAAACATCAAATATAGGTTCTCCTTACCAAGACGATTCATTTGATACCCCACATGATGGGTTTCAGAAGGAATGATGGCATTTCGATGGAGCAAGAAGTAGAAAACGTCATAGGTAATATGACACTCCCGTATCAAGACCTACCTGCGTGCCAAGTTTGGTTAAAATAGGCCAAACGGTGTGAATTGGTATAAGGAACAAACATACAGACAGACAGCTGAAAGACCTTTTTTACCTAGCCTAGTGCATTCCCTGGACCAAGGCCTACCTGTGTGCCAAGTTTGGTCAAAATCGGTCAAATGGTGTGAATTTGTGTACGGAACAAACATGCAGACAGACAGCTGATAGACGATTTTGACTAGCCTATGGCACTACCCGGATAAAGACCGACATGTGTGTCAAATTTTGTCAAAACCGGTCAAACGGTGTGTATTTGTATAAGGAACAAACAGACAAACAGACAGCTGATAGACAATTTTTCCTAGCCTATGATTCTCCCCGTATCAAGACCCATCTGTGTCCCAAGTTTGGTCAAAATCGGTCAAACGGTACGGATTTGTAAGAGGAACAAACATACAGACAGAAAGCTGGTATAAGATTTTTACCGAGCCTGTATGCGTCTCTATTTGTTTCTTAAAACATCAAATATAGGTTCTTCATACCGAGACAATTCATTTGATACTCCACATCATGGGTTTCGGACGGAATGACGGGTTTCCGATGGAAGTACAAAACTGGCACGCCCCCGCCCCGGAAGCGGAGTCAAACACAACTTTTCGCGATTTTTCGATTTTTTCCTTTAATAACACCTTCATATCTATCTTCATGCAAAATTTCAAGTCTCTAGCATCATGGGAAGTGCCTAATAATTTTGATGAGTCAGTGAGTGAGTGAGTGAGTGAGTCCTATAAATCCCGATTTTCGATCGCTTATATCTCAGAAACTATTCGATGTAGAATTATGAAAATTTCCAGTTTTACTCACATCCAGTAGTTTAATACCTGTGTAAAATTTCATAAATTTATCTTCACCTGGTTGAAAGTTATGAGAGGGTAAAAATCGGCTCTAAGACCGCCTGTAATATACACACAGTATGCTTAGGCCGGAACTTGGCCTGGCGCACTACCGTGCGCCTAGATAAAGTTTATAAATATTATACTAACCTACCTCAAGAACACAGGACTCTACAGACTTCTACTATATATTTGCCGAATACCACTCACTCATTGACTGACTCACTGACCTATCATCGCCCAGCCCAAACTTCTTGACAGAAAAATTTGAAATTTTGCATGGGCACTCCTTTTAGATCGTAAGCACTCGCTAAGAAAAGTGGTTTTGATATTCAAATTTTTAAGTATTTTTAGAGGGGTTAGAATTTTTAGTTGGTTTTAAAGAGAGCTTGCACGCCTAGGCACAATGCATTGCTAGGAGGATAACAGGTCAGCTGTTACCACACTGTATCTATTTCATAGTATTATTTTTAATTGAGGTTAATTTCAACAATGATGACAAACCTTGAATTACTAGAAATAAACATTGATTTTGTCCCTCATAGAGTTTACGCTCTACCTGGTGATGGTCCATCCGAGGTAATTATATCCCGAACCCTTGCACAGCCTCCACACACATCAGCATCCCCAATCAGAAACTTCTTGGTAATGCTCGCATATATAATGGTCGTTTCCAAATGACATCTTGGAAACATAAATTTTTAAATGTAAACTCATTATTGACAACGAATTTCTACCGGTACTGGCTAAACTGCTATTACTGGTAACCTATAGATAAGGGGGTATCTCTAGGTTATCTGTTTGTTGATACTTGCCCGGAGCGCACCAATAATAAGAAAAATTATACTTTGATTACTTAGCAATTGATGAATAACATATAGTATGACGGGAACCATGCAATAATAAACTGCACAAAACTAAGAGTAGTGTTAATTTTAATGATACATTATTTAACGCAATAAAATAACAATAATTTATCTGCAGTGACAAGGCACGGGTATTCAGCTAGTATTTGATCAAGCACAGATGGTTCAAAAACCTTAAACCTGCAATAATATTAAGCAATATATTAGATAGGCAAGTTAACCAATAATTTTTTTTTTCTTTTAGTAATTTTAATGACTAATTAATAATAATAATAAACTGCTTTACTGGTTTCACATCAGATAATACCTCTTCAGGAGCAAAAGTTAGCTAATACTAACTAAATGCTAACTCTTTAGCCTAATCTAGAAAGGGGAATCTTCAGCTACAAGGGCCAAGTCTACATGGTGAGCACTGGCTTTATATTATTAGCAATCAAATGAGTACATAAGCTTAAATTGATATCCAATAGAAATATTTTCCTTTTTATCCTTCACCCAAAACTTGAAAAAACGCATTTATATATATTACAACATTTCTTGAACTGGTTTCCTAGATTGGCCAAGTTCAGAAGATACTGTTCTTTTTGTAATTACCAAAGAAGCAGAACACAAATAAATTAAATGAAATAAAATAAAACCTTAAGAAATTATCGAGTGATTCCAAGGCCTCCGATTCCTTCTTGGCAATGTCAAAACCTGGCTCAAAATCAAGATATAAATCAGAAGATTCTTCACAAAAACCGCTAATTTCATTATCCAAATCCTCTTCAGGAATTAACTTTCCTTTTCTTTTAAGGTTCTTGTACCTAGAAAACATTGAAACGTATATTAGCACATAAGGAAATATAATAAAAACTACACCACAATTGTTTTATTTCACAAGAAAATGATCGAAACAACTGAAATGAGCTTCTAGTTAATAGTTACAACAAAAAAAGTAACTTACATTAGCAATTCCTCTGTGGTAATACAGTTGTCTTTTGTTATCGAAGAGGAAAACCACTCGACAAAAGGACGCATTTTTTCAGACGTTTCAAAAGCATTGAGGACATTTAATCTTTTTGTTGAGCCAGAGAAAGCACCCACTCCTTCAAATGTTGTTGTCTCCAGAATATTTATAACCTTACTAGAAAAACTGCCATCCTTTGAGGAATTTCTGAAAATAAATATCAACATAAGTAATGACCATTGAAAATCGGGTGAAACTTTTGTTACAAGTCCAAAGTCATTCCCCGTTTCGACGTCATCACTGAGTTCCAAAGTGGACACAGTTGATTGATTCTCTGTTATAACGTAGCCCTTGCAGCGGAAGGTGTAGCTATGTTTCATGAGGCATCCAAGGATACGAGACATTTTAATAAATATGTTGATTTTAGTTATTATTTATTGATCTTTTGTCTACAAAAGAAAAAAGAATGTTTTCTTTCACAGCCATTGAAAGCTAAGGTTTTTAGAGACTGGTTAATAGTGTCATTCTTCATTTTCATAGTACGCTTTAATACTTTTGACAAGCTCTAACTGTGAATTTCAGTTAATTGTCTGACTTTAAAAGAAATAATTTGAACCAGGAATGTGATAACATCTCAGTTAGCAATTATTTTTCTATTTTTCAGGATCCCTGGATTTTTTTACACCCTAGTTCTGATGAATCAATGAAAATGTTTAGTTCAAGAAAGAATTAGGTGACAATAAAAATGTCAATTTAAAAAAAATTACACAGATGCAATTCGAATAAAATTAAATGAATGCAAATTTAAATTAAATTGAGATAAAGCCATTTTTATTTGACAAACAGAAGGATAAATTATCCTACCAAAAGACAAAACCGCTATGGGGAGACTTTTTACTGATTTCTTTCATAATAGCTTTCAGAAATCAATTTTAAGAAGAACTGAAGACTTAAGAATACTTCAAAAATGTAAGACACAAGAAAGGAACTTGGTCCATTACTCTGCAAATATTAATATAAAAATAATTGGGAACCAACTCACTTTAGTAGAAAACGTGGACACTCCATTTTGCAGGTTCACTTAAGTTTTATATCTGCTATGTATTGGGAAGTAAACTTTCTCAGACTCTTACATTAGATGGCAGAGATTAAAATTCAACAGAAGTATGTACTTAGAAGAAGACATGATCTTTCAGATAGTAACTTGAAAATCTTTCCCGCCAAAGCAATATTAATATCGATTCAAGAGAGTGATAGCCTCCATAGAGGTAGTAAAATCTAAAAATTTTAAGGTATAAAATCCCACGCAAAATGAAGGAAAAGGCCTTCTGACACAGCCCTCCAGATCCCATCTAGCCTCCAACTCCCCTTTCTCAATGAAAATTATCGCAATTTCAGCATGAAACCAACTCCATTCAACCAACATCAATTTATTTCATTTTATACAAATATACATACATTTAAAATGAGACTTATGGCCACTAAAATATATGACCATTTTCTGTTTTATTAATTCAGACCAAAAAATACGATTTCTTATTTTGATTTAAATATCTACACGACAATAACATTCTTCACACACATGTCGAATCAATTAATCAGTATTCATTGGTGGCATTCTTCCTGGCTCAGAAAATTACATAAATAAAATTAAACGATTTCAATTATGAACTAACAGACTGAATGTAAACTTGAAATTAGATTACGTAGATCGAAGTGGGGGTGTTTCTTTTTAATTTTTTTTCTCGCAAATCCAATGTATTTTGACGACAGCAGGAGTTATCGATCTTCTTGATTTATCAATCTCCTCAGAACTCTTGACACTCTACGAACACGTCTGTGCCATGGGCGTATATAGAAAATAATTTCGGAGGGGGCTGGGAAAATTTCGGGGGGGGGGGGGCTGAGACCACTTCCGGTGTATGGATTACTAACAATTTAGATCTTGGAAGAGTTTTAGCCAACTAAAACGCTATTACACCCAAAATAGAATATGTTTTATGAACTAAATGATCTTATTTAATTTATTTTTAAGGGTTTTATGAAATTTTTACTGATGAAATCACAATTTCGGGGGGGGGGGGCTGCAGCCCCCTCCTCATATACGCCCATGGTCTGTGCCGTCAAAATGATTTTATTAAATTGCGTTTTCACTTTCTTGGACAGAAGAGAACAACCATAATAAATGTCTTACTACATAAGCTATATATGTTGTTTTAGGATCTCTTTTTATGCTAAGAATCCTTGCCACAGTTGTACAACATTATTATTATTATCAAAATTAGAGGAGGCCTGTTCTATGCATCCCTGGATCTCATAAAAACATATATTCAGAAAGCTAAGAAGGAATCCTTGAAATTCACTTTCCTTGGTTTTCTGATAGACAGTAGCCAGTTACCTTCAAAGGGAGCCTTTTGAACTCCAACTCCATTCTCTGGAGACTACTTAACCCAGAAGTCAAATAATTGTTGTCACACTATCCAGTGGCTTTCATTAATCTTGCCTAATTTTGAATCAGAAGTACAAATAAAGAGCACATCAGAAAGTAGCATTATTCATAATTTTAAGGTAAGGGCATGCCACTTATTTGATTTGAGCTTTGCAGGACTAGCTTAGGCATGGGTAAGGAGGATAATGGAAGATTCAATATTTTTTTACTCTATAAAAGGTTTGATTGAATCCAGCAAAGTATTTGCAAAGCGTATAAACCTCTCCTTAACAAGACAATATTATTCAACAATCCTCTTGAGGTTCAGTATAATATTAAGCAGTTTAAAACTGATGGAAGATTATAAAGAAAGATCTGGAAATCTAAGAATGTTTGCCCTTTTGGCTGCTTTGGTTCCACATTTTTTGGCTGTGCGCTGTCTGGATGAGCCCAATCCCTATGGAGAACTCAAACTTCCTTAAGGTAAGCAAATTCAGTCTATAATGAGTGACCTCCAGACCAAATTATTAATGTAAGCATATTTTATTTATTTATTTATTTTTGTATCTTGCTTCAAAGCTTGCTTCCCAGAACTAATGATAGAGGTGTATTATGAAAATAAGAAAAATGTGTCCATTAGGATTGGCAGTTTACCATGGATCCAAGTTATCAAAGTGCTCCTGATGTTAGAAGTGTGCAGTATAGAATGGCTTTATAAACAAAGTTAGATTAAACGTGCGTTCTCTTGCCATATATACAAACAAGTATTCATAAGCTAAAACGTAAATAGAAAAAGGTATTTATGATAATTAAGGCAAATTGTCGATAAAAGGCTAGGAAACAACTTCTTAGATATGCCAGGGGAAAGTGGTAAAATCGTCCTAATTAGACTGTAACACAATATTTACTTAATTGTAATATGCTACTCATATTTTTCCTAAAACTAAAATTGATTAAAGTACTTATATATAAGTTGCCAATCCTTCATTTTAGCCTGGATCTGTTGACAATTAGTTTACCTTAAAATCTGAAGAATACAAATACAAGCAAATGGGGATATTGGTGGTGGCCTCGAGTTTCGTATTTACAAGTTTTACCTCTTTGTGACAAATACATACTTCCTTCTTCATAGATCCACAGATCAAGGTGGCAGCCTCTCATTTTACCCTTCTCAACAGAAACAACCTACTTGGAGTTTCTGTAGACATATTTCTTACTATCACAGGGAGAGAACTATTACTTTACAAAAATTAACTATGCTTTCTTTTTAAAAATATATTTCTGATAAAAATACAACTCTTGGATCAATTTTATAATATAAAATACTAATTCCAACTAAATGTACAAAGAAAAAAGTATTAAAAATAAAAAAAAAAGATTCATATTTAAAAAATGGTGACATTCTAGACCACTAGTTAGTAAAGTGATATATCGTGGTTGGACTTAATGTCAAGGGGAAAAAAACAGAAACAAAAGTTTTGTAAAATGAAAGTGTTTAGACAGGCAGAGAGTTAACTGTATTCTTCTATAATTGTATAGCCAGCACCCGGACTTCGCTTCAAATTCATCTGTTTGCATTGGATCGTTGGGATATCATGACACTAAAAATGGTCTAAATTTTAACCCACTTTCAGAGCTCAAATTTGTGAGTTTGAATTTATTTTTTTGAACCATCATCAATTGTGGGGAGCACATTTTCTGAAAATTTAACACAGAACTGTAAAATTTAAAGAGGAGCCCGAAAAACAGCTGCAAATCAAGTCCTGATAATGGCATGAAATTTACATAAAAAGAAAAAGAAAATCATGCCTTGCATTTTCAATACATCTTCACCGGTTCTCTGACCAACCAATCTTAATTCATGTCTCCATAGATTGTAATTAAAATAATTTAATTATTCTATTTAACAAAAACAAATAATCATAGTATGGTAACTGATGCCAAACAAGGATAACAAAAAGTTTCAAAAATAACAAAGCAATGTCGTCCCTACCATGTCAAACTATCAAATATGCAAATCGGAGCAAACTAGAGAACAAACATACTCTATCCTTTGACGGAGTAATATATTGAAAAATGGTCTTATTCGATACTTTATTTAAGGCATAAGAGGCTATTTTAAAGGGGTTAGAGTAAAGTCAAAAAGCTAAGTCTCAAATCTGAAAAACAAGTTTTTGCATATTCGACATGGCACGGACGATATAATAAATCTAAATCATACAAAGAAGGACATATTTGAAAATAAACATAAATTTTATTTGTGAAAACATAATTTTAATAAAGTAGTACAAAACAGTAAAAATATTCTAATGAAACTTCTATACATCTCCATTTTCACAATATTTTCAAGTTTCTAAAGAATTACAAAAAAAATAATTTTATGTGTTATCAAACACATGTATTTTATTATTATGATATTTATTTAAAATGTTCTTGAATAGCTATTAGTGGTTTAATTTCATTTCAACGGTTAAACAAATCAACAGTACAAAGAATTAAAAAGTTAGAGAAAGTGTGTCTCTACGAATTCTTTCTCCTGAATGAAACAAAAAATATCATTACTGCATTGAATAATTTTAAAATACAATCATTTGAAATGTTATGGATCAGTATCTATCCAACGAATGAGTTTTATATTTCTTAAATTAAAATGAAATAATGGAATTTGATGTAGTTATTATGAAGATCTTAGCTCAATAAGCGCTAAATTACTCAGAATGGAGGGAAATACAAACAAAAGAAGGGATAAATACACAACTTTATAACACAGCCAGAAAAAGGAAACAGACGTTCATAAATATTCATGCATTCTCCCACATAAATTAGAGTATTTGAAGATTAAAAATTCCACATCAAGTTCTCCATATTGAAAATTGTTTCAGTAAATGAAAACAACATTTTTATTGAATGTACAGTTAAATAAAAATGAATAAAATAGTATAAACAAAACCTCTAAAGATCACAGACATATGAAATAAAAATATAATTGTATATTTTACTAAAAGATGCAATTTATTTGAGGGATTTGTGCTAGTTTCAGGTTAGTTTTAATACACGGTCATTTTTTAATGATACATATCATCGATACAAAAGCAAGCTAACAAATATGAAAATCACCACTTTTCAGAGTGGAAAAGTATTTATTCATAACTTTTTTTTGGACAGTCAAATATTTGGCAGATTTGACCTTTTGATAGTGGAATACTTTCCCTTTAATAGAGTGAAGTCAGATGGAAGAATTTGCCGTAAATAAGCCCAGCAGAAATTATTAAAGATGGACAATGAAAGATGCATTTTTTCATATTCGTTAGTTTGCATTTGTATCGACGATATCTCCTTCCATTAGAAAAGATGCTTCAATAATGGTTCTTTCAACAATTTACGACAGGAGAGGTAAGATGTTTTCAACTATCCTGAATACATTATCAAAAAACTAAAGTATTAATGAGTTTTTTTCTGTATAACATATAAATATAGTTGATTCAAATTAAATGTGTACGTTATAATGGGCTGAATTCTTTGTTAGAGTATCAACAAGTAATAATAAATAGTATCTTTTAGTTGTATACAACACAAATTAAGTACTGACTAGTACATGCAACAAAACAATACTTTACAAATATTCCACATGGATATAAATATAGTCTGAACTTGAGAGAGGAGACATAACAACGACTGCATCATCACTATGGAAGTAGATTGAAGTGATGAGCATAAAGAATTTCAAACATCAGTCACTTCCAGAATCGTCAGAAACAAATGACATTTTCATCTTTTTAGCTTGTACTCCAGGCGGACTCCCTTCAGATCTAATCCTTGTAAAACGCTAAAAAGAATAAAAAATTAACTATTAGTTGAGCAATAAAAAATAAAAAAATAAGCAGGTTTTTGGGAGAATATAAATGAACTAATATTTTCTTTGTAATTCGATTCCCTTACCGTGATGTTCATACTAGTATTACTGAGCGAAGTGTTCTTGGCAGCCCTGCCCCTGGCCCTACTTCCTCTTGCAGTGCTGCCACGACCACCTCTCGATCCTCTTCCTCGTGCTGGGATTGGAGCTGCAGGGAGTGGTGGTCCGAAGTCATCGTCAGAATCTGAATCACCAACTCTTGATTCATGAACGGTACTCTTCTTAGCTCGATCTGATCTCGTTGAGCTAGATAAAAGCTCTCGAGCCTGTAAGATAAGAAAGTAAATTTATAATTTAATGCTGAAAATATTTTAAATACATATGACAATATTTTTAATTGGTTCATTGTAATTTTTTTAAGGTAAACAAGCATCCTTTAAATGGGTTCAAATATTAATAGAACAAAATGTAAGACAAATTTTCTAAACTGTTCAGCTCAACAATGTGGAGATAAAACAAAAATGTTAAATTCTCTGAATATGGGTCTCTTCAAACCAGCCAACAGGTTTTAATAAACACATATATAATTGTTATAGTTATCATTAGTAATATAATTCTTTTAATTCTCAAAAACCCATTTCGCAAAATTAATAAAAAGAACTCATATGCCTGCATCCATTTGAAAACGACTGAAACGATAATGCAGTATATATTTTATGAGAAGAGAGTCAACATAAAAGGCAAAGGGGCTATTGACAATATATATATATATATATATATATATATATATATATATATATATATATATATATATATATATAATCAAGAACTTTAGTAAAAATAACATAAAGACTTCCAGTATGGTCTAGTGGCTAGGAAACCTGGCTTTTACCCAGGAAGCCTGGGTTCAATTCCCGGTATCAAAATTAGGCACTAATTATCCAAAAGTTGACAAAAAAACATAAAACTTACAAAGTACGTCAACTTATAATTTAGTAAAGTAATATGCAGACAGTCTAACTACACATACAAAAAAATAATAATATAACTATGTCGCTGTTACAAAGTAAAACAATAATATATTGCAGAATTTTACATTGCAAAGACAATGAATTACAAACTACAATTACAACCACAGTATATCATTTTATGTACAAGGTGGGGCACGCCTTTAAAAAAAGAAGAAGAAAAAAAAGTGGGGCAGATTGGGCTCCCTGATTTGATGGATGAATTGTAAAAAAAAACAACCAAGATATTTAAAAACTGGTTTTATTTCTGAAAACTACATTCAATGCCACTTTATTTTAATTAGGTTTTGAAAATTATATCATCCAGGTGACAACCTTAGCGAGTGATGCACATATTGAATAGGGTAAGGCCCAATAATGCCTATGGATGACACAGCGCACCAAACTGTCAATTTGGGGCTACGCAGAGGTCTTTGCGGAAGTTCACATGAGTTTTCAGTCGCCCAGTAATGAAAATTTAGCTTATTTACAGAGCTGGAGAGGTGAAAATGCGCTTCATCGCTAGACCACAGAATAGTATCTGGTTGCAGAGAGGATAAGATTGCATTGCAAGCATCTATATGTTTCACCCATTCGTCTGGACTAAGGTCTTGAACAACCGCGTAAGTGAAGGTCAGACTGTAAAATTCGCCATACCATTTTGGACGATATTGCAAGAGCAGCAGCATGTTTCCGCGCAAAGCGTGTTGGAGACTGTTGGACGCTCTTACTACCATGATGTTTTCAGGTGCCATCACGCCAGCTGGTTTTCCTAATGGTTTTAGCATCAGGAAAACTGTCATAATGAGTCAAACCAAACTGCCTAAGAAATTTCCTCTGCGTCACCACCACACTATCATTGTTTTTAAAACAATCGAGCATCGAGGCTTTGTTTCTACGACAACAGCAAGATGACTGCTGAAAATGGCGTTGTTTCCCTCTGCTAATGCAACTACTCTCTTTCCACTACTTCATCTGCGCGCTCTTAATTGATTTTTTGAAACTAGGGAGTCCATTTTGCCCCACCTTGTATATACGTGTCAACATAAAATATATGTCTTACTTCAAACATAAAAAATATTGAACTGAGAAGTAACAAGGTTGCTAGTTGATACAAACTAATTCTCCTCTTCGCTTAGAATTTCATCAGTAAATAATTAAATTATCAGTACATATTATTTCTTCATATTAATAGAACTTTATTGTCAACCAACCTCATCTTCAATCTTCTCTTTCCTATCGACTAAACTCTCTTTAAGAAGTGCAATTTTTTCTTTTATATTGTCTTCGTTTACATTTTCATTTTTAAGTTGCTCTTTCACTTTCGTCATACGAGCACTAAAACAAATAAAACAAACTAATTTAATTCAATAAAGTTTTCAACTAAATTTACCATCACTCAAGGACTTCTGTTAATAAATTGTTCAATAACCTTCATAATATTTCTTTATTTACCAGAGGCCTTTCAAAGGCCTAGCCTCATCATCAGCATCAGGACATGGGAGCTGTTAAAGCAACAATTAACTGTTAGTATTACTCATTGTTATGATAAAGATATAACTTACTAAACAATATCGCCCAGAGCTTCTTTATCATCCTTTTCGCAGAAACTTTTCACACCGATAGTGAGTGCTCTTGCAAGTAGAACAGACAAAGAGTTTTTAGTTCCAAAAGATTCATCCAGGATTCTTTCTGTAATATCTTCAACACTTACTTCGTTTGCAATATCGTCTTCAACTCCCTGAAAGATGAATAAAGGGTGTTACTGTGCACATATATTTTTTTTTTTTTTTACAAAAAAGTACATTTGAACACGAAAACACAAAACTATAAAGTAAATAAGGCCATCTTTCACATTAAAAAAAATTAACTGGTTTGATTCTTGAAGAAACTGGCAGGAGATGCTCCCCAAAATTGTTTAAAACATTAATTTCTATTTTTGACGTTTCGAACCTGTTCAGGTTCGTTCATTTTATATTAATTTGGGTTAAGGTCTATTGTAATATTTAAATTTCATTTTAAGTCCATAAATATTGAATTTTGAGAGTGAACATTAAATCCGGGTAAGAATTTTCATGATTCGTTGAGTGGGCAAGTTATATTCACACTAAGGGGGGGCCTACCTTGTTCTATTGTGATTCAACTCTTATGGTTATGATTTAATAAGAACATTTTCTTGTTATCTTCCCCAAAGCAAATCATTCAATGAAATCAACAAGCATTTTTGGTTTCTAATTCCCTTTTTGGGAGGAGTTAGGCTAGGCCTCCACTAACAATGTCTTTGTCGATAATCTTTTTTTTTTTTTTTTTTTTTTTTTTTAATTTGTGTTTTTAGACATATGTCAACCACATGGGTCATGGATGTCTCAGTTAGAAGACTCGTTTGATCTTATATATGTCAATTGGCATATAATTTCAATATGACTATTGATATATGTTGATATGATAAGTTTATTGAGGAAAGAAAGTGATATTGACCAAAAATGCTACTTGAAGATGGATTGAGAAGATCGATATAGATTGAAGATAGATAGGAGGAGATTGAAACATATATATATATATATATATATATATATATATATATATATATATATATATATACATATACATACATACACACATACATACATACACACAAATATTTATAAATTAAATATGTCGGATTAACTTAGTTCTTTCTAGGAAAACAAATAATTTAGTTAAGTGATTCGAGTTATTTCCCAGAAGTTCCCTGAGGTCAGTGGGCAAATCTAACTGTTCTCTTTCTTTTATGTAGCCCCTGCATTCGGTGAGGATATGTTTTACGGTTAGATGTACGCCGCAGTACTGACATATCGTTGGTGGTTCCTTTGCCATAAGATAGCTATGCGTCAGTATTGAGTGTCCTATTCGTAGCCTGGTCAATATCACTTCCTCTCGTCTTCTGTCGCGTATGCTGCTACTCCATGCATCTACGTCTTCTTTTATTTCACGGAGCTTTTCCCCTAACTCCATCCTATTCCATTCTTGGAACCATTTATCTTTTAGTGGTAGTTTCACGGCTGCTAATACATCGTTTACAGGAACTTGACAGCAAACTTGTCCTTCTTTTGTTGCTTCTTTTGCTGCTTTGTCAACTTTTATGTTTTCAATTAAAAGTTGACAAAGCAGCACTTAACTTACAAATGGATGAACCCAATAACAATGTTTGTGCTGTTTATTTCTCACTTGCAGTAAAAGAGCAATCACACAAGAAGTTTGATCATACCCATTCAGTAACTATTTTAATTTAACAAATTATTAATCATAATGGGTTAATTTTCCAGAATTTCTGCTAAAACAAGTTTTTTATCACCCCAACTAGAAATCACTAATTTAGGCCAAGCCTTGAAGATTAAAAGGTCGACTCACAGAAAGTGCATCATATTAGTGCATTTCACAGTCACTAGTCTCATTTCGGAAGCTTAGAATAGAAACAGTTAATGTTTAGAAATACGTATATATATTAATATCAATATTTCTCTGATTAAAACACCTTGGTATGATCAATATCTCAGACCGTAAATATGTCTTTTATTTATATCACCACATTTCACAATAACGTTTCAGCCATTCAGGCCATTTCCAAAATCTTAACACCATTTGGGGGGGGGGGGAAATGTCTGTTGGTACAAATGAAAAGCCATAAGCGCAACAATCTTTCCTCACGAATTTTGCCCACGAAAACAGTATTTCGGTAGGCAGATTCTAAATAAATTGAACTTTATATGCAATATGTATTCATTCTCATAAAATGAAATTATCAACTCGAATATTGCAAAATTATTTATTTATGCAATTTAGACCAGTTAAAAATACATATTTACATGAATAACATACCTCCATATTAGGAACAAAGTCCGGTTTCCTTTTACTGCGAACTGATGTGTCCTTGATTAGTCTAACGGCATCGGTTGTATTTGCAATAAAATCAGAAAGTCTTTGAGAAAATCTGATCTCATTGAACTGCTGGTAATCTTCAGTGTATATTAATCGAAGCCTAATTAATGGTAAAGTTGGCTGATTTGGATCACCTAAATACAAGTATTTTGTAAATAATTAATTATTTAATAAATAGACAGATATTGAACTGGCAACGGCCAGAAAGACAAGGAAGATAAAGATTTGTAGACTAGTGGATTGACATAGATTTCTGATTCACTGATGGAGAAATTAGAGATGATGATATTACGAGTACGTTGATGTTTTGGCTGGCAATCCATTGTAGGACAGGTTTGATGAAAAAGCAGAACATAATGTAAGTAACGCAGGAGTAATATAATAAATACTACGTATAACCGTATAAAAAACATCAAAATAGAGACAGTTAGGTTCGGTCATAATAGTGGAATAAAACTACATGTTTTAATAATAGGGATGTATCAACTTACATTCAAATCAGATCTTTTTCACCTCTTACGATGAAGGCTTGAAAATCAAGCCAAAACATTGGGGAAAAACAAACTCATTTTTATTTTTAAAATGTCCAACTCAGGCTGATATGACCTTGGAAATTGTTTGACAAAGAGATAAGGCAAACGTTCCAGGAGAGCATAGACGAAGATTTTGGGGGTATTTCTTCAGATTCATTTCCACGATAGAAAATTTCTGATAGTTTAATAATAAAATTAGCAATGTAAAGGACATTTGACATTATAAGTTAATAATTCCAAATATATAACAAGAGAATGCTGAGAGAGACGAAAGAGTCGACCAGTAGTGAGGTTGAGATGAGGAGAGATCGGCGTGCATACGGGGGGGTGCACTGCGAGTCGTTTCATTCCCAAGCAATAAAAGGGTTAATACCAGATCTGCTCATTGTTTTCACTTTAATTATGAATTTATATGGTCTATTGCTCACCTAATGAGAGCCTCCAGAAATAATATATATCCTACAGTAAGAATTATAAAGTGCCACGCACCTGTTAACTGCTCCTTTGCTTTCACAAGCATCTTTTTTCGAATATATTTATCCACAAATTCTGCCACCTATAAAAAAAGAAAAGAAAATGTCTTATTTTCTTCAGGATTATAAAATCAATACTAATTCATGTATCAGATATTAATTTAAACTGATCCTTTACTTAAAAATAAAACTTACAGCTTCAGTCCTTTTTTGAATAGGCATCTTTATGTTCCAATCAGAAAGATTTGCAGTTTCAAACACAAATGGCCTTACAGTTTTCAGCTTTATCTTTTCTACTTCATATTTATTTCCTTTAACCTTCAAAATGGCTACATGCTTAGGCACTGCTTCTCCCTCGCACAATGATGTTGCCACAGAACTACCTAAGACAATAATATAAATGTGTATAGCTTGAAGAGTGGCTGCGTTACTTTTGAATAATATTTATTTATTGAGTATTATTCACCTGGCTGAATAACACAGAACCCTTTTGAGACATTATCTTCAGGGTCAATTCTACATTCATGTTCGTGGCCCCAAAAAACTAAGTCAAAGAAGTCTGGAATCATATCTTCAGGGATGTAGTTCTTAGGTCCCCTCTCAACTCGATTTTGATGCAGTACAAGAATATTAAAACGATTGGCGTGATTACCTGCACCCTCAAATTGCACCTAAAATAAGAAGAAATGTTTACATTTTATTTATTTTAATAACATATTGATATGTTTATTGAAAATGGTATTACTATGTAAATAGTAATTTGAGCATAAATGAAGGCCATAATTTTTAATTGTTTAAACCATATTTATACTTTGAGACCTAGTATAACTTTGATCGATTTTTAGCAGTACTTTCCTGCCAGCGTCCCACCTATTATTACCTGAAACTCTCAGAAGGTGTAACGATTTTTTATGTCTTTTGACAAGTACCTTGAATTGGGAGACCCAAGTAAGTTGTTGGTCAAACAGTAAAGTCGATAAAATAGACTTTATTTTATGAGTAGAAAATTTGAATCCTGTTTTCTGTCCAGGTTTCGAATGATTTTATTGCTTCTTGTAATCTGTTTTGTGCATTTTCTGTAGTATTTGATGAATGGACCGATTAGTTCGATGAACAATCTACTATTAGTAGATCATCAACATATAAACTGTACAACAAAAACATATAAACTGATGGCTTCAAAAAATATTTCCATCGGGCCCAAGTTCATCCTTTTGTACAGTTATTTTGGCAAACATAAAAAAAAAATAAATAAGTAAGTGAAGAACATTTTGAAATTCTGTATTTTTGTTCATTAATTACAATTTAGTTAAGTGTCAAATACACCACGACAGCAGGCCCGCCGATGGATTTTTCCTGGTGTATTCAGTATCATACCATAATGAGGTCCCAAACTAAATACAAGGGTATGGAACAAGGCCCGGAGTGGTGGGGATAGAAAGAATGCCAAGCAATCTGCTGACACACACGCCATGATGCCGGGCTCGCAGAACAAGTCTCTGACGCATATACCATGAACATGTTAAGGAATTTTGGGGATATAGTTCAAATAGAAAAGAAAATTGCTCACTCAGCCATTCCCAATCCCAATCACAACTAACTCCATCTGTAACTATAGAAATATAAATACTTATAAATTCTGGAGAGTTTTGATGGATTATGGTGGAAAATGATGTGATTTACCCGATGCTTTAATTATGAATGACTGATGCTCTAATGAACAAAATATTTACAAATTGTCTGAAGAAACCTGTTGCCTCAATTCATTTTAAGTCAATTAAAGGCAAAGTGAGGACATAGTAAACAAAGGAACAATAATGAAAAAAGGAAAAAATATACACACACTCCTTGATGCAAACAAGCGATGGAGGCGTTCGTCTCTAATGTTGCTAATCCCATACAAAGCCAAACGGGATGTACCTTTAGACATTAGAATAGGCTTTAGGACAACACTTGTTAAATCAGTCCATTTACCAAAATAATTGATTAGTCCTGAAGCAGAGAGTATATCCAATGATGCTGTCCGCCCAAATCCTAAAATTAAAATTCCATTTTAATGACACAAGTATAATAATTAGTGCCGTAATAGACCACTTAAATTAATTTATGAGATAACTACATACTAAAAGTATGGAATACTATATTTTTCCACATTCTATACCTCGACGAGCATTGTAATTAATTAATGAATAAGTGAATACATGTAAATAAATCCACTTATTCTCACAACTCTAACAGTAAAATGTATCTCAAAATAAAAGCCAAGTCCAACCAGACTT
Organism: Gonocerus acuteangulatus; assembly: GCA_946811695.1. NCBI lineage: Eukaryota > Metazoa > Arthropoda > Insecta > Hemiptera > Coreidae > Gonocerus > Gonocerus acuteangulatus. The sequence goes on along the minus strand of OX328129.1, from coordinate 27,297,497 downwards.
AGTGTAAATATTTGTATTTGTTCGATTATGGAAGAAAAAAGAATGTTGTTTACCGCTAGGATCATCATGATTTCCATGGATTGAATATACAGGAATCGAAATATTCAAATTGGGATCCAAATAATTGACGATTTTATGATCGCAATGTTTAAAGTTCTCTTCAGGATTGCTGTCAAATGATACTGTAATAGGTCTGCAAAAAAAAAAATATATATATATAAAAAAAAATACAAATTAATAAAACAGAAAATGAAATAAAGTTGATTGTCTGAAAAAACAAAACATTACTTGTCTCCCATCGTATATTTCCTTAAAAGTGAGATACATTTCTGAAGGCACTGTGGAGAGGGTACATTATGATCAAAAAGATCACCACCAAGAAGGATGAAATCAACTTCTCTCTCTTTCCCAATCTTGAGAATTTCTTCAAAAGTAACAAAGCTGTCATTCCCTAAATCAAAAATAAATACATTAAAAGGGATGTCACGTAATAATTAAATATTTATAAATATAATAACTTCCGAATACCTCGTACTCCATCTTTTTCATGAGCACCTAAGTGAATGTCGCTTGCAAGTAAAATTTTGAAAACTGATTCAAACTCCTGAGAATAACCATTCATTATATCCACTTTTTGAGCCGGACAGTAGAAGAGATTACAAACCCACCAAAAGTTTAAACATCGACTAAATAAAAACAAGAATCTTGTTATCAGTTTATAGCGGGGAAAACAACGATCTAAAAAAAATAACTCATTCCATAGAGGCTCATAGATACCTTATAAGTAATGGTATTACAATTACTATTACACTCTGGCGTTTAGATCAACATTATTTGAACATTTGTATTCTTGGAATATAGAGAGCTCTTCATTCAAAGGAAGTACCATTGATACGTTTCTATAATCTTTGACCTTGTTTCTAATCGCCCCCAGTATATATATATATATATATATATATATATATATCCCAGAGGGTGAAACAAAATTCAGTCTTCCCACAAATTTTCTTTATTTTGCACTAGGCCTTTCAACACAAATGTGCCATCATCAGGTGCTAACAACAAATAAAAACATGCATTAATATTGTTTGACTCCTTAATAACAATTAATATTGTTTGACTGTTGTTGGACAGTAATTAGTCTAATTAATAGTTAGAATTTATAAAGCAAACGGTGAAAGTATAGATTGGAACCTAATGTTATAATTAATAGTTAGAATATATGAAGCCAACGGTAATAGTAAAAATTGGAACATAATGTTATAGATTACAGTTTTTTAGTAAATAATTACAAATTCATAAACTAAGGTGTCTAAATGAAGTTTTTAAAATAATATAACTTTATATTGTATTATTACTATAGCTATAATACCATATATGTGCATATATATCCACATATACAAACGCATATATATCCACATACACACACACACACACACACATATATATATATATATATATACACATATATATATATGCATATACATACATACACAAACACACAAGGATACATATACATTTATATACATACGACTACACACACACAGACACACACATGCTCACATATACATACACACATCCACTACCGGAAAACATCAATAATAAAAAATATATATATATATATATATATATATATATATATATATATATATATATATATATATATTTATATTATTTGTTTCCTCCTTACAGTAACCCTGCAAGAAGGGAGTTTATTTTTGTCTGCAAGTCTTTTGCAATAAACAGCATATCACTTGCATATATATATATATATACTGGGGGCGATTAGAAACAAGGTCAAAGATTATAGAAACGTATCAATACGGTTAAGGACCCGTGAAGTTATTAGGAAAGGGGTCCGTATTCCTCTCGAAGACCCTGATAATGAGTTGCTGGGTAGATATGACATGAGTCATGAAGAGTTGTGTGGAGAAGATGTCTTTTAGATTATGTGTATATCTGTGGTCATCACTTATTATAATTGTGGCCTAAAATATTTTATTATTATTAACTAATACAAACTGATGACAACTAATCTTAACTATCTACATAGTCCTCGAATCCGCCAGCTTTGTGACGTTAGAGTTAAATGTCAGCAGGATGCCAACCGCATGTGTGATCCAATTGGAACTGGGACAGCTTTCCGGTAGAGCCTTACTCTTGAGAATTGTTTTCGACCTTGAGTATTTACTTTTTTTCTGAATTTTAAAATAGGTTAGCCAACATGGATGTTGAGTTGCCAAGAAATTTCAAAAATAACAAAAAAAAAAACTCAGATTTGTTTTAGTGACGCGTTAATATTCGAAGTTTAAGATCCATTCCCCGGAGGATTAAATTTTATATATTAATTCGTCATTCATTTTAAGGAAAAATTGGAAAAAAGACATTTTTTTTTACCAAGCACTTGAAAGTGCGGTTCAAATTTTCCTCACAATGTTTCCTTGTGTTTTAGATGCACCCAAGGAGGCTCGGTGGCCGTGAGCGTTAAGGCGTGAGCACTTAACTCTACGTGCTAAAGGGTCGTGGGATCGATTCCCACTAGGGGTGGTGGCTTTTCTTTAGAAAAAAGAAAAGGCATCAACCCTATCCTGGCTAGAAAAGGGTGGTAACCTAGAGATAACCCGTCCTAAAATTCGTAGTTAATAATAAATGGACGTTAAAATTTAAATAAAAAGATTCATCCAAACTGTCATCTACATCTACCCCCCTCTGGCAAACTATAATGTAGTTTCCAAATAATGCGCGCGGTTGATAAAATATATTAGTGACTACTTAAATTTAGGAGCAATTACAATCCAAAGCTACTTATCTACTAGTAATTTTTGTATTTAATTTTTAAAGGAAATTATGCATTACGGATATTTTTATTATGCATTTCTTTTTAATAATTTTTAAACTAGATTTTTTGTCAAAGGCTTATCTCAGAAAAAAATGCATCCATTGTACAGTAATAACTTTAGTAAAATTTGTGCATTAGAAATTAAATTGATGACGTCTACACTGTGTAAAGTAACAACTTGTCAGCTGATTCTGGTTGAGTGCCCTCTCCTTTGGCAGCACTAAGCTCTGCCGTTCCAGCAGAACACTTCGCCTGCCAAGTCGGGTTCTTCTCTATGTGGCTGAATATTTGTTGGCCAAAGTTCCGTTTATTTTGATTAATTTTTTATGATAGTCTATACTATAGTGATTAAAAATGGCTAGTCCTCGTACCCGACGTGTCCTTCAGGATTTGATGACAAAAAATAACAATATGGTATTTTTTTCTTTATGTTTAAGTGCAAGTTGATACTTGACATTTTCAAACAATGTATTTCTACACTTCAAAATGTTTTTAGAATTGTTTTGAATGTGGTACCCATAATCCTCAATGGGCCTCTGTCACTTATGGAATTTGGATTTGTTTGGAGTGTTCTGGCAAACATCGAGGACTTGGAGTTCACTTATCATTTGTAAGGTCTATTACCATGGATAAATGGAAAGATATTGAACTAGAAAAAATGAAGGTACGTCTGGTTTCTATTTTATATTACTTGATATTTGTGACATTTGTTTATTTTAAATTATAACTTTCCATAGGTTGGGGGGAACAGAAAGGCAAGGGAGTTCTTGGACAATCAAGATGATTGGGATGAAACCCTTCCCATCAATAGACGTTATAATTGTAGGGCTGCTGCACTTTACAGAGACAAGGTATGTTAATTGTCAGGACCAGTGACACTTAGTTTACTAGAAACAGGCAATTTTTCTGGAGCTATATAAATTAAATTATATTGATCTGAGTAAGTAACGTGAAATAGCTTATAAAATATCCTATTTATTTGGGAGTGTCAATGTTTCTAAAATAGTTCATGAGAGACTATTTATTTCAAAACCTCTTTCTTTTCCCAGTAATTAAACTTTATTATTATCAGATTTGAAAGAGGTTATTTATTTTCTAAGAGTTATTTTCCCCCTACTAAAATTAAAGACATAACATTTCTAGCTACATTTTAAAGTTTTTATGGCATCCCATACAATTCCTTGGGTTATGAAAGCCTTGTAAAATATGTAGTTGTTTTCTTTTTAATTCCAGGTAGTCAGTTTATTGTACTGAAATTGTTTTTGAAAATCATCCATTACACCTAAATCTTTCTTGATTTTAAATTTAATTCTTTAATGTTTACGATTTATCTCTGGTTATTTCAATAAATTTGTATTCACTGTCATTTTTCATAAATTGAAAATATAAAAATATGTTTATTTGCTCCAGAAAAAAAAAAAAAAAAAAAATGTAAACCCATTCATATAAGTCAACCTGACTAGCTATTGTTGTTATTAGTTCCCTTTGTTGTTAACATCCGTTTCCTTATCCTCCCAGTACACAATGTTTTTTCACTCTGTATTTATTATTATTGTCTGAATTAGAATATTTAATAATGATATTTTCCTGTGACAGATTACAGCACTTGCGCAAGGGAAAGATTGGAATATTTCAACTGCTAATATTCAAGATTTTAATAGCTCTTATAAAAATCAGAGGTAATTTTTTTTGCTGTTTTTGTGTTAATTTTATTATTGAAATTAGTTTTATAAATATATTTCTTTGTATTTTCGTACAACAGTCATATATATGGTGTTATTTGACTAGATATTTTTGTTAGTTATTAGTTGTAAATAATTATTAGCAGAAAGTAGATGTCTTTCTTCTCTATATTTTATTTATGATAAAATTCCATAACGGGTCTTCCCGTGGGGGTTTGTGTAGCAGGGATTTTTCTCATTTCAGCCTGTTGAGAAAATTCCCAGCTGCTCCATAAATGATGGCGCTAATGGCCCAGGTGTTGATGCAACAAAAATAATAAAATTAAAAAAAACCATAGCGTCATGATTGCTTTGAGAAAAGAAGTGTCACATAGCAAGTTAGCAGTTAAAATGCAGCGTTAAGAACTTTCACTCTAAATATTTTCCTTGTTTGATTAGAACTCATAAAAATCACCAATAAATGTCAGCTTATTTCTAAGGTATTTGGTCAACATCAGTATAGTATATGGAAACAATGATATTGTAGTAAATAAAAACATTAAGGCTCTTTAACCCTTTCATTGCTGGTGAATGAAGGGGCTCGCAAGACCTGGTAAACTCGATACTATTGTGTTTTGAACTTTAAAAGAATGAAATTCTGTGAGCAAAGATATTAATTGTATTTTTAACTGTTAAAAGGGAAAGTATTACATTTCTATTCATATGGCTTAATCAATTCTTTTATAGACAGGTGACAAAAACAAATAAATAAATAACATATTGATAAATCTTTCAATGAATTTCAACACTCCCCCTCATTGAATAGATATTTAACACACAAAAATGAACAAAATTAACACATAAGTCCCATCAGGTTAATTAAGATTTTCAATCTTGGTTTGGGAAGTGCCTTCGTAAATAGGTCTGCCAACTGATCTTCTAAAGAGATTGATTTTATCTGTATAATCTCTTCTTAGACCACTTCTCGAACAAAAAAAATGTTTGATACGAATGTGCTTTGTACAACGATGAAACTCTGGGTTCTTGGCAATCTTAATGGCAGCTTCGTTGTCGACAAAAAGGGTGGGAACACTCCTTAAATCTTCAGGAAGCAACTCTTCAAACATCCTTCGTATCCAAATCATTTCCCGAGCAGCTTCACTGGCAGCCATCAATTCTGCCTCGGTTGTGGAAATAGCCACACAGGTTTGCCTTGAACTCATCCATGAAATTGGGCCTCCAGCAAAACGACATTGTTTCATTATAAGTTTCAGGAATCTGTAAATGTTCATTCATAACTAGTGTTGCTTATTCTTTAAGTCTAACTAGTGGTTTCAAATTCTTCCGCTTTCTTAATGTCATTCCTGGGTTCCCTTCAACGGATTTTTCCTCGAAATCATCAAAACCATGAAAATCTTCATCTGGCTTTTCAAAAGTCTCTTGAGTTCCTTCACATTTAGTTTCACTGTCAGAAGTTTCTTTCGTTTGGTTTTAGCTGGTGGGTTAATGAATGTAGAAGTCATAAAAGGAACTTCATTAAAGATCACGTCCCTGGACCGAATGAGTGTTCCTCTATCAGGAATCCAGATTCTGTAACCTCCATAGTCATATCCAACTAGAATTCCTTTTGTTGCTTTGCGATCCATTTTTCTTTGTTTTTGTTTAGGTGTATGAACAAAGCATTCACAACCAATAATTCTTAAGTTTTTAATATAGGGTTTTTTAGCAAACCATAGTTCATAAGGTGTTTTATCTTTGTCACCACTGTTGCCTGTCCGATTTAGAATGTAAACTGCACTATTAGTTAGTTCTGCCCATAAACTTTGTGGAAGGTTGTCACGAGAATGCAGCATGGATCTTGCAGCTTCGACGACAGTACGATTGTCTTTCTCTATAAATCCATTCATTTCTGGGCTATATGGTGCAGTTAATAATTGTTCAATACCATATTTATTGAAAATTGACTTCATTATTTTATTGTCAAACTCACCACCATTGTCAAATATAAAATGTTTAATTTTGTGTCCTGATCTTGATACTTCTTTTATTAATTCTTTAAATTTTTGGCTAACTTCGGACTTCTCTTTAATATAGTAGGTAAACCTGTAACAGCTAAAATCATCTTTAAACAAAACGTAATAACGATAGCCTGAAAAAGATCTCTCAAATGGCCCACAAACATCTCCGTGAATAACTTCACCAGGAACTGATGCTCTTGTTTTTCTGCCAAATTTCAATCTATGAGACTTTCTATATTGACATCCCTCACAAATGCTTGTGTCCAAGGGTAATCTAATATTTAGATCTCTTTCAATAACCTTTCTAACATGTTGTTTGTTCTTATGAGCTAAACACTCATGGAAAAGTTGTAAAAGGTTTGGATTAGTATTAGTAAAATGAATGCTACTGGTGGAGCAATTGGTATTTATTCTGTAAAGTCCTCCATATCTGTAGCGATGACCAATTAAGACTGTCTTTCCATTAACGTCAAGTTTACATTTTTCGGGGGTGGAAGAAAATCTACTATAAGGATTTTTGTCTTGGGCGGCAAGTACAGAAAATAAATTTTTATGCATTCTAGGAACATACCATACGTTAGATAGGTTTATGGTACCTGACGAACGTCCAACTGACACATTCAAAACAACATCTCCAAAACCAATGGCTGGAACTTCTTCCCCATTAGCTGTGGTTACTGCATGAAACTCTGAAAATTTGTTCATTGAGACAAACATATCCTCATTATTACAAATATGATTAGTAGCCCCATTGTCAATAAACCAATTAACTTTATCTTGTTCAACTGAGAAAACTTCATAATTTAATATAGAAAGCACATTATTATTTACTCTAGGTTGGGAAGTTGATTCTGAAGGAGGACGTGGTCGCCCATCCTTTTTCCACTTAATACAATTTCTAACTATATGTCCTTCCTTTTTGCAGTAATGGCACGTAAATGAAGGCTTCCTTTTTTCTTTATGTCTCTTATTGACAGCTAAGACCTCCCCTTCATTATTAGATGGTACAGGAGAATGAATTTTTAAAGCCCTTTCATGAGCGCATAATTGACTAGTTAAATTTTCAACAGTGCAATCCCCTTTGTCCATCAATCGCCAGCTTGATTTAAATGCAAAATAATTCGAAGGCAGGGTGTTTAGAATTTTACAAACTAATAAAATATCAGGTAAATTTGAGGTTTCATCACCTTCACTCATCTCTCGATTTAAGTTATTTCAAATATTCTTTAATTTAGATAAATGACTGGCCATGTCATCATCATTATTATATGAGTAAGTTAAAAATTGCATGGCTAAATCAAAGGATTTATCCTCCTCAATACCTTCATATAGTCTATGTAACTCTAGCCAAACGTCCCTAGCAGAATTTAATCTCATTACTTTAGTGAGAGTTTCCTCTGACATATTAGTTGTTAAATAAAGAAGAGCTTTAGTATCAGCAGTTCTAAAATTCTGTAACTCCTTATCATAATCTGATACCTGTATATCAGAAGCACCTGCTGCTGGCCTGTCTGGAGCAATCAATTTTCCTTGAACCACATCTTCTCCGCCAGGAAAACTCCTCAGAAGGATAAGCATTTTAAACTTCCAAGTTGCCCAATTAACTTTCCCTACTAAATGTCCAATATTAATCCTTAAACTGTCCATGGTTTCGAAAAACTTCGACAATAACTCACAGAACAAAAAAAAGTTCACTTTTAGCGCGTTTTTAAGCTGCTGGGCCCATAACCTATTGTGTTTTGAACTTTAAAAGAATGAAATTCTGTGAGCAAAGATATTAATTGTATTTTTAACTGTTAAAAGGGAAAGGGTAAAAATGCAGTTTCCAGCAAACCGATTTCTTTCAAACTTTGCACAATAACGTATTTTGATGCACTAAACACGAATACGATAAAAGAAAACGTCGGATTTAACTAGGAAAGAAGTTATAAAGCACTTAAGTTCACTGTTGTGCAGGTTATGAGAGCTAATGTAAACAACTAAATTTGTCAACATACGCATGCGCAGGTATAGAAAAGTTCGTAATAAGGAAGTTTAATTGAAATTTACCATAAATTATCGAAATTCATCAGCAGTTATTTATTTACAATCATTTTTTTAAATAATGAAACACTCTTCACATTTCTTGTTTTGTTCATGAAAAGTATTATATATCAGAAATCCCTTAATAATTAGCTAATGCCTTTATAATATCAGAAGAATGTCTAGGACGAATGATTAGGAATGCAGAAGATTGTCTAGGGCGATTTTAAGGGCAAACATGCTATGCGTTTCCGCTCGCTCAAGAAGATAACAAAACCCCAGTCAATCCAACTCGCTAAAATTAATAGAATTCTATTAATTTTAGCGAGTTGGATTGACTGGGGTTTTGTTATTTTCTTGAGCGAGCGGAAACGCATAGCACGTATGCCCTTAAGCGACAGGTGACGACGGGTGAGAATGCCCTTAAAATTATCAATATCTTTGAATAAATAGTTTCTGAACATTTCAAATGAGAGTTCTCTGTTTCCCAATGTTACGTATCTGCACATGCGCATGTTTACAAATAGGCTGATGACGCCTAGTTTTATAACCTTCCTAACTTTAGTGCTTAATATTATATTCTATTAATTTTAGCGAGTTGGATTGACTGGGGTTTTGTTATCTTTTTGAGCGAGCGTAGCGAGCGGAAACGCATAGCATGTGTGCCTTAAAGTCGTCATTTATGCCTTAAAGTCATGTATGCCTTAAAGTCGTCACAAATTTAATTGTTTACATTAGCTCTCATAACCTGCACAACAGTGAACTTATGTGCTTAATAACTTCTTTCCTAGTTAAATCTGACGTTTTTTTTTTAGTGCATCAAAATACGTTATTGTGCAAAGTTTGAAAGAAATCGGTTTGGAGGGCTGGAAACTGCATTTTTACCAGGAAAAGTATTACATTTCTATTCATATGGCTTAATCAATTCTTTTATAGACAGGTGACAAAAACAAATAAATAAATAACATATTGATAAATCTTTCAATGAATTTCAACAGATACTTATCCGTCTAGCTTCTCCCATATGCACGCCAATCTCGCCTCATCCTGACCTCATTACTGTTTGACTCTTTCGTCTTTCTTAACATCCTCTTTTTATATATTTGGGGTTTTAAACTTTCTATCATGGAAGAGAAAATCACTCTGATAAGAAATGATGATATAATTACTTGCTATATAGTATAGAATAATATAAGGAAGGCCTGATGGGGCTCATGAGTGCTAAGGTGTATGCATTCCGTGCCTAAGGTTGTGGGTTGAATTCCCACTGAGGGTGGTGGCTTTTTATGATTCTTAAATAAGTCTCTTCTTTCACAAAACAACGATGGACAATGTACTCTTATACCATCACTTCTCTCACTGTCATATACCATTTACTCATGAGAAACAATTCATCAGAAGAGTGATTCTTGATTTTTCAATTAATGAAATGATATGTATGTTTTAGTGATGATTTCAAGAATATAGATAGTCAGTCATCCTATCAAATGGGAGGCGATGGAAATAATTATAGCAATTCAAGTAGTTATCAAAACTTTAATTCTCAGGAGTTCAAGGATGAGAAGGAAGCATTTTTTGCAAGAAAACAAGTGGAAAATTCTTCACGACCAAAGTAAGTGGGCCCAAATATGTATTTTGTTCTAATTCTAAACAGTTTATTTAGTAATCTATTATGTTCAAAAACATTGTTGAACTTAACTTTCTACTTACTTGTGTTCATTAAAAGCTCCTGAAGAGGCGTCAATAAATGTTTAAAGTATACCTTACCTAAAAAATGAGTATGTAGTGAGTGTCGGTGTAATTGATAAATATATTTTGACTGTTTGAAAGACTGGTATACATACTGAGATATACTGACACCTTAACCTTTAGAGTGCTGTTGACTGCTGCACAATTCAAGAGAGGCCGTGCCCCGGTGATGATTACTTCTAAAGTCTGGGAGAGCCTTGCTCCTTGTGCTGTTGACTTGACCAGCAGTATTCTGTTCTTGGTTCTACCTACATCTGGCTGGAAGATGACCTATCTATCAGTCTGTACCTCGCCTTTCTCCATAGTTCTTGTGATTTTTCCTTCCCGTTGTTTCTGAGCATGCTTTAAAAATATTTTGCAAGGAATGCAACATAACATTGTATTCGTTTCCCTTTTTCAAACAGCACCAAATACTAAACAATTTTTAACTTAAAAATAATGTATAAAAGAGTGCAAAGATCAAAACAGTCCCAGTAAAATCCTCAATGCTCGTGTACACGTTTCAAACCTAATATGTATGAAAATATGTAAATAGTTTAAATATTTTTAATTATGCTGCTGCTGATACACAGCAGAATCAAAAAGAAGGATGGGAAAATAAATGTACATTTAGAAAAGTATGCTGCACCCAGAGCAAGTATTACATTTTGCATTTATCACAACTAGGGATTGGTAGGCCAGGTCATCATTTTTTTGGCTATTGAAATGCTACTCACAGAATATTATTATAAGGTAATGATAATTGTACAGATTTTTTATTTTCTCAAGCAACAAACTATTATTTCTATCTCTATTAGTTAGTTATTATATTTCAGTTTTAAGAAAATGATACTATTGTTTTGTATTGATTTAATAAATGAGTTGGATTGCAGTGACCTACCTCCAAGCCAAGGTGGTAAATACTCTGGTTTCGGCTATACAATGGATCCTCCCCCACGGAGTTCATCGCAGGAGCTGTTCGATAATGCTGTTTCGTCCCTCAGCACTTTAGGCCAGAGTGTGAGTAAGATTAAACTCAGCAGTTTCTTTTGCTTTAGTAGCCTGCATTTGCGAATGTGTATTATTGTTTTAGTTTGGGTTTAATACTGAAATAATTGAGTCCTTTGAACGGAAAATCAAGGAATTTCATGAGTAGAATCGCTCCAGCAGAACTTACGTTTTCAAAACATATTTGCTTAAAGATGAAACAGTCCCAAAAGCCAAACCGAAAAAGTCTTGAGAGCTTCTACGCTTGATGAAAAGTAATTGAATAATCAGTTCTTTTCCTAAGTTTATAAAATAAATCTTTGTTTATTTTATTCTTTGTTCATTTATTACAACACAGTGCTGTGTAAGTCAGCAATCCAATATAGTTTGATAGCATTCTTTCTTTTCTATTTCGTTTAAATATATTTTTTTTAATACATTTTGTTCTTTGAGGCTTAGGGTCGGAAAAAGTAGCACTTCCTTGTATCACGCCACTTTATTTTGCATGCCCTACATGTTTCGTGCTTTATTTCATTCGCACCTCGTCAGGGGCACTTCTACAACAAAATCCATTTTTGTACCTCCCAATATTAAAAATATTTAAAATATACAATATTTTAGATGTCCAGATTTTAAAATAACTTTAAAAAACATTTCTTAAATCCTACCTTGCTAAAAAGTCCTCTCGTCTCATGTACCTTCTACGGAGGCAGGAGTTATACTAGTCATGCCCTAAGCCTACCAATATGGCCGCATCTTTATCTATTTGTGGTATTTGTAAAGTCCCCTGCCTCCGTAGAAGGTACATGAGACAAGAGGACTTCTTAGCAAGGTAGGACTTAAGAAATGTTTTTTAAAGTTATTTTAAAATCTGGACGTCTAAAATATTGTGTATTTTAAATATGTTTAATATTGGGAGGTAAAAAAAAATGGATTTTGTTGTAGAAGTGCCCCTGATGAGGTGCGAATGAAATAAAGCACGAAACATTTAGGGCTTGCAAAATAAAGTGGTGTGATACAAGGAAGTGCTACTTTTTCTGACCCTAAGCCTCAAAGAACAAAACGTATTAAGAAAAATTTTGGGTCATCTACATGAATAATAATTTAAATATATTATATCTGAGTGTATGTTTCAGGGCTGGTCTCTATTTTCTAAATCAGCTGTAAAAATTGCAAGTAAAACTACTGAAAGTGCGTTAAAAATTGGAAACATCGCTTCACAAAAGGTAGCAGAAATAGGTGTAACTGTAACTGATAAGGTATTTCCTTTCCTTTTTTTTTCTTTCTTTTTTGTTAGTTAATTTTTAGTTGAATTTATTTTATTTCAATATAATCCTGCTATCTTCCTATAAATGTACAATAATACATTTTTTGCAGTGTATTGCAGCACTGGAGTCCTTTCGTTTTCATAACTTTAGGTGGTACTTCTGAGCAATTAGTGCCATAACTCCGATTTTCATAAAACTACACACAGTGTGCGTTGGCCCGAATGTGGCCTGGCATACAATCTTACATAGCACTTTAACAGTATTTTTAGTCCACGTTTCATTGTTATGATACAACTATTATAAAGGAAAATTAAATCAATTTTTATTAAAAATTAGCAAATAAATTGGCAATTTATTAAAGAAAATAATTATCACTTACAGGAAAAAAGCTAATAGTCCTCTTCATCAGTATTTGAATCTTGAATATTTTCGTAGTCAACAATTTTTGAATGCGGCCTGGGGTAAATTAAAAAATCGGACTTTTTATAAAAAATCTTTCTATTTTCTATAATATGTTTTAGACAAAATAAAAATATTTTTTTATCTTTTTCCTTATCTTGCTTTACACCTTTTGATGTTTTATGAAATCATCAAAGCTGTTTTATGGGATGGCGTTCCGTTAATGGCTGGTTTGTTTTCATAAAGCCATAAAATCATTCCAGTCCGAGCTTGATGTCTTTAAATCCTGCAATTTTTTTTCCTGACGTATGCAAATATGTTTTTACAATTTGGGGAATATCTAATAGAAACCCTCATTCAGAAGCAGTTAAAATTTCCTGTGCTATTTATTTTTCTTCTTCTTGACATAATTTTGTTTGCTCACCACTTTTCTTAAGAGTGCTTTCCTCTAACTTTATCATTTAAAGTTGATTTAGGTATTTTGTAGTATTCCAATGCCTCTCTCAGTGTCTTCTTCTTGGTTTTGACATCGCCAATTGCCCATTTCTGAGCCTCTTTGGAATAATTACTTCTTTCCTTTACGCCAAGGGGACGCCGGTTTAATCGAGGCATGTCCGAAGTCACCCCACAGTATGCAATTTTTTTTACTAAAATGAGAAAAAAAAATTGGTGAACAAAAGAAATAAATATATTTATATATGTATCATTAGAAAACATACTACTATACAATATGAAAAATGACGGTATAATTACTTACACAGATGTTTTTTTTTAGTATTTTGAAAATCATTAAAATTATAACACGTATTAAAATATTCATTACTCACTTCAATGTGTTTCTCACGGAGATTTTGGCTTAAATGTATAAGAAAAATTTGCATTATTAGTCATATTTGTCTAGCCATTTATGTCGCGAATGAAAAACTTGCTTAGGGTTACGTGATTTCCCGTGTCATGCACTATAGTCCGAACTCACCCCAGATGATGGTATGTAGTAGTTAGGAGAGAATATTTGAAGACATTTTCCAAAAATTCTTCCAAACCTGCTGAATTTGTTGAACATATTTTTTCTGGAAGGTAACAGGAAATTTTTTCTTTTGTTTTTCTTTCCTTTTTTTTTTTCTTTTAATTTGATTTTTTTTATTTAAAAACTTAGGTAAAAGAAGGAAAATTATTAGAAGATGTAAGCAGTCAGGTTTCAGACTTAGCTTCAAAGGTAATTATTGAATTAATGCCATACAAAATAAAGGAGATCTGATGGCTATGAGTTTCAAGGTGTGAACACTCTGAGCCTAAGGTTGTGGGTTTGATTACCACTAGGGGTGATGGCTTTTATTTTAAATAATGGAAGGCATCACTCCTATCCTGGATAGAAAAGGGTGGTAACCTGTAGATAACCCATCCTAAAAGCTCTGTATCATTAAAAGAAGGGTGTTTAAATTAAATTAAATAAATAATAATATTTTAATATTTACAAGGTTCAACTTGCAAAGTTATTCATCAGCGACTATAATGCTTGATTAACTCTCACTATGTTTTATATAGATAAAAACTGTTAGACTAAACGAAGGAAATCTAGAATTAAGTAAAACAAACGTAAAAAAGTTTCATTTTATAGATTCTCTGAAGCTATTATTGAAAAAGTCCAATGTGAATTTTTATTGCTGTGTTTAAGAATTTATTGAACTTATATTATTAACAAGGATTGTGTATAATATGTAGGATTGTGTATTAATGGTATATACATAAGTACATTAATGCATAATTTTTGTTGTTTTTTTTTTCAATTTTCACAAAACTTAAGAAAAAGTAATCAAAAGAAAAACATATTTTTGTAAACCGTGGAAAACCATCCTTAAAAGAATCCTACGCTACATTCATCCGCTCCCCCATTATTTAAAAAAATAGGGGATTAGGTAAGTTTTTATTTATAAGGGCCAGTAAAAACTCTATTCTTGGTACACAGATAACTGTGGATTTATTTTTTAATTTTGATCAGCTATATTTGTATTTTATCATTCTGAAAATTGACACAAACATAATGTAATTTTAGAACTAGGACAAGGTTTACCTTTAATTTTTCATACATTGCCTATTAAAAATTTTCAATTATAATTAACAGTGGTTTGATAAATTATTATTTTATGTTCATCTAACAGGATGTAATACACTGTAAGTGAATTCATTTTCAAGTCCTTAACTTTATTTAATTTATTTTTAATAATAATAATTATGTACCTTTACACAGAATTTTTTGTTGTAACAATTAATTTGTTGGTCTGGGATAATAACCCAGTGATTCCACTAGGTGTGATAGAGCATTATTGGCTTCTTATTACAGCTTGGTAATTTGTCAGCTAATGGAGCCAAATTTAGGGAGGTCATGGGCATCAAAACATTGCTGGTCAATTGTGTATTTAATTGTTTTTATATTTGTTACTTCATAGAATATTTATTCAATTTTTAGATGAGTGATTTTGGGAGGAGGGGTTGGCAGGACATAGCAGGGAGCAACATTCCATCACCGCAGAGCCCACAGACCCCAGGTGGATCTACATCTGAGAAGTCTTCTCTCCTGTATGATAACACAGTCATATCACCACAGTAAGTCTAATTTTTAGAGCCGGTATCGGGGCTGGGTGATTTTGGGCACAGGGAAATTTTTTTAATATTTTAGTGTAACATTGTGAGCTTTGAGGTCTTCTGAATACCTAGTAAATCAGGGTAAATGTTGAAATAATTTATTATTTTTTTAAGCTTTTTTTTTGCAGCTGGGAAAAATTTTCGTTATAGAACTATTCACAGATTTTGTTTTCTTAGGTGGGTAACTATAACAATTGCATTTAAGAGCAATCCTACACTTACCTTGACTAAAAAAATGCATATTGTGCAGAAAACTAATATCTGTTACACGATGCTCCCCGCCTAGACAACAACCCTCCATGACATATACAGCTTCTTAGAGTTGAACGATCTTAGTCTTAACAATATTGATGTCGATCGCCAGCAGTTTGTTTGAGCACCCCTGGCATACAGGATTATATCCAATATTTACAATTTTAATATTTAGTAGTATTTGCCACAGCTCTCCTCTATAGCCCGTCCAGGAGGCTAAACCCAGGAGTTCAATTGTGCATGCACGAATGTCTAGGCTGGAATTACTCCTTGCCCTCCTCCTTCTCTTCCGCCATTTGCAAAGCCTTTTAATGATCAAAAACTTAATGTGAATCACTATAAAAACTGATTATGTCTTGTTTAGAAGAAAGAAAGGCTTTGAGAGGTCAGGCAAGGGAGATAGTGTTTAATGTTTATCAATACTTAGCCAAAGCTAAGGCTAAAAACAATTTAAACTAAGCGACTGGAGCAACGGTTGAAAACTGATAAGGGGAGTTCTTTCTGCTATTTCTCGGGAATATAGGCCTCGCCCATTCCATCCATCTATTTAAACAGGCTATAGTTTAAATTGTTTTTAGCCTTAGCTTTGGCTGAATATTGTTAAATATTAAACACTATCTCCCTTGGCTGACCTCTCAAAGCCTTCCCTGGTCCTCAATGAGACATTATCAGTTTTTATTGGGTTCCATGGAGCGTTTTGTTCATTAAAATAGTAATGGTGGAACCGTCGGGAATATTTCCCTCAAAATTTCGCGCATGCGGGATTTTGAACTATTTCATTTAAATGAACGGGCTATAGATTTGTAGAACAAAAAATTTAACATGAATTAATTGGCATAATTATATTCTTATTTCAGGACAACCACTACGAATGAACCTCTGAAGACTTGGGATTCTTGGAAAGAGAATTCAAATTTCACAAAAAGCAAGTCGAGTGGGAAAAATGACTGGGAAAACAAATGGGAAGAAGAAGCATGGGAGTCACTGAATAAAAGCTAATTACTAAAAATCAGTCCGTTCTTAAATTAAAAAAAAAAAAAAAAAAAATACTCCCTTTTAAGAGATCCTCATATAAATGTATCCATTTCACTTAGTAGATCAGTTAAATAAATATGCTTGTATGAGATTACCCATTTCATTATTTCAGTTAAGAGATTATCGACTGTTAATCACTGTATAATCATTGTCAGCCTCTTTTTTTATAAAAGCATTTTTTATGTTAAAAAATGATGTTTTATATTTATTATATTTTATGGTACATTCCAGTTGTTAATCTCATTTTTTTGTTAAATGTTTTTTTGTATCTTATATTTATGATAAAAATTTTTGGTTTTATGTATGTATAAAATTGATTTTACACATTCACAGTTGCCTTGAATACAGTGTGTTTAGAATTAATAATTTATCTTTGGTCGACATGAAATAAATTGCTCTATTATTTCTTTCACGATTCTTTTTGATCGTGCAATAAACATTCATTCACTGAAATTTAATGTAAATACATTGTCTTCATTGAAAATACTTTGTTTGATTCTTTAACCCTTCTTGCCTTATCTAAGCATAATTGTAGAGTGGAATTGCTAAGGGATCTAAAAAAAAAAAAATTGAAATGCTTACGTTTTTGAATTCATATGTTTGCAGGTACTCATGTTATAGGTTCCTAGACCTAGGAAAACAAAGGAAACCATTTTTGAAGCGAGATCTGTAAACGTTTTCGAGAAAAATTTATACAACTACTTTTCCAAACTAATTTTCAGTTTGGGTATTCAGAAACTATTGATTCAGTCGAAACTTGTTCCAGATGTTTGACATTCATCTAATCTATCTTTTTGCTGCTGTTGGTCGCCCAGACCTGCAAAACACATACACTTCAGATTCTAAAGGGTTGAAATTCAAGTTACTTTTAAACAACCCCATTATCCTCAGTAAGTCAAGCTTTGACAAAAAAAATCAATGAGAAAATGCTTCCATAATGACTATTCTTAAGTTATACGGATATGTCCCTGTTCTTATTCGATAATTTGTCACAAAAAAAAATATTAGTGGACATAAAAGTTTTCGGATCCAAATATTTTCATAAATATATCGAAAATGGTTGGGAAATCATGGTAAATGGATGATGATCATTCAAATGCTAACTAAATTCTCTACAAAAAAGATCCCGAAGCGATTTTCGATTGTGCAATGTCAATCGGAGAAATAAGTGCTTAAAACTGTGTGTAAATAAGTGCTTAAAAAGTGTTTTGTTCTTTTGCATTTATCAGTAAAATTAGTATTTTAGTAAAAGAAGGCAAGAAAATAAGAAACTTATTGGCAATAGTGGTTTCGGAGGCCCGATGGCCGTGAGGGTTAAGGTGTGAGCACTTAACACTCCGAACCAAGGGTCGTGGGTTCGATTCCCACTAGGGGTGGTGGCTTTTCTTTAGTAAAAAGAAAAAGCATCAGCCCTATCCTGACTAGAAAAGGGTGGTAACCTATAGATAACCTGTCCTAAAAATTCGTAGTTAATAATAAATGGACGTTAAAATTTAAATTTGTTTTAATAGTGGTTACCTAGAGGGAACATTGAGCTGGCGGGCAAGTCATTTCCGCTTAAGATACTGTCAGTTTCCTATTGTGGCGCCTTAAACTTCCAAGTCTTTTAGATTAAATGTATATTTTTAACGAAAGATCAAACAATACCAATAACTGCTATTTCTTTGCTAATGGCACTAGGTATCAGAACGTAACCGTGCTAAGATGACACAGTTCTTGTAATTCGGACTTCTTATTTTGAAAGAGAGTAGTTAATGATCTATCACAAAAATTAATCAAATTCTAGACTTAGTAACTATTTGCTAAATTTGTTGCTTTTAAGTATTCTTTTATGGAGTACTAAAAAATTCTTCCACATATGTAATTCTTTTTAACAAATAAATAAAATGACAAGGGGCAATAAAACTAATGAAAAGCACTTTAATTAATTTTTGTTTACTTAGATGTTACATATTTTTTTTTATTTTTTAATTTTTATTATTTTGAAATGTTGGCCATAGGTAATACTTAAAAAAATATCTAAATCAATATATTAATCACATTGATGTCCATTAAAAGTATAATATAAATGCGTGTTACAATATGACTTTAATAGGATATAACTTAAAATCTAAATGGTCAAGCTTTATTAATCTCGGAATGTGAATGACTGATTTGGTTAATTTTCCTTTTAGTATAATTTTTTTATAAATACATATTGTACATAAATAAAAAAAAAAGAAGGAATTGCAGAATGTTTTTAATACACAATAGCTTACTTACACTCTACATTCACAGTCTTTTTGTAATCTTCCTAAACTTATGTTTCTAGTGCTAAACATAAAGAGTGTGGCTTTATGGAATGGTTTTTAAAGTTCTGTTTGCATTCCAAATTGTAGGCCATTCATTAATATATGTTAATTACACATATACTAAATATTATATTACTCTTTATTTCTTACAAATAATACATATATCTTTACATAAATTTTATTTAAGTATTAAAACTACACAACGTACAGTAAAATATCTGAATTAGTCAAGACCTCTCAAATATATTTTTTTTCTGTATCATAAAACAATATATGTTTAAATATTATATATTTATGTATTATAAACAGGTATTTACAGGGATTCTAATCTACATACAAGACGAATGATCACAATTCCACAATTGGGGATGAAGGCTGGGAAGGTGAAGTGAAGTAGGTTTCTCACTTGTAACTCTAAATTCATTCTCTCATTATTTATAATAACTAGATGAAAAAAATAAAAATATTTGTTTGTAATAAGCAGAATAAACTTCATACTCCTCGATTATAAGTCTAACCTTATGCATTCCATATTAATAGTATGTGACGATTTGGAAGGCTTATAACAAAAACGGATGCCAGTGACGGGACTAGTTCAGGCTTTCTAACAAACCAATTATCTGCTATCTCACTCAGTGTCCTATTATCAATAGTTGTAAAGGTTTATGTTACAATTGAAAGGCGTGCAAGAATAAGGAGGCAGCTCCATTTTTGGGGATTTAAAAATTGTACTATCATCCGGTATAACCGGTGAAAAAAAAAATCAAAAAATTGAATATATTGCCCCCCTAAAGGAACTTCAGCGATGCTCGAAAAACAATTGTATTTTGAAATTGAATGCCAGTGTTAACAAAGTCTCTCTAAAAAACAAAAAAATAAATAATAAAAAAAAAAAAACGTTTAGAGCCTTCTGCTTAAAATCAGGAACATAAATATGCTTTAGGTCCACCCGACAAACCTATGTTGCATGCGCGAACGCCAGCGGACACATTTTTGTAACGGTTTTTTTTTTTAAGTTTAGTCATCGCTAAAGCATATTTATGCTAAAAAGCAGTCCGTAACAAGGCCAGATACTGTAGAGGTATCTGATTCTTGACCATACGGCACACAAGGGAGATAATGTGGTCAGTACTAAGCTCTGGCCACCTGGTTTTTCCCTTAGTAGGTTCCCATTAATTAAAGGGGAATTTTGAGGGAAATATTCCTAACGATTCCTCCATTTGCAAACTCCCATTTCAAGGAACAACACAATAAGAGAAACATTATAAAAACTGATTATGTCTTGTTTAAGACGAGGGAAAGCTTTGAGAGGTCAGAAAAGGAAATAGTGTCTAATATTTATCAATACTTAGCCAAAGCTAAGACTAAAAACGTTTTAAACCTCCTAGTGATAAGCTTATAACAGAGAGAAATTTTACCGCCAATTTCTTGCACGGGGAATATATCCCATGCCCTTTTCCCTCCAAACAAACCATCTATTTGAATAGGCTATAGCTTAAATTGTTTTTAGCCTTAGATCTGGCTAAGTATTGATACATTTTAAACAATATCTTCCATGCCCGACCTTTCAAAGCCTTCCCTTGTCCTAAAAGAAACCTAATCAGTTTTTATTGAGTTTAAAGTAGCTTGTTGTTCATTGGAATGGAAATGCAAATGGCAGAACCCTTGGGAATATTTCCCTCAGAACTTCACGCAGGCGGGATTTGAACTATTCCATCTAACTGAACGGGCTATAGAAGCAATTATTTCGAAGTAAATTAATAGACAAAAATGGAGTTTATTCTGCTTTTCAACACTATAAACAAAAAATATAAAAGAAAATAAAAACAAATAAAAAAATTATAAATAAAGTTTAATGTAAAAATAGAAGAGAGTGATGATTGCTGACCCCTCCCCTCTATCCCTTCCAGCCATCATAAATGATAAACTAATATGAAATGAAGATGAATAGACTAATTTGACCAGATAATTGTCTCATCATCACAACAAAAACTCTCCGAATCATATAAAATAAATAATAATATTAATAAAGTGGAGGTAACTTAAAAATTAGTTTATATTTAATAGGTGGGTCTTTGGCATTGTTCTAGAGAATGAAATGAGACAGACTGCAGGCAGGGGTCAAAGTAACTAGGTTACTTGTAGCAGCAAGCCCACGGGGAGTGAAAATAAATTGTGAACAACCTCAATTATTATAATAAAAACCAGTGTTGCACAAAATAATTTCAGCATTCATTGAAATATAAATTTGCAATGGTGCCAGCATTTCAGCAAATGTATAACCATTAATTTAATAATGAGTTCTCAATATTATTTCATAAGCCTAAACACATTTCTGCACTATTATATGTGTATATATAAATTCATAAGTAAATGTGTGTATATATTTAACAGCTATGACTATTTGGTCAAGAATAAGATTTTGAGATCTCCATCAATGAGTAGAGATTCACTCATTATTCTTAGCATCAGATAATAAAAAGACGTCTAATTAATCCAGTTACCATTGGTATTAACACATATTTTTCTTTCTTCAGATAACTTTACCAAATTTATATCCGTTCTACCATTATAAATTTCTTTACCTTTTGATACATTCATATTTAAACATATAAAATAAATTTCATTATTTTTCTTTAAACGTTAATTTTAAATTTTATTAATTTTTACCTCGTTGTAAGTTTCGTACATAATTAATAATATTATTTCAGTAAGAAACAAAACAAAAACAAAAAATCCATTCATTCCAAATGTTCTAAATAACTATTCTTTTCATAATAGTATAATAAAAATAAAGGATGATAAATAGACAATGGACTTGGGAGCTAATTGAACAGCACTGGCCGTTCACAGAGAAATCTAAAGTAATAGGAACCTCACAATCCAATAATATGCGATATTCGATTATTTCTAATTGGTTATTTTTTGACAAATTATTTGAGCCCTGCAGAGCAAGCACATAGCAAAAAACACTTCAGATTGGAGTGACATAATGTTTTGTGCTTTGAAAAATATCACAAAAGTAAAAAAAAAAAAAAAAAAAAAAAAAAAAAAAAAAAAAAAAAAAAAAAAAAAAAAAAACAATCTAAATTGATACAAGATCTTACGGTAATAAATTAAACAATTTAAATAGACAATATTACAATAAGCATAGACTTTTTTTTTTACCTTATTTGAAGGTTATGAATTATTTTAGTGTTATTTACAATGTTTTTAGCAAGCAGAAGGTTCGGAATCACTTGGACAGCTTTGCTCATGCAAAAAGACCACATGGCAACTAAAAAATGGAAGTATTAAATCAGCCAAATTAAAATGCAAACAAAATGTAATGAAAAAAAAGGTTCAGTCTTCGAAGCACTAAGTAGAAATCAAAATAATGTATGAAAGAATTAAGTAGATAACTAGATTAGTTTAAAAACTAAAATTATAGATTTTAGATAAGGAGAAAAATATGTCTTTGAGTAGAATATTTTACATGTCATACTAGATACAGGTGTGATAATCTCTCATAGCCTAAATATTCTCTGTAAACAACAACATTTGACTGATAAGATGAGAAAAACCATATTTTTCTCCTTCGGATATTAATCCTGAAAAATTGACCACCACTCAATTGAGAGATCGTTGACCGTTGATGATGCGAAGGCAGGGATTGTCGGGGTTCGGTCATTACTTCTTAATAAAACTACATTTTACAAGTGAAAATTGTTTTATTGTTGCCAAAAACCAATATAGGCAACAATAAAACCATTTTCACTTGTAAAATGTAGTTTTATTAAGAAGTAATGACCGACCCCTGACAATCCCTACCTTCACTCGAGTTAACTTCATCAATGCTTAAAACCTTTTTGAATCACACAAACAAATATATATATATATATAATACTAAAAGCACTGCTTTAGGTAATCTTCGAAGCAAATAAAAAGCGATTAAGCAAATGTTTAATGAAACGATGCACACACTAATACTTAAATATTAAAAAAAAAATCCTAGTATTTATTAAAAAGACAAGTACCAGGTACTTACAAAACATGTGATGCTACTGAAAATGTTACAACCTCTTTGTATATCATGTACATTTCTGAAAGATACTTTACAAAACTGCTAGCTATGAATGTGCATCAACAAAATGAAACACTTAGTAAAAATAAATTAAAAACAAAAAATACAGTATAAGAAAATACATTTGGGAGCTAACAATAAATATAAATAATCCTTTAAATAATATTATAAGATAATAATTCATTTTGATCTACTTAGTTAATGTACGAATAAATAATTGTATGAATCTGTAAATATAGTCGTACTTAAGGTTACAAGAACATCCAGTTGTTTGACAATTGGATTGGCGTATTTTGAAATACAAAAACTAAGAGCTAATTTTAATACAATAATCTGTAACTTTTATCCTTTTCTTACTTTTTTTTTGTTTGTACATTTCATTCTGAAATAATATACCCTGAGATCCTACAAAGAAGAAAATCGAGAAATATATAAGTGACTATAAAGTTTATTTAGAAAAACATTTGATTCTTCGATCGAACAATGCAGTTCGTTGTAAATGAGGTGTACTTCGTACAACCTTCGACATGGGCAAAGCACCAAAAATTTAGTTAATATTAATTGTCTATATAATAAATATCTGCTCATGATTTATGAGGACGAAATCTGTGAACATATTAATAGGAGAAATGGCTGAGAGGGAAAGCTGCCCTGATTGACACCAAATCAAGTTAGGACCAAACACTACTGCAAGATTGGAAGAAGTCATCTTATTCAGATCACATCGATCCATCACCTAAAAAGTAAAATTAGAAATATTAAATTGAAGAAATCGCATAATCATAAAAGTAAAATACATGAGCAAAGTATTATTAGGATATAATAGAGAAATGTCTATGGGTACCAGGACGTAACAGCAAAGAAGGAAATGAGAAAGTATGCAGCTTGGCAAATCTAGCAGACAATTTAACCATTTTTTTTTTTTGAAAAATGAAAAGTATATATTTGTCACAGTTATATTTTCATGTATTCATGATCCTTGTTTCCTGGTTCTTTGGTACCTTTAGCCTCATCACATCCTCTCTCAACATTTGGAATAATCAAGGCAACTTATTGAATTTACTGCCGCTGCTGCTTAACGTCAACCTTCGCTCTTTTGTCCTTTTGTTGTTCTTTAATTATCAAAAGTCCTATAATCAATTGGCAAGGGGAATACAATAATAATGAACTGTTTCTGAAATTTATAGAGGAATTCATAATGTTCAAAAGCCATATCTGAACTTTTAAAAGGATCTGAAAAGGTCCATGGCTACTACAAGCATATTAAAAGTAGAGACGACCTTTCTATTCAACCTTTGGTGTTGATGTAGACTAATAATTCTATTAATAATTTGGAATCATCCACATATTATACAGGTAATAAAATAATAAAAGGTGTGAGTATACATATATATATATATATATATCCAACAAGAGCTTTGAAAGGTAAGTTGCTAAATAAGCATGAGACTACAACATTCTGCGATTTAAGTTAAGAAAGGCTGATTTAAGTTTGGCTCCTATAAAAAAATGCTAACTAAATAAAAAATTTAATAAAAAATATTAAGACAAAAATACCTTTGCTAGAAATTGGACTATATACTTCAATACTTTGTAGTTATCCTCAGGAAGTTTTTCTAAAATAAGAATTTTAACATGCCTTGGTCTTTCGTCTTTTGATATGTCTGAAACAGAAATAGAAACATATTAGAGGCATATTTTTTATTCGTCTCTTTAATGAAATGTTTTAATTTTACGATTAAATGTTCCTCAATGATGATCTGGCTTCTTTTTATAATAAACATTCAGACTGTGGTACATTTACGTCAAAAAGCTTAGTGGGTTTGGACCCAGTTTGAATGGTTCCTGCTTTACCTTGGATGCTTCAAAAGACTAACTACCAATATTAAAGGCTTCAGCATTCTTCACTGAAAACATAAATTTTCCAATGCTTCAGAGCCCCTGAGTGAAGAAAAGGGGGAACAAGACAAATGAACCAAAATTTAGCCAACAATAACTTCCTCTTGTGCTAATGGTCTCGGTAGCTAATGCACAAAATTAAAAATAAAAAAAACTTTTTTCAACCATTGAGGATTTATTTAAATTAAAAACTCTGAACATCAAATTCCTTCTTCTCATACAGAATACAATACCAACTAGTTATCTAAACCTAATAATGTAAGCCTCTAATGTATGAACGTTATTTTTTTATTATTATTATTATTATTTTTTTTTATTTTTTTATTTTTTTTTTTTTGCAAGAATGGCACTGAAAAGACATATTCCAATGGGCAAACACTGTTAATTATTATACTTTTTTTTTTAGACAAAGTATTTTTAAGCCAAGCTTCACAAAAATGGGTCCATTTTTATTGATAGAGAAAGAACAGAAATACACAAATTTGAAAGACAGATTCTATCGTGACATATGGATTTTGAAATATTGACATTTGTCATCAGTGCCTTCAGGTACTGTCATAGTGTTGTACATCATAAGTGAAAATAACACAATAATCTTGATTCGTCAACATAAACACTAAAAAAACAAAAACAATACAAACAATAACACAAGTCATACATGATAAAATGAAATGGCTAAAGTTGAGGAGAGAGACTCACCTATAATGAGTTCAGCTTCACTGCTGAGGGCTGACTGAAGGGAAGCAGGGAGAGAGCCTGCACAGAGACGTGACTCAACATATCAGTTTGATACGTATCTGTCCTTTTATTTAAATTACAGGAGCTCAGGATCTTGTCGATACGTATCTCTACACTTTCCAGGACGTTCATCTGTGCAGACTTCTTCCGGCAATGTAAAATATACAGAGAATGGTCAGCTTCGCTGTGTCCCGCTGCGAGACAATGTTGACGAAATTCAGAATCCGACCTGGTTTTATGTTCTCTAGCTCTTATTTTGAGTTTCCTACCAGTTTGCCCTACGTACGATCCAGAACAGAGGCCACATACGATTTTATAGACGCCACTCTTATTTCCCGTGTCTATCTTATCCTTGACGTCACAAAGAGCATTAGCCAAAGAGGGAGAATTTTTAAAGGCCACCTTAACATTCGCTTTACTTAAAAATCGACGTATCTGAGGTTAGATGGTTCACCTTACCATACTTAGGCCAAGTCTCGGAAAAAATAGCCTCCATTTTAAGTAAAGCGAATGTTAAGGTGGCCTTTAAAAATTCTCCCTCTTTGGCTAATGCTCTTTGTGACGTCAAGGATAAGATAGACACGGGAAATAAGAGTGGCGTCTATAAAATCGTATGTGGCCTCTGTTCTGGATCGTACGTAGGGCAAACTGGTAGGAAACTCAAAATAAGAGCTAGAGAACATAAAACCAGGTCGGATTCTGAATTTCGTCAACATTGTCTCGCAGCGGGACACAGCGAAGCTGACCATTCTCTGTATATTTTACATTGCCGGAAGAAGTCTGCACAGATGAACGTCCTGGAAAGTATAGAGATACGTATCGACAAGATCCTGAGCTCCTGTAATTTAAATAAAAGGACAGATACGTATCAAACTGATATGTTGAGTCACGTCTCTGTGCAGGCTCTCTCCCTGCTTCCCTTCAGTCAGCCCTCAGCAGTGAAGCTGAACTCATTATAGGTGAGTCTCTCTCCTCAACTTTAGCCATTTCATTTTATCATGTATGACTTGTGTTATTGTTTGTATTGTTTTTGTTTTTTTAGTGTTTATGTTGACGAATCAAGATTATTGTGTTTATTTATTATTTTACGTGTAGGTTAGTGAACATTTTAATATTTAAAAGATTTCTGTTATGCAACTGTCTTATTCTATTCATTTTGTCACAGTTCTGAGGATGGTAGCAAGAGCTACCGAAAGCGCTCAGCGTGGAAATAAACTGTTTGTGAAGGAACTAGACGTTTTTTTCATTGACCTGTATATTTTATTACAATACAAATAGAAATTATTACAATTAATCTTACTTGGAAACTGAGTGATTTCATCGTATAATTCGAATGTCATCAAGGGTTCTTCAAGCTCTCGGAGAAATGTTTTCAGGAGGACTGCTGCTATGTGTGCGTTTCCTTGGAAGTCTATTGGAATCCCCTGGTTCACCTTAGCTTGGAGTTCCTTCACGACTGTGACATTAGCTGATCTCCTGAACAACCCTTCAGTTTCAAGAGCTGAATGAAACAAAGAAATTAAGTCATTATTTAAATAACGACTGATATAAATTTTACCATAATGAGGTTCTGTCCACAAGAGATAGATATCACTCTAGAATTTATCAAATAAGCTTTTTCCGATAATGACTCTAAAAATTGTTAAAATAGTGTAAATTATTATTTATTTAAATTTTAACATGTATTAACCCATTCAAGACTGATAGCCACTTTTGTGACAATGCGGAGGCTTACTCCTTGGCCTGCTCAGATAGTTACCATGTTTTATTGTGACCGGTGACAATAAAACCGAAGAAGGAGAAAACTAATGTACAATTCTATAAGCACGGGTTCTGTGCCACCAATTTTACAAGGAAATAGTGAATGATGTGTCCTTTCGCTGACCCGACATTATTACTATCGACTCCACTAATTATCAGTATAGTATCGTGATGGCACTAGTGTGCTATAGATTAGTTGTTTTCATAACGTTTGCATCATTATGAGTGATCGGTTTACATATCGTAACTCGTCGCATCGCTTATCGTATTGCTCAAATGAGAACTGGGCCTTAAACGCTGATGAACAGCAATCCAGGTAGAGGAAGATTAACGAAGACAGAGGCTGAGGTTGTTGGACAACCAACGGAAAGGAATTGAAGGATGACAGACAGGACTAGATCGCTATGCTAGGGATGTAGTGCCAGTTAGTTAGTATATATATATAGTATATTCAAAGAAAGACAGATACAATAAAATATATTTTTGCAATAAAGATAAAAAACTTTCACCAAGTTTTTCCTTCACTCTGTTGATATTTTATAACAATCAAAATAACATAGGATGCCTAGCCTATGAATCAAGAAATAAACTATCGGCAAATAAATAAGGCTGAATTTTATTATTTCCCTGCAGGACATATATGACAGTTGCATTGAATTATTTATTTAACTACTTACCATCTGGAGTTTCAAGGTATTCTACACATTGTCGAACAATAGGAGGAATAACATTTCCTTCGTGGTTATCCTTAATGAACTGCAACGACACGCCAAACTGCTGAGTTGGAAGAGGTGGGGGAGGAGCTTTCACATTCCAACGGGGCGGCTTTCGCAGTTTAGCTAATAAGCCTTCATCGTGCCTAGTAAATAGAGTAGGTCAAATAAGTATTTATATCAAAATAGTATTTTTATTAGATCTATAAGGATTTGAAGCACCATTCTAGGCAACAATGAGTTATCTCATGTTAGTCCGAAGGGTTAAACAAATTCTGCAATTTTAGATATAATTAATACAAACTTACTGCAGAACAGGATCAGGAATCGTAATCTGTTCCAAATTCAAATGTTCCCCGAGCTCATTTAAATAGTTAACATACATGACTTTTCTTCCAAATTTGGCACTGAAAAAAATACAAACAAAAAATAACTATCTGAAATAAAAATAATACATTTATTATTATAAATTGTTCTGTTTTATAAGGGAAAAAACAATGTTAATTGAGTATAGTAGAAAATATAAAAATCTTAAATATGTCTTCCGTGGCTTCAAGATTGAAATTGTGAAGAAAAAAATAAGAAATTTAAGAAAAATAACAATTTTCAATAGGCTATATCTCTAAGTTTATCAAATCTTTAAAAAAATAGCTTTCAAAATTATCAATAGAAAGTGAAATTTCTAAATTGAAAATGTAAGTCAAAACAAACGCCTATTCCTTTTTAATTTTTCCATCTCAAAAGGTATATTAACCCTAAGAGTACCACGCCTATATTTATACGTGCCCTAAAGACTTTCCCTCAAGGCCAAGCCCTTATATATAAGTGCCCTCCTTTTGTCGGCTTTTCTTTAATTCTATTAATCGAATCCTCTCATAATATATCAGGACCTTGGAAGAGAAAGAGTGGATCACTCTGGAATGCTGATTCATAAAGTATGCAAAAAAAAATTCAATGTTTTAATTATAATTTTTACGAGTGATTTATGGGTAACAAAACGATAGGAGGGGAGTTTCAGACCCGGGATTCGCCCTTGAAATCGGACATTGAATTGAGCATAGATGATGGTGCTATTCACTTGACTGTGAGAGAACTAAATACAAACCAGAGAAACAAGGCAAAGCTTCGTGCTACATGCATCTTTCTGATTCAGAAAATAAAATTTAAAAAAAATCAATTTTTCAGATCGCCCTTTCTCTTCCAAGATCCTGATATACCTTCCCCTTGCGATAATGCAATGCTACTAATTTGTTCTTATTACTACCTATTTTGTTTCAATTAACATCCTAATCTTTTTTGTATGTTTTTGTTTTAGATTTAAAATGCCTTCACTTTTTTAATTTTTCTTGTTATGTGGCCTATGGTTAACATGAAACATTGTAGGTATAACTATTCTGTTGATTATTTCTGCATTCATGTTTTGTCTTTTAGCTGACAAAGGCTACCAAAGAGTAGCCAAAACATCCCTAATACAGGTTAATCCTATTGATGCTTTCCTAGCCAAATCCCAACTATTACCTGGTTGCTTTAAATAATTAATATTTTATATTGCTTTCAAAGTAAACAATGGTTAAAAAGAAAAAAACATTGGCAATACATATAGTTTCAATTTTCTGATCTGTAAATCAGAAAAAATAAAAGATTGGAAAAATAGAAGATTAACAAATGACAAAGAAGAATATTCTAAAAAGATTATTAGTCATTAACTAAAGAGCAAGATTAGGTATTTAAAAGGATAAGTGATTTTTTTTAAAATATGAATTCACATATTATTAACATGCTTATTGCAAGGTACGAAACATATTTTGCTTTTCATGAAGTGGATTAATTTCCAGGTTGTATGAAAATGCATGTAAGTATGTAAATACATGCATTTTTTTCTCCAATAAATAATCACTAAACAATAAAAAAATGGGTACTTAAGTATTAGCTCCACCACAGGTCAGAGATCTGGATCATCGGCACAGGTCAATTGAATTTTTGTCAATATGGCACGGAAAGACCATTTATGTATATTATCAACGAGTTTGGTTGACTAGAGTTTCGATATAAACTTGAGCGAGTGAAGCGAGCGGAAATACGTAGCACGTAAGTTAATTGTATAATTGGCATGCTTGTCCGCTCGCTTAAGGTTGTATCGAAACTCTAGTCAATTCAACTCATCTACTATATATTTGTCGAATACCACTCACTCACTGACCTATCATCGCCCAGCCCAAACCACCTCGCGGGTAGGCACCCGCTAAGAAAGGATTTTTTGATATTCGCATTTTTAAGTATTTTTAGGGGGGTTTAAAGTTTCAGTTGGTTAGAGCAGGCAAGCCAAGGCAACATGCGTTGCTAGGACGATAACAGAACAGCTGTTACCGTACATTATCTATTTCATAGTATTATTTTTAATTGAGGTTAATTTCAACTATGATGGGAAACCTTGAATTACTAGAAATAAACTGTCCCTCGTAGGGTTTACGCTATGATATAAAAACAGTTATTTCCTTAAATTAGAAGCAAAAAGTGAGTTTTAAGCCTAGCAAGTAACGGGAATGGGGAATTATAAATTTTTAGTCTACCCACATCTTAAAAATAAAAAAGGAAACTGATTTGCGACTTAATTTTCTTTAATAAAATCGCTCAGCCAAATAGTAGAGTGTCTGGCAGCTGGCAGCGCTGTGCGGGTAGTTCCAGTGTTTTACAGTTAAAATACTTCTCATTTCTTTGACACTGTGAGCAGTAGTAAGAAATGTTGATTGTAGAAAAGTAACCGATTTATAAAAGATTCTTATAATTCTTATTTATAGCAAAATACCGGGACAGTCACGGTCAAACCGTGATGTATGGCAAGCCTATCCTTAGAGTTTTCCTGGTGATGGTCTATCCGAGGTAATAATATCCCGAATCCTTGCACAGCCTCCTCACCCATCAGCATCCCCAGTCAGAATACTTCTTGGTACTGCTCGCGAATACAATGGATGTTTCCAAATGACATCTTGGAAACATAAACTTTTAAATTTTCACGTCCATTTATTATTGACAACAATTTTTAACCTGTAGTGGTTTAACTTCTGTTACTGGTAACCTACAGATAACGGGTTATCTGTTTGTTGAGACTGGTCCAAAGCGCCCCAAAGGGAAGAAACATTATACTTTGATTACTTATCAATTGATGAATAACATATTATATGACGGGAGTCGTGCTATAATAAACTGCACAAAATTATGTAGTAGTGTTATTTTTTATGGTACATTATTAAACGGAATAAAATAATTACTTATCTGCCATGACGAAGCACTGATAACCAGCTAGTTATTAATATAGATCAGTGGTTTTTCGGTAGAAAATGGGCCGATAAACAATTTAACATGCCTTCAAAACAGTCTCTTTTTTCCTTGCTATTGTGTTATTGCCATCAGTTTTAGGCAAATCCCAAATACGCATTTTTTTTAGCACAAACAAGAACACACAGCACCAACAACAAACACAACAAACAAAGGAAAATGAATCGCATCAAAAACACAAGAGTACAAAGTAATTGTGTTAACAAAAGAAAGTAAACAAGAAGAACTACAAACATAACGGCCATATTGCCCAAAATTCTAATGAGTTATGCGCCTACGCTGATGATCCAAATCTCTGACCAAGACCCAGATTTTTGACCTAAGGTGGAGCTAATACGTAAGTGCTAAAAAATGAATAAGTCATTCTTATTTTTATTCATTTTTTATTGTACTTTAGATTATCCTACCTTTCTTTAGAGCACACTATGATTTAATGAGGGGTATAACAAGAAATAGGAAAACACATTTATTTATTTACCTAATAGCAGCTTTAAAGATCTGCCAGACAACTCTAATAAAATTTGTAGGATGCACTAAGTAAAGAGCTTTCAAATTTTTTTTGTACTTCCTATCGAAAGCTTTGTAAGCTTGCCAAAGCCAAGACAGAGTAGGCTTGTTCTTACTGTTCAAGCCATAATGAAAATACACAAGAGTGTAGTCCTGTTCAACAAACTTGTCAAGTGTATACATCAGGTACCTGAAATAATAATAATAAAAAATATAAATTAAATTTTAAATGTATTTATCTTTTAATAACTAAAATTTGTTAATTTTTCACAAAATTAAAAAGGAAATATTATTACCTCAAAAGTTTAGAATGGTCTAATTCTTTACTTGGAGGGAGCTTACAAGCGGACACAACAATAATCCTCCTTCCAGCTGTATCATCACCAAAAACTTCGACTATACCGTACTTAGCGACATCGCTGAAATCACAGTAATCATCATCGCTGTATTGGTAGGTAAGGCTGTCGTAGCCGGTTGGTGCATCGATAAGCTCCTCCTCAAAGTTCTCTTCAATTGTTCCATCAGAAACTGGAGATTCAAGATAGTCATAACTTGCTGCTAATTGTTCTACCTTAGCATCTAAAGCTAAAAGCAAAGTTTTTTTTAATACTGGATTCAATTACCTGTTATGAATATAATGCTCTGTAATAATTATATTTGTGGGGAATTGTACTTCACCCTTAAATTTGAATAATTTATTTGATTTTCCACGAATTTAACAAAATCTGAACGTAGTTATAATTCTGTGACGATTGGAGGGGGAGGGAGAGAGGGGTTCTATATTTTGGAGGGGGGCATATCTATATTTTGGATGCTAAAACATCCAAGTTGTTTTCTTAGCTGAATCCCAATTATTCCTTGACTTCTCAAGATCTGTCAATGTTGGCACTTGCAAAGGTTGTGAAGGCGTTAGCTTGCTGTGCAAAACTATCAAAATATGACAAGCGAGATTATTTAATGCATGGGTGGTGCGTTTAGGTCAGGCTACTAGTGATCTAATTAACTGAATATGAAGATAAACAATATGGTGATGTGCGGAAGTAGCATAGTTCGTATGTAGAAGTAGCATAAGAATTTCATTCACCTACTTATACAACAAACCCTGACTATCAGTAGCTTGCCAATTCAAATATGTAATTAGTTTAATGAAGTGATAGTTCATGCAATGGTACATTTCAGAGTTTTTAAATCTAAGTAAAGCAATTGCTGAGTGTTTCACCAAAGTGATTTTCAAGTTCTTTAACAAAATTTTGCTTGTAAATGATATCACACTCAATTAAAAATATGCTTATCTTTATATAAAAAAAAATAAGGAATTGAGGGAAGCAATGAAATATACTATGTTGATATGATCTGAGCCTACCATTGACTTTATTTCAAAGTAGTAGTTTAATAAAAAAAACAAAGGGTAAGTAAGGGACTTTCCTTTCCAGACAGGAGAAGTATAATGCAATTACCTTTTTTTTTTGAAGATTATTGAAAAAAAAAAAAATGATTCCCAAATATCAATGCCAGCACAAATAAATGATCGGCTGGGCTTATGAAAGATTTTTTAGAATCACACATTAGGGAACACACTTTATATCTGTTCATGCAAATACCATAACAAAAGCTGGTGGTTCAAATATTATTCTGATATAAAACAAAAAATATTAAATGATATAACCAATTATCTAATCCTAACAATGGAATACTATTGCAGAAATAAAAGAAACTTGGGTTCTTCAAAAAAGGGCCAGGTCAATACTCAATAGATAAGAATAATTGATGAGGAATTTTAGTTTCTAAATTTTAACTATTTATAAGAGATCATCTTGAGTAAGTACCTAGGTCAGTAGAGGCATGCTGCAGCTCAGTATCGTCGAACTCCAAATTCGGTTCATAATCGTGAAAGTCTGACAAACTTGGATATGGATCATCAGGATCATTTTGCACATCTGTCAATAAATATAATTTGTTACAAAACAATAAGTGTTGAGAGCTTTTTAAATGGTGTAATAGCCCTAATTCGACAAAATATTTTTCAGAAATGTCAATAAAATGAAAAGAAAGTGATTACGACAGGTCAACATAGGGAATGTTTTCATACTGTTAGTCGTTGTAGTTTTCATGACTGCAGGATTTGAGGGCTGTGCATTCGCCATTCTCCAGACTGCAGTCTACATTAAAGAAAATCACCGTCCCAGCCAGCTGGGAAAAAGAAAACTAGAAAACACTTATATCTAAAATTCCAAGACATCACAACAGACAAGCACCTGCAGCTGATTATACTCTAACCTTAGCCTTCTCAATAGTTCTTTGACATCTGTTTATATTTTTTTTGTTTAAACATAATTATTCAAATTTTATTAATTAGCCATAAGCTCACGAAATTAAAATGAGAATAATTTCTCAAGAATGACGTATTTTCAACGATCTATATTTTAGAAGCTAATTTGTTAGGAAAGAGTTTGCTCTTAATTTCGCCTCAAAACAATATCCACTCATATGTTATAAAACAAAAAATATTCACAATAAGCTATTAAAATAATACCTATCTCTTGTTTCATTACACATAATGTATTATTATAATTTTTAATTAATTGGATAAAGTGCCTTAAAGTGCTTGTTATTGGGACAATCTCTGAGTTTAGGCTATACAAATATGTTAATATTCCAATTGGCTAGGCTTTCTCCTGTGTTATGAAATTGATTGACTGATGTGGGTAGGCATATTATTATAAACTCGTTAAAAAGAAGACTATATATTTATGTAAATGATAAAGTCTAGTCAATTTACATGGCGGTCGTTTTGGAGCTGATTGTTAAGTACTTCCTTTATTAGGAAGTAAAAGGAACAAACATTATAATAGTTTTGTTTAAATATTCGTTACAGGCGTCTAAAGTTTCCAATTTCAACTATTAAGTCCCAGGAAGGAATGCAGAAATCCTTGTAATTTCCGTAACTTCAAGCTAAACTGGTTTAGTAATTTTGATTTTATCTAGTAACATACGTAGTGAGAAAAAAACTTATCAGCGGTATTTCTGCCAGAGAAATTTATTTTTATTCCTCAAACGTTTCGACTCAAATAATAATAAAGGCTATCATCAGGAGAATAAAAACTTTAATTATTGGACCGTACTATCTGGCTATAAAATTTGAAACGGATAATACGGCCTATACTAGCCAAATAGAGTAGCACTGCAGGGAGGTACAAAGCAACTCGGCTCGAACTGCTAGATAATTATTTGTTTTCACTAGAAACGCCCCCCCTCCCTTATATATAATAATAATTAAAATAAATAGAGTCTCAAAATCTTATCGTCTATAATCGTCAATTTATTTAAATGATTCTACATGTTTTGCATCTTCGGATGCCTCTTCAGGAGTCTAAAAACTATGTACAGCCTAATTGAACGTTGGCTACTAGGGCCCCTTCATAATCTGGTTGGACTTTATTAATTTACCTTCTGCCTGCTTAAGATATAATAATATTTACATATAGGGACCTTAATGAAAAAAAAAAAAGGTTTAAATTGGTGAGTACATATAATTTGACGTCATTGCTATTAATTTTGTTTATCTCTTCATATTATTGCCTCTTTGCAATAGTGGACAAAAAGTTAGTTCCAAAACATTGGAAGTGACAAGACAAGGCATCTCGTTCAACTAGAACTAGGAGGTTCATTTGAGGTTAACTTATCGGTTTTACTTCAAATAGACAATTCTATGTTAATTATGTTCCTTTGCTCCTTGTCGTGTAGTCCATTTAAAACAAAGTTTAATCAAACACAGATCGTTTTCAAAACCGTAAAAATGTAATTTAATGGCTAAGTTTAGGACTTGATATTTTTTATTCTCTCTCAATATTGTCCACAAACAATGGATTATAGAAATGCAGTTGCACCCAAAAAGAGTAGGAAGCAGAATCCTACAAGAAAAGGCCAACAGTCTAAGAAAGGGGAAAACTCAGGAGAAGCCAAGTTTCGGGAAGCCCAGTTAAAATTACAACTTCTTGTTGAAAAGCATTTGGGAGATAAGCAGGATTCTTCCTCTGAAGAGGAGGAAGATTTAAAAACTGAAAATATATTTGGTAACACATTTTACTTTGTCATGCACTTTTTGCAAATAAAGGGTGAACAATCTATTTGATCCATATACATTTTTGTGTAGGATCTCTCATCAGAAATTATTCACAGTTTGGCGGAAGAAATGAAGACCTGGAACGTACTCAGAATTTTCTTGAGAATGTTTTTCATTCTGGAGCTGCTGTGTGTCTTATCTGTATTGCCACTGTAAAACGAAATGATCAGGTAGAGTAGTTAATGTTTTTTTAGGTAGTGGAGCATTTTAGTATTAATATTAATAAATAAATAAAAAAATGCTTAATTTTCTATTTTATCTTATTTGAAAGAATCTATTAGTGGCTCTTAGTTTTGGGCAAAATATCTAATTGTGTCTTCCAGTGGCAGGATGGTGTCCAGCAAAGACTGGTATTGTACTGAGTTGATGTGGTCTCGAATCCTGCTTGAAGCAGGATGTGTTTTTTAGCAACTTCTTTCTATGTTTCTAATGACTCAATTTGTAAATAGTTGCAAAATCTACCCAGACAAAAACTACATTCAGGTTCCTACCTTTTATACCTTTCAAAACTTTTTCCATCCTGTTGATAGTTCCCTCTCAGCCAATACTATCCACGACACTTACACATTATGAATAATCTCTTTGGAGTAAAAGTCAAGATATTCTAAATTCTTCTTCTGAAAGTGGTACTATAAATTTTGAATGTTAATCAGTCTTTATTGTATGCAACTGTTTTCAGATCTGGAGCTGTGTTTCTTGCTATGGATTTTTTCATCTATTGTGTGTGCAAAGATGGGGAAAAGACAGCATTGCCCATCAGAAATTGGCTGCTGAAGAAAGACCTGGTTTCAAGCAAGCAAACTTCAAGTGGCAGTGGTATGTAAAATATTGAGGTGAGTCATAAAAAAAATTACCGTTTTTCTTGGTTTGTTGAAAATAATTTTATTTTAACACTTTCTTCTTTTAATTATTCAAAGTGTGCCCTGTTGTGTTCTATGGTTTGTTTTCGAATTTCTCCAGGCTTGCTCTTTTTCATTCAGAATATCACTCTTTGGGTTTTGGCAGAAGATTTCTGATACTCAATTTCGAAACTCATCCAAGGAATTGCAGTTATACTATTGAAAGAAGTGAGTTATCTACCAGAATGGTGGCAGGACGAGGATAACAAATGTGTTTTTTAACCTAGTTATCAATCCATCGTCTAGCTCTGAATATTTTGATTTAATGTAACAAGAACAGTAATTTCAGATATTATTTAATAAAATACTAGCTGTTACCCGGCGTGCCATGCTACACCTACATTCTGGATCTAGAATAGCAAACATAAATTAGAAACCACATAAGTAATATTAAATGTGTTCCAAGTTTGACCAAAATCGGTCAAACGGTGTGGAAGGAACAAACATACAGACAGACAGCTGGTAGATTTTTTGACTTAACCTACCACACTCCTCGGATCATGATCTACCTGTGTGCCAAGTTTGGTCAAAATCGGCCGAACGATATGGATTTGTATTAGGAACAAACAGATAAACAGACAGACACTTGATTTTATATATATATATAGATAGATAGATAGATAAGCCAATTTCTTTGATACTAATCATTGTAAAGTTCGGAAAAAATGTTTTGACCTTTTTTAATGAACTCGTTATGATTTTTTTCTTAACTTTTCCTTCCTTTGTGACTGATACAGCAGGTTTATTGCAGTCTAACTATTGTTTCTTATTTTTAGGGTCCCTCAAATTCAATAATATATCCAATTTTAAGAACACAAAGAATAGTCCCGCCAATGAAACAGCGGTTCATTAGAAGAACTAATGGGAACAAATTTTCTATTGTATCAAGGAGTCGGATTAGCTTAATGGTATAACTTCAATAGCTGCCTGTACAAGTGAGCCTGCATTTGCACCTTGTTGAGTTAACTTGAATGTTGTGTCTCTACCCATATTAGAATCTGTATTTATTTCCCTCAGTATGATACTGCCTGAGAATTCTCAGCTAGTATCAATCTGAACTTAAAAGGAGATCATATATTGTTTCGGTTACTTCGGCCTTTTATTTTAACGATAAATTGTTATTTTCTTGCATGGTTATACCTGGATCGTGGTTTTTCCTTATGGCAGTCGATTCCTCATAAACTTTCCTTTCTTACCAATTATTGCCTTTCAGATAAATTGGCTTTTGCTCCAGATTTACTTGCAGGCAAGACTTTTTTTTGTTTTCATTTTAATTATGCATTGATGTGGTCTGTTGTTTGCTTTATGAATAGTACCAGAAATAATATATCCAGCAATATTATTAAAATAATTTTATTTGGAAAACAATTAAAACTGAACTGTGGATAGCAGTTTCCAAGAAATTGGTAATTTTTTATGACTCACCTGATTATCAGACAAAATATAAATGTTCCTCCAATAGTGTCCTTTAATACCTTTAAGAACGTTCAAATGATTTATTTTTAGCCCTAAGTGTAGAAAAGATTATGACTCCTGTGAGATTCCCACAACGTACTCCTGCTTTTGCAACCAAAAAGTTAATCCTGAGTTCCAGCCATGGTTAGTCCCTCATTCATGCGGAGAGACATGTAACAAGGAACTTCTTCCTGAGTGTGGTCATCGCTGCCTCCTTCTTTGCCACCCAGGTAAACTTTTCTTACGATTTTGCTGAATAGACTTTAATATCAGGACCTTGGAAGAGAAAGGCAAATCACGAATTCCGGATGTTGGTAAATTGAACTCAAAGTTCTAGAAGTGCTTCAGGATAGCAAAGATGAATGTTTACTCTAAGGAATGCTGATTCATAAACCTAATTGAAGAAGTATGGATTTGAAATTCAATGTTGGGTATCAAGATGCTAAAAGGGGAGTTTCCGGCCCGGGATTCACCCTTGAAATCGATATTGAATTTTATATAGATAATAGTGTTATTCACTTTAACTTGCTATGAAATAAATAAAAGCGAACCAGAGAAACAAGGTGAAGTGTCATGTTACCTACATCTTTCTGACTTGTAAGAAGAAGAATAAAATAAAAAAAAGAAGTCAATTTTCCAGATTCTCCCTTTCTCTTTCAAGGTCCTGATATGTTAGACATAATAAGTTGGATTCGACCAGATTTTTTTTTGTTAGAATTACATCATATTGAAAAATAGGAAATTTTATTTTTTATTTACCATATATTTTCTTGGTGACTATAAGTTTATAGTGGTTATAGATCTCCTGGGTTTATCTGCACATGCTATAGGATCTACTGGATTGACTAATCATGTAAAGTATTAAACTGTTAAATTTCAGGTCCATGTCCTCCCTGCCCCAAAACAATAGACAAAGAATGTTATTGCAAAAAAGGAGCCAAGAAGAGAGTGAGATGCAGCGAGAAGGAGTGGTCATGCGGTTCTGTGTGCGGTAAAAAGCTAGCTTGCCAACAGCACACCTGTGATTCTCAATGCCACCGTGGTGATTGCCCTCCTTGCGGCAAAAAATCCCTCGTAACATGTGACTGTGGTAGTCAGACTTCCCTCAAATCATGTACCCAGCTTCAGTGGAAGTGCGATAAGGTAATTTAAATTCCAGTTGTTGGCAAGGAGATAATAAGTGACCGCGATTTATCCGCCCTAGAATCTATAATGTGAAAGTATTCATTACATAAGTTCTACCAAATAATGATATTCCATGCTTATAATCTTTTTTTAGTACTTCTTTGCATTTATTTTGTTTTCAAAATTAAAGTAAAATTAACAAGACACGTTAAATAAATAATAATGTACAAACTAGCAACTATACCTAAATAAAGAATTTATAATTATAAAAATTAATTATACATAAAAAATAACACCTGTCATAATTTCATCTATAAAAACACTCGGAGCCGTATGGTCCTTATGGGTTTTTTTGGGGCCACTGATTACGATGAGTGGATTGGTTAACCTTCATCACATTAGAGTAATGATCATTTGAAGGTCAAATAGAGAAAAAAAAAATGTAGAAAAAACCTGAAAAAGAGCATTCATAAATTTATTTTCTGAGTGGTAGTGGAGGTCCAACAAACTACGGATTCGGAAACAGGGACCTCAAAAACATACGCATGAATTTTTTCAGATTTTTTCTGCGTTTATTTCTCTATTTGACCTTCACATGACCTCCAGGAAAAGGCGTAAGGTCAAACAATCTACGAATTCGGACTCTGGGACCTCAAAAACATATGAATGTATTTTTTCAGATTTTTCCTAAAGTTTTTTCTCTATTCGGCCTTCAAATGACCCTATAAGGACCATACTGCTGTGAGTGTTTTTTTAGATTGTTGGGTAATGTGTCTTGCTGCTCTCAGATTAAATGTCGACCTGTGTAATCAATGTTTTATAGTGGCCCAAAGTTTTTAACCATATATATGGCAGGCGGATGGACAACAAAAATAGAATTAACAACAATACTTTGGTGCTAATGATCCTAGTAGTCGATGCACAAAAAAAAAAACAATAATTTTATTAAAACTAGCTCTACATTTTTCACAAACATTTAAGTGGAGCCAAAAAATTAACAACTCCACTAACATAGCCTTAATGTACTATGGCGAACCTTCCCTTTAGATGGGAAAATTGCTTGGGCATACCTTTGGAAAAAAAAATCTTTTAGCTGAATTAAAGATAAATTATTAGATAAAATCACCAACTATAGTTTATGAGAAATCAAATCTAGCTCATGCAAGAATAAATAAATTGAGGAATCACCACAGTTACTTAAGTTGAGGATAATACAATGTGCTAAAAATGTGGATGGTGACAAAAAAAAAAAAAAAAAAAACGAATTTGGCTTATCATGGAGTTAAATATAAACATAAATTTGAGTTTAACATGTTAGGATTTTAGACAAAGAAAATAATATTACTGAATGAAAAATATACGTGCAATAAAAAAAAAAATTAATTTCATTTAGAGCCTTCTGCTCAAATTCAGGGATATAAATATGCTTTAGGTCCACCCGACAAACCCATGTAATGTACTGTATAACATACAGTCTTCTTTTTCGTACATGGCCACTGCGCATGTGCGGACGCCAGCGGACACTTTTTTTCAATTTAGTCATCGCTAAAGCCTATTTATCCAAATAGGAAGAAAGTAGTGAATACAAAAGCTGAAATAAAATATGTATATTTATGATATTTCTGTTAGGTATGCGGAAAGGCATTAGAGTGTGGAAAACACAAGTGCGAAAGAGTATGCCACAAGAAGGACTGTGGACCTTGTCCACTCTCCCTTCCGAGGACTTGTCCGTGTGGACGGAACACCCTCCTCCTTCCGTGCACACAGGATATATACACTTGTGGCGAAACATGCAGCAAACCTTGTGATTCTAATGAACACGTCTGTTCACAGAGGTGCCACAGGGGCCCTTGTCCTCCGGTAAGTAAATTCTACATTATAAGGCTTTAGTTCATAACTTATTTTTCAGATATGATTAATTCACTTTCTTCTCACATCACCCTCATAATTCATAATCATGGGATTATTCCTGAATCATGAGTCTAAGGGATTATTATATTTATATACAGGCAGAATGTTGAGTTCACATCAACCTAGACATTCCTCATGACCTTCACGACAAACAGACAGAAGACTGTTACTCCATACAACACAATTCTCAATGATTTTAAGAAAACGTACATGTATAATGACATATAATAAATATACGTTTTTAAAAAAAGAAATTTGTTTTAATTTTTTTTTTTTTTTATGTATATTTGAATGTGTTATTTAGATTTATTTTTGTACAGTATTGTTTGTCATAGTTTTATTTATATATACTAACAGATAAATCCTTATTATCACTAGCTTTTTACCTAACATGCTAAGCTCACTCAATAAATGAATATTTACATTTCTGAAACCTTGAGAACTGCACAATATAACTGATTTTTATGGCAGATGGAGGAAGTACATTAAAATGTAATTTTTTTGTTAGTTATTGTTATTATTAATACATTTTAAATTATTAATTAATTAGATAACCAAAATGTTTTACTCAGCTATTGTGAAATAATTGCATTTTCAGTGTATGGAACTGATAGTAAGGACTTGTCGTTGTGGCCTTCATCAGAAAGAAATTTCTTGCCATCAGAAGATGTATATCTGTGAAGTTAAATGCAAGAGAATGCGTGACTGTAATGTGCACCCGTGCAAGCGCAAGGTATTACACATTGTTTTTACAATATTTGATTTTTTTTTTTTATATCATATTGCTTAACATTTATGCCTCATTATGAAAAGAATTGCTTTTCTAAGCAATAAGAAAAAAATAACTGTTTTGCTATAAAGTATTACTTATTGAATTGGATCAATTTCACCTGTTTCTCTGTTTAAGGATATTAAATTTTAGCCAAAATCGATTTTAACCAAAAAGGATAATATGCTCGCAAGGAGGACCAGGGCTAAAAAAAAAGGGCTCATTTACCAATTGGTCGATGTAATTTCTGTTTTGGGCCACCAAACACATAGAAATACTTGAACTAAACAAATGTTTATGAAAACAAACTCCTACATTGGCAAATTGTAGATCTTAATTGATTCCTACCCCGTATGTTACCTCGTCAAGATATAGTTTCCACTCTTAAAATTGTATAAGGGCTCATATGAAAAAATATGGATGTAATATTGTTTGTTGTTCTACCTCTATGTACTGTTACATTTGATTCGGCGAGTAGCAGTTGTCTTGTGCAACTTGTAGTTAAAGAGCAATTTAAATGAATGTTTAAAAATTGTTTTCTGTAGGAATCTTCTGACAAGTTAGCTACACCATTCAAGATTACTTGCACCATAAAGACAATTTCTTCGTTACTTCTTTAAAATTTTATTTTAATTTAATACTAATTCTTATTATTTCCGTACTCTAGTGTTGTGATGGGAATTGCCCTTCTTGTGAAAAACCTTGTGGAAAGACTCTGTCTTGTGGCCATCACAAATGTACTTCCGTCTGTCATCGAGGACCTTGCTATCCCTGCAACATAGTTAAGCAAATCTCCTGTAAATGTGGGTCAACAAAAGTAACAATTCCCTGTGGTGCTGAACGCTATACCAATCCTCCGAAATGCTCCAAACCTTGCAAGTGAGTTTTTTAATAGTTTACTGATGTATTCTTCCTTGAATAATTTTGTAATGACTACAGTACGTGATTAGTAACTTTAGTTTGCATGAGACACACTCTTAAAAACAGCATCCAAATTGGATCAGCTAATCGTTAATTCGTATTTTTCAAGTTCAGGTAGGCTTATTTTGTATTCATATATTTCGTTTGTAATAAAACATTCCTTAAGAACTAGCAAAAGTCAAGGAACAGGGGGAGGGAGTGGTTTATATCTGCTATAAATTGATCTCGTCACTTTCTGCTAAGGAACACATTAGTATCATTTCAGCACCAAGAATCTAGGCGCACGGTAGTGCGCCAGGCCAAGTTCCGACCTAAGCATACTGTGTGTATATTACAGGCGGTCTTAGAGCCGATTTTTACCCTCTCATAACTTTCAACCAGGTAAAGATAAAGTTATGAAATTTTACACAGGTATTATACTACTAGATCTGAGTAAAACTGGAAATTTTCATAATTCTACATCGAATAGTTTCTGAGATATAAGCGATCGAAAATCGGGATTTATAGGACTCACTCACTCACTGACATCAAAATTATTAGGCACTTCCCATGATGCTAGAGACTTGAAATTTTGCATGAAGATAGATATGAAGACGTTATTAAAGGAAAAAATCGAAAAATCGCGAAAAGTTGTTTGACTCCGCTTCCGGGGCGGGGGCGTGCCAATTTTGTACTTCCTTCGGAAACCCATCATTCCGTCCGAAACCCATGATGTGGGGTATCAAATGAATTGTCTCGGTATGAAGAACCTATATTTGATGTTTTAAGAAACAATTAGAGGCATATAGGCTCCGTAAAAATCGTATACCAGCTGTCTGTCTGTCTGTATGTTTGTTCCTCTTACAAATCCGTACCGTTTGACCGATTTTGACCAAACTTGGGACGCAGATGGGTCTTGATACGGGGAGAATCATAGGTTAGGTTAAATTGTCTAACAGCTGTCTGTCTGTCTCTTTGTTCCTTATACAAGTACACACTGTTTGACCGATTTTGACAAAATTTGACACACATGTCAGTCTTTCTCCGGGTAGTGTCATAGGCTAGTCAAAACAGGTAGGCCTTGGTCCGGGGAATGCACTAGGCTAGGTAAAAAAGGTCTTTCAGCTGTCTGTCTGTATGTTTGTTCCTTATACAAATTCACACCGTTTGGTCCGATTTTGACCAAACTTGGCACGCAGGTAGGTCTTTATACGGGAGTGTCATATTACCTAGGACGTTTTTTACTTTTTGTTCCATCGAAAAGCCATCATTCCTTCTGAAACCCATCATGATGGGTATCAAATGAATCGTCTTGGTAAGGAGAACCTCTATTTGATGTTTTAAAAAACATTTCGACATATCTTAACAAAAACAATTGTGACTTCTTTCTTAAATGTAGTAAATAAAATCGTAGGGGTTCACTGCATAATATACTTCAAAGCAGATACTAAGTTTTTCAAAGTCGAGCCATCTAAATTACAAAGTTTAGGATTACAAACCCAAAATGTATCGTCTTTGTTTCTTATATTTTTCTTGAAGGCCTTCTGCACTTTCCCTATT
Organism: Gonocerus acuteangulatus; assembly: GCA_946811695.1. NCBI lineage: Eukaryota > Metazoa > Arthropoda > Insecta > Hemiptera > Coreidae > Gonocerus > Gonocerus acuteangulatus. The sequence continues at coordinate 27,252,595 of OX328129.1, read as the reverse complement.
GTGATCTTTTTCCTCGGGATAAGGTTCCTGTGTTTTACAGTGTAATAGTTTAGTTAAGAGAGCAATCAATTTGTCCTCTAGAGTAATGTCATCTGGAAGAGCTTCTAACTTTTCTAGTCTAGTGATTAGATGTATGTAGGTTGATAATTGGTATCAAATATCAAGCAGTAAGGAGAACCTTATGCAGAATCCAAAGACCCTGGTTTTATATGAAGTACAAAAGCCAGAAGGTATGCGGCAACTAAATTCTACTTAATACTTAAAAAAGTAATGAGATCCCCCAAAACAACATTAATGTGAAATAGAGGCCAAGTTCCTGCCCCACAAAGAAACACTCCCTTCCTCAAAAATATCCCCTCCTAAAACCCCCCCCAAAACGCCTTACCATTCTACACTCCAAAAAAGTAGTATGAGTTGGTGTATTAATTCAACCAAAAATATTTGCCAATACAAGAGATGATACAAGAAAGAAATGTCCAAGTTCATTACTTGGAAGACCTCATAGTTTCTTACTAAGAACAGTAGAGACACTTCAACTGACCTTTAAAAACAATAATAAAAATACTTATATCCAGTTACTAAAATATCACTTTCCTCAACCAGGTATATTCTTAAACTTGGCAATGTTTAGTTTTTCTCTAAAGATAATTTCGGCACAAAAAAAACATTGCCAAGTTTAAGAATATACCTGGTTGAGGAAAGTGATATTTTAGTAACTGGATATAAGTATTTTTATTATTGTTTTTAAAGGTCAGTTGAAGTGTCTCTACTGTTCTTAGTAAGAAACTATGAGGTCTTCCAAGTAATGAACTTGGACATTTCTTTCTTGTATCATCTCTTGTATTGGCAAATATTTTTGGTTGAATTAATACACCAACTCATACTACTTTTTTGGAGTGTAGAATGGTAAGGCGTTTTGGGGGGGTTTTAGGAGGGGATATTTTTGAGGAAGGGAGTGTTTCTTTGTGGGGCAAGAACTTGGCCTCTATTTCACATTTATGTTTTTTTGGGGATCTTGCTTTACTTTGAGACTTGAGACAGACATTTAAATATGTTTAACCTTAAAATGTTAAAATGAATTTATTAATATAAAATAAAGGTTTGAACAAAAATTGAAATAACATTGGAAGAATAATACATGTTAAAAGCTTTAGTTCTAATTTTTTCAAATCACATATGGATTTCATAGTGTGCTACGATTACACAGTTCCTGCGAGGTTGAATTTTTATTTCTTCTTATTGAGATTTAATTGTTTTCATGACAGCATTTTTTTTTCTGTAACTTGACCTTAAAATAATAAAAAAATCTTACAGAAATCCTCCTAAATGTGACCATCCAGTACGAGAGGAACATCGCTGCCACTTTGGAGACTGCCCTCCATGTAAATTACCCTGTAGGAAAGAAAGGGCCTGCGGACACCCGTGCACTGAGCAATGCCATACTGCTCTTCTTCTCCCTAAGGAAAACTACAACCCAGCAACTCCGTGGGATGTTGTATGTTCTGACAAATAAATTCCTTCATTGTTAAACTTCTATGTGTAAATGTCACTAGCAAATAATTATCTCACTTTTCAGGCAAACATGCCCTATGAATTGAGAAGGTTGCCTTGTAGAGAGTGTCCAGTGCCGGTGGACGTGAGCTGCTTCGGAGAACATGAGATCTTGAGCCTCCCGTGCCACCGAGCAAAGCCTATGTCTTGCGGGAACGAGTGTGGGAGACTTCTTCGTTGCACTAACCATGTTTGCAGCTTACCTTGCCATGTTGTTGAAAATGCACCTTCACCAAAGGTTAGTTTAAATAATATTACATGGGAAAAATAACTAATTCATTTGTTATTGTAAGCCAGATAACTTGTTCATAGTTATATTTTCATTTATCAATAAATGTAATCTTATACAATTTATATATTTTCCCAATTATAATTAGTCTGCAAAATGTTCAAAAACAATCAAATAGACACAGCTTATGGAGATACTGCTTTAAGTAACACTATGATTGGTTTCAACATTTTAAAATTGGAGAAATATTGATTGACATTTAGCGTCGATCTTTTTACAGCCCTGAAGAAGGCTTGTATAGCAAGCCGAAACGTTGGCGCTAATAAAATACATTTTAACTATAAAGTGTGGTTTTATTGAATAACAAAATAGACCGAAACCCTGACGATCAACACTTTCTACTTCTCAACGGTCGACCATATCTTCTCAAACATTTAAAAAAATGTACACTCTGGTTCTTGAAGGCCGTTGTCGAACCATTGTTCAAACTGTAAAGATATCTGGGATATATAGGTGTTTAATTCAAAGGATTTTATCGCAGAATTTAGTCGAGAAAAGGGTTGTGTCCAAACTTGGAGATTGGTTCTTTTATCATAATCCACCCCCCACATCTCGTAAAAAAAAAAAAACACCCCCAACTCCCCTATTCACCTGAACTCATCCTTTGCGACTTTATTTTGTTCCCAGACTCAAAAGGGAGATGAAAGGAAAATGTTTTGTGAAAGAGGTAAAAAAAAAAATCCCTAGATGAATTTCCCTAGAGTGAATATCAAAAAGGTTTTGAACAATGGAAGAAACAATCTGAGAAGTGCATTGCAGTCAGTCGTAATTAATTTAAAGGTTATCACAATTAAATATAAATATATAGAAAAATAAAGGAGCTATAATTAAATTCCGATTTTTTTTTGGTCCCCCTTGTTAATGTTAAATATTGCATGTAGACAACAATACTGTTACTTCCTGAAATTTTCTATTTTGGGTAAAACTTACTGGCATTTAAAAGGAATGAGCTATTTTTGATGAAGATTATTGGTCGAATTAAAAATCCTGCCAGAAGAACTTGTGACAGGTGTAACTGAAGAAGTAATTTTAAATAAATAAACTACTTTAGATAAACAAATGATATTTCAATGAGATTCTTCATAAATTAGAAGAGGTTATCACACTGACAAACAAAGAAGTTGGTTGCAAAGGACATACATTATTCAAAACTCAGGTAGCTAATAATAATTAAAATAAAAGGTAATTACACTCCTGCTTGAATACAAAACAGTTTCTTCATCAAAAGCAACTTTCTTTAAAAATATATATACATTAGACTCTCGCTTATCCGGCGTTCTCTTATCCGTCGCTCTCCATAATCCGGCAGTCTCTGAGAGGAATGAGTGTCGGAACTCTGAACACACTAGAGCTAGACCGGCTCGAGGGTTCCTAGAAAACCTTCCATTCCTAGCTAGACAATCATTTGTTTTGTGATATTTCATTGAACGGAAGTCAAAGATGTTTCTTTCTACCAAGGCAATAAACGTTTCTACTAAATTTTACTTAAATATGCAACATTAAAAATGGTGCATATTATTATATCCTCAAATAACAAGGTTTTTCAAATACATAAGTGACTGTACCCCAATCCTGAAGACACCGGATTAGGGAGAGTGTACTGTATATATATTGCAAATATTTATATATATATTTTTTTTTATTATTTGAATGAATGTCTTATTTTATTTTAGGAAAGTGGATCAAATTGTGATGAATGCAGTGAAGACTGCAGTGTTGAGCAGAAGTGTGGACATCCTTGCCCACTGTCATGCCATCCTGGCCCTTGCAAGCCTTGTAAACAAATAGTAAAAATGAGGTAATTATTATATTCCAAACAAAATAGATGAAATATCTATGATCCTAAAGAAAAAATGTTGAGTACAAAATAAATTATCCTCATTATTTTATATTTTCTAAAATGTCATCTTGCTATTTGAATCTATTGACTTGGCATTGGTATTCTAGGTGCCATTGTGGAGTAAATCAGCTGTTTCTCTCCTGTGATGAATGGACGAATGCTGAGGACAGCTCGGTACTCCAATCGTGTGGAAACCAGTGTCCTAAAAATGTAATTAATGAAATCTGTATAAGTACATATTTTGTTCTTTTTATTTAATTTCTTTTTGTTATAACTGAATGTTTTCTTGCTTTAATTTATGTTTAATCAAGCACAATACTAAATCGTGATCATAAATTTCTGATACTGTTTCAGCTTATAAAATTGTAAAAAAACTAGATACCAAACTACAAACTAGCACAATTTTATGATTGTTTTATTCACTTTTTTATTATGGTTGTATGGTTTTGAACATACGTATTGCTACTTTTAATTATGTTTATTGATATTTTATTATTTATACACACCACCAGTTCTTAGTTGGGATTTAGACATTTTAACTGCTAATATTATTTAAATCTATAACAAAATTTGTTAATATAATTATATGATAACAATAATTAATTGACAATCATTTCTTTGTGCAACTTGTAACAATTTATAAACTTATTCAAAATAGTGAAATAAAATCAAGGTAATCAATTTTAATTACCGAAATATGCTATATTCGACTCTAATTTCTACAGTGCGAACAACATAAATAGTCTAATTTGGTTAGGTCATTACTTTATAGTACTCCTTACTTCTCATTAGAGGCTAAGAACAATTTGTCATTATATCCTATATATCTGTTTAAAAAAAAAAAAAAAAAAAAAAAATTATGTGATTTTAAAGTGAGCACTCTAATGTACTACTTTCTTTTTTCAGTATGAATGTGGCCACCGATGTGTTGCACTATGCCATACTGGTGAATGCCCTAAGACTGCTCCTTGCCGAAAGAAGGTAAAGGTTACTTGCCTTTGCCGAAGGATAAAGAAGGACATCCAATGCCACCTTGCTTGTCGGCAGTTGGAATGTGATGATACTTGTCATAAAATGAAAGCAGAACGACAAAAGGTTTGGTTTTTTAATTTATTTATTTTGTTTTTGTAGCTTTGCAACAGAGACAATTTGGTATTTTCAAAATTCAATAGTCAAATGTCTTGAAAATATTATATAACCCATATGTTTGTCAAAGTTAGGATGAAAATCAAGAAAAATTAAATTAAATTAATTTAAACAAGAAGATTTTAAAACAAAATGACGTAAGTTATTAAAAATATTCACTGCAATGGAGTTCAAAACCCGAGTGCGCACTAAAGATTTTTATCTTCTGGTGTTGTCGTTCAATGTTTGGATTCAGGGTCCCAGATCGCTTCTAGGCTCATCCATACTTTAATTAATGGGAACTTACAAAGGGAATATTCAGGCGGCCAGAGTATGGTTCCGACCACACTATCTCCCTAGTGTGGCCGTATGGTCAAGAAACAGGTACCTCTACAGTATCTGCACCTCTAAGGCCCTTGTGGCCTGCTATGGGACTGATTTTTTTTTTTTTTTTTTTTTTTTTTTTTTTTTTTTTTTTTTAAATAAATTTCCATTTTTTGTTCAATTAGATTTACTATTTCAATGTATAGTGGAACAGATCATCAATATTTCTTTATTCATACACTTCATAGTAGACTATGCAACTTGCCACTTGTTCTTCCATTGAACCTAACCCCCTCTCGTTACCCGTTGCCATAAATGTGTATCTGGGTCATTCCATATCAAGTGATCCAAAATAAACGGAAAAATTTCCCTCACATTTTTTTTTTTTTTTTTTTTTTTAAATTTGGCTCATCAATAGTACCCCGTATAACAATTAAAAATCCAAATTTTTAGAAATTTATCTTGTTTTGTGTTTTAGCAATTTCCTCAGAAGGAAAGGAGATATTTTAAATTATGTTGAACTTACAGCTTTACATGGCGTCATTTAATTTTTTCGAGCAAGAAATTTTCTTTTTTTTTGGGGGGGGGATAGAGGGGTGTGGAAGATAAAACGTACTTTTAGTGATTTTTATATAGGAATTATGAAATAGTGCCTTTTCACAATTGTGTTTTAGTTTTTCTCGGAAAGGAAGCAAAAACGAAATATATGCCAAAGGACTTTTTTTCATTCTTTTTTCATCCTGCATCGATTCCCAAAGTTAGGCCGTTTTGGGGGGGGGAGGGGACCCTGTATATATTAGATGGATTTCTTTTCATTTTCTGAAAATTTCAATTTTTTAAAGTACAAACATAAAGGTAATAATTAAAATAAATATGATCCCATTGAGATCCCAGCTTGAAATTTACACAAAACTGAGATAAAATATCATATGCATATTCACTCCTATATTTGGGGGGGAGGGGTTGAAGGAGATGAGGGTGAAAGGGTGAGTGGAGGGGGTGCAGTAGTTACATATACTTTAAAAAAAATTGATACCCCTTTTAATAGACGTCTAATTTATAATTTCTTTTAGTTTTTTGCGTTTTTCTCGGACACTAAGCAAAAACGCTATGTATGCCAAAGGACTTGTTTTCTTTATTTTTTCGTCTTGCGTCTATATTAGATGGATTTCATTTCATTTTCTGAAAATTTTTAATTTTTTACGACAAGATACCAAGCTACATTTGATTAAGTTATTAATTAAAATAAATATGATCCCATTGAGATCCCAACTGGAAATTTACACAAAACTGAGATAAAATATCAAAGAAAAATTACAATTTTTTTGAAAATTTTTAAACATACGTTTTACGAGAAATTTAAATTTTAAAGTTTCAAAAATTACCTTAAAATTTCAATTTTCATAAATAAGTCATGATATATATCATTTTAATCAGCATTTAATAAACTAACGAATGCTTTTTACCACACCTCTCTAGCTCATTTCGTTTGGGAGTTACGGTACATTTTATGATCAAGTGTCTGTCCTAAAATGTGCTTTTTTTAAAAAACAAACTTTCATAACTCGAAAACTAATAAAGATAAATTTCTAAAAATTTGGATTTTTAATTGTCGTATGGGGTACTATTGATGAGCCAAATTTAAAAAAAATGTGAGGGAAAAAACTGTGGATCACTTGATATGGAATGACCCATCTCCCTTTTCCTCTTTATTCATAGATATCCTTTATTCAAGCGTATTTTTATAATATCTGAATCCTTTATTTACTATTTGAATTTAGAAAGAAGAAAAAGAACGCGAAGAAGCTCGAATGGCTGAGGAACGTAGGAATCAGGAGGAACTTGAGCGTTATGAAAAGCGACTCCACGGAGGAAAGCGCTGTCGAGAAAGGCGTCGCATGGCTGACAATGACTCCGAGACTTGGGCTGCTGCAAATTTCTTCCTTATAGCTGGAATATCTTTTTTAATTGTTTCATTTCTATCCGCATTTTATTTTTTTACACTGTAATTGGATTTATGGTCCTTAAAGGAGGACAAAATCCCAAAAGTAATGAGAACTTGACTGCATTTTGTCCACTTGATTTATGTAAATTGACACACAACATATTTGTAAGTGAATGAATGGTGTGTGTCTTTATGAATAAGGTGTTTATGTACTAGTGACAAATTGAGCACCTACAGTGTTTGGTAGGCTGCTTTTCATGTTAGTGTGTTTCATCCACCCCCTACAGTGCGGAAAACCAGGTTTGGTCTTTAGCCCATACGAAAAATGGACTAATTTATATCAATTTTGATGTAAAAAAAAAAAAAAAAAAAAAGTTATCAAAACCAAGAGGTGAAGTTTGTTAATCAGCAGAAACTGCTCACTAGTAGAAAGCTGTTGTTGTGTTTACCCCAAAAATAATCGTAATGTGTCTTGAATTGCATTAATAGGCCCCCGGTATACTTATTATAGGTATTTTGTCTGGGGAATTGAATAAAACCACTTTTACCTTTATCTTTAGGCACTAAAAAACGTCTGTCACTTCCGTTTCTCATATGTCCCATATATTCATTCATTGTTGTACATCACATGAAATACTTTGCTTTAAAAAAAAATAGTATTCATTGTGTTATATTATACGAAGAAAATAAATATTTCAAACAATATTTTTGAAATACTGTTTCTACAAAGCAAATAATTTCAAATTGAAATGCTTGATGCAGTTGATTTTTTTTTTTATCCAAAATATGGATTGGCTAGTTAGCCATTTTTCCCACTATCACTGGTTTTAGACTTTTAAATGCACATAGCTCTTCTTTATAATAGTTTTAAATTTATGTAGGTAAATTTAATTTATTTGTTGTTAATTGTTCTTTTCCATTTTTTTGTCTATTTTAAGCTTACTATTTATTCTAATAGGCATATAACTGTATTTTCACTTTTGATAGTATTTGCTCAATTTGTTTAAGTAAATATATTTTTGTATTTATAAAAAAATACTCTAAAAGTATGTCTCAGGACAATTTTATTGACAAAAAATAATTCATTCCTTTCAATTAATTTTAAAAGGAATACAATTATTGTATACTTTTAATCATTAAAATGGTGAAAGTATAGAATGAATTTGTTAGAAATTATTTATTCCTAAGAGTGGTACTTGCTTTCCTGCATCTCTTTGCAAGCAAGAATCATCTGTTTATTCCACATCTAAAACCTCAATTGCCCACTTTGAGGTTCTCAATATTAAGTTGTAAGATCTTCTCCCTTTAAGTATTTTTATCAATTTTCAAAGTATTTTTACCATTTTTAACTTTAGCAAGCGATTTGTAAAGTTTCTTTTATAGAGAAAAGACATTTGTTATAAGAATTAGTAATTACAGATTTAACTAAATTAACATTTTTTATTAAACAGATAAATTATAAATAAGCTTAGTGGATAACAAGGTTGCTTCATAAGCTTACGTTTCATTCGTCACTGTGATATTGAGAACGTTAGTGGTAGATAGCAACATTTTCAGTAACCTTTCTCAACGTTTCAGCTGTATGGACCTGCCATCTCAAACCTCTGTTTTAATAGCATTTAAATATTATTTAAACTTTGATGAGCCCTGTTTTACATATTTTCAAGTCATAAGGGTTTCATTTGTTATTCTGAACCACTAAAAATGATGATGGAATTTTTGACATGATTTCTCTCTCCCTATAAAGAGGGAAGAACACTTTTCTCATTGACACTTTAACACAATCCAGAAATGCTGATGAGAAATTTTTATATTTCCTAACCCATATGCAACAAATGGACATTTAAATTTGTATATTCAACCCTTAGCATCTATTTAAAAGTATGGACCAATTTAGGTCAAATTTGATATTTAAGTATTTTATCTTGGGCAAGGTTACTTTGCAGAATCCGCCAATTGGAACACTTTTTGTGCACAACCATGGAATTAAATCATAGTGCTCATGGTTTTGTATTATTAAGCTTTTAAATAACTTTTTTATTAATATTTTGATCTGAATAACCAAAGAAATTACTTTCCAGGTGATATCTTAAAATTAATTTTAACAAAACTTGATCTTTAACATTTTTTTTCATATGTCTCATTTTTCTTTTCTAAATTACCTTATACTCAATGTTTTTATGCAGGAACTACATTTTCTCGAATCCATTCTTTGGGAGCAAAAAAGGTATATGCAACCGAGAATGTTTATCTTATTAATTAATGTAGTCTTTGACAAACAAAGTTGTTGATTGATCCAATAAATCTTTTGAATAGTTTAAGTATATTATAAAACAAATTCATGTATGTAATGGAGACCTATTCTACAACAAAAATTGAAGTTATTAATCAAAATGTTGTTCAGTTAGTGATATTAAAAAGAAATATTTGGACCTTATTTGACTATTAATTGAATTCCTTTGATGTTCGCTTGTGATTTTTATATTTTATGTTGATATCGTCGATACAAATGCAAAGTATTGAATGTGAAAAGTGGTTTGGTATCTTATATATGACTCTATACATTTTATCCTACTATATATTTTAATTAGACTTAATTCACATTCGTTAGTTTGATTTTCTGTAATTGATAATTATTTTTCTTTAGTATTCGAGAGTTTGCCACAACGTACATCAGTCCAACAGCAATCAGTATAGATTGAAAATGAAAAGTGCGTTTTTTTTCACATTCTGATACTTTGCATTCGTATCGATGATATTTGCATTTTATTTTCTATTCTTTTTACCAGGGGAATATAATGGCGGAATATCTATTAGTTACGACACTTACCTAACGATGTACAAAAGTGACAACTTGGTCTTATTTTGAAAGAAAAGCTGTGTGAATACAATGCTCACATTTATCAGTCATGCATTTTGATCATAAATAATGTGAGAAAGGAAGACATAATTGTTTTTATTCAGATAAGGATGTAGATTTATGCCTGTTGATGTTAAAATAGCATAGTCTTCTGATCAGTATCTGTTAATAGCAAAATTAGGCGCCGGTTTTTATTGTTGTACAAATTGTAAAGAAAAAAAAAGTATACTATTATTATATTACTGAATGCTTTGATTTTGGTTAAATATACATTCTAGTCTGCTGATTACTTTTATTTTTGTTGCCCCTATATCTTTTAGAATATAATCTAATGGGAAAAACAAACAGCGGCTGATGTTTTCTCATCAAGATGAAAATTGTATTGTTCAAGAAGAAATGGAAGAAAAATATCTTCTAATTGAAAAAAAAGGAGGCAAAATGAATAACCAAAATGAAGAGCATTTTTTTTTTTTTTTTTTTTTTTTTTTTTTTTTATGGCGCATCTACAACTTGGCCATTAGCGCCGGGCTATCTATAGGTTGCCACCCTTTTATAATGCCAACAGCACGTGGTCGGTCACCCATTCAGGTACTGACCACGCCCGACGGTGCTTAACTTCGGTGATGAAGAGCATTTTATGCTTACTTTTCTCTGCAATGCATCCAAGAGTCTAAAGCTCACTCTTAACCCTTTCGATGCAACACACGAGAGAGATGTTCCTCAAAGCCGACGTTCAAGTATTCTCGCGGGTGAAAGTTGTGCACCAGAGGCGACGCCCAAGTATTCTCGCCACAGCTGTATCTCTTGATTGCGAGCCCTCTTTAGCCTTGAAGCGTGCATAGAGTGCTCTAGCAGAAATGGGGGATAATTTTTGGTTATCTCTTAACTGGTAACATCCAGTGGGAGGATCTCTATCCTCCCACTCATAAAACAGCCTTCTTCGACCGTTCCTTCATCTCCCGAGCCTCCTCCTTCTGGAACTCTATCCCTTTTTCCATTCGACACTCTCCTTCCTTACCTGTCTTTAAATCCCGCCTCTTTGCTTTTCTCCTATCCTCCCAGGAAGACGCTTCTTAAAATTTCACCACCAGGAAGACCTGATTACCTTTGTAAATTATATTGCTGTTTTTTTTCTCGTGTTTATGCATTTTCCTGGTTTATATCTTTTTATAGCCCCCATTCCTTTAATATTTATTAAACTTTTTAATATTTATTTGTTTATTTAAACTCTTTAATTTTATTCCCATCCCCCTCTGAACATTGTATCATCATTGCCCCATTCCAATGAATGTACATATTTACTTATATTTAATTTTATTATTTAAGGCTTCACATATAATATTTGTATTCGTTGCTTTTTTTGTTTTGTTCTTTTATACTTTTGTTTTTCTTTATTCATATTTATATTTTTAGGTTAAATTTCCTTATTGTTTATTTTGTACTTATTTTTATTCTTATGGGACGAAGTCCCAGAATAAAGTTTTTTTTTTCATTCATTCATTCATTCATTCATCCACATTTTGAAAGTTACGGTAAAAATGTTCTTGGTGCTGTTTTTGTTCATTTAAACTGTAAATAATAAAGGAATAGCTGATTATAATAATTAAAAAACACAATTTTCATTGCTACATCTAAGAACAAACAGAAATTGTAAATAAGTATCAGAAACTAATTCATCACTCTAGGAGCACAGGAATTGCATACTTTTGTTGAACACTCTACATGGGTACAACATTTTATGAAATTGTAAGTTGTTGTTGGCATTGAAGGTCAAAAGCCCTTATGAAAAAGGAGGATGGAAACATTAGTCAAAAGGCCTCAAATTAAAGTATAAGTTAAAAAGAAAAGGCAAGTGCGTACGGCTGCTCTAGGAGAGGGAGTTTGGTCCGCCTGTGGAGGGAGCAAGCAGCGGGAGCTCTCCGCCTTCAGGAACATTACTCTCTCTAGCCTGCATCGCTCGATAAGGTTAAGTGTGTCACTGAAGATGAAGCCTCAAGCTCTGAAAGAGTCACTTTAGTAAAACAAATAAATCTTTGAGTTGGAGACCTGATGTTTGATTATAAATATGTATGTACAGTAGAACTTGGATAATTCGAACCCCTTGGGACCGATAAAAAAGTTCGAATTATCCAAAATTCGAATTACAAAAGTTTTTGAAAATAAAGGGCTAAAAAATCGAAATTCATATTTTCACATTTTTAAATTAAAAAAAAAAAAATACATTTTATTTAAAGAAAAACAAACATTTCATGAATTGATGATAACGTACATAAGGAGGAAGCGCGACCCACCACTTTGCAGAACTCCTAGAGTGCAAGAACTAGACTATGAGACTGCCACGCTTCTTGTCCCGGAACCCCTACATCCGTATCTTACTATCCTTCTTACCTGAGAGGGGAATATTTTCACAAGATTTAAGAACGACCACCTCTCTGTCCACTTCCCATTGGAAGTACAGACTCGTAAAAAATTCGAATTATCCAAAATGTTATTCAAATTAACCACGATTTTTTCACATTGTTTATGCCCTAAATTCTAGGGACAGAGAGAAATATTCGAATTAAAGAAGATTTCGAATTATCCATGTTCCACTGTATTTATATTTTGATACTTTCATTCGTCACAAAATAATTTGCGTTCATTCTGTGTCAATAAGCAGCTAGAATTAACAAAATAAGGGAAATAATATTTTTATATGCAGTACAACAACTTGTTTAATATATTCATTCTTGTAGAACAGAAGAAAAACATTCTTATATAAATATCTTTCAAAGATAAAGTATTTACAAGGTATAAAAATATTCTTACATATTGATGTTTCACAGCTGAATTATTTACAAGGTATCAACATTAAAAATCATAAATATTCAGGTGTCTAATGGTAACTGACAAAATCTAAATTATATCTTACTACTTAAATAAATGTTTCTTTTTTAAAAAACAAAACATATTTTTTTTCATCAACAGTGTAAATTCTTATCACATTATTGATTAAAGTAATTCTCAACAAGATATTTTCTTTTTATAATTATAAATAACTGTACAAATTGTTCTGGCCAAAAACAGAATTCCAAAGCTTCAAATATGACTTCAACATTCCACTATTCACACAAAAGTCAAATATTCATGAAATTATTTTCAAATACTCATTAAAGCCTAGCTGCGAGTGAAATTGCATTAAAAGTTCTGAATCGAACATTTAGGACTCCAAATTTAGTAGGCCTCAGGAATTCACTGTGTAACTACATTCTAACTCATAATAGCTCGTGAAAAAAGTAAAAATTAATTTACATAATACTGTAAAAAATCCCTTTTGAGCTAGTATGAAATGATCAGTTTACAGGAGCATCTTTCTTTAATGCTTTTGAACGATTTCTAGAAGGCAGTCTAATAAGTTCTGACTGAAACTGTTATTAGAACCTAGAATGTTAGAGTATAGCTCTCGGTCACTCTATGGTTGTGAAAGTCGATGTACATGGGACTGGATTTACAGACTGCACCTGTGAGATCCTACAGAATTAATTGTTTAAATATTGCATAACTATTGCTGAATATTCAAACAATTTATTAATCATAATATATACTTAATTTACTGCTATAAATCATTTGTTCCTCTTTTATTCTTACTCTTTAATCTCCTTAATAAGAAAAAACAATGTGCCTCCGGTTGCTTTTCAAGTATTTTAAACGATACTTTATTTATTATATACAAATATTTGGATTTTACAAAATCCAACAGATTCCAAAAAAATGTCTTTTAGCTTTTCACATTTAGTAATTAATGAGGCTGTTCCTTTAGACTTTAAGTCTATCCGATTATCCACATGTAATTATATAAATATTTAAATTACTTTTCTTAATTGAGTGAGTACCTACAAATAAAATTTCCATTATAAAAATGTACTTATAATACAAAATTATGTATTATATTTATATACATAGATATATTATGAAAACTAGAATGTGCTGATCTGAAGAAATGAACACTTCTACAAGTTAAATTTCCTTTTGTCTCACATACAGTTTACGTAAATAGGTTTTTTGATGACCAAGAAACAGGACTAGAACTCTTTTTTGGCAGACATTTTATAACACATACATTACTGTATGATATTCTTGAAAAAAACAAAAAAAAACAAAAAAAAAAAACAAGATTATATGGAATATAACTGTTACGTGTGCTTTAAAAAGTTCTGATTTTGTAAAAATTAATCATCTGATTTCGTAGTAGAAGAATGTTTCTTGATGCTATTGTTCTTGTGGAGGCGTAGTGAAATCACACAAGTCTCATTTACATTTGGATTAAGAGTATTTTTTGTTATTATTTTCATTACTTCTATTATTTAAGAACAGCCTTTCGTTTTACATCAGACTTCAGTACTATAGCTACATTTTGTGTGAATTTATAAAATACTGCTTAACATAACAAAATAAATAATTCATTAACATTTTTATGATTGTATAAAAATATAAAATTACAGTCGATGAAAGACATAAAATTCTCATTCTGAGAACGATTTCTCTTTACATTATAAACAAATACTTTAAGTATGTTTAAACCGACCAGCGAGGAGGGTAATAGAAATTAGTGACATTAAATAATTCTCATCTACCCCTTCTCTTCACAGGTAAATCACACAGATCGTTCTTCGTCTTCTGCGTGTCTTCGGACAAAACTGCAAAAATGAACAAGAATTTAAAAAATAGTATAGTATAAAGATTATAGATTTACTGAATTGTTAGACCATTAGTAGGAAAGTTCTATCTACTGTTAAAAAAAAAAAGAAGGAAAAAAGGTTAATAACACCACAGTAACACAAACTTAACATACAAGTTTTTAGTGTAATTAGTAAAAACCATAAAGGTTATTAATTGGATGGAAGTGTGAAAGGGGAAATGTGTGGGAAGGACTTTGTGGAAGAATGCCAAAAATACTGACATCGAACCATGCTTATAATGTCTCTTCCACTAAGCTCTTCATTTAAGGATTAAGTCCTCAAATGTTATTAATACGGGGACTCACCACTTCTAGACGATCTGACACGCTTTGAATTCTGAGGTAAAACTGGTCGAGGTTTATACAAATCGGTACTCTCGTACCTTTGCGATGACCTAGATAGTCTAAAATAGAAAAAAAATCTACTCATTCCACAAATAAAATAAGAGGAAGTACTCCTTATTTTTATTTCTTGAAGCACTAACCTCTGATTCCTCCGTGTCACTTTTTCTCCAGCTCCTTCCTTAGGTGTGCCTTAGGAAAAATTATTCCATTAGTAAAATGGGGGATAGTAGCTTTCTAAATGAATTAATATTCTGTAATATTGTTTATGCTTACAAGTCATCTTAACTAATAAAAAAAAAGTGGAAAGATTTTGTATATTATTTGCAATTACAGTAAAACCTTGTTTATCCAGATTAACTTGGACCAGGGCTGATCCTATTTAACAAAAATTCAGGTCATCCAGAGAATGATGAAAAAAAAAAAAAAAACCTATCTAAATCACCGAAATATTTTTAATGGAGTTTAGAAATTATTATGGACCTAAAAACACATACAATGTACATACTGAAATAGCCAATGTATTTGCACTGTAATCAATATAGCTACAAATTAGCCTGTAGTAAATAAAGGCAGTGAGCTTCTGCTGAGTTTAGGTGTAAAGCTTATGCCCAGTGCAATCTCGCACCCACTTTAACATTAGAAGTTCATTTGGCAATGCTTCAGCTTGACTCTTGAAATACAACATCCATTTCTCAATGTTTGCTACTGCTTCAGGGTAGGTCATAACTACCATAAACTGTCCTTATAAATCATCTTGAAACAAAAGCCTTCAATGCGTTTTCTGTTCTTTTTCCAATCAGACACGGTCGATGTTCCTACTCCAAACTCAGCAGCAATGTTTTTTAACAATTTTCTCTTATCAATTCTTTTTTTCTTTTTTTTTTATGGTACACCTATGTCTGGGCCATTAGCGCCGACATTCATGGTGCAGAGAGGTATTTTCTCAACAAGCCGTGAGATGAGAAAATTCCTGCTGCCGGAGGGACTTGAGCCCACCATCTCCCGCATGACTGGCGTTAACCACTAGACCACGGGGAGACCCCCTTATCAATGCTTCCATCCTTTGTTCCATTGTCACAACAATTATTTTACGTTTTGTCTAAATCGCAGACAACAAGCAAACGAAACAGTTAAACAATACTGTTCTTCGACACTAGGAAAACTCGCATACATTAACCTACTGAGAATAGCAATTTATTGACTCTAAAACAAATGTTCATTTACTACGCTGAACAACATAATTTTGTTTTCAAAACTAAATTCAGAGTTAAAGAGGTTTTACTGTAATTAAATCAAAATATAAGCAAGGAAGTACAAATATTTGTTGTTTAGAAATTTTGATCATGAAATATGATAAAACTGAAAAAAATACATAACTAAATTGAATTTAAAAGTATTAAAATGAGGAGTAGTCTAGAAATGATGAATTTTAGTTAAGATGACTCCCTTGCCGATCGATTGTCCTTGATGTTCCTTTAAGTCTTGACCGTCAATAAATAGCTAACAAATTGACAGTTTCAACGAAATTCCAAAATAATATCTAAACATTTCTGAAAAATAACACAAAAGGTAACATGCAATACTATAAATAAAGTTGTGCCATTAAAGGAGACCCAGTATTAATTCCTGATGAAATATGTTGCTCATATGATCATCATTTGCTTATATTAAAAGGAAAAATCATGCATAATAAATTATAAAAAGTATTATAAGAAAATAATAACAATTATTTAAATAATAATTTTGTTTAGAAAATGTGATTGCTCAATGTCATTCCTTAGAGACTTTCTTGCGACTTCGAACTGGCTGGTCTAAACCTAAATCTGTAAATGATTATCAACTCTCACGATGCAACTCCAAACAGGAGCTCTGAGGAAGGAGAACATTTTATGAATATATTAAATTTTGGTTAGTTTAATTGTTATGTAAATAAATATCGAACATATAACGTAAATAACATAGACACATCCGCAAACAAAAAAAAATGCTCTGTTTTTAATAAATTTCAATAGGCAATATTTTCAATAAAAAATTATATTCATGTAAATCCAACACCTAAAAAAGATCAACTATTTAATTTAATTTAATATATATATATATATATATATATATATATATATATATATATATATATATATATATATATATATATATCCCAAAAAGGTATTTTTAACATTTTTAGGATAAGATATCTAAAAAATCTCATTTGATAAAGTAATACTGAGCCAGATTCATTTTTTTTTTTTTTTTTTTTTTTTTTAATGTGTGCCGGTGTAACAATCTATCACATTAAATAAATAAAAATTATGTATTTTTTTCTTGCCCCTGCCAGTGACCTATAATAATTATAACTGTAAACCCACAGGGAAAATAATTTAAAAAAATACTTCATTCATTTTATTCATCACGTTTTGAATAAAAGTGTTTTCAAAAAGATGTAACAAGACCAGGCAAGGTCACTAGAACATAAAGGTATAGAATTAAAAAAGATAAATAAAACTGGAGTTTATGATTAAGAAAGATTTTCTCTGAAAAGTGGAATTATATACAAGCAACAGAACTTGAATAAGTTAGACCAGCGAACATTAGATTTTTTTGTTGTCCAAACAATTATTACAGAGAATACAGACATGACACAGTTATTTTCTATTACATTTACATTTTTCTATTACATTTAAACACATTAACACTGTTATACTAATTTTTTGTAAACAAAAAAAAATCACAATTTATAAAAAAGAAGAAGAAAAAAAATGAGTTCTAATATAATGACGTACCTGGTTCTTTTTTCAAAGGAACTAAGTTTGTTCCCAAATCCTTCTCTGTCTCCGTCTTATTACACGTTCTTCCATCACCTGTATTTTCCTGACGTTGGACTTCGGCTAGGTTACTCTCCACATTTTCATTGAGGTTTCGCAGTTCATCATAGAGCCCTTCCTTTTCAGATCCAGTAACTAACTCATTTTCTAGCTCGTCAAAATCGATTGGTTCTTTCTTTATTTCAGTAATGATTTCTGTGTCTCTAAGACTTTCTTCATAATCTGAATCATCAGGATCACCATAATTTTCTTGATCTTTGGGGGGAAAAGAAAAAGAGTTTATTTTTCATGACATATCTTTAAGGTAAAAAATGATAAAATTGTAATAATATCTAAAATTTAAGGTTAAATCACATGGCCATATCAAAGAGAGATCTTTCCGTCTCAAAATCTAAAAAAGTGAAGTTAAGAAAGGGAAACAAGTCAGCTAGAGACAGAGCAAGCAAGGTGCTAGAGCGTAGAAGAAGCAAGGACTCTAGAGAGTAGAGGAGGCAAGGCACCTAGAGACAGAGCAAGCAAGGCACCTGAAGACAGAGCAAGAAAAAGAAACAAGGATTCTAGAGAGTAGAGGAGGCAAGGCACTTAGAGACAGAGACAGCAAGGTGCTTAGAGAATAGAAACAAGGACTCTCGAGAGTAGAGGAGGCAAGGCACGTGGTAGTACAAGCAAGTCAACAAGAGAGATCAAGCAACACACCTTGTTAAAGAACAAATAAGGTGCCTAGAGAGTACAACCAGCAACACATGTAGTGACAGAACAAGCAAGGCACCTAGAAATTAGTGCAAATAAAGCACATAGTTTTAGAACAAGCAAGACTTCTAGAGAGAAGAGCAAGTGATACAACTAAATTAGAGTAAGCAAGGCACATATAATGTAGCGCAAGCAATTCATCTATAGAATAAAAGAATCAAGGCATTTAGAGAGAAGAGGCAAGGCACCTAGGATGTAGTGGAAGCAAGGAATCTATAGAATAAAGCAAACGAGGCAGCTATAGAATAAACAAAGGAAGGCATTTAGAGAGCAGAGTCAGCAAGGCACCTAGAATATAGTGCAAGCAAGGAATCTATAGAATAAAGCAAACAAGGCACCCAGAGCAGAGTCAGCGAGGCATCTAGAATGTAGTGCAAGCAAGGAATCTATAGAATAAAGCAAGCGAGGCAGCTATAGAATAAACAAAGGAAGGCATTTAGAGAGCAGAGTCAGCAAGGCACCTAGAATATAGTGAAAGCAAGGAATCTATAGAATAAAGCAAACAAGGCACCCAGAGCAGAGTCAGCGAGGCACCTAGAATGTAGTGCAAGCAAGGAATCTATAGAATAAAGCAAGCGAGGCAGCTATAGAATAAACAAAGGAAGACATTTAGAGGATAGAGCAAACAAGGCACCCAGAGCAGAGTCAGCGAGGCACCTAGAATGTAGTGCAAGCAAGGAATCTATTGAATAAAGCAAGTTAGACATCTATAGGATAGAGCAAGCAAGGCATGTAGAAGGTAGTGCAAGCTAGGATCCTAGAGTAAACAAGTCATCTAGAGAGCCCAAATCTGCCACAAAAAGTGACAAAACCAATAATAAAAATAAAAGAGAATTATTTTCCATAACAAATTTTAGCATTGACATGGGGGTAAAATAAATAAAGTCAAGCACCATACCTAAAAACACTGACTGCATCATGATGCTATCAAGCATGTCTTCTGTCATTGCAGTTGTAACTTTTTCCTCAGTTGAGTCATTTAATTTAAGAGCATAGTATTTTTTTAATGGGCTTTCCTAAAAAAATAAGTATGAATAATTTAAATATGAAAACAAGACTGGTAGAATAATGCATGCTTTAACATATCTTTTGGATAAAAGCCATTAAACTCCATTATTCCTCAAGACCTAGCCAAAAGCTTCATTACAGAAGGAATAATCGCCAAGGAAGGTAAAGATTGAAGACTGCTGGTGAAGAAGATAGTCTCACTCAGCGACAGATGATTCCATTATCATCGTTGTTAGGAAGGAAGAAGAGAGAATATTCCCTATCAACCAGGTCCGGCAAGACAGTACTGCTACATGCTCTCCTACATGGATACCAGCAGACAAGCAGTTGCTAGGGAGTTAATAATTTCCCATCTTAGCAACCAGTTGTTTTTCAGTATTGTTTTATTCATCATTGCATATGGAGTATTACTCTGAGTTTTTCGAATGTGTTCATGTTTTTTAACATAATATTGTTCATGAACTTTTAAAACTATTTTTTTTATAGGTCTAAGAGCACTAAAATTTCATACGTTCAGACAACTGATTAACAATCATCAAAATTCGGTAAGATTATTGTTGACAAATTAAATCTTTAGTTTAAGCAATAGTAGTCAAGTAGCATAGGAAGGCTTTTGTTCTTTGGCCTGTGTATCTGGCAAAGTTGAATAGGATGAAAATCTATTCCCCAACTATTCATTAGATCAACCCACCCGAAATTCTAAGTACACAAAGTAGAAAAACCTTACTACCGAACAGGACTCGTTATTTCAGCAATTTTTACTCAGGAGAAAGTACTAACTCGTTTAGTCTGATTTTGGTTTTCAATATTGAATATAAATAATATTGTACTTTTTTTTCTGAAGAGACATTGTTTCTCTATCTTAAGAGCTATTTATTATTCCTTCAGAACTATTCTATATCAACTGTATGTTAGTATTGACCTATTTTAGTTATTTTTTTTTTTTTTTTTACAACACATTGACGTCTGGGCCATAATCAATAATGATAAGTAACCAACCAATGTGAAGAAAAAGAACTAAACCTTATGGACATTCAATCATTTCTGAATCTGGAGTGTGAGAGATTGGGGCTCGGTGGAGGCGGAGAGGTGAGGATGCCTTAAGATTAGGTGGTAGTTCATTCCTTTTGTATATAACATTACTAACTCCGTCCTTGTTTATAACCCTGAAGAAGGCTAAACAATGAAGCTGAAAAGTCAGCAAAAATATAACACACTTTTCATTTAACAGATTCATTGCCCATTAGGTGAACGGTATAATTGCAAGTGGTCCCATAGTTTTTTTTACAACAATCTTGTGAAAATTAGTACAATAAATCAAAGTAAACATTACGATACCAATATATATATATAACATTAAACTCATTTTTACGTACAACCCCAGGTGGTGGGCCCCATGGGAATGCGAGACCCACAGCAGAGCATTGTGCGTACATCAGGATTTCTATCATGAAATAAATTTGGAGGGCATCATTTGTAGTAGAAATTTCAACAATGAAATTGTATCACATCCTCCCAATTAATATAAATGTAAATAAAAGTTTTTTTTTGTTTTGTTATTCTTATCCTAAACTAATTATTAATAGTTTAAAAACATTGTTTTAGTGTTGTAGTTTCATTGACAACACGACCGAACTCTGACAATGACTACTCTTGCAATCTCAACAGTAAACAATGCCCTCTTCAAAAGTAAAACGTTATCCCCCCCCCCAAAACTAATGTTTAAAAAAAAAAGGCCAAGTTCCAGGCCCCTCCCAAACACAGTTTGCCTATGAAAGTTATGATATCATAGTATTGGGTCATGTTTTAGGCTCTTAATACCTCGTCAAGAACCTAATAATAACCTCTCACTTATTTGTATAATTCCAACTTTAAACATTGGTTGCCTTAGTGAAAAATTCCTTTTCCCAATTTATTATAAAAAAGACAGTCACAAGTCTGGTGAAGCAATCAATTTGTTGAAAAAAAAAACAATTGTTTTCAGAGAATGGATCTTCAAGACAACTCTAAAAACTCAATTTATTAATACTTTCCAGGTTCCATTAATACTGGTGAACAGCAAGAACATTTCTTCTGATTACATGCTCATGATTACACTGACAACACTTTGAAGCTAAGGAAATGTTGACAAAAACAACCTAATACAAATATTTTGATGAAAAATTGTAAAATTGGTTCTAAAAATATAAAATAAATAAATTAATTACTTTCAGTTTTGTTTCTTTTGTAAACATCCTAGTCATACTCAGAAAACCTCCATGATCATTAATACGTTTTAAGAAGAGACTACTGTAAATTCATAATTATGATTTTGATCTCAGAGTAAGGAGAAATTCGAGAGGGGATTAGCTTGAGAACATTACACACTGCCCATCTCTCTTACCTTATTTACTCACAGGCAAACTCGACTGAAGACCTTTCTCGAAATTCGAGCTATTTTTGTATATCTACAATGTCTAAATACAATCAAGCAATTGTTGAATGACAGTTGCGAAGATAATTTCATGTCTATAAATATTTTTTTACAACTAAATTGCAGCAAATTGGTTTCTGATGTGAAATGGGTGACACAAGACAATTGTTAGACAATGCATCACAATATTCTGTAGTTCGGATGTTTTGCAAGACATCGATACCACTTTTTCCTTATGAGGTATGATTTTTCAGTTTTATTATCAATATGTGGCCTACAGAAAAATCTTGTTAATAGGTGATTTTCACTTGGCAGTTTGCATGTAGGAAGTGACTAACCTCATTAATAAAATTTGAACAAAAAATAAAATCGAAGAGCAGGCCTCAAAATTTGAACTGTCCACAAAAGATGTCGAAAAAAAAATGCATGTAAAAACACAATTTCATGAAAATAACAGCATTTCAGTGATAGCGCTAGAAAATTAATCAGTGCAAGAAAAGTTAAATATATCCTCTACAAGTCTTTTTGGTTTGATTACAAACACTTGCTAAAAATTGTCCACAGACATCCCTACACATGTCTGTAGACAATATAAATAATTATCCAAAAGATCAACAATTTTTCTTGTCAAGCAGAAGGTTGATGTATAAAAGTAAAAATTAACACATTTATTGAAATCATTCTATATATTTCGCATTCTCATATGCCTTTTGGGCAAACCTTCCGCTAAAGGGGCCCTGTCAAAATTGAGGATCATCTACATATTATCAATCATCTGTTTGTAATCAGATGTATAAAATATTGATAGAGATCAAACAAAAAATTCTATTGATATCTTAACACTATGCAGATGTTCTTCAGATATGACGTGGCCTTGTAGTAGAACGGTTCTAAGACATCTAAGGAAGCAAAACATGTAGAGCGATTTTAAGAAAATTTACTTGTGTTAATATTTATTTTTATTTATTGACCTTCTTCCTACATAAGAAAAGGAAATTCCGAGTGACAATAGCAGTACTTTTTATCTAAATGAAGAATAAGTTTAAGTTCTACAAGAGGCAGGCATGAAACATTTTTTTAAGAGTCAAAGGATTTTAGAAATCTCAGTAGTACACATAATATTTTATCTAATTAAATTCCATCTTAATAATAATTCATGCTAAATTAAAATTACTTAGAAGACTAATTTCTTAATATGTTGGCTGCGAGGCAAACAATTTAGCAACTTATATTAACAGTGTAACAACATATATATGAGCATTATTCAGATAGATTTTACTTTTTGGTTCTCAAATTTTACAGAAATCAACTTGAAAATTAATCAACTTTATTTGTACCAATTGAACATACATGTGATCGTTAATTTTTGTCGACAGTTGGTCATGCACCCACAACTTTATTTTTTGGAATATGGCCATTTCCAAAATAGCGTCCCAGACGGTAGTGATGACATGTTTTTGGATTGTAATGCTCTTCAAATAATTTTGTGTCTTTTAACTCATGTATTTAATGTCTGTTTTTCAATTCTACATTTTATTAGCATAACATGTTTTAGTTAAATAACTGAATAGGTTAGACTAGAACCCAGGTTTGTCCCACAATTTATCACTTGAATTGTTTTACTTTGTAGTAGGTATTTTCTTTACATACGATTACTTGATAAAAAGGTACATACAAATTGGAAATCATTAGTTTCCCGAACAATCAACTAACCAAACAAACAAGGAAAAAGAA
This sequence comes from Gonocerus acuteangulatus, assembly GCA_946811695.1. Taxonomy (NCBI): domain Eukaryota; kingdom Metazoa; phylum Arthropoda; class Insecta; order Hemiptera; family Coreidae; genus Gonocerus; species Gonocerus acuteangulatus. The sequence continues at coordinate 27,228,875 of OX328129.1, read as the reverse complement.
AAACAATATTATTTAAATGAATCGTATGAAGAATATTGAATATTTAATATCACGTTTTTTCTGAATATTTAAAAACTATGCACGCAATTCCAAATATCGTCAATTCATGTCATCATTATACCGAGTCCCTACTGGAGCAACATCAGGTGCAGGCCTTTCTGGAAGCATTTCTGAAGTGACATAATACCACCTTCAATATCCTTCCTAATACCACCTTCTATACCCTTCCTTTTACAAACTTCTATATCTTTCCTAATACTATCTTCAATATCCTTCCTATTACTATCTTCAATATCCTTCATAATACCATCTTTAATACCCTTCCTAATATTATCTTCTATACCCTTCAAAATACCATCTTCGATATCCTTCCTAATACTACCTTCAATATCCAGCCTAATACTGCCTTCAATAATCTTCCTAATATCACCTTATCGTTTATAAGCACAAATACATAATTTATTTTGTGAATGTTTTTGTGAATAAATGTTTATTCACAAATTTTAATGTGAATTTATTTGTATTCGTATATTTAAATGTGAATGTTTTTGTAATCACTTGATTTTTTGGGAATATTCAAAATTTTTGTGTATATTTAGAATTTTTCCTGTAAATAAAATTTAATTTACAGGAAAATTTGTGAATACAATTTTATTTGTATTTATATATATGAAATACGTGAATACAAATAAATTCGTATTCAAACTTATGAATACAAAATTATTTATATTCGTATTTACAAATAAGTGAGGTACAAATAAATTCTCATTTTTATATCTAAATAAAATTATGCCCAACTCTGATTACCAACCAATATAGAGTAGGACGGTAATGATAAATGTTACAAAAACATTTTTAATTTTTTTTCTAAAATAATTATATTAATAAAAAATATTGTAAAATACGTAGTTTATGAAGCACTATTTAATTGTTCGACAAAAAAAAAATTCATGGATGTTTTGAATAATAAAATGGGAGACGGTAATGACAAGCAAAATACTCCAATTGTGATTTACCAGATAAAACACATAGAAAAAACTGATACATACAACATTTATCTTCCATTCCTTCTGGACAACAAAAATCAGTTTGAGAGAGCTGCTCCAACATCTATTAGGAAACAACTTGCTCTATCCTGATAGGTTTTCTCGTTAATTCAAAAAGGCGGACGGTAAAACTGATGGACAATTTTAAAGGCACTATTACGAAGTTAGATTTTTTTTTTAATTTATATGAATTCACCTTAAATATTATTATTTTAAAATGAAACAACACATGAGCAAAAAAAATAATATCCTTCCCCCCTAAAAAAAATAGTAAAGTGTAATAAATGTGTTCAGGGACAGCGGACGGTAATGATTTTGGGTCTATAAAATTAATAATTTTGACATTAAATTTTGAAATTCAGAATTTAATTTTGGTAGCATTAATTTTCTCTTTATTCCATTAGTCATTCCAAGAAGAAAAAAATTTAAAAAATCTGGCCGCCTCAATTATATCGCCAAGGGACAATAATGTTAAAATTATTTGAATAATGCTCATATGGCACACATGTATTTTTCCACTGGTTCAATACGAGAAACTTTATGACTTGTAAAAATTTACCAATGGCGAATTAGTTTGACATTAAAAAATGAAGTATACTATTGTGATTTTGAAACTATAAGTACAAAAGAGAGTTTGTCATGTGACTTAGAAATGTACGTGTTATTTTTTCTACAGCAAATAATTGAGTGTGCAATATGAGGAATATCTACATTATATCACAGCCAACATATTAAATTAGTAAATAAAAATGTATGAATTCTTAAATAGTAATTTTCTCAACATTTTTACCAACACAATTTAATCAGAGATAATGAACTTGCCAACTAGATAAAATTACTTAAATAGAGATACTAGAAGAATGTAAATAAATCTTAGATTAACTTGCTTTAGAAAATGTGAGTTTAAATAAATTTATGTGTTTAAGCTACTTTTGATATTATTTAAAAAAAATTGATATCTTCTAAAAAGGAATTAACAACTGTACTTAAACAATTTATTTAGGTAGAATATAAACGACATAATTTGTAGTTGGAATAATAAACTTTTAATGATTATAATGGACTTTTAATGATTTCTTCTTAAACGAATAATAACCTTTAAATTAAAGTTATAATATCATGACTAGAAAAGTGTAGTAAATATTTCAAAATTAAAAAAAAAAATCTTTTCAACAGTTGCCTGAGCATTATCTATCTTCTAAAAAAGGTATTTATCAATTTCTTGTTCCTTTCCCTCTTACTATAGCGTAATCTTTTACTTACTGAAGAAGGCTGCTCTGGCTGAGTAGGTGTCGGTTCAGAAGCGGAGGATATAGCTGCTTTTGCCTCTTCGGCTATTCCTTGGTCACATTCGTCCCCCTTCTGGGCAATTGGGTTCTCTTCTACTTCTCCATGCTGAGAGAAATCTTCAGTTTTATCAGTCTTCTCAACCGTTTGCTGGGAAGCAGCTTTGAATTTTTTGTTTGTTCCTGATTTGTTCTTAGACAAATTTATAAAAGAGCATTCAGACCTCGAAAGATGAACATAACATTTCTTACCATTTTCAATAGTTTTAACAAGATTTTCAGCAGTATCACTGTTATCAAGAGATTTAACTTTGGGTTTTAAGTTGTTTAGGTTATCATCGAGTAACTCTTCGTTATCTTCAGCAGAGGTAATTAATTTGAAATTACTCAAATTTTCATTTTTATTTATACTATAATTAAAATGCTTGCAGCAAGTAATAAAATTATTATATGACTTATCGATCTCACACTGCTGGAAACCATAAAATTTGGCTTTTGAATTTGGGTTTTTCGATGACACCCTCATCTTCTCTATTTTTTGTGTTTTTATATTCTCCTTGTTTTCTTCTGGTATATTTGAGTCTTTAATTTGTTCTGGTGATGAAGGTTCTTCTTTTTCGAGAGTTTTTGGGGCCACATCTTTTTCGTCTTCTTTCCTGTTCTTCATAAGTTCATGACGAAATTTACGATCAATATTTTTTCTCGCCTGCATTATTTTCCTTATTTCAAATATATTATTTGCAATTTTAGGCTTCTTTACGGGTATTTCATCAATTAAAGGTTCCTTTTCTGCGTCATCACTTTGAATTTTGGCATTCTGAATTTCTTCGATAGAAGAGTTGAGTTGAGTAATAATCTTTTCTACTTCAGAAGGCCCATCGATCTCGTCGGAAGGTTGATCTTCAGGTTCTAGGCAGTCAGTGGTTCCTTCAGCATTCGAATTTTTGATTTTTTTCTCAGAGTGTCCACCTGACTCTCGAGAAGATCCCGATCTATTTTCTGAATTGCTATTTCTATGCGAACTTCCACCTTTCCCTCCACTGCTGTCTCGATCTGAGGACCTTCGAGCTTCTTTCGATCTGATTTCATCATTACATCGCTCTCCTTTTCTCTTCCTATCTTTCTTTTCATCTTCAATTTTACTTTTCTCACCATTTTGCTTACTACGATTGCTACTTTCACCACTTCTATTTTTTTTATCACTGTCTTCATATTTTTGGTTATCACCTTTCTTACTGGAGGACGAATGACTAGATTTTTCGTCTTTTTTGCTCTCTTTCTTTTTAATGTCTTTCTTCTCATCTCTAGTCCTTTTAGTTTCTTTGTCTTTTTCGTGCTTAGAGTCTTTGCTTTTCTCATGCTTAGAATCTTTGTCTTTTTCATTTTTAGATTCTTTGTCTTTTTCATGTTTACTTCTTTCATGCCTGATTTTTTCTTTCTCAGGTTTTTCCTTGGCCTGTTCTTCTTTTTCAGTCTTCACCTTATCTTTCTCAAACTTTTCTCTATCTGTTTTTTCTTTCTTTTCTTTTTCTTTATCTGATTTGTCTCTCTCACGCTTCTCTTTCTCACTCCTGTCTTTGTCATGCCTGCTCCTTCCACTTCTATCTTTATCTTTATCCTTATCACATTTGTCTTTTGAACTCTTGTCTTTATCATTATGTTCTTTGTCGTTCTTCTTATCTTTTTCTGAGTTTTCTTTTGAATCTTGTTTATTTAGTTTTTTATCATTTTCTTTAGTCCTGTCGTGATTTCTATCTTTTTCTCTATGTTTTTCTTTAGAAGAATGGTTCTTATCATCCTTATGCCTACTTCTATCCCTTTCATCTTTTGATGTTCGATCTTTTTCATCTCTTTGGGATGATCCTTTATCTTTTGAAGATTTAGATTCATCCTTTTTATCTTTTTCACGACTTGATCTGGGCCGCGAGCTTGAAGTTTTATGTTTATCACTACTTTTGCTCATTTTCGAAGAGGTTGATGAATCGTGATCTCTCTTCTCATACTTCTTCGAATCCTTATTTTCGTCAGTAATTGTCAAATCTGTTTTAGCGACAGGATCTTCTCCAGTTTGAGATTCTTCATTTAATTCTTTTTCTATGGTATTCTCTTTAGGCGTGGAGCTCTTTTCATCTTGCTCTCCTGGATTAATACTATTTTCAGAATCTAGAGGAACTTTTGGTATATTATTAATTATTTTATCTTTGTTACTAAAACCAGAAGAGGCCATAGAATCCTCAGAAAATGAGGTACACGTATCTTCTCGTGGGATTTTGATGGGAGTGAAATTTTTAGAATCATCAAACATGCTCAAACTATTATTAGAAATGGTTTCTAATTTTACTATTTCCTGTTTAATTTCTTTTTCTTCTTCTTTCAGAGGCAATTCAATATTTTCCACAGGTAAAACTTTGTTAGTGCTTGAATCAGGTTCGTCCTCTAATTTTACATCAATATGAGAGTATGTAACTTGACCGTGAGATATTTCTGCTTGTCTTATTTTTTCAGAAAGGTTTGTAAAATTGTCGAACTGCAGATCTGAAGGAGTCCCTTTGGGAGAAGAAATACTCTTAACAGTGTTCGAATCTGCTTGATTTTCTTTAAAACTATCGCCCATATGGCTGGAGAGGTCTGAAATTCCTGAGAGCTCACTGTCTTCCTTATCGTATTTCGGAGACGATTCGTTATTATTTCTTTCATCTTTTGTTGGAGTGCCTGCGCTGACGTTATCACTTTCAGGAGACACTGGATCGAGATCCTTCGGTAGTAAATCGACAACGGTTGATTTATCCGGATTATTGGTTTTAGGTAATGATGGTACTATTGTAATAAACGATGCACCTGAAAGATAAAACAAAATTAAAAAAAAAAAAAATGAAGTATGTAAGTATTACCGTAATATATTATAGTAAGTTTCAAATGTTTTCAATAAGATACTTCATTAATTCAAGAATTACCAAGGTAGTAGAGTATTAATTGAAATAATCTCATTTTTTGAGAATTACTTTTATTGCTTTTACTGAAACCATCTCCGTTTCATCCAGGCCTAGTAAGGTTACTTTATCTTTTATTGTTGTCTTTCGAGGGTAAGAATCGTGGTCACAGATTGTCCCTAGGTTCACCCATTGCCCCTGCTAAGCAGGGCAGTGGCTAAGCGCTGCATGGCCAAGTACAATCACCAAGCAAAGGGGTCAAGCCTCCACTTGCCTTTGTTCAGCTGTACTTGACTATTGGAATTCTCACCCGAATGGTAGTACATTGAGAAATATCTCTTCATCAACCATCAGTCCGCCAGAAGGGACTCGTGTCAATATTCCTGTCTTAATGCTATTCCCTCTACAAAGGCAAGAGTGACACATTTTCAGTTGAGTTTTTTTGAATTGTGTCATTTTAGCAATACTAGTGCGATATGATAAATTAGGCGTAGCTATTTTAGTGATATTGGTATCCAATAAATTATTTTCCATCATGCCTTAATTCAAGTTTTTTTTTTATTTTTTTTTTTTACGGCGCATCGACAATTCTTGGCCATTAGCGCCGCTTTATTCAAGTTATATGATGATTTAAAACAGTCAGAAAAGAAATGGACATTTTGAAGGAAAAAGGCCTACTTCATAAGAAAAGATTATGTCGTCATAAACACGTAATGAAGTGAGACAATGGGTATTTCCTTTTTTTTAAAAAAACAAAACAAAAAAACAATTGATTATTTTTTTTATTAAATCACAGGGCGGATATTAAACGAAAAATAGCACATAACTTGTCCTAAAAATTTGACATACGGATTAAATCATAACAAAATGATTACAAAAACTATAAGACAAGGAAATTGACTTTTACATATATTTTTTTATTAAAAAACATTTTAGAAAGCCATGCTTTTCGTTGTAAAAGAATGTTTTCTTTTGTATTGTTCTGTAATCCAATGCATTAAAATGATAACTATTTTTTTTAAATATAAGTAAATTTAACCAATAAATAACCAAACTTCCTATCCTCTTTTATGACTTAGGCTTTGTGCTGCCAGGGTTAGAATTTGTTTTTATCATTTTCTTTTTATATTTAAAATTAATGAGATAGTAAAAATAAAATCTATGTATTTTAATTTAGGCTTAAATAATCAAGATAATATGTATAGACTTATTATTCAAATTAAATCTATTAAGTTATGATCACTGATCATATTAACTTATGATGACTTATTATGATCCTATTAATTATACTTAAAAAAATTAACTACATATATTTAAAACAATTTTTGTGAATCGGCATCACTTGTAAGGTTATTGCCCGAATCCCTTAATAATCTTCAAAGTAAAATGATTGACAACCATATTATATATTTTCCTTAAATTGCCCAATTCGCTATTTACTTTTTGGTGAGGGATCAAATTAATATATTCCAATTTCTTATCAATACTCTTTGTTCGTCCAGCATGTGTTTGTATCTTTTCTCTAGTGGAGCTGAGGCACCTCTAGAAGATAAGCCTCCACTCAGGTGCATTCAAAAGCACAAAACAAGTCAGGTGAATAAATACGCACAACCATATTATCTTTTCAGATAATTGTAATTATTTTATTTTTTATCAAATTTTATCTATATATTCATAATGATCCACTTGTTATTTAATTTGGATTTCTCAAAAGTAACTTATTCTTTCTTGAGGAGGTCATATATATCACACTCTTTCTAACAGCATTTTTACCATTAATAAAATCTGAAAAAATGAAACATGTCAAACTGATGGCTGGCCACATTTGGCAACAGCTTTCAATCATCCCAAAGAAAATCTTTTTTTTTTTCTTTTACACTTCATTCTCCTTGGAATGATATTAAGCTTCCAGCCAATCTATAAACCATCAGTTGGTTACATGTGATTTATTTTATTGTATATATATTTTTTTCTTAATGAGATTCTGATTTTTTTAGTATTTATTTGATTCTTATTTCTTTCTTCAGCCGTACAAATGTTGATTTAGAATCCTAATTGAATCCCTTATGATTGAACGAGCCAGTGACTCAAAGTCCATCTTCTTAAAACATTTTTTGTAAATGAAAGCATGGAACCTCTTGCACCAATGAGAAGGCCGATTACCTCCCAATTATCGATTCTGTAATTTTTAAGGAAATAGAAAACACATTTTTCATAAATGGATTTCTTTTTTTTTTTAACTGATAAGGGGCTGATTCTCGTCTATCTCGAATCTTACAGTTGGATTCAAAATAATTCCGGTGGATGCCTGAACATCTATGACCACAATGTCTGCCTTTCTTGTGGAACCATCTTCGGCTATGCAGCTCACTTCCTCATAAACCTCAAGTCCAGTTTCTTGTTTAGTTCCAGTTTTCTATTGAAAATATCTTGTGTAAGAAGGCAATGTACTTACTTACTTGGTTACAATATATGCATATTTTGATGAATTAATTTTAACAATGGAGCAACCACAATAATGTTTCCTTGAATATGGAAGGTATGTTAAAATAACATAATAATTCTCAGCAAATGTCACCAGCAGTGCAGTTTTCTAAACCACAAATTTTCTCTGCCATTATAGATATTTACTTCTTGAGTAAAACTACCATGTGCCACCTGTAAGCCGTCTGTAATGCTGAAGAAAATAGTGCCTAGCAAACCTCTTCACTGGCGACATAGGCTTAAAAAAGAATAGGAGATGTAAACACCCTGTGTTTAAGAGAATATAACTCTATAACGTTAGTTTTAATTTATTAAATGATCCCAATGATGGAAGAAATAAATAATTAAAAGTTACTTAGGTTAGGAGGAGGTTGATTCTGGGGCTTTTCTATACCCAAGCAGTCGTATACAACATCTTCCACTTTTGGCATGAACACAGGGATAATTTTGGGATTGACAACTTGGTCGACAATCCTGTCCACACCCACTTCCAGGAATCCTCTGGAAAAGGCAACAAACAAAAATGATGAGCAAAGTAGGTGCAATTTCTAAGGCCACGGGTGAGGTAATGAAAGAATGTGCACTTACTCAGAGCAGTGGTGAGGTACTGAAAGTTTGGGTACTTACCAAGATCATGGGTGTGGTTGTGAAAGTAGGTTTCATTTCTGAGAGCTAAGGTAAGGTTATCAAATTTACTTTCTGAGAGGAGAGGTGAGTTAATGAAAGTATGTCTCTAACGGACAGTTGAGTTGTGGTTATGAAAGTGTGTGGATTTACGGAGAGCAGAGCTGAGGTAATGAAAGTACATGTGCACTATCTCAGAGCAGAGGTGAGATAATTCTAGTTTACAAAAGCTTCGTACTTACATTTCAAAGTGATCGAAGTACATGGTCTAGCTGAGAATGGAGGTGAGGAAACGGAAGTATTTGCACTTAATGAGAGCAGAGGAAAGGTGATAAAAGCATGTGCACTTATTGAGAGCAGATTTGAGGTAATGAATGTATATCCTTTTACTAAGAGAATATAAGGTGAATTAATGAGAGAATTAACAGTAATTGTAAAGATTAAGGGCCACATCATCGATTTTTTTTTTCTGGTTGTCCTATGAGGTATTTAGATGCATTAAACACGAATCCATTAAAAAAAATCGCTCTCAATTAGGAAAAAGGTTATTATGCACTAAAGTTCACTGTTAATCAGGTTAGAAAAGCTAGCGTAAACAACAAAATTTGTAAACATGCACATGCGCAGTGATGTAAAATTGGGAAATAAAGAACTCTCATTTGAAATGTTGATAAACTATTTATCCAAAAATAATTGTAAATTTTAAGGGCTTCCTTAACTGTCGCATTATGGGCACACATGCTATGCGTTTCCGCTTGCTTCGCTTGCTCAGTAAAATATCTAGACTCTAGTCAATCTAACTCCCAAAAATTAATAGAATTCTATTAATTTTGGCAAATTGGATTGATTAGAGTCTTGATATCTTCTTGAGCGAACAAAAACGCATAGGGCGTATGCCCATAATAAGAAATAAATATAAAATATAAATACTTTGTTCTTCTTTAGCCCATCTCCTAGACATCTTCAGACGCGATTTTTGGTGGATAAACTTTTCGGCAGCGAAAGGAAAGATTGATTTAGTTTAACTCTAATTTCTCGCCACGTTTTCCACAATCGATGGAATTGGTTAAAAGCTTGTTTTCGACTAAAAAATTTAATAACTCATCTTTACAATGAATAATTGCTATAAATTCGTGCAACTTCATTATTATTATTATGCCAACTTATCTAACTTTTTATCAATTATCATAGCACATGAATTATAAAGGCATTAGCTAATTGTTAAGGGTTTTCTATTATATAATACTTTTCAGCAGTGAAACAAAAAATGCGGAGAATGTTTCATTATTTAAAAAAATCTTTCTGAATAAATAACTGATGGTAAATTTAAAGTGGATTTCTTTATCACAGACTTTTCCATACCCGCATGTACATGTTTACAAAAATAGTTGTTTACGTTAGCTTTTATAACAGCGAAATTTAGTGCTTAATAACTTTTTCCCTAGTTGAGAGCGACTTTATTTATTTTTTTAACGGATTCTTGTTTAGTGCATCAAAATAGAACAAAGAGTAAAAAAAATCGGTGAGTAAGCCCCTAAACTTCACAATTACCGAATAAGCTGAGATAATAAAAGTGACTCACTGCTGAACATGGCGCCTTAAACTCTCTCTCAATTGAGTTTTGTTCAAATCCTGCTGCCAGGTCTGAGTTGCAAGAAAAGTGGCAACTGTTCCATTCACCCTCTGCTGAAGATTCTGATATGCAGGCTGTAAAGAATAACTTTATTATTTTACCTCTTTTTCTTTTCTTTGCACAATATTGCTCCTTGTATTATTTTTCATTCCTCGTGCATTACTATCAAGAGGAATGAAAAATAATTCATGTTCCTTTTGTTAAATTTAACGATTTAATGCATAAATCTATCCACAACATTATATGCAACATCATATCATTGAATATGATACAACACACAAAACGGACATTGCATCATACGAATCACACAAGAACAGAACAAACAAGTCCACCAACCTACAGCTATTATCTCACAGTGTTGACAACATTAAAAATAGTACAATAATAATATACCAATAAGTATTCATTCACATCTATTTACACATTAAAGGCGGGTATCTTGACGAAAGTATGCTAGGTTACGCGGTTAAGCTACAGTCAAGATAATTCATAGTACTACGACTCCCGCCTTTAAGCTACAGTCGAGATAAATCGTAGTACTAAGACTCCCGCCTTTAAGCTACAGTCGAGATAAATCGTAGTACTATGACTCCCACCTTTAAGCTACAGTCGAGATAAATCGTAGTACTATGAATCCCGCCTTTAAGCTACAGTCGAGATAAATCGTAGTACTATGACTACCGCCTTTAAGCTACAGTCGAGATAAATCGTAGTACTATGACTCCCGCCTTTAAGCTACAGTTGAGATAAATCTTAGTACTATGACTCCCACCTTTAAGCTACAGTCGAGATAAATCGTAGTACAATGACTCCCATCTTTAAGCTACAGTCGAGATAAATCATATTACTACGACTCCCACTTTTAAGCTACAGTCGAGATAAATCATAGTACTATGACTCCCGCCTTTAACTTACAGTCGAGATAAATCGTAGTACTATGACTCCCGCCTTCAAGCTACAGTCGAGATAAATCATAGTACTATGACTCCCGCCTTTAAGCTACAGTCGAGATAAATCGTAGTACTATGACTCCCGCCTTTAAGCTACAGTCGAGATAAATAGTAGTACTATGACTCCCACCTTTAAACTACAGTCGAGATAAATCGTAGTACAATGACTCCCATCTTTAAGCTGCAGTCGAGATAAATCATATTACTACGACTCCCACTTTTAAGCTACAGTCGAGATAAATCGTAGTACTATGACTCCCGCCTTTAAGCTACAGTCGAGATAAATCGTAGTACTATGACTCCCGCCTTTAAGCTACAGTCGAGATAAATCGTAGTACTATGACTCCCGCCTTTAAGTTACAGTCGAGATAAATCGTAGTACTATGACTCCCGCCTTTAAGCTACAGTCGAGATAAATTGTAGTACTATGACTCCCGCCTTTAAGCTACAGTCGAGATAAATCGTAGTACTATGACTCCCGCCTTTAAGCTACAGTCGAGATAAATCGTAGTACTATGACTCCCCCCTTTAAGCTACAGTCGAGATAAATCATAGTACTATGACTCCCACCTTTAAGCTACAGTCGAGATAAATCGTAGTACTATGACTCCCATCTTTAAGCTACAGTCGAGATAAATCATATTACTACGACTCCCACCTTTAAGCTACAGTCGAGATAAATCGTAGTACTATGACTCCCACCTTTAAGCTACAGTCGAGATAAATCGTAGTACTATGACTCCTGCCTTTAAGCTACAGTCGAGATAAATCGTAGTACTATGACTCCCGCCTTTAAGCTACAGTCGAGATAAATCGTAGAACTATGACTCCCGCCTTTAAGCTACAGTCGAGATAAATCGTAGTACTATGACTCCCACCTTTAAGCTACAGTCGAGATAAATCGTAGTACAATGACTCCCATCTTTAAGCTACAGTCGAGATAAATCGTAGTACTATGACTCCCGCCTTTAAGCTACAGTCGAGATAAATCGTAGTACTATGACTCCCGCCTTTAAGCTACAGTCGAGATAAATCGTAGTACTATGACTCCCGCCTTTAAGCTACAGTCGAGATAAATCGTAGTACTTTGACTCCCCCCTTTAAGCTACAGTCGAGATAAATCATAGTACTATGACTCCCACCTTTAAGCTACAGTCGAGATAAATCGTAGTACTATGACTCCCATCTTTAAGCTACAGTCGAGATAAATCATATTACTACGACTCCCACCTTTAAGCTACAGTCGAGATAAATCGTAGTACTATGACTCCCACCTTTAAGCTGCAGTCGAGATAAATCATAGTACTATGACTCCTGCCTTTAAGCTACAGTCGAGATAAATCGTAGTACAATGACTCCCATCTTTAAGCTACAGTCGAGATAAATCATATTACTACGACTCCCACTTTTAAGCTACAGTCGAGATAAATCATAGTACTATGACTCCCGCCTTTAACTTACAGTCGAGATAAATCGTAGTACTATGACTCCCGCCTTCAAGCTACAGTCGAGATAAATCATAGTACTATGACTCCCGCCTTTAAGCTACAGTCGAGATAAATCGTAGTACTATGACTCCCCCCTTTAAGCTACAGTCGAGATAAATCATAGTACTATGACTCCCACCTTTAAGCTACAGTCGAGATAAATCGTAGTACTATGACTCCCATCTTTAAGCTACAGTCGAGATAAATCATATTACTACGACTCCCACCTTTAAGCTACAGTCGAGATAAATCGTAGTACTATGACTCCCACCTTTAAGCTACAGTCGAGATAAATCGTAGTACTATGACTCCTGCCTTTAAGCTACAGTCGAGATAAATCGTAGTACTATGACTCCCGCCTTTAAGCTACAGTCGAGATAAATCGTAGAACTATGACTCCCGCCTTTAAGCTACAGTCGAGATAAATCGTAGTACTATGACTCCCACCTTTAAGCTACAGTCGAGATAAATCGTAGTACAATGACTCCCATCTTTAAGCTACAGTCGAGATAAATCGTAGTACTATGACTCCCGCCTTTAAGCTACAGTCGAGATAAATCGTAGTACTATGACTCCCGCCTTTAAGCTACAGTCGAGATAAATCGTAGTACTATGACTCCCGCCTTTAAGCTACAGTCGAGATAAATCGTAGTACTTTGACTCCCCCCTTTAAGCTACAGTCGAGATAAATCATAGTACTATGACTCCCACCTTTAAGCTACAGTCGAGATAAATCGTAGTACTATGACTCCCATCTTTAAGCTACAGTCGAGATAAATCATATTACTACGACTCCCACCTTTAAGCTACAGTCGAGATAAATCGTAGTACTATGACTCCCACCTTTAAGCTACAGTCGAGATAAATCATAGTACTATGACTCCTGCCTTTAAGCTACAGTCGAGATAAATCGTAGTACAATGACTCCCATCTTTAAGCTACAGTCGAGATAAATCATATTACTACGACTCCCACTTTTAAGCTACAGTCGAGATAAATCATAGTACTATGACTCCCGCCTTTAACTTACAGTCGAGATAAATCGTAGTACTATGACTCCCGCCTTCAAGCTACAGTCGAGATAAATCATAGTACTATGACTCCCGCCTTTAAGCTACAGTCGAGATAAATCGTAGTACTATGACTCCCGCCTTTAAGCTACAGTCGAGATAAATAGTAGTACTATGACTCCCACCTTTAAACTACAGTCGAGATAAATCGTAGTACAATGACTCCCATCTTTAAGCTGCAGTCGAGATAAATCATATTACTACGACTCCCACTTTTAATCTACAGTCGAGATAAATCGTAGTACTATGACTCCCGCCTTTAAGCTACAGTCGAGATAAATCGTAGTACTATGACTCCCGCCTTTAAGCTACAGTCGAGATAAATCGTAGTACTATGACTCCCGCCTTTAAGTTACAGTCGAGATAAATCGTAGTACTATGACTCCCGCCTTTAAGCTACAGTCGAGATAAATTGTAGTACTATGACTCCCGCCTTTAAGCTACAGTCGAGATAAATCGTAGTACTATGACTCCCGCCTTTAAGCTACAGTCGAGATAAATCGTAGTACTATGACTCCCCCCTTTAAGCTACAGTCGAGATAAATCATAGTACTATGACTCCCACCTTTAAGCTACAGTCGAGATAAATCGTAGTACTATGACGCCATCTTTAAGCTACAGTCGAGATAAATCATATTACTACGACTCCCACCTTTAAGCTACAGTCGAGATAAATCGTAGTACTATGACTCCCACCTTTAAGCTACAGTCGAGATAAATCGTAGTACTCTGACTCCCGCCTTTAAGCTACAGTCGAGATAAATCGTAGTACTATGACTCCCGCCTTTAAGCTACAGTCGAGATAAATCGTAGTACTTTGACTCCCCCCTTTAAGCTACAGTCGAGATAAATCATAGTACTATGACTCCCACCTTTAAGCTACAGTCGAGATAAATTGTAGTACTATGACTCCCATCTTTAAGCTACAGTCGAGATAAATCATATTACTACGACTCCCACCTTTAAGCTACAGTCGAGATAAATCGTAGTACTATGACTCCCACCTTTAAGCTACAGTCGAGATAAATCATAGTACTATGACTCCTGCCTTTAAGCTACAGTCGAGATAAATCGTAGTACAATGACTCCCATCTTTAAGCTACAGTCGAGATAAATCATATTACTACGACTCCCACTTTTAAGCTACAGTCGAGATAAATCATAGTACTATGACTCCCGCCTTTAACTTACAGTCGAGATAAATCGTAGTACTATGACTCCCGCCTTCAAGCTACAGTCGAGATAAATCATAGTACTATGACTCCCGCCTTTAAGCTACAGTCGAGATAAATCGTAGTACTATGACTCCCGCCTTTAAGCTACAGTCGAGATAAATAGTAGTACTATGACTCCCACCTTTAAACTACAGTCGAGATAAATCGTAGTACAATGACTCCCATCTTTAAGCTGCAGTCGAGATAAATCATATTACTACGACTCCCACTTTTAAGCTACAGTCGAGATAAATCGTAGTACTATGACTCCCGCCTTTAAGCTACAGTCGAGATAAATCGTAGTACTATGACTCCCGCCTTTAAGCTACAGTCGAGATAAATCGTAGTACTATGACTCCCGCCTTTAAGTTACAGTCGAGATAAATCGTAGTACTATGACTCCCGCCTTTAAGCTACAGTCGAGATAAATTGTAGTACTATGACTCCCGCCTTTAAGCTACAGTCGAGATAAATCGTAGTACTATGACTCCCGCCTTTAAGCTACAGTCGAGATAAATCGTAGTACTATGACTCCCCCCTTTAAGCTACAGTCGAGATAAATCATAGTACTATGACTCCCACCTTTAAGCTACAGTCGAGATAAATCGTAGTACTATGACTCCATCTTTAAGCTACAGTCGAGATAAATCATATTACTACGACTCCCACCTTTAAGCTACAGTCGAGATAAATCGTAGTACTATGACTCCCACCTTTAAGCTACAGTCGAGATAAATCGTAGTACTATGACTCCTGCCTTTAAGCTACAGTCGAGATAAATCGTAGTACTATGACTCCCGCCTTTAAGCTACAGTCGAGATAAATCGTAGTACTATGACTCCCGCCTTTAAGCTACAGTCGAGATAAATCGTAGTACTATGACTCCCACCTTTAAGCTACAGTCGAGATAAATCGTAGTACAATGACTCCCATCTTTAAGCTACAGTCGAGATAAATCGTAGTACTATGACTCCCGCCTTTAAGCTACAGTCGAGATAAATCGTAGTACTATGACTCCCCCCTTTAAGCTACAGTCGAGATAAATCATAGTACTATGACTCCCACCTTTAAGCTACAGTCGAGATAAATCGTAGTACTATGACTCCCATCTTTAAGCTACAGTCGAGATAAATCATATTACTACGACTCCCACCTTTAAGCTACAGTCGAGATAAATCGTAGTACTATGACTCCCACCTTTAAGCTACAGTCGAGATAAATCATAGTACTATGACTCCTGCCTTTAAGCTACAGTCGAGATAAATCGTAGTACAATGACTCCCATCTTTAAGCTACAGTCGAGATAAATCATATTACTACGACTCCCACTTTTAAGCTACAGTCGAGATAAATCATAGTACTATGACTCCCGCCTTTAACTTACAGTCGAGATAAATCGTAGTACTATGACTCCCGCCTTCAAGCTACAGTCGAGATAAATCATAGTACTATGACTCCCGCCTTTAAGCTACAGTCGAGATAAATCGTAGTACTATGACTCCCGCCTTTAAGCTACAGTCGAGATAAATAGTAGTACTATGACTCCCACCTTTAAACTACAGTCGAGATAAATCGTAGTACAATGACTCCCATCTTTAAGCTGCAGTCGAGATAAATCATATTACTACGACTCCCACTTTTAAGCTACAGTCGAGATAAATCGTAGTACTATGACTCCCGCCTTTAAGCTACAGTCGAGATAAATCGTAGTACTATGACTCCCGCCTTTAAGCTACAGTCGAGATAAATCGTAGTACTATGACTCCCGCCTTTAAGTTACAGTCGAGATAAATCGTAGTACTATGACTCCCGCCTTTAAGCTACAGTCGAGATAAATTGTAGTACTATGACTCCCGCCTTTAAGCTACAGTCGAGATAAATCGTAGTACTATGACTCCCGCCTTTAAGCTACAGTCGAGATAAATCGTAGTACTATGACTCCTGCCTTTAAGCTACAGTCGAGATAAATCGTAGTACTATGACTCCCGCCTTTAAGCTACAGTCGAGATAAATCGTAGTACTATGACTCCCGCCTTTAAGCTACAGTCGAGATAAATCGTAGTACTATGACTCCCACCTTTAAGCTACAGTCGAGATAAATCGTAGTACAATGACTCCCATCTTTAAGCTACAGTCGAGATAAATCGTAGTACTATGACTCCCGCCTTTAAGCTACAGTCGAGATAAATCGTAGTACTATGACTCCCCCCTTTAAGCTACAGTCGAGATAAATCGTAGTACTTTGACTCCCCCCTTTAAGCTACAGTCGAGATAAATCATAGTACTATGACTCCCACCTTTAAGCTACAGTCGAGATAAATCGTAGTACTATGACTCCCATCTTTAAGCTACAGTCGAGATAAATCATATTACTACGACTCCCACCTTTAAGCTACAGTCGAGATAAATCGTAGTACTATGACTCCCACCTTTAAGCTACAGTCGAGATAAATCATAGTACTATGACTCCTGCCTTTAAGCTAAAGTCGAGATAAATCGTAGTACAATGACTCCCATCTTTAAGCTACAGTCGAGATAAATCATATTACTACGACTCCCACTTTTAAGCTACAGTCGAGATAAATCATAGTACTATGACTCCCGCCTTTAACTTACAGTCGAGATAAATCGTAGTACTATGACTCCCGCCTTCAAGCTACAGTCGAGATAAATCATAGTACTATGACTCCCGCCTTTAAGCTACAGTCGAGATAAATCGTAGTACTATGACTCCCGCCTTTAAGCTACAGTCGAGATAAATAGTAGTACTATGACTCCCACCTTTAAACTACAGTCGAGATAAATCGTAGTACAATGACTCCCATCTTTAAGCTGCAGTCGAGATAAATCATATTACTACGACTCCCACTTTTAAGCTACAGTCGAGATAAATCGTAGTACTATGACTCCCGCCTTTAAGCTACAGTCGAGATAAATCGTAGTACTATGACTCCCGCCTTTAAGCTACAGTCGAGATAAATCGTAGTACTATGACTCCCGCCTTTAAGTTACAGTCGAGATAAATCGTAGTACTATGACTCCCGCCTTTAAGCTACAGTCGAGATAAATTGTAGTACTATGACTCCCGCCTTTAAGCTACAGTCGAGATAAATCGTAGTACTATGACTCCCGCCTTTAAGCTACAGTCGAGATAAATCGTAGTACTATGACTCCCCCCTTTAAGCTACGGTCGAGATAAATCATAGTACTATGACTCCCACCTTTAAGCTACAGTCGAGATAAATCGTAGTACTGTGACTCCATCTTTAAGCTACAGTCGAGATAAATCATTTTACTACGACTCCCACCTTTAAGCTACAGTCGAGATAAATCGTAGTACTATGACTCCCACCTTTAAGCTACAGTCGAGATAAATCGTAGTACTATGACTCCTGCCTTTAAGCTACAGTCGAGATAAATCGTAGTACTATGACTCCCGCCTTTAAGCTACAGTCGAGATAAATCGTAGTACTATGACTCCCGCCTTTAAGCTACAGTCGAGATAAATCGTAGTACTATGACTCCCACCTTTAAGCTACAGTCGAGATAAATCGTAGTACAATGACTCCCATCTTTAAGCTACAGTCGAGATAAATCGTAGTACTATGACTCCCGCCTTTAAGATACAGTCGAGATAAATCGTAGTACTATGACTCCCGCCTTTAAGCTACAGTCGAGATAAATCGTAGTACTATGACTCCCGCCTTTAAGCTACAGTCGAGATAAATCGTAGTACTTTGACTCCCCCCTTTAAGCTACAGTCGAGATAAATCATAGTACTATGACTCCCACCTTTAAGCTACAGTCGAGATAAATCGTAGTACTATGACTCCCATCTTTAAGCTACAGTCGAGATAAATCATATTACTACGACTCCCACCTTTAAGCTACAGTCGAGATAAATCGTAGTACTATGACTCCCATCTTTAAGCTACAGTCGAGATAAATCATATTACTACGACTCCCACCTTTAAGCTACAGTCGAGATAAATCGTAGTACTATGGCTCCCACCTTTAAGCTACAGTCGAAATAAATCGTAGTACTATGACTCCCGCCTTTAAGCTACAGTCGAGATAAATCGTAGTACTATGACTCCCACCTTTAATGTGTTAACACTTTTCTTAAGCCTCAAAATTAAGGGGAAAAACCATCCTCGAAGCAGTAGGGTCACCTGGTGAGCCCAACCCTTGTATCCCTAGCTCCCTCAAAAAGTTAATTCCCCGGCATCTAGAGGTGAAAGAAGTGGCT
Source organism: Gonocerus acuteangulatus (assembly GCA_946811695.1). Taxonomy (NCBI): domain Eukaryota; kingdom Metazoa; phylum Arthropoda; class Insecta; order Hemiptera; family Coreidae; genus Gonocerus; species Gonocerus acuteangulatus. The sequence goes on along the minus strand of OX328129.1, from coordinate 27,209,902 downwards.
AGTTTCCCCCAGTCCTTGGTTTAAAGCTTAGTCCCAATGTCAAACTCCTTTAAAATTCAGCTGCAGGGAAGCACTAAACGAGAGAGGAGGTACTGTTGTACAAGTCAAACGTACTGGGGGCCCTATGCTTCTCGATTGCTAGTCCAGTCAACTTTTCTAGTGGCACAGCTCGTCTCAACTGCTACAGCAGTCTGCAGAAGGGAAAGGGTTAAGCATACACTTATAGGCTAGTACTGTGGACTAACTCCTCATTCGACTGATACATAAAATGTATGTGTCACTAAAAATAAATAATGACTAGAGCTTCTAAGCTTTTACAATTGAAGGGGTCGGGGCAAAAGCTTCTTATACATGACAAGAGTAAAACATTCAACATCATAGCACTACAAGAGACACACACCACTCCAGGTAAGCAAATCTCCATGTACGGCTATAATTCTTACTATAAAGACTTCACGCTGGGTAGTAGGGCTTGTGGCGTTGTCGGTATTTTTGTTAAAGACTGTATCTTTAGTGAACCTTTGAGGTTATTCAGCACAGTCCAAGCAGTAGCTGTTACTGCCCACATTCCGTTCAAGGTTATTATCTGCTCTATTTATCTACCTCCAGGTGAGCCCATTGATTCACAAGCACTACAGAATCTTATAGGACAATTACCGACTCCCATGCTCCTCCTTGGAGATATAAATTCCGAAAGCACAATGTGGAGAGCAAAAACAACTAATGCACGTGGTAAAATAATACAAACCATTTTTGAACAAAACGACCTTATTCCCCTCAACACTAACTCACCAACACATCTCTACCCCCGTACTGGAACTTACACAAATATTGATGTATCTGCTTGCTCGCCATCAATATATACTCGTTTTTCATGGGATGTTAGTAAAGATTCATTTGGCAGTGACCACTTCCCAATATTCATAACCCCCAATACAATACCCCAAAATTTCCAAAATTTGCCTCGTTTTAATGTCAAAAAAGCCGACTGGGATAAATTTCAAAATTCATTTTTAGAGCATCTTGGAAATACTTCTAACCCTAACATAGATAAATTCTCGGAACTAATTACTATAGCAGCAGAGGCATCAATGACCAAAACACCTACGACTTACAAAAAACGTCCAGTTCCGTGGTGGAATGATGCGTGTAAGAAAGCAATAGCCGAGCGAAGAAAGGCGCTTCAATCGTTTAATAACAATCCATGCCTTGAATTTTTACAAGAATACAAGCGTAAAAAAGCTAAAGCCCAATACACAATAAAAACCAGCAAAAAGAATTGCTGGATTGATTTTGTAGCATCTATTAGTAGAGATACACCCCCTAAAATAATTTGGTCAATGATAAAAAAAATTACTCATAAAAAGTATAAGCCACCAATTGCGGCATTAATGAGTAACAACACATTACATACTTCACCCGAAACAATATGTAATATTTTTGGAAATCATTTCAGCGAAATATCAAGCAACGATAGGTTATCATTAGCATCTCTAACAGAGAAAAAGAATCTAGAAAAAAACCCAATCTTCAAATCCCCGAACACTAAACACCCACTAAATGAGCCATTGACTATCACCGAGTTAAAATACGTCCTCTCTCACGTTAAATGTACAGCACCGGGACAAGATGGAATCTGCTATAAGATGCTTAAAAACCTTACCAACCAAGGGCTCACCGTCTTGTTGAAACTGTATAATGATGCCTTCAAAACAGGGAATTATCCTCAGGCTTGGAAAGAGGCTATAGTTATTAAAAAACCCAACAAGGACAGCAAATCCCCTGATAGTTATAGGCCAATAGCTCTAACAAAATGTATCTTTAAGCTTTTCGAAAGGATGTTGAACAAGAGATTATTGTGGTTCATTGAGAAAAATCAACTTCTTTCAGAATATCAGTGTGGTTTCAGACCGAATCATTCGACGATGGACCACATTGTTACTCTCGAAAATGAAATACTTAATGCCTTTCTTTGTAAGGAACCTGTTATAGCAGTGTCCTTTGACATCAAAAAGGCTTATGATACTGTTTGGCGCCGAGCTATTCTGTCGAAACTAGTGGAATGGAATATTCAGGGACATTTCTTCAATTTTGTTCTGGATTTCCTTTCCAATAGAACATTTCGGGTCAAAGTTGGTGCATCGCTTTCTAACTCTTTTCCCCAAGAAAATGGAGTGCCTCAGGGAAGTGTAATCAGCACTACACTTGTTTAACATTGCTATGGATACCACCCACAAGCACATTGCCCCTCCTGTGAAGTACTGCCTGTATGTTGACGATTTGCTCATATATATAAGAACCAACAATTTACCACAAGGCGCATTATTACTACAAGATGCTATCAATAATCTTGAAAAATGGAGTGTAACTTACGGACTACATTTCTCAACACAAAAAACAGAAAGTATAATATTTACAAAGAAAAGACGAACACCTCCAATACAATTGACATTAAACAATACACCTATTAGTTTTCTTAATAACATTAAATTTTTAGGACTGATTTTTGATCATAAGTTAACCTGGGTACCCCACCTCAAAAGTCTTGTTGATAAATGTAAAAAGTCTTTACATCTATTGAGGATTCTTTGCAACACAAAGTGGGGTGGTGATAGAAGTGTTATGCCAACACTATACAGAACATATACCAGGTCTCTACTGGACTATGGAAGTGTTGCATACTCATCTGCCAAGCCCAGTGTACTGAAAATACTAGACCCTATCCACACTACTGGTATACGAATAGCTACAGGAGCCTTTAGATCAAGCCCAGCCGCAAGCCTTTTCGCCGAGATCGAAGAACCACCATTGGAGTACAGACGTATGATAAACTGTTTAAAATTTAACTTAAAAATGAAATATTTAAATAGTCAATGCGTCCCACAATCCCTAGCAAGTGATGTTAGTGAAAAATACCAAAGAAATCCATCTAGGCAACGACCTCTCCAAGTTAGAGCACTTACTCATTCAACTCTGTAATTCACAACACAACACCCTTTCTTAAAACTCCTTCCACGTACACACCATGGACCCTTCAAAACAAAATTTTACCTAATCCTGACAAAATACAAAAAATCTAACCCCACATCATCACTTTTATACAAAACCATATTCAAGACATTTCTATTAAATAACTCTGACACTTCATTCATTTACACTGACGGCTCAAAAACTAATGAAGGTACCGGTGCAGCGGCAGTAGTTGGGAACCAAAATATAATGGCAAAGCTACCAAAAATAACAAGCATCTGCTCAGCTGAACTGCAAGCTATCTTACTCGCTTTGGAACATACAGATGACCTAAATACTGACAGAATAACAATATGTACAGACTCAATAAGTGCATTACATTCATTACAGAACATTTACAGCCATAACCCAATAGTTAAACAAATCCTAGAACAAATACACAACATAAATAAACAAGTCACTATTTACTGGCTCCCAGGACATGTTGGTATTAAAGAGAGCAGATGACACCCTTGCAAAGACAGCTACAACTAGAGGCAACATCGACAAACAAGACGTTTTATATCAAGACATGCAAGCCAAGAAGTTTATCCTTCAAAAATGGCAGCGATCTTGGTACGAAACAACAGAAAACAAACTGAGGGAAATTAAAAGCACAATTTGTGAATGGCCTTGGAGCCAGAGAGGCACAAGAAGGGAAGAAATTATTCTTTGTCGACTAAGAATAGGACACTCTCGACTTACTCACTCACACCATATGACGAAACAAGACACACCTATCTGCCAATATTGCAACATAAACCTGACTATAAAACACTTACTAACGGAATGCAGACTAAGACAAAACTTTGACATGCCTGATAACTTGACTGACTTACTCAGGGACGAGAGCCAATATATAGAAAACATATTAGACTTTTTGAAACAAACCAGACTATATGACAAACTCTAAATGAAATTAAATCCTCAATGTAATCCCCAAAATAGCTAATTAATTATAATGGACTGCTTGGAAAACTAATATGTACCCATATATATATACTGTTTCTTTTTTTTTTTTTTTTTTTTTTTTTTAAGAAGTTTGTTAATTAAAAGTAGGTAGTTTAGTTTAACATTGTAAAAATTAAAATTGTTAACTTAATTATGTATATGAAATATAACCTTGCGTTAATATTGTAAATAGGTAAATCGTTAAGTTAATTATAAATATGAGCTCTATACTGTGTATGTTATAGTCAATTTATAGTCTATTTCTGTAAAACCATTTAATAGATCTATCAGCTATCAATGTAAATCGTACCCAGATGTAAAGCTCTTGTCGCCAAAGTGTAAAGCTCTTGTCGCTCAATAAATAAATAAATTATGAGTGACTATCAGTCTATGGTGCAAATGCTACTAAAATACGACAACAAGCTCTGTATGCTACTTAATCTTGTTGCTCCTAACCATTTCAACTGATAATCCCACATAATAGCCAATGAATAGCAGATATGTTAAGTTTTGTTAAAAATGCTGCTTGTAGTTTTGGTAACTACAGTGGGTAGCAAAAGTTTTCATACACTCACCAAATTCGTTTTAAAATGCTTTCTCTTATTCTCTTTTTAAAAGAAATTTTTTTTTTAACGATAGCATAATATAACATATTTAGTAATTGAAAACAATAAAATCTGGATAATATATATTTATTTACTATGCAAAAAGAAAAAAGATCCAATTGAACCCTAGTAAAAGTTTTCATACAGCTTGGAATTACGTCTTTTAATCCCTTATCTTGAGCATTGAGATGCAAGAATCAACTAGTTTTTAATCCTTCCTCTTTCTGAAATTTCATCTGAAGACCTTTTAGTTCTGAGACAGTGTCTTAGATTTATAACGGCCCGGTGCAAAGTTAACACTTCTGTTGAACTGGGGTTAAGAGTGGTTTACCTCAGAGAACTGGGGCACTAATACACAAAATCAGTGCAGTGACCAAAATCCCCTTTTCAACAGTCCAGTTTATCATTCAGTGCTATAAATATGATGAAAGATTGGACAATAAGGCCCAATCAGGACGGCCAAGAATTTTCTTAGAGAGTGCTGAGAGGCTTATTGTACGTAAAATTAAAGCTTATCCCGAAACGCCAGCCACAGAATTAACGAATGAAATGAATATACAGCTGGGAACATCAGCTGAGCCAGATACCATCCGACGAATCCTGAAAAGAAATGGATTTAAGGCCAGGGTAAGTCGGAAAAATAAAATATGCAGAATACAATTTTATAAAGACTATTTGCAAAAGCTTCCAGACTTCGGGAATGACGTTATTTTTGTAGATGAGAGCAAGTATAACATTAAAGGACCAGACGGATGAACACTGGTATGTCAGAAACCTGGAAGAGCCCTAGACGATAAGAATTTGACAGGGACTGTAAAACACGCTGTTGGCAGTGTGATGTTCTGGGGCTGTATGTCAGCTGGCGGGGTCGGTAATTTGGTTTTTATTGACAGGATTATGGACTCATGGAAATATATTGATATTTTAAGGGTTCAATTTAAAAGTTAGTGCTGCTAAACTGGGAATAGAACACACTTTTAAGTTTTATCAAGACAATGACCCTAAGTATAAAGCAATGCTGGATCGAGAATGGCTTTTATGTAATTGTCCTAAAGACTTGGAAACACCTCCCCAGAGACCCTGACTTGAACCCCATTGAGCATTTTTGGACCCACCTTGGTCGCCAATTGAAAAAACACCACATTAATAATGTTACTCATCTCAAAACTAAATTAAAAGAAGAATGGACCAATATTTCCTCGGAAGTGACGACCAAATGGTAGAATCCATGCCATGGCAGCTGAGAGCAGTACAGAAGAGTTATTTTCCAAATAGTATAAGAAATGTAGTTCCAAAATGTATGAAAACTTTGGCTACATATATTTTTAAATTATATTATTTGTTACACTGTTCAATATATATCAATAATGTTTTTGAGTTGTTTTGATGAAAATATGGTTTAATAAATGTTTACAAGAAATATATTCTTGTCTTTAAATATTAGCATTGATTTGGAAAAGAAAACTGTATATTTTTCTCAAATTATTTTGGTGTATGTAAACTTTTGCTGTCCACTGTATATTGCACCGACCCTTTCAATTAACAACTCATCAAGTGTCATTTTTAACCACTTGGACAGAGTTAATAGCCTATATTACTGCTGTACGACCTTTAAACTGTGATCTGGAGGCACGATGGCTGTAAGTGTATGACATAAGCACTCTGTACTCAGGGTGGTGGGTTCAATTCCCACAAGGGGTTATGGCTTTTCTTTCAAAAAAAGGAAAAGTTTACAACCACTTATTGCCTAGAAAAGAGAGATAAAATACAGGTAACCTGTTTGAAAAATCTGTTTTATTTATGAAAGGATCTTAAAATTGGAATACAAAATAAAAACCCAATTTAATATTACAATGAAAGTAAAATTTCTTTAAACAAAATTTGAAATATTTATTCAATCTTTGACATCCACTTATAAATAACTTAGATTTTTGGGACAGTTATATTCAGGTTACAACCCTATCCTTTTTTCAAAAGAAAAACCACTACCCTAGCAGAAATCAAACCTTGACCTTAGGTTTTGGCACTCATAGCCTTCAAGCCTCCAACTCTTAAATACATTTGTTTCCTTAAACTCTGTGTGTGAGTATGAGTTATTATTGATTAAATGTCAATAACTTATAAGAATTTACCATGAAACATTTAGGATTAATTATTTAAGAAAAAAAAATAGAAATATGAAAGTAAAATGTTCAATATAAATAGAGAGTAATCACCTTTCTAAGGAAAATACTTTATGACTTCAAAAATTTAAAAGATAATGAAACACTATTAATGAATAATATAACGACAAGGCAAAGATTTCTAATTCTAAATAATAAAAGGTTTCTATTGCTGCAATGTTTGTGAGTATCCCAATCAATATTCATTATTACAAAAAAAATTTACTACTGAAGAACAATAGCCACATTATTCAATAATTCTTGACAAAATAAATTCATTAAAAAATATTAAGCCTGTAAATGTAAATGCACAATGAATTTGAAACAATGTCATAATTTCAAGGTAACTAGGCAAGTTCATTACAGAGTAATGTGTTGCCTTATAGTCGTCATAAAGATCAAATAATATCAGAATATAATATATATGTGTATTTAGTATATAAATTCAAAAATATAACTTGCCAGAAGTTACCCACTAGATGAGCTTTTATAATGTCTATATTCACTTAGTTCCTACACAGTTTCAAATGTAAAATCTGATTTTGTTACTATACCTTAGTGTCAACATCAGCAAGGCAGTCTTTTCTGAATTGGTCAAAAATCCCCTGGGATTTTAATTTTGAAACAATCCGGTCTACCAGTTCTGCATCTACAGGAGGATAAGATGGAAACGTCTCGAAAGGCATTTTGGCAGCACTAAAATTAAAGATAAAACCAAAACATTTCAGACACGAAATCACAATCTGAATATTCAAGATGAATGATACAAGAGCCCTAAGAACATTGTTTTCAAGCTCTTATTGCCTCCCTTCAAAAGATACGAAGAAACACTATTTGGCTTCCGAAGTTATACGATGATACCCGAATGAGCCTACGAGCCTACTTAATGTTACATCATGAAATTCAAAATTTATAGCAAATTTTACAAGAGGCATAATTAAAAATTGTAAAATTATGGCTTGGATAAACTAATAATTATCTATAATTATTTAGCTCGATTCTTGACAGGAATGATTTTTTTAAATTTATTCCTTTTGTAAATGTCCCTAAAAAGATATTCATATGAAATTAAAAACCTATCATAACTAAATAACAGAATTTCGCACTTACGCGGATACATGGTTGAAATATTGTAGAAACTAAATCTTAATCACAAACCGAATCTTAAACATGTATTAAAATGTTTTTTATTAATAGATTCAAATTCCTTCCTTTTCAGTAAAACATTTGCTTCCACCAAAAATGTTTGTCTGTCCTTCTCACAAGATTTGTATCTATTATAGCTAAAAGTGAACCAATCAAAAAGAAAGCCGAAGCACAGGTAGTAAATATAAAAATATTTGTGTTGAATAAATCGTGGAAGGTTCTTGAAGCTGAAGGCTGTAATGTTTTATTATTTAAAATTCTCCTGAAGAGGCATCAAAACGACCAGAAACATGTGGAGCAAAGTGAAGGAGTGGTAATTGAAATTCGACCTTCTGCTAATTAAATATATTGTGAGTAATAGGACCACCATCTTATACTATAAAATAATATAATAATTAAGTAAACTAGAACACACAAAAAATCAAAGAATACAGGTAAAACAAAAGTACACATATATACGATTATTTATTTAAATGTTAACGTCCATTTATTATTGACAACGTATTGTCAATCGCTGGCAAGACTTGTTAAGTTTAAAGATGAATTTAAGTCATAATATATTGTTTTATTACCTGACGATTTACTTTCTGGCTCATATACATTTCGGATGGCATAAACAGTCGTTACAGATACTCTACACCAGCTTATAAAGCTACGATGTAGGAGTGAAACTCATTATTCCATCACCATGAGCACCATGAGCGTCTCATAAGCAGTTAGCCCAACCACTTTTGTTAATTGATCTTATACCTTGCCATAGTCTGCAACCCAGGGCCGCCACATCTCAGAGCCGGGCCCGGGACGAGATCACGGGCCCCCACTTCTCAGAGCCAGAATGAAAATTCTAGTACTTTGCTATAGGACTTTGGACATTTTAAATTATTTTTATCTTCAGTTTTGAGCAAAATGAGAATAAAAACCGACAATCGGTGCTGCAAAGGTCACTTTCGGTACTTTTTCCAATTAGCGAGGATCGGCCCGGGCCCCCACGGTGCCCGGGCCCGGGACAACTGTACCCGGTTGTCCCCCCCCCCCTTGTGGCGGCCCTGCTGCAACCGAAGGCTAGGAACAGACGTGTCGGGCGAACGTCCGGCCTTGCGATATTATTCGTCTCAGAACACAAGACCCTTGCGATCACCAGGCCAGGCGTCACCATTCCCATGTAGTGCTCCCCTTATGGATAACCTTCTCTGCTATTATTAGTTCAGATGTAGACACTAAATGGCCGGCAGAAAGCTGTGATCGTTTGCTTTTACACAGGCGGCGAAGAAAACGGCCGGGTGTTACTTCTTCACTTGCCTCAACTAATACTAAAGACACGCACGGCAAACTGATTTTGGATCTATCCTTTTACATTATTTTATCATCATATAATTATTGTTTCGTTAAAAATTCAGAATTTCACATGTGTTAAGATTCTTTCTGACTACAACCCATTTTGTCACACGCCATTAACTAGGCTTAAGCAATTGTTATTCATTTTTATGAGTAATTCTCGGGGAGTCGTGCAGATTAATAATTCCCACAATCACAAGCAACCAAACCTTATTATTATTATTATTATTAACACCAGCTCCTGTGCCAGATTCGGTTTTTGAGCCGTCTGTGTAACAAAACCGATCCACCCGGCTTGGTGTTAATTTGTGCTCCAGCGCTGCTTCCCTCGGCTTGATCACAGTTGTAAAGTTTGAGGTGAAGGAGTGCTGGTCCTGAAAGTCCGATGGCATGCAGAGAATAGGGTCCTGCCAGTTCCTTCGGATAATCGCACAGTGAGCCCCTAGGGTTGGGCAAGGTTCATGCCCTAAAATAGCGAATCTGTACGCTGAGCATCTAGCTATCTCTTCGATATGTATCTCTACTGGTTTAAGGTCGAGTAGAATCTCCATAGCTCCTGTCGGTGTAGAGCCCATTGCTCCCGTAATCATCAGGCAAGCCAGCCTTTGTGGGGAGCACAGAGTCTTCTTAACACTGTCAGTGCCGCATCGATGCCACCACACTACTGCACTGTAAGTGATGATAGGCCTCACAATCATTGTGTAAATCCAGTGCATACCTTTAGGGGTAATGCCCCAATTATTCCCCACTACCCTCCGGCAGGCCCACAAGGTTTTTGTGGCTCTACCTGCTATCTTGCGGATATGCTCCTGCCAGTTAAGCCTTGAGTCCAGGGTAACACCCAAGTACTTAACTGTCTTGGAAAAGCTTAAGTTATGGCCTGACAGGCTCGGTGTGCCCAGTCCATCCAGTTTCCTCTTCAAAGTAAAAGGCACCACAGTAATTTTCTGTGGATTAATCCTAAGGTTCCTCTCCTGGCACCACTTGTCCACCGAAGACAGTGCCGTGTCCAGCAGTTCACTCACAGTTGATTGCACCTTACCAACCACCGTAATTACCAGATCATCTGCATAAGCCTGTGCTGAGAAGCCCTGATTCTTCAGCCTCGTCAGCAGTGTGTCCACCACTAGACACCACAGGAGGGGTGACAGGACACCCCCCTGGGGACATCCTGTCCTAGGTACAATGCTCTTACTGTAGGTCCCCTCCGTCAGCCTAACCAAACCTTACATTGCCGAGAAAGCCATTAGGGAAGTTTGAGGAATAATTTATTTTTGTGAAAATAAGAAATTGGAAATCGTATTAAATTGTCGTCTTACTTTTTGTTGACAAAGGACGATAATAAAAAAATAAATAATTTTATGTTTATTCTACAGATTGGCAGAAACTTTAATAGGTAAAAAAACTTTCTTTTTTTTAATATATTTCAGTAGTTTATGTAAGTCAACAGTTGTTTGGATTAATTATAATTCAATTGGTTGGTTCTAGAAAAGAGATTAACAATGTTTAGTTTTCATATGTTTTACCCACATTTTTTTCAGAATTAAACAAAAATTAGATGTTCAGCTCATGTTGGTTTAGTTGCTATTGTTCTACCTCTTTCCGTTAACTCGGGGTCTTCCGAATGATCGATTGTTCTTTCGATAAATCTACAACTGCAGCTGTCCTATAGACCCTAAATTCGGGTCCCAAAATGTTTAGGCAAAGTTTAAAATTACCTGCCAGTGTTATCAGAAAGGTAACGACTCTATCATTTATACCATTCTTTATGAGGAAAACTGACGATTTGTTTTATTTCCCATCTCAATCGTATTTTCTTACAAAATGTACCGGTTCTATTTTATTTATTAATTCTCGTAATATTTACCTAAGAAAGAAGAACTATATCGTTGTAGAGTGTTTTTTTTTTTTTTTTTAAATTAAACTAATTTTTAATTTTCAGTATCCTTTATTTTGGGAAAAACACTATTTCATTAGACTTTACCAGACTTCATCTATTAGATGTAGGAAGCAAATCGAAGGAGAAAAGCAAGAATGCCCAAATGAGTAAGAATGTTTTCTTTATTATTCATTCAGAAGTGACCAATTTTCTTTTTCTATTGATGTTGATTCAATTTGGAATTGCAGGAGATCTGGCCGTGGTCTCTATTACACTTTGGGCGCAGTACTTATTGGGACAGGTGCAGTAGTAGTGTATGCAAAACATGATGATGAATTCAGAAAGTGGCTCCGAGATAACGTCCCAGGTTCTGATGAGTTCATATCATTTGTCTCTGCCGAAGAAACATCTCCTGTAGATTTTTTGTTACGATGGATTGCAGACACCGCTGCACTGTGAGTTTAGTAACTGCTTCGAAAGATGTGAGACTATCTATCTTGTTGACTGGCTATAATTGGTATTTCTTTTAGTGTGACAAACGAGATCACCACCATGGTCACTGGAAAAAAATCAAGCATGAAAGACCTTCCCCCGTGTGATGAAAAACAGGAACCCTATGTCCGTAAGTATGTTGTCAGTATATGTTAAATGACCAATATTTCTGATATGATTGCATCCTTGTAATTTTTTTAAATCATATGTTAATTTATTAGGAATCTGTATTTCTAATCCACTAGTAAAATTATTTAATAATACATATTAAGAAATATTATAGGGAGAAAATAAATTTGTGGTAAATGTTGAGCATTATCCCCCCCCCCCCCTATTCTGTATTAAAAAACTACATAGAATAAATTGAGCTCTTGCATTGCTTGGAATAATTTATTAACCAACCCCCTTAATAAATTTTTATGTCTAAATTCATTTATTTCTTTTGTGAAACTAGAAAAAGCAAGGGCAAGCAAAAATTACAGACTTAATTATTTTTAACACCATTTGAAAGCAATTATTTTGTTTTCAAATGGAAGGGAATGTGATATCTTCACATATTCAATCACTTGTTAAATATACTATTTGATTTATTTTTATTTTTTTAATTATTATTTGGATATAAACCTATACCTAAATGTTTTCTTGATGTTAATATTCTTGTAGCTTATTGCTATTATTTATTTTGCCACATTGATTACAATGTGATGTAGTAATTAAATTAACCACCCCCCCCCCCCTTCATAACTGCGTTTTTGACATTTGATTGAATTTATTTATTTATTTATTTTTCTTTTTATTTATAATAATTTATTTATTCAATTTGTTTGTTTGCTATAAGTGTGAAGTTTTGTTTAATCTAGGGAGCATAAACCTTGGGAGAGTAATTTTACACATTTTTATTAAATATTATAAATAATATTTATGAAGAATGTTTCTGTTTCTTTGTTATAAATTATTTTTTGTTAGTTTATTGTCTAGTAATTTACATTGTGTTTTAGAAAAGTTAATATTTAATATTGGTTTAAAGAAATATTATAGTACAAAATATTTACTAACTTTTTTTTAAATCAATTCCTGAAATTTTAAATATTTAAGTCCTCATCGATTTAATATTGACTCAATAAAAAATAAACCTTATTAAGAAGAATAATTTGTATAAAAATGTTTCAAATTAATCCCAATAACCATATTCACTATTTTTTAATGCCTTTAGTTCAAAATATTGATAAAATAATATCTATTTATTATTTTATTAGCCTTGTGAACAACACAGTACACATGTTGAACAAAATGTTCATAAACTGTAAAAATTCCCACCTACATTTTTTCAGGCATCTATCTTACTAAATTAGATTCTTATAATTTTGAAGGTCACATAAAAATAGAGAGTGAAATATTATACTAAAGCTATTAAAATTATACAACATCAAATATATTGTCATTTCTTCTAAATTTAATTCTATGGAAATTGTCCTATTTCATAATAGTGCATGAAGTCAATTCCTGATAATGTTCTGATAGTTCTCCTTAATAAGAAATGTTTAATCAATTTATGATGTTATCATTGTTTCTTAGTTCATTGATTTATATACCAATGAAAGCATTATACTGAGTAGGAGTATAAATCTCACCATTGCACTTATATGCCCTCATTTGGAATTATTCAACATTTTACTGTTTTCTTCTATCTATTTGATCTTTTTCATTATTAAGGCACTAAAGAATGATTGTTTATTTCAATATTCATGAAAATTCAATATTGATGAGACTTGAAGAAAGAAAATCAACTTTATTTTAAGTTGCAACCAGTGAGTGTAATATCGCTTGTTCCCTTGATTGGAAAATATTGCTCATTCCAATTCTTTTACCAATTAATTGCCAATCAGGGCAAAGAGAATATTGATATGTAGCTCAGAAAATATTGCCTGTTCCCTTGATAGGAAAATATTACTCATCCCAATTCTTACCCACTAATCGCCAATCAGGGCAAACAATATTGATATGTACCACAGAGAATATCGCTTGTCCCTTGATTGGAAAATATTACTCATCCCAGTTCTTTTACCCACTCATTGCTAGTCAGGGCAAAGAGAGTATTGATATGTATATAGTCTGTTTCTTTGATTGGGATAAATCACCCTTCTCAATGTTATTTCTCACCAATCACCAATTACGCCATAGAGAATTGTAATCTTTACATAGTCGGCGCACTTGATTGGTAATGATTGCTGTATTCACTTGTCTTGAATGTTTTACTATCTTCACTATCAACATGTGCTTTGTAATTGTATGCACATTTTCAGCATGATGAGTAATTTCATGGGAGCCAACTAAAAATTGCTTGCATATATATATATATATATATATATATATATATATATATATATATATATATATATATATATATATACCTTTACAAGTGTGTGTTTTTATTAATTTGATTTGTATTTTTTAATTTTGATTGTTTTGTTTTTTAATTAATTGCTATTTGCTTCATCACAGCTCCTAAGCCAGTGTTAGCTACAATTCCACCTCCTCCTCCTCCGAAGTTCGATGAAACACGAACACTAATTCATAAGGATGATGAAGTGAAGATCGAACAAAAATGTATGTGCACTCTTTAGACTCAATTTTTAATTTCAATTATTTCATTTCATCTATTCAAATAAGTAAGATTTAAATTTTCCTCCGTTTTTATTTTAAATTTTTGTGCTTCATTTAGAAAACTTTAAAAACCTTCATCCTGATGATAATGCTAAGGTACCATTAAAAAAAAAACAAAAACAAATATTATAATTGGGAATAGAATGAGTACAAAAATAAAAACTCGTTTCGCAATTTTTTCCAAAACAAAGCAATAAAGAGCAAAAATCTTAAAGACTTTTGTCTTAATTTTTGGTCCCCTACACACTCCTGTATTTTTGCCATTTAAATTTGGGACACCCTGTAAATCGGCAGACTCGCAGAAGTCGCTGTCTCATAAAAATCAAAGGTTGACTTTTTCTTCCAGAAGTCAACCGCATTCAACATTATAAGTTGTAAATCAGCGAGGGCTGCTGGAAAAACCAACAGTACCAAGAAAATGTCTCACTCCCAATTTCCGTTGGAGCCATCTGCACCAGCAGTGACATGGTCTTCCTCGACTTCTATGCACGCCATATACAGACACAAGCACGTATACAGCTGAACTAGAAGCCATAAAACTGGGACTGAACAGCCTACCAGACACAGAACATAAAAACGTTGTCATATGCACGGACTCACTCAGTTCATTACAATCCCTTCATGACTGCTACAGTACACACCCCATAGTATGTGACATTGTTGAAGCTATATATCACACCAATAAACACTTCACAATGTACTGGTTACCCGGCCACGAAGACATCAGACAGAGTACCAGACGTACATTACATGACATACCAGGATCTTCAAGCCGCATCTAAGAGATATGTAACAGATAAATGGCAAGAATCCTGGTATAACTTGACTGACAACAAGCTTCGAGAAATCAAGCACACTGTACACGAATGGTCATCGAGTAAAAGATCAAATAGACGGGAAGAAGTGGTTTTATGCCGTCTAAGGATTGGCCATTCACGTCTGACACACTCCTACATTATGACAAGACAGGACAGACCGACATGAACGTTCTGCAACACTCACCTATCAATAAAACACATACTGACAGAGTGTACACTCAGGACAAAATTGAAATTACCCAACTCCTTGACCGACTTACTAAACGATGGTAGCCAGTACATTGATGACCTTATGAAATACCTAAAACATGCAAATTTTTACAACAATTTTTAAAAAAGAAAGAATAATCAAAGCACTTTAGTGAAAGTGATTTTTCGTTAATTGACCCAACAAAAAGGTACTTCCTTTTGTTGGGTCAATGGAACAGAACACTATACATTCATGGACACAACATACTTATTGACATTTTAACATGGAAACATAAGAAGAATTATTACCAGAGAAGATTTTACGGAAAAAGGTTTCGTTTTATCATCAATTGAAGACCAAACTAAAATAAATAATTAAAAAAATAAATAAATATACACCATATGCACTCTAAGGGTTAAAGACATTTGTTGTGAATGTTCAAAATGTGCTAGTTGCTTATGTCTATTAGTATGATGGGTACGCGTCTGTAAGGGAGCCCTGAACATGGTGATAATTTAACACTTGTGTTTTTATTTTATTTCTTTTAAATAACAATGTTGATAAGTCTCCGTCTATACAATGTCTGTCAATTGTTATTATTGTTGGTTGGATGAAGTTTGAAAAGATGCAAAAATATATATTTGTTCCTACAAATTCGTAATAATTTAACTAAATCAATAAAAAGCTTAGTTGCAGCTCATTTTCGAATATCCTTTAACAATAATTTTATAACGCAACACCATAATGGGCTATTTAAGTAATTTTAGGCCAATTGAAACGAACAAAGCATCTAATTGATTTTAAAATGATTATAGTTTTCCCCCAAAAACGCAATAAAATTTAATAAAAATAATTAAATTTAAAAAAATGCTCCTTTTTCAACTTATTTAAATTTGAATGTCCATTTTTACAGATTATCTGTAAATTTATATATAAAATATATATAGAAAAGCTACTCTTTATAGCTTTATTGTATTACTATGGACGTGGCCCTACCTATGGAAGGTCTTCCCTAATTAAGGCTAAATTTATGTATATAATTAGTTGCTCCTGAAGAGGCGCCAATGGAAGCGAAACATATTTAGTAATAAGTAAAGGATATTATGAGAAGTTGGCATGTTTATATATGCACGACCTTCCACCAATTAAAGTAATATAATGATATTTTTATATAAGCAAATCTATAATTTTTATAATATATATATATATATATATATATATATATATATATATATATATATATATTTAAATGTGTGCTAATCATACTTTCAGCTACTACAGCTCCTGTGAAAGAGCAGCTGAGTGAAGCTTTGAGGCCTACAAATCTGAAACAGCTTGAAGATGCTATTAATGATGCTGCCAAAATTGCTATTGCCAGTTTCACAGATGCTATTTGTATACTGAGGGGTAATTGTTATTTCTATTAATTTTTTTTATGCTTTCTAAACAAGTAGTTTTTTTTTTTTTTTTTTTTTTTTTTTTTTTTTTAACGGCGCATCTACATCTTGGCCATTAGCGCCGGGCTATCTACAGGTTGCCACCCTTTTCTAATGCCAACAGAATAACAATACTACTCTAAACAAGTAGTATTGTTATTTTAATGATGTTTTCATCTGAAGTTATTGGGAATTGTTAATATTTTATATTTATTTATATTTAATATTTAACTGTCCTTATATCTTGATTTCACTTCAGTTTTCTGTATACAAAACATTGTTTTTCAATGTCAAGTTTGTTGACAAGTAGAATTGAACATGAGACAGTTTTTTCTTGATTGGAGAACAAATTCTTATTTTCATTTATTAATGTTTTATTGAGACTTAATTTAACTATTGTTAATACAAATTAAAATATTAACTGTAATGCTGTTGCTTTTAGACCATGCGGAAGACATATACCAGCTTGTAGAGAACTCAGTTGAAAATGTTGATCCAAAAATATGGCCAAAAATCAAGAGGAAAGCAGAGGAGAGGGAAAAAATTACTGCAACTGCTGAAGCAGCTGCTCAGAAAGCAATGTAATTCAGCTTTTTCTCTTTTGTATTGAAATTGAATGCACTGCATTTTTAATTTCACAACTGAAGTTGTTCATTTCTTTAAAATAGAGATGATTTACCTCTCTCCTTTAAAAATTTTTATATTGATTACTTGGTTGAAACAAGTAAAATTTATGACGACTACTGAAATGTTGAAATAAAGGAAGGCGGATGCTAATGACCTTAGCAGTCTATGTATTGAGAGAAAAAAATAAAGGTAGGCATCAAACAGGAGAATCTCCCCATCACCGACCATATTTTAATTCAGCGCATGGTTATTTGTAATGTAGTAGTTTCTTTGCTAAGTGTAGGGATGCTGACAAAATACAAAGCAGTACAAATATATGATTTACACGTTTTCATATCAACTATATTCACATAATAGTTTGTATCATTATCTGTGAAAAAATATAATTTGCTATTTTAATATATAAATATGCTTTAGAATGCTTTTAACCATAAAACAACAAACAGTCATATGGGACGGGTAGTTGGACAGGTGGGAAGTTTGGTCTAGAACTACTAACCCCATAAAAAAAAAGCATTAGCACAAAGGTACCCATTAATAAATTATTTAAAGCCTGGATTGGCCTAGGGATGGTCAGGGAGGCTGAATCCAACTCACGAACGATGGCACCAGAAGATAAAAATCTTTAGTGCTTGCTCGGGATTTGATCTCAGATCCTCCAGCATATTAGTCCAATGCTCTACCACTGAGCTAACCTCGCCCCCACTAATCCGGTAACTCTGAGATAAGATCGTGGCATTGGCAGCCTCCTCACTCCTTCTCTACCATCGTTCCTTTCTTAATGTTGTATAAACAAAATATATTCCATCCTCCTTTTTGATGCGAACGTTGTACTCACCACTGGAGGTGTTTTTTTGTGTAAACAGTTTTTATTTAAAACTTTTTTGTGTTTTCCCTGCTCTTCATTCTTCCGAAACCAGCCTAATTTCATTGCCACTGACCACTTAAGATGATTTTGAAGATTATGGCCTAGCCATGTTAAATAAAATGGAAAAGTTTGAAAAAAGAGACACAAATAGAACTGCACTGATCGTGAGCACACTTTAAACTGACCAGTGTTGCTAGGAAAAACTTGTGAGACCCCAAAACAGGTAAAATAACTTCGTATTAACAATGGAATAGACAATAGACCTTCCTTGGTACTCCCCTTGGACCATTAATTAAAAAATAATCATTTGAAACGTTCAAAAGCTAGAGTTTTCTTTTAGCTAAATCCTAACTATTTCTTGACTTCTTAAAAATTATCATATATTGCTTCAAAATATATTTATATGAATCTATGTGATTGTCCTTATCATCAGAATGTTTATTAGAGGTATTAAAGGCAGTTAAGCTGTTTAGAGAATACAAAGAATAGAATTTTGTTGGGTTTCGGCTGTGAAGAAAACTCAATAGCTTATTCGTACTATAAATAACAGCTATAAATTACAAATTTATTTCATCTCATGTAATTTTTTAAAGTAAATAATTTTGTTGAAAATTAATAAAGGAAGCCTGAATGGCATTAAAAATTCTGCATTAACACTGTATATATTTTTTACAAAATGTTTATTCTTTATTACAAAAAAGATATTCTTTAGCAAGTGTTTGATGCTTGTTATTTTTTTGTTTCTCATTTTTTATTAATATTTACTATTCTTAAATTTTAGGTCAACAATGAATGAACTGCAGGAACTCCTGAATGATCCAAAATTTCCTGGGTCGGAAGAAACCAAGCAAAACGTCAAAAGAAATATTCGGAGAATTGTAGAATCTGTTGATGACGCTAAGAAAACCTTTGAACAAGAGCAGAAAAGAGTTGCTGTAACTGATAGATATTGGACCAGAGTTCAGGAAGCCAGGAGACATTTCTCTGTAATACATTCAGTCAAATATAAAATTTATTATTTTGGTTAACAATCAACCAGTTCCTAATTAAAAAAAAAAAAAAAAAAAAAAAACAAAAAAAAAAAAACCAAACTGTTAAAAAACTAGACAATACATACTATGTTATACAGTTTTCCTATATTATAAGAAAACTGTTTTCAATTGCAGACTATTGCAATTAATAAAAAAAAAAAAATTGATTCTTAATTATTATAATTGATGTAACTAAAGGCTGGTGGAGTCAAATCGTTTTGAAGGATTTGCAAAACGTCAACAACCTCCACTGATAAATGCTGGGGCGTTGTCTTCAGTGCTATAACAAAAAAATAATTAAAAGTTCACAAAAACATTAAGTATAAAAAAAAAGTATGAATTAATCTGAACAGAGGGAAGAAGCTTACCCTTCAATGACCACAGGAAATTCCTTGCCGTTGGTTGGCTTCTGACAAGGGAAAGGATGTGGCTGCAGGCTGCAGAAAACATATGTAGCTGTTTGTGTAGGGCATTTTATGGGTATTTTTTTTATTACTTGGTTGTTTTTTTTATATTTTTAACGTTTTTGAGCATTTGTATTAATTGCTTTTGTGTTATAGCACTGAAAATGGGAGCTAGCCTCAAAAGTGCACTGAAGATTAAAAGTTTATTAGTGCAGGTTGTGGACTTTTTTCAAAATCCTTCACTGTCAAATTTTTTTGTGTCAATAAAGACATCTTATTACTTGTATAATGTAACATGTATTAAAATATTTTTTTTCTTTTAAAGGACGAGTTAGAAATTCTTTTCCCCAATGTGAAACTGAGCGAGAAGAAAATAAAATTTGCCGAAGGCGAAGTAGATCTTTTCATATTGTATGCATTCCAGAACATCCTCTTCTACCAGAAAGAGCTAAGTAAACTAGATGTGAGTTTCAATATATCATTGTAATTGTACATTAAAATGATTTACTCTTATGTTAAGAGTATCTTCTTGATATTTCTAGCAATATGTATTATTTTTAGACGCTGGCTAACTTGAGGCTGCAGCAAGCTTTGGAGCATAGTAAATTAGGCGACCCCCAAGCAATCGATGCTGCGATTGAACAAGAAGTAGAGAAGGAGAAGAGAAAAGTTGACCTTGAATTTCAAAAAAGGGTAAGTGAATTCCTTTATTTTATGTGCCTGTTCTAGTGATTTCTGAAGGAATATGGCTATCATGATTGAACTCTTCAAAGGATTTTTTAAAACTTCCTTCAAATGTCTCAAAAATGGCCCTCACTAAAATTGGTGTATATATCGCACTCGAAAATCGGTGTTTTTCAGTTATGACTATGAAAGACATGATAAATATCTCTTCATCAACCATCGAAACTGAATGTACTTTGCTTCAGAGCTTGTACACCAGAGGGCACTTGTGTCACTCTTCCTGTCTCAATGATATTCCCCCTACATAGACAAGATTGTCACATTTTCAGTTGAGTTTTTTGAGCCCCCCTCCAGTGCTGTAGTGGACGGTCCACCGGACTTTTTGAAGTTGCATTCTTAACAGAAGTTTTGTTAAAATATCTTCAAATCTTCTTGATGTGTGAAATGAAATGACTCCCATTGTATATATATATATATATATTGTGGTGATTTATGGATTGCCCCACGTTGGGTCACCAATATGTGGTGATTTTGTGGGGGGGAGAATAAGAAAATTGGATATATTTAAAAGTTAATATAGAAAAAGAAAAGAATAAAAAAGTTATTATTTGAAAAGTTGATTTAGAAAAGTTTATATTATTATATTTTCCTTATATCTCAGGGTTCATTTAATCTATTACCAAACTCACCACATACGGACTTATGAAATATTATTTGAATAATTATTTTAATTTAATAAAAATTCTGAAATAAAAAGCATGAGAAATATATTATTAGTACCACTTCTTACCATCTGTCCTTTTATGTGTGGAGACCATATTATATACCAGGAGATAGGTTCATTATAAATAAAAAAGAGTTGGAAATAATTGACTTATATTGAATAAAGATATAATTTAAGATTTTGCATGGCTGTGATATAAAAAGAATATAAAAAGAAAATTTTGTTTGACTCACATATTTGTATCAATGTTGGGTTATTAAGAAATGTTTAGAACATATTTAAATTATTAACTTATATATTAAAATATAACTATTGGCCATTGTGAAATTTTAGATAGCTTTATGAGTTTAATTAAAGATTGGCAGTGAGTGAGTTATACTCAGCTTGGTTTACGGATGATGTTCTTGAAGTGAAGAGGCAGGCTGCTTGTGGTCGTGTTGAGGAGATGGATGGTCGGCTGCTAGATTCTGGAGTACTGTCTGCCCATCATGTCCAGTTGGTGCTCGGTGTCAGGCTGTGGTGGTACAAAGGGTGCTCTCTCGCCCTTGGCTGGCGTTGAAGTGAGAGTGAGTGCTCTGGCCCTTCGTCGGCGCTGGAGTGAGAGTGAGTGGTGGGGGAAGGCCCTACTTATAGAGGCGTACCCCCACCACACTAAGGGTGTCTGACTTCTGCGTCCTTCCCTGAATTTTTCCTGTCCATGCTTGGAAACACCTCTTTCGTTATCTTCCTGGGAACTTGTATACCTTATCGCTCCTAGCCGAGATATTTGGACTCTTCTATCTACTTAACACTGCCTTTTTGAAAAAATAAACACTGCCAAACTAAACACTGCCAAATGCTATCTCTTTTATTATTCTTTTATTTATTTTATTGATTGACAAATGATAATATTTGTGATGGACTTATAATATATAAGCTAGCCTTTATTTTGAATAGGAATGCTACTCTTTGCTATGCCAGAAACTGACTCTTTCTAGAGCACCCCCCTTTTATATCATTACATTTCGGGTGGGCTCCGGTGTAAAAAAAATTAAAAAACTGCTTAGCAAGTTTTAAATTTTTTTTTTTTTTTTTTTTTTTTTTTTTTTTTTTTTTTTTTTTTTTTTTTTTTTTTTTTTTTTTTTTATTTGGTCTAAAGATTTTGTTTTCCGGCTCAGGGTAGCATTTCTATTCAAATACTGGATACTATTAACAGGTTTCATTTTTAAAAAGTTTAAATTTGTTTTTTAGATGCTCTACATTAAATTATAAATATTCTAAAGTCTTAATAAAAATTATAAATTATGTTTTATAACAAAAAAAAATTACATACAATAATAACATTTACATTTACAACACATGTTGTATGGCTGTATACTTCTTATTCCAATACAAAGTCACTTATCAAAACATAAAAAAATTATTTTTATCTATTTACATATATATTTTTTTTTTTTTATTTTTTTTACTCTTTAATGTTACCCTTAATCCCCTAATTACTAATTTTAATTTCAAATGAACAATATAATATAATTAAAAATATCTACTACGACAACAACAAAAAAAATATAAGTATAGCTCAAAGCTGAGCCTCCCGGGCTCATTTAATCTTAAGTTTTATTATTATTTATTTATTCTTTAATTATATTTTATGTACAATAAGTTTTCTTTTTAAGTTCATTGTGGTTTTTATTCATATTTAATTATTTCACCCAATGCATTTGACATGACTCTAATAATTGTTCAAGAAAGTTTGTTCCCTCACTAGCCCATTTTTTTTTTAAAAAATTGAAATTTTAATATAATAAAATAATTTGTCAATAGTCTATCAGTCCTTGTCGGTGTCAACTTGTTTGTCAGTCACTCCTTCTTACTACATTTCATTTAAAAACTTCTCCTTCCACTTCAATATTTATTAAACTCCTTCCACTTCAATATTTATTAAACTCCTTCCACTTCAATAATTATTATTAATAAGTTTCCCCCCTTTATTATAACATAGTATAATATAATATTTCCCAATTCGTAGATAAGGTACTCCGGCCTCTTCATGGGTCCGTGAGCCTTTAATACGAAACAAATAATGGGTACTCCGGCCTCTTCATGGGTCCGTGAGCCCTCAACATAAAATAATTATTCAATTATTTCAAACAATATTTTCCATAAATAAATTCAATTAGATTTATTTATTTCTCCTACCCTTTACTTCAATTAATTATTTACTCCTACTTCTTCTTTATTTATTATTAACTTTTGAAAAGGTTTTTTCCCTTTAATATTTATAACTGTCCTTGTCAATGTCTGTCTTTATTTTTATTTAAACAATTACTAAGTTTCATTTTTTATTATTATTATTTATTTAAAACGTAGTTTAACCATTAATTATTCTCTTCATTCATTCATTATAGCCTTATTGGCTTCAAAGATATATTTCTTATTTAAAAACCTCCTATAGTTGGCGGGTTCTTGTTACATTGAATGGAGAGTGATGCGAGCGCTGCTCGGGGCTGTGGCAATTATAGGAACTTCTTGACTACTAGCGCGGTGCGCGTGTCGAGAACTTGAACTAGCATGAGCCTGCATTTTTGACATTATGGATTATCAAAGCTTCCTGCTTTCGAGGTAGATAAGAGCTTTTGGGAGTTAATAATCCTATTATCTGCATTCCTAAGATAGGAATAGGATTTTAACCTAAACTGGATACTTCCTGACATTTATGGTTAGGTATTATTCTTGTGCCTAGAGGATTTGAGATTTTGGGAGATAATAAGCCTACTTTCTGCCTTCTCGATAGTTTTAGGGATTTTCACAGAAACTGGTCATTTCCTGGCTTTTATCGAACCTTTTTGTCTTATAAAAGCATATATTGAACTTTCCAACCTTTTACACTTGCGTGTCTAAAATCTTATCACGACCGATAATGAAACAATTTTTTCTTCTTGATAATAACATTAGGATTTTATGTTGGTGCAAAATTTTAATTTTTATTAATAATTTTACTGCTTTTAACGGATAAAACCGGTTATCATTTTACTGAATCTACGTCTAAAAAAGGATAATATAATGACTTTTTTAGTAACATTTTTCGTTTTTAGTGTACGGTTGTGCACATGATTTTAAAAATAAAATAAAATGAAATCAAATATGGGTTTTGCCTCTCGTAATTTTGAAAATGGTGTCAAAAAAATTTATAAACATTGGTTTTTATCAATAAACCATAGAATTTTGATAGGTAATATAATTTAAATATTAATAAATTTATTATTTATTTGTCCCTATCCACTCAAATCCGGTACCCAACGCCGGAGGAGCTCCAAAACAGAGAGGTTTTATCGTTATACTTTACTGGTTAAATTTTTTATTTCATCATCTTTGGTCGGTTCATGATAATATTTGAGGAGAATCGAATGGAACATTCCCCGAATGATTCCATTTTTAGCTTTAATTTTATATCCCAGGTTGATATTAATAATGGGACATTTAATATGCAATTGCATGTTTACTTTTGCTGTCTCTTCTATCAGTATATTTTCTTCAAATAAATTGTTTAAAACGAAATCCTCATCGGATATTAATAGATTATTGGACCCGGATTTTAATTGTCATTTACACCTAGTACAACAAGTTTCATCATACTTTATAAGAGGAGAAGGTTTACTTTCGTGAATTTCGACTGGCACTTCTATCTGATTTATTTGCGATTCCTGTAATTGTTTGTGATTTGTTATTTCGGGTTGTTCCCTGACAAATTTGTTACATGATCGCTGCCTGTGGTAGCGATTTTCGTTATTTTGTTCAATTGGTTTGTTTTGAATCTCACGATTTTCCGTCTGTGAGTTGTTTTGCCCGAATTTAGCGTTTCCGAAATTTTTTGGATTGTTTTGTTGACGGTTTTGACCTGGCATATTTGGACGAAAATGGTTGTTTTGTGGATTATTAAAATTATGATGGTTTCCAAAACGTTGGCGGTTATTACTATAATGATTATGATTATAGTTTTTGTAACCATTACTTCGAAAGTTTCTACGATAATTATTCTGATTATTATCATCATGTGAAGATTTTTGTTCATTTTTTTCCGGCTGGAACTGGTTTAAATAATTTCCACGTATTTTGTTTGGATTATTAATTTGTTCTCGCCTTTGATTTTTTTCTCGTTCTGATATTTTAAATTGGTTCTCGGTTCTGATTTCATTAATTATAAAATGACGGTCAAAATGGTTAATAACTTCGAATAATTCAGAAATATTTTCTACCTTTCTATTTAAACACACGTTAGAAATAGTACTACCAAAATGTTTGGAATATATTCCACATACGGCATTTTCATCTAATAGGTTGGCGGTTATGAAACGGGTTGCATTATCGGCTAAATATTTTGAAGGAGATAGATGACTGTGATTTATATATGATTCATTTAAACGGTTGAAAAGAAAGCTTTTGTAATCCTTTCCACAGAAAACAGATTGGAATTGATTTTTAAAATCTTCCCAGTTAATGAATTTGTTTTTATTAATTAAATACCAGCAGAGGGCATTATCATTTAACATATTTTCAATTATTTCTTTTTGTTTATTCCAGCTGGTTACACGCCTCATGTGGTGTTCTAATTTTAATAAAAATTCGCATGGATCTTCTTTTTGATAATCACTAAATTCTAAATGTTTATTGAAACCGAAATTGTCGCCTGAACCCCCCATTTCTACGTGTGATCCGAAGTTTATTTTTATTCCGTTATTTTTAATTTCATAAAGGTCAATTTTTAGTTCGGTCACATTTTGATCCAGCGTTTTAATATTTTCGTTTGTGGATAATTTGTGGTCGTTTATGTCCTTTTTTACGGCTCCTAACTCAGAGGCGACATTTTGCTCAAGCCCTATTGTCTTTAACTCGCACAATTTCAATGATTTGTCGTATCCCTCTATCTTATGGTCTAAGATTTTAAATTTTTCGTTGGTATTTTTCTCCACTTGATCTATTTTTACAGTCGTCCGCGTATCTAATTGGTCAATTTTTTGATTAATCTCAACTATAGTATTATCTACTTCATCAAATTTTGTTTTGCATATGGCGAAATCATTTTCGATTTTCCAATCTATTTCTTTAAATTTTTGCTCAACGACCATGAACTCATTTTTAACCTCATTTTTGAACTCCGCCATTTGTTTTCCTAACTTTTCTGATTCTGATTTTAGATTTTCTTTTAATTCAATTTTGGTACTTTTTAATTCGGTTCTTGTGTTTTGCATTTCGGTTTTGATACCTAATTGGTTTTCCATTAATTCGTTTTTATGTTTTTCGGAATCTATTTTTTGACTTAACATTTGAGCCATCATTTGTTCCATCATAAATTGTATATTCGCGAGCCCCGAATTTTGTTCTTCCCGACTCTGTGTACTACGGCCATTACCCTGTAATGTATTGATACCCACGCTGTCCCAGTGAAAATCCGCCTCCTCTAATGGCAAATCCCTAACACTTCCCTGGGGAGTTACATCCGAATCTTCTCCCTCCGTTTGTAAAACATTATCGGAATCATTAGTCTTACATTCTAAATTTTCTTGTTCATGTATTTTGTTTAAATGATCTTCGCTGCCTATATCTTCGTCTTTTTCCATTTTACCCGAATTATTAATGTTAATATATCAAAATTTATAAAATTATGCGACAATAACAAAATACATATATAAATAGACAAAAATAAATATATAAAATTATATCTATTACTAGCACACTTAGAATTATTTTCTTTTTGAAAATGCCATCACATATCCCAACATTGATCCAATTATGTGGTCGTAGCAAAATTGTCAAGCTGACAAAACAAATATGTAAAAACAAAAAATAATTCAATAACTATCACAGCCAAAAATAAAATATTTGCTAAGAATTTAATATCACTCAAAAAATTTTATTTTTCATACAAATTTATGTTTTGAACCTTAAAACACACTTTTTTAAATATATGGTCTCAATGTTAAAATCTGAAAACATAAAAATAAAAAATAAAAATTTTAATTTTGGTTTTAAAACACGCGCGCGCCTACTGCAACTCTTCTCTAGGCTGCTGGGCTGCAATACAAAGCTACGGGAATGATTACGCGACTCAACCTGTTCAGGATTTCGGCGACAGGTTTAGTGGATCGCCCCACGTTGGGTCACCAAAATGTGGTGTTTAGTGGATTGCCCCACGTTGGGTCACCAATATGTGGTGATTTTGTGGGGGGGAGAATAAGAAAATTGGATATATTTAAAAGTTAATATAGAAAAAGAAAAGAATAAAAAAGTTATTATTTGAAAAGTTGATTTAGAAAAGTTTATATTATTATATTTTCCTTATATCTCAGGGTTCATTTAATCTATTACCAAACTCACCACATACGGACTTATGAAATATTATTTGAATAATTATTTTAATTTAATAAAAATTCTGAAATAAAAAGCATGAGAAATATATTATTAGTACCACTTCTTACCATCTGTCCTTTTATGTGTGGAGACCATATTATATACCAGGAGATAGGTTCATTATAAATAAAAAAGAGTTGGAAATAATTGACTTATATTGAATAAAGATATAATTTAAGATTTTGCATGGCTGTGATATAAAAAGAATATAAAAAGAAAATTTTGTTTGACTCACATATTTGTATCAATGTTGGGTTATTAAGAAATGTTTAGAACATATTTAAATTATTAACTTATATATTAAAATATAACTATTGGCCATTGTGAAATTTTAGATAGCTTTATGAGTTTAATTAAAGATTGGCAGTGAGTGAGTTATACTCAGCTTGGTTTACGGATGATGTTCTTGAAGTGAAGAGGCAGGCTGCTTGTGGTCGTGTTGAGGAGATGGATGGTCGGCTGCTAGATTCTGGAGTACTGTCTGCCCATCATGTCCAGTTGGTGCTCGGTGTCAGGCTGTGGTGGTACAAAGGGTGCTCTCTCGCCCTTGGCTGGCGTTGAAGTGAGAGTGAGTGCTCTGGCCCTTCGTCGGCGCTGGAGTGAGAGTGAGTGGTGGGGGAAGGCCCTACTTATAGAGGCGTACCCCCACCACACTAAGGGTGTCTGACTTCTGCGTCCTTCCCTGAATTTTTCCTGTCCATGCTTGGAAACACCTCTTTCGTTATCTTCCTGGGAACTTGTATACCTTATCGCTCCTAGCCGAGATATTTGGACTCTTCTATCTACTTAACACTGCCTTTTTGAAAAAATAAACACTGCCAAACTAAACACTGCCAAATGCTATCTCTTTTATTATTCTTTTATTTATTTTATTGATTGACAAATGATAATATTTGTGATGGACTTATAATATATAAGCTAGCCTTTATTTTGAATAGGAATGCTACTCTTTGCTATGCCAGAAACTGACTCTTTCTAGAGCACCCCCCTTTTATATCATTACAATATATATATAAATATAAATATATAAAAGTGTGTGTGTGTATGTGTCTTGTAACAAGATACCAGCCACAATTTTGGTTCTTTTTACCTGAAATTTACCATACAACATTCTTGTAGCAAACAATTTAACATGTTCATCAACTGGAGTCCATTACAGTAAGTTCAATACTCTTTTCTGTAAAATTGAAGCCATTTTAGACATATAAATATGGAGGATCAGAATAATGAGAAATAAGCTTCTCAACTTATTTTTTTTTCAACGTATGAACGAAGTTGTGCCTTCATAATTGTTTTGCTCGAGAAAAACTTTTGTTGTCCAGATGCTCGGGTTGAGAGCCCAGTGTGAGAGAGACATGAGAGTGCAGATGAAGAGGCAAGCCGAAGCCCATTCGGATCATCTACAGGAGGCCATCGTAATGAAGGAGAAGGAAATGGAAAGGAAACTTCAGCGGAATATCGACGAGAAACTTCAGGCTGAAAAAATCAAATTCAAAGAAGAGGTTGCGGCCATGGTAGCTAAACTCAGAGGGATTGACGACATTATGAAATGTAAGTAGATTTTTGTTCTCGATGAATTATGTTCCTTGAACTCTATTAACCCTTACCTTACGGTGGGTAATGCGGGCTTGCCAACCCTGCAGCACAGCGATCTCTCTTCCTGGCCGGGCCCCAATTACAAAGCTATTCTCGCCCTCCTCTCTGCGTAAATATTTTCATATAATTCCCTCCCATAAAATTTCAAATTTTAGGACAATTTTCTTTTATTATTTATTTACTTTCTCTTTTAGCTCTAAATGTTTAGGTTAAATTTTGTAATTATATGCTCCAAAAATTTTCTTTATAGACTATATTTTTTAATACCTAAAATAATTTTTTTTTAATGACATAGGTACTAATCAATGAAGCTAAATAAATAATTAACCTCTTTTGTATTAAAAAAAGAAAATCCTTTTCGATTAAGGGCTTTGGATCTAACACAGGCAGAGTTAATTTTGTTGAGCCCCAAATCAAGTACCTCTAAATCTCTAGCTCCCTCGTCACAAATAATTAATTTACTCAACAACTAGAAGTGAAAGAAATAGCTAAAGCTTCCCTCAGTCCTTGCTTAATAGCCCCAAGGTCGAACTCCTGGAAAAGTCAGCCGTAGGGAGCTGGTAAATGAGAGGAGGGTCGGACTACCGTACAATTCCTTCGTGCTGGGGGCTCGGCGGCATTCGACTGCTAGTCAAGTACTTCGTTCCAGGGCTACAGCGTGTCTCGACTCCTACAGCAGTGTACAGTAAGGAAAGGACTAAAATGTACAAAATTATACTTTATATGTTTCACAGCTCTTATATTCAAGCCATTTGTCCATTTTGAAAATTTTATTCTTCAACCATAAAATTTTGACTTATTCATTTTTTCAATTAAACACAGTATAGTTTTGCAAAGCTATGTTTTAATTACATCTTTATTTTATTAGTATACTTCTTTCAACATTATTAATATATAATGTTATTTTGTCTTTGTTGCTGCTAGCATACATTGGTAAGTCCAATTCCTTTAGGCATGCTGCATCCTGATGTTATCTATGTTTATGCATTTATCTATTATTCTTTTCTTTTTTGTATTTTTCTTCTCCTAAAGTGTGGTGCAAATGATCCTTGAAGTTCATGCACCAAAAATAAAAGTGAAAATGGTAGTACTTAATCAATATATTTTTAACAGAGATAAATCTTTCTATAAACTTATGCCAGCTTAGGGATCTTCAAATTATATTTTATTTTTCGTTTAGACATTTCGGATCGTGCCATTATCAATCTCTGCAGTCTATTAGTTGACTCACTCACAGATGACTAGATGGCATACGGGACAATGATGATAGAAATAAAAATAAATTTAAGAACTATGACAAAGCAGAGATTGATAGTGGTGTGAGCCTAAACAAAATATAAAATATAATTTAAAGATCCCTAAGCTGACATAAGTTTATTGTACCATCAGTCTTTAATTATAAAAATACTATAAATAAATTTTTCTCTCTGTGAAATAATCTTATTAATAGATTTGTGTAAATTTTAAAAGTTTCACTTCTTCATATTAATCTTTACTCTTCTGATGTTCCAAACCTGTTATCATCAGTCCAAAATGTCAATTCCGAAGGGTCTGACAATTACTGTTAGAGCTCTATAATAATACGATCTTGGAGAAATGCAATTTTCATTCTGAATTTTAATTTATTTTTCATTATTTAAATAATATTTTTTATGGACAGAAATAATATATTAATCATTAAGATTATATCCCTGATTTTTGTTTGCTCAATAGGAGAAACCAATGGCCAATGATCTTGATTCGATAGCTTCTTGAATTGAAGTGCCAATTATAAGTCCAATTTTAATTGGTCCAATTAAAATCATTTCTGTCACCACTAATCTTTTTCAGATTCTTCTTAACTTTAACACCAATTTTCTCTGTTTGTTCTAATTGTGGTTTAGTCACCTTTGGCACTGAGCCTTTCAATTCATTTAATTGAAAGTTTAAGTAGCATAAAATTACCTTGTTCAGCATGTTTCACTAGGTTGACTTCTTTTATCTGAATATTTTTTTTCATTTTTCCTCTTATTTTCTTGTTTTTGGATATTTGTGAACTGTAAAAGTTCCTCAGCATTCTAGAGCTCTCCTGATTCACTCAACTTTCACCAGCAACCTGAGTAAAAAGAAAATTAGCTAAAACTGCAATTGTCACTTGCATGAAATATTACACTGGTGCACTAAATTAACCCTTTTGCTGATCACCTTCAGATGAAACACCCAATTATCTTATGTTATGCATTATTTCATTGCAAAAAGAAAATTCCAACTCTGTGAACAGTTTCATCTTAGTACGTTTCCATAACTTATTATCCCTGGTGTCATTTGGAAAGCTTGGGATACGTCTATGTTATATTTTGTAAATACTTTAACCCTTTTGATGCAACACCCGCGAATACTCGCCTCAGAGGTGACGCCCGAGTATTCTCACAGGAAAAAGCTGTGCATCAGAGGCGACGCCCGAGTATTCTCGCCAGAGCTGTATCTCTTGATTGGAGTCCTCCTTAGCCTTGAGCATCTACAGAGTGCTCTAGCAGGAATGGGGGATAATTTCTGGTTTAACCCTTAACTGGTAACATACAAATTTTGAACGTTATAAATAACATGCATCTGTGAGGCGTGTGCACGGCAAAAATATTCTGTGCACAAGGGCTTGTTTTTTTTTAGTTAAGCTGTAAATAATAATGGAATAGCTTATTATTATAATTTTAAAAAAATGTCATTGCTACATCTAAAAATGACGTCTAAAAGCAATAGAATAAATAGAAATTGTAAATAAGGATCAGAAACTAATTCATCACTCTAAGAGCACAAGAATTGCATACCTTTGTTGAACACACTACCTAACAGGGTTACAACATTTTATGCAATTGTAAGGATGGAAGCATTCGTCAAAAGGCTTGAAATTAATGTCTAAGTAAATGAAAAGACGGTTGCGTATGGCCTCTCTAGGAGAGGGAGTTTGGTCCGCCTGTGGAGGGAGTAGCTAGCAGGTGCACCCTGCCTTCAAAGACATTACTCTCCCTAGTCCTCATCGCATTGATAAGGTTAAACTCCTCAGATTATAAAATCTTTAAGATAAACAAGATTTAGGCGGCGTTTTGTATTAAAAACTTACACTAGTAGAAATTACCCACTTGGCCTCTTCAACTTATATTTGAAAAGTTCTATAACAAACAACCAGATTTGTTCTCATCGTAAGTATCTTGTTTTACTTGCAAGTTGATTTTACTGCTAAAGTCAATTATAAAAGCAATAAGCCATAAAATACTAAGAAAAACAAATGTAAAGAACCGTTCAAAGCACAGAAACCAACAATTTCTAGGTTTTCTTATTCTCTCCGCCTGAGATCGTCCCATCGAACATGTCTTCAGAACTGTTTTTTGTAGAAAGTTTAGTATTTGAATGGTTACTGTCCACTGATTTTTTTTGTCAAAAGTAATAAATAATTCAAATTTGGGTATTAAGAAGAGTGAAAATACTATAAAAACAGAAAATTACTTCCTAAAACTTTTAGGTCATAAACACTGGCGTCGAGAGCATTGGGGGGGGATATGGAATTCTAAAACTCTAGAACTTGGAATAGTTAGCCAATTAAAACGCTATTATACCCAAAAAAAATTCTGAACTAAGTGATCTGATTTATTTTTAAGGTTTTTAAAGCACATTATTACCGATTTCGGGGGGCTGCCGCCCCTCAGCCCACCCCCCTATATACGCCCATGGGTCAAGTTCGTTAACCGGCAGAATCCGTCCATTGGAACGTGTTTTTTGGGAGAAAATCGTTCGGAAAAAATCGTAACGCTTACTTTTATGTGTTATGTGAAAATGAAACCATTTTCATGGCCCTATCTATTACTGTTGTTGAGGAAAATTAAATTTTTCTTGGGACTTTGGGAGAAATTCTTATAAATCTCGGAACCGGTTGGGATATGCAAAGTATCTATTCGAAAGTTTAATAAATTTCCTACAATCACAGTTCTTATGCGATTTTTGATAGAGCGATGTCACCCGGATAAATTGGTGCTTAAATGGAGTAATTTCCACTGAGGGTGCTGTTATTTTCCTATTGTGGTGCCTAAAATCTTGCTTCGCTTTGACCTTTCATTTTACATTCGTACATTTGTTTACATTTTTCCCGACAGATTAAAGCAAACCATTAACTGTTTTCTTTTAAGCTTTGCAAATGACAGGGGATAAAAACGGAAACGCACTAAGATGACGCAGTTCCTGCGAGTCGGACTTTTATGTATAAGTTGACATTAAAATTTAAAGCAATACACTCCCTGATACGACTGATTTTTTTGGCGTTTAATCGGCGTGCCGAACAATAACATTTGGGCTATTAGCACAGGGATATATGCACGAGGTCGGTCACCCATTCAGTTACTGGCCTCGTTCGACGTTGCTTAACTTCGGCGATCAACGGGAACTGGTATATTCAACGTGACTTTTTTATTAATATATATCTTTATTTGTAAATTATACAATACTTACAGTATTTTTTATAATTCTTTTGTATATGTATAATGTCATGATTGATTTATAGGGAAAAAAGCCCATTGGCCAAAACCTATTAGCGTGATGTGTTAACAGATTGCTACTTGTTTAAGTGAGACTATTTACAATATTTACATTATAATATTTACATTCTACAATTGATCTCTTGGCCATTTGCGCTTAAGGCGACGGAGAGGGTTACCGGGAATGGTGGATGAGGATAACTTATTGATTAGGGGATTGTAGTGACCAGGCAAACAGGAGTGGAAGTTCAGGTATCGGGTTTGGGACAAGGTTTGGACAAAGGGGATTTCTAGGTCATTGTGGATAGTGAGGTTGGAGACATAGAAGGGAGCATTAACTATTTTTCGGAGTATTTTGGATTGGAGGGATTGGATTCTGAGGATATTGGATCGCTTGGCACACCCCCAAACTTCCAAGCCATACGTCCAGGAGGGTTGGAGTATTGCAGTATATAACAGTCTCTTGTTCTGTAAAGATAGTTTGGAGCGAGAGTCTAGTAGTCTGGTTAGTAGTTTAAAA
Organism: Gonocerus acuteangulatus; assembly: GCA_946811695.1. Taxonomy (NCBI): domain Eukaryota; kingdom Metazoa; phylum Arthropoda; class Insecta; order Hemiptera; family Coreidae; genus Gonocerus; species Gonocerus acuteangulatus. The sequence continues at coordinate 27,175,872 of OX328129.1, read as the reverse complement.
CGTCTGTTTGTTTCCTGTCTTTTCTTTTGTATGTGTTGGCTCCAGGTAAGTCGTTTGTCGAGGGTAAGGCCGAGGTAGGTAACTTGGGTTTTTTGACAGATTTCTCTTTGGAAAAGATTGACGGAAGGGCATTTGGATCTTCGAAGAGTGAATGTAATGTGCGAGGATTTTTCTGGGTTGACTTTGATCCGCCATTTTATGAACCATGGTTCAAGCAGTTGGAGATGGGATTGAAGATGTTTGGACGCTTGTATAGGATCTGAATTGGATGAGAGGATGGCTGTATCGTCAGCAAAAGTAAAGAGGGTTGTGGAATGGTGGATGGGCATGTCCGCAGAGTACACAAGGAATAATATAGGACTTAGGATGCCGCCTTGTGGAACACCAGCAAGCTGAGGAAAGAAGGAAGACAGAGATGATCCGAACGATACGTTGAAAGATCTGTTGGAAAGATAGGAATTTATTATTAGGTAATAGGTCGAGGGGAGGATTTTTTTGAGTTTGAAAAGCAAGCCCTGGTGCCATACTCGATCAAATGCTTGCGCGATGTCAAGGAATACACCAGAGCAATACTTCTTCTGCTCAAAGGAAGAGGAGATGGAGTCAACTATTCTGTGGCATTGGTGGATAGTGGAATGGGATATTCGGAATCCAAATTGGTGAGAAGGGAAACAGGGTTCGAGAATGGGGATTAGACGTTTCAGGAGAAGCTTTTCGAGGATTTTTCCCATAATGGGAAGGAGGGAGATAGGGCGATAAGACGAAGGATAATTTACAGGTTTTTTGGGTTTGTGGATCATTTTAATGGTTGATAATTTCCAGGAGGTGGGAAAGCAGGTTGTTCTAAGGACTGCATTATATATATAGGTTAGGAATAGGATACCTTTTTTAGGCAGGCGTTTTAGGATTAAGGGGGTGATAAGATCAGGTCCTGGCGCCTTACAGTTTTTAAGTTTGTGGACCGCTAGGGAAACTTCGTGAGGATGAAAGGATGAAGGAGGAGGGGAAAGCGGTAAGGCTGAGTCAAGGAATTCTGCTACATTTGAAGAATGGATAGGGTTTTGGATGGATTCGTGGGGACGGAATACTTGGGAAAGGTGGGATGCAAAGGATTCAGAAATTTCGGAGTCGGTTTTAGCCCAGCTGTTATCCTCTCGACGGAGAGGATGTGATGGATTTGGATGGGATAGGATTCGTTTCGTGGCTGTCCATAGAGATTTGTCGTCGGGAGTAAGTTTGTTAGTGTATTCAGAGAATTTGTTGTTAAAGTGTTTGTGTAGTTCGTATTGTAGTTGTCTAGTCAGTTGGTTGAGGCGCGTCTTGTCAGATGGATATCGTGTGTTTTGCCATATTCTTCTGGCTCTGTTTTTTTCGGTTCGAAGGAATTGTATATGATCGGGGAAATACGTTACTGGAGGTGATCTATGAGGACATTTCTTAGTAGAAATAAGGAGTCCAGTCTGGATGTCTATAGTCAGTTTGTTTATGGCCGAGTCAATATCATCTTTAGTCTTAAGAGGGATATTTAGGTTTAGAGAGGAATTTAGGGAGGATTGAAATGAGTGCCAATCAACTGGGCCGTTGATGAGGGATGGGCGGCGAGGACGAGTGAAAAGATTAGGATCAATGTTAAAGGAAAGCAATATAGGACTGTGATCAGAGGATAAATCAAATAGGTTGGAAATATGGAAAGGGACATGTCTGACGCCATGTGTTACAAAATAATCTACTATGTCTGGAGCTTTGGATCTGGAAGTAGGCCAGTAGGATGGATTGGGAGGAGGAATGATTTTCAGATTGTGGGAATGGATGGTTTGGTGAAAAAGGTTACCTCGAGAGTTGGAGGTTCGGCATCCAAATTCGGGATGTTTAGCATTGTAATCCCCTCCTGCAATAAATCTGGGACCTAAAGAGGAGAAAAAGGAATTGAGGACGGAAGAAGAGACTGCTTTGTTGGGTGGGCAATAAGCAGAAGAAATGGTAATCGGGACATATGTAGGGGATTGGAGGGTAACTGTGGTACTCTGCAGACATTCCAGGGCAATAGGTGAAGGATCGGGATAGTGGGAAATGGAGGATTTGATTAGGATGGCAGTGCCCCCGTGAGCAGTACCGTCTGGGTGGTCCGTTCTGTATGTCCTATATCCAGTAATATAAAAGCGTAGTCGGTTAGTCAAGTGAGTTTCTGTAATCAGGGCTATGTCAATGTTTTTGTCTTGAAGTAAGTGAGTCAGTTCGTCTTTGTGGGCTGGAAGTCCATTGGCGTTCCAAAGGAGGATTGAAAGGGATTTAAAGGAGAGCGCGGTCATGGATGAAGGACGGACAGGATGCTGGTCACTTTGTGGAGGAGGTCAGTGAGGGGGGATATGAGGGCTTGAAGGTTTTGAATTATTTGATTTAAGTTTACAAGGGCGGTTGTGATTGAGGAGAAATCAGGGGAGGATTTGGGTTGGGGGATGGTAACCCTCGGGGGAGGTGGACGATGGGGGCCAGGAGTAGGAGCAGAAATGGTTGTAGGTGGTTTGGGAAGATTCGACCGGAACGCAGAGGCGTAGGTTGTTCTTCCTGGATGTGGTTGACTGGAGGGCTCAGGCTGATAGTCCACTGGAGGCTTCGGTAGGGGTGGGAAGGTTGTAGTATCCTGACTGGGTGCTGCAGGGCCTGTTTGTGAAGTGGTTCTTGCAGGGCCACGTTGTCCACTCCTAGATCTTCTCCGTTTGACTAACTCCTGGTAGGCGCTACAACCGCGGTAGTTTGCAGGATGGGCTTGATGGCAGTTTATGCACATAGCTGGCGTGTCTCTGGTTTTCGAGCACTCATTCGATAGGTGAGGGCCTGCACACTTCACACACATGGGGTTAACCCGGCAGAACTTCTTGGTGTGATTAAAGCTCTGACATCTTGTGCATTGAGGGATGTCCTCTTTCTTATGTGGTTCTTCCACTTTTATTGCTGTAAACAGCAGTCTTCAGTGAAAATATGTCTCGATTGTTTGGTGCAGGTTTTAGGTTGATAAAGAATAGCGGGAGTGGAGTTCTTGTGGTTTTTTGTAATACGTTACAGGCATCTAGGACCTGGAATCCTAGTTTTCCCAATTCCGAAATAATCATATCTTTTGGCGTTGTGGGATGTAGATGCCTTATGACCACCCTGTATGGTTTGTTTTCTTTGAATTGGTAAGTGTAGTATTCCAAATTTTTGGCTTGGAGGAGTCTGACGATTTTTCTGTACGTTTCGGGATTTTTTGCCTGAATTGAAAATGCGTTTGTTTTTGATTTGCAAGTGAATGTTGTTTGGCCGACTTCTGTTGCTATTGTGTTGCATATGGCGAGGAAATCAATGTCCGGCTTTAAATTTATAGGTGGTGGTTCACAGGAGTCATTGAAGTCTTCCTGGTCCGGCTCTATATCGTCGTCTTGGTCTTGTGGTGCTAGTAGTTGGAATGAGTTGGGTGAAGTGAAGTCTGGCTGATATTGTACTGGTGGAGGATGGCGGTAGGTCTGGCGGGTTGATGACGCACTCGATGATGAGCCGTCTGTCTTGGCTTGTTTCTTCTTTTCAGGGGATATATTAGGTGATGCTAGGTCGGAGGCTCTTGATCTTTTTGAAGTATTGGTGCTGGAGTGTATGGAGTTTTTTCTGGAATGGGATGCTTCCATATTTTTATTGTTCATTTTTATTTCGTTTATTTTTAATTCAAAATATATATATATATATATATATATATATATATATATATATATATATGAATTAAATATTTAGCCCCTACAAATGGCTAAATGTATTATTTAAAATAAGAAAAAAAAAATATATATGGTGATACTGCGAGCTACGATCTCAGGACTTTTGACGTGAGAGTAGCGAGCGCTACCCCTGAGCCAAGGAGTAGTAGGCTGGAGAGAAGGGAGTAAGCCGGGTCCTTGAATGGAAAACAGTAGCCTCTCAGCAGGGGCAGAGGGTAGACCCCTAGGCCGGCAGCAGCAGGAACCCCCCACTCCTGGGGCACAGCGTAAATCACTTCGAAAACTATGAGATTTTACTTACAGTTTTTCTAGTGAAATGATGAAGTAAACGCTGTGAAACTTTACACACTGAGTGTTTATAGTTATGGCAGGTTCTCTGCCATTTTTCACGAACTAAAACGACTTTAAACCACTGTTTTGAGGTGAAAAATACACGACTCCAACGTGACTATGTGTTAAATTACCTGCTTTTGCACGAAATTGTCTACTTTAGTTCAAGTCAGCTTTCTTCTATAACAAAAAATTATTTTCTCAATTCATTTCACTCCATGTTCGAAAGGCTAGAGGGAAATTCTCCGTGTCAAACTATCTATAAAAAGTGTACCCCTAAGCTTACGAACGCAATTGGATCTGGGCAAAAAACTATTCAGTTATCAGCTCTTTAACGCATTATCGCACGATTTTTCTTGGCTTATTCTGTCGGTTAAGACAGAAATTGTCTACATGAGTGCAAATCAATTTTCCTTCATGTCCACGAATTATTTGCTCAGTTCGTTTCACGCCACGCTCAAATGGCTAGAGGGAAATTGAAAAGAAGTATAAAAAGCCCGGCTCCTTGAAAGGGGCACATAAAGGTTAGGAGTTTGGCCCTACCATAAACATGGCCGTCCCCTGATTGACGGGCCGCCTAAAAACTATTGCTGGTCCTGTATCTTTATTGGCAACGATAAAGAGAGAACTATAAAGGGAGAGGTTCTTTTCAAACAGTATAATATCTGTCCAAACCCTTGCTTTCAGGAAGGTTTGGTTTGTTGCTACGTCACATTTTATTCAGTGATCTAGATATTCTACTGTGCGATCTAGATCAGTGATCTGTAACATTTTTTAACCGCGTACCTTGTATTTGTTCCTGTTAATGTTTACCAAGGAGTTACCTCGGTTGTGCCATAATAGTTGACAACATTTTTTAGTTTAAATTAACTTCGTTTAAATTAACTTAACCGGCGCTAATGACCTTGATGTAGATGCGCCGTAAAAAAAAAAAGAAAAAAAAAAAAAAAAAAAAAAAAAAAATTAACTTCGTTTTAGCACTTTCCTCCGAAGGAAAGTAGCTATTGAGGTTGGACTCATGACGGAATTTTTGAAAAATTTCTTCAAATCTTTATCGATCCTACTTAGTAGACACCGAAAATGACCCCCGTTAAAATTTATATATATATATATATATATATATATATATATATATATATATATATATATATACATATTTGTCTGTTAACACGATAGCCGCCAGAGTTTTTGTTTTTTCGTCACGAAACTTGGTATATAGCATTCAATTAGCAAACGATTGAACGAGTTCGTTAACCACCAAAATCGGTCCACCGGAAGGGAGGGTTTACCCCGAACCCAAAACACTAATTTGACCATTTCAGCCGTAATATTTGTTATATTTCAACGAAACTTGGTATTCGTAGTGTAATATAGAGAGAAAAGTGAGATATAAAAATGAACTAAATCGGTTCATAAGGAGGGGGGGGGGGGGGGTTACTCCGGACCGACAATACCTATTCGCCACTACCAACCGTGATTTTTGGTATATTTCGACGAAACTCGGTATTCATAGTGGTAATCTACAGGTAAATATGTGTTGTAAAAATAAACTAAATCGGTTCATTAGGAGGGGGGGTTTACTCCAGACCCACAATACCAATTCGCCACTACCAACCGTGATTTTTGGTATATTTCGACGAAACTCGGTATTCGTAGTGGTAATCTACAGGTAAATATGTGTTGTAAAAATAAACTAAATCGGTTCATTAGGACGGGGGGGGGGGGGTTTGCTCCGGACTCATACTGGTCGTAATTTCTGCTGTATTGTAACGAAACGCGGTATACGTCGTGGGTAACTCATGAGAAAGAAGTGTTGTAAAAATGAGCTGAATCGGTCAATCGGAAAGGGGGGTTTACTTTGTAATATATTTCAATAGAAAAGCCAGCCAGACGTAGATTCACAAAGGCGCCGCAAGGAGCGCTAGAGGGACTGTATCCGGTTCCTGCGTTAGATCAAAATACGATAATATGAGGTTTTTTGTATTTATTACGTAGTGTAGTAGGTACCATGTGTAAACATAACTCTGGAAGCAAATTAATAATTTATCAGTTACTCATTACAAAATTAAAAGCGAACTATTCATGTTTTTATTTTATTTATGTAGGATATTTTAAGCAAATTGTTCTGGAAAGCAGTCTACACTACCCAAATTCTGAGGAAAGTGCTTAGTTATGCAGCTCCTGCGTGACGGCTTTTTAAACAACAATCTCAACTCTCCACGTCTGGTTATCAGCAACCGATAACTTTTTTAGCACTTTCCTCCGAAGGAAAGTAGCTATTGAGGTTGGACTCATGACGGAATTTTTGAAAAATTTCTTCAAATCTTTATCGATCCTACCTAGTAGACACCGAAAATGACTCCCGTTAAAATTTATATATATCTATATATATATATATATATATATATATATATATATATATATATATATATGTGTCTGTTAACACGATAGTGGCCAGAGTTTTTGTTTTTTCGTCACGAAACTTGGTATATAGCATTCAATTAGCAAACGATTGAACGAGTTCGTTAACCACCAAAGTCGGTCCACCGGAAGGGGGGGTTTACCCCGAACCCAAAAAACTTATTTGACTATTCCAGCCGTAATATTTGTTATATTTAAACGAAACTTGGTATTCGTAGTGGTAATATAGAGAGAAAAGTGAGATATAAAAATGAACTAAATCGGTTCATTAGAAGGGGGGGTTTACTCCGGACCCACAATAGCAATACACCACTACCAGCCGTGATTTTTGGTATATTTCGACGAAACTCGGTATTCGTAGTGGTAATCTACAGGTAAATATGTGTTGTAAAAATAAACGAAATCGGTTCATTAGAAGGGGGGGTTTACTTCGGACCCAAATTCCTAATATACTCATCCTGTTCCTGCATTAGATCAAAATACGATAATATGAGGTTTTTTGTATTTATTACGTAGTGTAATAGGTACCATGTGTAAACATAACTCTGGAAGCAAATTAATAATTGATCAGTTACTCATTACAAATTTAAAAGAGAACTATTCATGTTTTTATTTTATTTATGTAGGATATTTTAAGCAAATTGTTCTGGAAAGCAGTCTACACTACCCAAATTCTGAGGAAAGTGCTTAGTTATGCAGCTCCTGCGTGACGGACTTTTTTTATCCCTCCATAGGCAGGAAACCCGCTTATGAGATCGACCTCATGGCGCAATCCGGAAGTATAGACTAGAAATTTTCACGTTTCTGTAACCATAGATTCTGAAACTAACGGTGGTTCTAAGTTGTTTATATGTACGTGTATATATATATATATATATATATATATATATATATATATATATATATATACACCGATTTACTGAAATTTAGTACAAAAATACTTTATCTGAATTGAAAGGTGAAGTTGGTTAACCAGCCGATACGTCTACCGGACACTATATTTTCGGCGAAAGTCGCGTGACGAAAATCGTAGATTCTTCTTAGATATTTTCTAACTAATTTTCAGTTCGGGTACTTAGGAATGACGGATTCGGTTAAAAAGTTTTCTAGATGTTTGGCATTCATCCAAACTAATATATTTATTTTTGGTTACCTTTGGAGTTAAAAACTGCCCTGGTCTGTAAATCATTTTTTTTTTCTAATAGGTACTTCCTTAAATATATATATATATATATATATATATATATATATATATATATATATATATATATATCGAAAACGGTTGGTAACTCGTCGAAAGCATGCTACATTTTTTACAAAATCGGTTTTTTAAGTAATTTTCGGTGGGACGATCTCATTGGAGAAATCGGTACTTTAATATTCGGGTTCGTTCTTTTCAATGGGATTTTGTCTCTGTTTGAAGCCATTTTATTTTTTTTTTTAAAAATGGCATTCAACTGTAAAATGAGTATTTTAGGAAAACAAGGTAAGAAAATGAGGAACGTATTTGTAATAGTTTTTTCATAAAGCGAAAGTTGAGAAGGGGGAAGCACACGATATGGTCAGTTTCCTGGTTTGGCCCCTAAAACCTTGCTTATCTTTGAGATTTTACTTCACGTTTTCGCACGTGTTTCAATTTTTCACGAAAGATCAAAACAAAACATTAACTGTTTCTTATCTAAGCTTTCCAAATGACACTTAAGATTAGGATTAACTAGAAACGTCTCCTTGAGGAGCCCGTTCTTTTCAATCAAGAAAATACCTTTCCACTTCCTGTTTGTGTTGTTTTATCCTGGAGGCATTGACGATAAAGCCTGCTTGACACATTCTATTTACGGAGATTACTTGAATATTAAAACAGGACTACAAGAAAACTAGTTTGTATGTTAGAGAGAGGCCTGGAGAGAGGTTATGGTCATACATCCATGTTGTTAGAAGGAAGAGGAAGGAGAGGGGAATTGGATTTCTTATCTACATTGTGGTTGCTTATCATCCCATCCCATCCCATATCACCAACTACTTAACTCTGGCACTCTCTCTTCCTCATTCTTGTAGATTCTTTCATGGCTTTTACAAGTTAAACAAACTAAATTTACACTAGGTAATGTCTAATCATTTGGTTAATACTCTTTTCTGCTAAATCTATAAATTTTGAGAATGTTTTGTAAATTTTCATTTTCTTCCTTCAATTTTCGCGCGTTTCTTCCCTCATGGGCGTATATAGAACATAAATTCGAGAGGGACTGGGAGAATTTCGGGGGGGGGGGGGGGTATGGAAATACTAATAATCTTGAACTTGGAATAGTTAGCCAATGAAAACGCTTTTACTCCCAATAAAAATTATTTTTTCTGAACTAAGTGAGCTTATTTAATTTATTTTAAAGCTTTTTATGATACATTTCTACCGATTTTGGGGGGGGGGGCTGCAGCCCCCTTAGCCCCCCTATTTAATCCCATGTCTTCCCTACTTCCCTACCTCTCTATGGAGTAAATCTTGCTTATGACGTCGACTCGATGATGCCGTGCCGACGAGAAATTTCCACGTTTCAGACTTCATAGGTCACGAAAACATTGTTGCTTCAAATTTGAATTATTATATTTGTCAGTTCACGCTCTAGCAGCCCTCAAAATAGTCCCATTTTGTTAAAAAAAAAAAAAAATACTTTGTCTCAAACGAAAGATTAAGTTTGTTTACCGGAACACTTTTTTTCGCCGATGTTTACGAGCAAAAAAATCATTGCGATTACGGCTTTGTATAAACTACCAGCTACACTTTTCACTTAATTTTTCGAGAGGTTATATATATATATATATATATATATATATATATATATATATATATATATATATATATATACACTTGTCGGTTCACTCACTAGCTGGCTCAAAAATGGACTAATTTTAATAAAATGTTTTACGAAAATATTTTATGTGATTTCAAAGATCAAGTTAGTTAACCAGCAGAATCCGCCCACAGGAACATTGTTTTATGAGCAAAATTCGCATACCAAAAAACGTAACGCTTATGTTTTTTAAATTCATAAGCTTGTGGTACACATTTTGTAGGTTCTTCAATCATCAATCATAAATCTAGTTTTTTAGTCCTTAATCATCAATCAGTGTAAGTTTAGCATTAATCATTAATCATTAGTCAAAGCCTCTTTTAATCACGAATCATTGATATCGAAGTCGTTAGTCGTTAGTTTAGTTATTCGTTAGGAGAAATATGATTGATCAATCATAAATATGATTGCTCAATCATCGTGACTCACATCCTGATCACTCATTCAATCATCAGTTATTAGTTACACAATTAATCACAGTTTGCCCTACGCTGGTGTACATGTAGGTTTGTAACCATCAGTTTCTACCTGCATTCCATCAATATATGTTTGCCAAAAGTTGCTTACAATGTCAGCAAATAAGTTTGTCTGATTTTTTGAAAATCTTCTTATACTCAACATTTGTTTTATCCTGCCTTCATTTTTTAAATGGTTGTTGCTCTTTTTGTCTTTGAAATAAATGATCAGAATTGAAAACTTAACATTTTTGTACATGTACAGAAAACACAATAGATACCTAGAATTATTAATAAATTCTGAGCTTTGAAATATTAAAATTATCATAAAAACTTAAATCTCGAACTCTGCAAGATATATAAATATAAATTTCTTTTTAAAAAGTGTTCACAAGGTCGAACAAAAAGATTGCAATTAAGCAAGTTTTTGGAATTCATGAGAAACTATAAGGACTTGTTAGTTTTGTTGGAGATCTTTGGTAAAGCTTTTAAAATACAAAAGAAGACTGTCTAGGAGCTAAATTGTCAGAGAGAAGAGTTTTAAAAAGTTGGTAGACATGGAACAAGATGGAAGATAAGATAAATAATATGTGTAATGGAGAGTGAAAACTGTTGTACTTGTCTTCCTATTGTACTTCTTAACAATATTAGCAGAAGAGTTCTCTGTATTGATAAAAGTTTTATGAATTCTGTTAATGTATTTTGTTTTTCGCCCTTTCAAAAGGAATGTAGATCTCTATTGAGGTTGCTCTCATGTACGAATTTTGTAAAAATGTCTTCAAATCTTTATCCATCTAAAACTTACACATGCACATACATATGCGTGCCTATTATAGCCTATTCAGATAAACCCAGGAGCTCAATTTCGCAAGCGCGAATGTTGGCAGGAATATCTCCCAACGGGTCCGCCTTTTGCATTACTATTTCAATGAAGAACACGCTACGTGAAACTTAATAAAAACTGATTATGTCTCGTTTAAGTCTAGGGAAAGGCTATGAAAGGTTAGGCATGGGAGGTAGTGTTTAATATTTATTTAAGGCTCAAAACGTTATAAATTTCATAGTGATAAAGTTATGGCTGAAAGAAAATTGGAAAAAGAGTTGTTGAATAATGTTTTTGGTTTGGGTACATCATGGGAATCAGTTAAAATATGTTCTCTATATTCAAAATTCATCCAAACTAAAAGGTTTACATTTTGGTTACGTTTGGAATTAAGGAAGGATTAGAATAAAATATTTTATTAACAGACATGAAAAAATTTAGATATTTCGTATATTTTCCTTAATATCTCGAAAACATTTGGGAAATTATGGTAAGTGGAAGATTACCATTCGAAAGATTACTCAATTCTCGAACAAAAATGTTTCTGAAAAAACTTTTGATTAGGCTATGTCAATCGTAGAAATAAGTCCTTAAAACTTCAAATATGTTTGTTATGTTCGTTTGAACGGGTTTTGTTGTTTAACTCCCTTTTTAATTGGTTGTTTTTTTTAATTGAATTTATTAGTAAAATTAGTATTATATTAAAAGAAGACAAGAAAATGAGAAACGTTTAGGTAATAGTGTTTGCCTTGGGCAAACGATGAAAAGGCCAGGTCATTATTCCAGATAAGGGTCCCTGGCTATCTGTCATGTATCTTAGGCCATAAAAGTATAACACGAAAGGTCTAACCAAAGTAATAACTGTTTCCATTTCAAGTTTTCCAAATGACACTAGGAATAAGAATGCAACCCCGCTAAGATGATGCAGTTTCTGCGAGTCGGACTTTTAAAATACTGCATTTTATTTATTTATTTTATTTTTTTCAGAACTTATAATCATGTGTATTGAACTATTTCTTATGTATTGTCCAGGTAGAGCGAGTGCTGACCGCCGTATGCGTGCCTCACAAGCCCTATGGTCTGCATGCCAGGCTTTGGAATCTTCTCTCAGGGGACCTTACGCTTGTGCTGTGCCTTCGGCTGAGACTATCAGGCCTCTAGAAAATGAAATTGGTGCTATTTTAAAGTCGGCAGGTAAAAGCAACAATTACCAAAATGCTTCTATTTTATTTATATAAACCACTGTTTAATACTTAGATGAAATATATGTCGTCTATGACTTTACTAATAAATAAAATCCTAGTAAGGAATATCATTTGAGCCTTACGACAATAACATTGTCTAGTTTCAATTAAATGTGATACTCTGCTGTTTTTCTGAAGCTTTTTTTCCTTTGGATGAATTAATTTGGAATGTTGTCATATGAATCCAAACCTTTAGCACATTTTTGCTAGATGTTGATGGGTCGTAAAAACACAAATATTACTCAGGTGCCTAAAAAGGTCTTAGGCGCCAATAAAAAAAATCGATAAAAGAGTATCACATCACTTTGTACAAAATTTTATTTACCTTTTTAGGCCTCCCTCATTTATAATACAGTAGAACCTCCATTATCCGGGGTAGTGACGGGGAGGGTGGTCCACGGATAATCGAAAACCCCGGATAATCGAAACACAATATTTTATTGACTAAATGTGCTGGATTATAAGGTTATAAATAAAAACTGTGTACAAGATGTCATGTAAACCTTCTTATTTGCATTTTGAAATGTGTATATAAACGTTTTAATAATTAATAATTTGTATAAGTGCAAAAATAAACTCAAGATCAAATTAAATTTTTTTGTCGTGAAAGTCAGTAATATTTCGTCGTTTTTTGATACATAATTATTTTCTTATATCTGTTCTGATCGCCTGTAACAAGATAATTCTGCTGCAATCGGCATTCGTGTATGTACTGGAGTGAAGAGTTAAAGCCCAACAGAGGAAATATTTCCTTGGTAGGCTATCAGCCCAGTAGGGGATTCATAGAAAGAATTGAAAAAGTTTCAGTTCCAAGAATACGAAATAAATTGAGATGCTTCCAGAAATATGGAATCATCACATTCTTCTGAAAACTGCGCTGTTTTTACATTTGTTAGTTTATAATGTATGTAATTAATTGAATTTCATATTTATGTACATAATCGTCATTACATACATACAAATATTTAATACATAATTATGAAATCAAATGCTTTAGTTGATAAAAATAATGGAATAAATATGTTCGTATGTACATAATATTTAAAGAAGGAATAAAAACAAAAATTCCCCCATCGAGACTCCGGTTAATTGGAATCCCGGATAATAGAGTCCCGGATAATGGAGGTCTTACTGTATAAAATATTGTGGGTAATTTTAAATGCTCCTAAAAACAATTGAAATGCTTCCAGAAATATTCAATTGTTTTTATTTAAATAAATAAAAACAATTGAAATATTACATAATATTCTTTATTAAAAAGCTGAATTATTATTACTAAAAAATGAACAACATTAAATTTCAGTTCTATTGAAATAATTGAGGTTACATATTTAATCAATTTTACAGCGAAGGATGATGAGTTGGTGGACGTGGTTATTGGATCCATACCGAGGGAAGCAAGAACAAGAGGCGTCTACCCAGAATCTGTGCTGAGGGAGAGGTTCCTCAATGTCGAGAGGGTAGCAAAGCGAGTTGCCTTGCTTCCTGATGGTGGTGCTTCTCTCCCAGTCATGCTTCTCTCCTACCTTCAGTCTTTCTTCATTATCAGCCCTGCCAACCCCATTCCTCCATATGAACTCGCTAATGAGCCCGTGGAAGTCGGCAAGTTCAACACCTTTGAGATCCTTCAAAGAGCCAGGTATGTTTTTAGATCAACATTTATTGAAATATATAAAGAATATATTCAAATGAAGTGATCTATTATTCCATTATTGTTTGGATGTAAAGCGGAAACACGCACTCTGTGATTTCTCAAAAGCCTTAAGGATGATCCAAATTTCACCTTGCCTTGAATTCAGGGAAAGGGCTCATAAAAGACATGCCTACTGTATCAGTGATGTTCCCACTGTTATAGCCATTTCCTATATGTCAGATGGCAGATGTCTCTACATACAGAGCTCCTGCATTTTAAAGTACTCGATGGCATACAGTGTGCGTACACACTGCTCCATGTGCAATCTAAAGGTTTTAGAATAGCCCACTATGACAAGAATCTACTCTCTCCGAAAGAAGTTAAGAAGATTCTTTATAGAAGTAACTGGCACAAGTTAAAGAAATATTTAATTAATTTTACAAATGAATTTTTGATTAACCAGTTTAATTACACAGGCACACACACACACACACGCACGCACGCACGCGCGCGCGCGCGCACACACACACACACACACACACACACACACACACACACACACACACACACACATGGTCTTTTCCTAAGAAACCATACAATATTCTTATGTATTTCGGCACGCAGAATCCGAATCCATTATGTCTATTTTCCAAAAAAAGAATTTTGACTGCAGATTCATTTCTTGCAAAATAAACATATTTGTCCTTGAAATTACCTTGATTTTGTGCCGATGTGCTGAAACAGACCCCGGATTTGAATTCCACGACCCTCAAAACTATGGAAACTCTAGTTATATCTTCTTTAATGACTTCATACAAAATTTGACCTTTGAATGCTCTTAAACCTGACGTGATGAGGTGAAACGGACTCCAGATACGGATTCAGCATGTCGAAATACATAAGAATATATGAATGGAGTTGTTTACGATTGTGGTCACTCTACCATTTTTTATATGGTTTAGAGTAGACCACTGGTGGTGAAGGACTGCAGAGATTTGTACATAGGTTAAATTTAAAATCAGGATTTATTTTGGAAAATATAATTAATTAGATGGGGGTGTAAAGCCAAAAGCAGGAACATATTTATTGTTATTGGGTTAGTTAAATTTTGAACATGGGAATGATGAGCTGCTGCTGATGGTTGAATTGTTGAATGGTTTTGCTGGATCTTCATAAATGATAAATTAAGAGAGGTACCTGGTGTCTTGACGATTATGTGTTTAAGCATAATGTATAAGCCCTGTAATGTGCTGCATTTTCTTGTTTCTCCAATCCTGGTGGGCTGGCCAACACCATTCCTGCTCCCTTCGCTCGTCCTGGGTGGCTTAGATGTTTACTCCTCCATCATTGGTGTGTAAAACTTGGGGAGAGAAAAAAAAGATGCTCCACACTTTGTCTGCTTGGCGACTATATCTTCCCAACTTGTCTTTGCGTGCAGTTCGTACTGCCGCGGGCAAGTAGTTCCCGGGCACACCGCTAGGTGGCAGCACCTCACGGGGCACACTTCTTACATATGATGAGCGGAGTTAAGCGAACAAACCGCCCACCTAAATTAGTTTAAGCTAATTTACAATACAACAAATAAAAATAGAAAATATTACAAGGGTACGTACAAGTTTGTTCCACCTACAAACAACACAGAAATGAAAAAGAGTACATAAACAAAAATACAATAATGAGGGTAAAAAACTTCTAATGTATGTGGCGTTAAATAGGTGTACCAAATACAAATTGAAACTACTTCCAAAAAAAAAATGTTTAAAATAAGGACAAAGTAAACAAATTCAATAATGAAGAAGAATAACGAAAACAAAAGAGCCAAACTTGGATATTCAACTAGCTGAACGATCTTCCGTTTCAGCGTGAAATAAAGGAACAAGGGACGTAACTGCCCTAGTTAAAGTCTTGCCGGAGGGGGTTGAGACATCCACAACGCGAATGATTCCGTCGCGACCAGGGTAGATGAATGTGACTCGTCCTACGGGCCGTTGTCCTAGAAGTGGTCTTCTTTCCACAAGGATCACGAGGTCTCCCGATTTGATGATGGGTTGAAATCTTCCTGGGTGAATTCTTCAATCTGCCGCCCACCCTGAGGATCCCCTGTTCATCGAAGAAAGGTGAAATGTGGACATAATCTGTCCCCTTTTTCATCGAGGCATCCTTGTGCAACTGTTGTGGCATTGATGTGAACTTTAAAGGAGATACTTTGGTTTTGCCTTTGACAAACGAGACCTTGACTTCGCCATCTGAGCTCATGGAGTGCAAGTATAAAGCAGCGCTGTACCCCTTTGATGATGCATCACAGAAGCCAACCAAGCGGCGAACAGCTAGGGGTTCAGTGATGTGTCGTGGAATCGAGATAGAAGAAAGGACTAGCCAATCGGTTGTAAGTTCCATCCAGGCAGCTTGGAGATCGTGTGGGAGTTCTTCGTCCCAGTCGGTCTTCGCTTTCCAGACCTCTTGGAGCAATGACTTGGCGATGAAGACTACAGGAGCAAGCAGTCCAAGTGGGTCAAAGATACGCGATATTGACGACAGCATGTGCCGTTTAGTGACCGGAGAAGGATGAGGGGGTTTGACCGAATAGGAAAAGGAATCATTTGATGAACGCCAAAGTAGACCTAATATTTTGGTGGAGTCGTCGATTCTGATGGCTACAGATTCGCTATGTAGTTCTTTGGCAGGAAGAAGCATTGGTTCGGTCGAAGCCCACTTGCTGAGGGTAAATCCGCCTTTTGCGAATAAACCGCATAACTGGTTTTGAAGTAGAAGAGCTTCTTCTAGGGTGTCAGCTCCGCTGCACAGGTCGTCAACGTAGCAGTTCTCTAAAACGCGACTTGCGGCTAAGGGGAATTCTGACCCATGGATTTCTACAAGTCGCCTTACGGTTCGAAGTGCTTGATATGCGCTTGACTTAAGCCCATATGTTACGGTATTGAGCTCCATTACCTGAATTGCCTTGTTGGGTGAATCGCGCCACAGGATGTGCTGGAATTTTCTGTCTTCTTCGTGAACGACAACTTGGCGATACATCTTAACCATATCCGCACATAGAGGAATGGCATAGAGGCGAAAACGGATCAGAATGTTGCACAAATCTTCTTGAAGCTTGGGTCCCGATAGGAGTGCGTCATTGAGACTGTAACCTGATGACGAAGGGCATGACGCATCGAAAACTACCCTCAGCCTCATGTCGCCGTGGGGGCCCTCCTGCCAAACGCCATGGTGAGGGATGAGATACGAGGACTTAGTTGTTGCAGGAGACATGTGTCCGAGGTCCCTGTATTCCTGCATGAATTCGGAATATTTGTGAAAAAACGCGGGATCCTTTCGGAATCTAGTTTCCAGAGCGTAGAAACGGCGGTATGCAATATCTCTGTTGTCGCCGATCGGAACGCCTTCCTTGAAGGGCAGTCTCACTATAAATCGTCCCTCGTCATCTCGAGAAAGTGTCTTCGAGTAGAATTCCTCGCAATAGGCATCTTCGGGGTCGGTTCGGTCAACAGGTTTGGGCTCTTCAATCTCCCAAAACAACTTCATATCATCCTCAATTGAATGATGCCTTTCGATAAAGAATGAGTGATGAGAAGTAGAGGGGTGATCATTCAATGTGCCAGTGACAACGATTCCGAATGTGGTGGGCAACAATGACAGACCGTCGATGTCAGAGGGCTTGGATGCGCCTGAGATTATTTGATGGAAGACATCTCCTCCTAAGAGAATATCGATGGTTTTAGATTCTCCAAATTGGTGATCGGCCAATGGCAAGTCCATTAGCTTGCTGGAAAGGGATGTTGGCAGGCTGATACTGGGCAAATTCGATGTGATGTGGTCAATGACCAACGGTGTTACCTTTAACTCTTTGTCTCCAACGAGTGGGCGTAAAACGCAGTGTGTGGATCCTTTTACTAGGTGCGCTGGTAGGGTTGATCCTGCGAGGCTTGTGATGGAAACCTTGGAAGGGAAAATCTTAGCACCTATCTTCTTTGCAAGAGAGGAAGTCATAAAGGTGTTTTGACTGCCTGAGTCGAGGAGAGCGTGTGCGGTGTGGAAATCACCTCTTGAACCTCTAATCAGAGTGCGCACGGTTCCGAGGAGTACGGTGCTCCTTGAGCATGATTTCTGGGCTGAGCCAAAACCGATGAAGGACTTGTCTTGAGTGTCTGCAACTGGAGATTGTCTTTTGTCATGAGCTGATTCTTCATCCTTGGTGACTCCACGATCATCTCGATGGATCAGTGAGTGGTGTTTACTCCTGCAGTAGATGCAGCGAAATTTGGAACGGCAGTTTCCAACTCTGTGCCCTTTTTCTAAACAGTTGAAACACACCTTCCAAGAACGTATTATCGATGCCCGTTGCTCTACAGGAAGTTTCTTAAATCTTTCGCACTTCGCACAGGTGTGGGCGCCTTGGCAGAAAAGGCATTGAACGGGCTTAGGACTGGTTTCTCGGGACTTAGAACTTTGAGAATCCGAGGAATCGCTGCTGGTGTGAAATGAAACCGCTTTGTACCGCGAGGAGTTTCTGCTGGGACAGCTAACACGAGAGTTTGAGGAGGACCTACTGCTTGAGCTTGTTCCTGATACATCCTGTGACATCTTGAGGGCGAGTTTCCTTTGGCGAATGAATGTTATTACGTCCTCAGTTTTCGGAAGGTCCTTGCTGGACTCTCGAGATAATTCGAATTGTTTCCTCGTTTCAGCGTCAAGAGCGCGCAGGGCTAATGTGGATAATATGAATTCGCAAGGATTCCCGAGTTTGAGAGAGTTAAAGGCCTCGATACTATCAGCAACGCCAGTAAGAAACCTATCATATTTCTGCTGTTCCGATTTGGCAGAGGTAACTTCACAATCCACGATGCGATGAACTAGAAGACGAGCTAATACTCGAGGGTTGTCATAGGTCTTTGTTACCTTCTCCCAAGCTTGATCGTAGGACTCATCCGCGATGGTGAAATTGGAAACTAATGACGCGGATTCTCCTTTGAGAGCTGCTATCAGATAATGAAATTTCTCAATTTTGCTGAGAGATTTGCGATCGTGTATCATGGAGCGGAACGTGTCTCTGAAGTGGGTCCATTGTAGGAGGTCACCTGAGAATTTGGGAATTGGGATCTTATCGAGCTCGGGACCGCGGGAGGTCATTGTTGGCAATTCGGTTTTTTCAGCTTTCCTTAAAGAGTCGCGGTCCTTGAGGGAGAGTAGAATGGCTTTAGCAGCGATAATTTCAGACCGTAGCTTGCTGTATACCGCATCCCAATCTTTATTAGGGAAAATGTCGCTTTCTCCCAAAAGCAGATGTAGTGAGTCGCGTTTGTCCCATGTGCAGCAGAATTCCTCCCACTCTTCCTTCGCGACGAGATACCTCGCCTCGAAGCTACGTATGTCGTCATCTGCGATATCATTCAATGTAATGTCGCCGATTCCAATGATGTTGCGCTTTAAAAGGCGCATTTTGCGTTCAAGTGCGTTGGCTTGATTAAGATAATCAGAGGATTTCGTCGTTTGACGCCTTTGAGCGTCTTGATCTTCAGGCATATTCAAAACAAAAACAAAACAAGGCAGCCAACCAGATCGAGCAGGAGCGGAGCAAGGAGTTAGCCAAACAAATAAAAGAATGAGAACAATAGAGCAAAAGGAAGAAGCAAGGGTATAAATAGAGATAGAAAATGTTCAGGTACCAATAAGAACAACAAAATAAATAAAACTTGAGAAGAAAACAGGCTGAGCAGACGAAACATTAAAATAGAGTAAGATGATTGACTACATTAATACAACAGGCTAAGCTAAAGTCAATTAAACCATTAAAATAATCAAAAGCATTTAAAACACATCATACATAAGGTGACTGTCACGAAAAGAAACCAAGGAGAGTGCGACGTCACGAGAGCGGGGCCACTGTAACTTTACTTGGCAACCACTACCTCTATGGACTGAGTCTAGGTGGAGAAACAGCTAGCTGAGCGAAGCCTCCCTAGTTTGAGAAAACCATGAGGATCAGTCACAGTGGAAGAACAATTGTGTTTTAAATTGGTGTTTATGTGTGGAATAACAAATGAATTGACTTTATGTGAAATAATAATAATACCTGTGTGATACATGTCTAGAAAATAAAGATATAAATGATATTTATGAGAATCTTATTGTCTACCCAGATCATTAATAAATGATTGAAGAACATATTGTGATTCAATTAAAAATATAAAGAATAAAATCTATAAGGTAATTGAGAGATGAACATGAGACAATAATATGAATAATTTAATAATATAATTGAATGCAAGTTCTCATGTTGGGCTAATGTCAATTACTTGAGTTAAATATGTCTTCAAACATTTATAGAAATTATTTAAACATTAAAATAGTCTAAGCAACACATTTGAAAAATGATCAAGTCTGATTTGGATCATGAAGTGAATTTTTAAACTGATTAGTTCATGATAATTAATACAAAATGGTATAGACTTGATGTGATTTGAAAATAATAATATTTGATAGCAATTAATTCACAAATCCATATCAATATATTTTTTATTGCCTGAATATAAGACTATTTTTACCAAAATTATGTAACTGATACAGATCCGGCCTGGAGGACCATGTTTACGATTGTGGTCACTCTACCATTTTTTATATGGTTTAGAGTAGACCACTGGTGGTGAAGGACTGCAGAGATTTGTACATAGGTTAAATTTAAAATCAGGATTTATTTTGGAAAATATAATTAATTAGATGGGGGTGTAAAGCCAAAAGCAGGAACATATTTATTGTTATTGGGTTAGTTAAATTTTGAACATGGGAATGATGAGCTGCTGCTGATGGTTGAATTGTTGAATGGTTTTGCTGGATCTTCATAAATGATAAATTAAGAGAGGTACCTGGTGTCTTGACGATTATGTGTTTAAGCATAATGTATAAGCCCTGTAATGTGCTGCATTTTCTTGTTTCTCCAATCCTGGTGGGCTGGCCAACACCATTCCTGCTCCCTTCGCTCGTCCTGGGTGGCTTAGATGTTTACTCCTCCATCATTGGTGTGTAAAACTTGGGGAGAGAAAAAAAAGATGCTCCACACTTTGTCTGCTTGGCGACTATATCTTCCCAACTTGTCTTTGCGTGCAGTTCGTACTGCCGCGGGCAAGTAGTTCCCGGGCACACCGCTAGGTGGCAGCACCTCACGGGGCACACTTCTTACATATGATGAGCGGAGTTAAGCGAACAGGAGTTTTTGGAAAAGACAAATTTTTTTGTTGTATGTCTGTTTTATAGATTCGGGAAAATGTATTTCATATTTTTTATTGATTTTTTTTCGCAGTATTAATGTTTTGGTTGTTTTTTCCCCTCTATGTAATTATAACTATATTTATTTTTTATTATGTAACTTATTTGTTTGATCATTTATTTTTTATTCCTTTCTCAAGCAATAAGTCTATAATTATCTAAATGTATATATATTTTTGAATAATTAAGTTATATTTAACATCAGCACACTGGTTGATAGAGACTGTCCTAGCCTAAGTAAATTGTTTATTTTCTTCTTCATTTATTGTTGTACAGAATGGGTACAAAACCATAAATATCTGACTGCTAATAATCTTCTCAGTGAGTAAAAAGAAATATTCTGTTAACAATAAGTTTCAAAATTAATTTATTTTATCTAAGACCTAGTCTTGAGGGATTGATGATGTAGATTTGGTCATCAAAAGGTCCGTAAAAAGAAGTCAGTAAAAAGAAATATCCTGTTGACAATAACTTTCAAAATTAATTTATTAAATCTAAGACCTAGTCTTGAGGGATTGATGATGAAGATGTGGTCATCAAAAGGCTTCTAAATTATTAGATCCAAGGCATAATGGTCTTGAGGGATTGATGGAGGTTTATTCATCAAAAGGTTTTTACAGGGAGGCTGTTAAGAATTTTTCCAACTTGTGAAGTTGTTGAAGTATTAGCTGTGCAATGCTTGGCTTGACATTCTAATAGGACTGACTTCTGATTAATCTGTACTGAGCAGAGACAGCAGCTGCTGAAATATCATAACTATTTCTAGTGTACGCATGTAAACAGAAATAGCCTCACCACAATACCTTACCTGGCCTAATACCTCTCGTTTTTCGTCAGGATAGCTTGATGTATACTCTTCTGTAGTATTTTTATTGTCAGTTAGTTGTGTAATTGTGTAAATAATGTTAAATTAAAACACTAAACTAATACTGCTTACAATATAAAATTCTATTTACAGGTATTGGGTGGATAGAGGCGATCTTGCCCAAGCCCTGAGGTACATGAACTTGCTCGAGGGCGCCGCTCACGTTGTTGCAAAAGACTGGTGCAACGAAACTCGAATCTACTTAGAAACACAGCAGGCAGCGACAGTCCTAATGGCGCATGCTTCAGCAGCCGGCCTCGCATATTCATAGACTCTTCAGATATTATTGAAATTTGTTACTTAAAAAAGAGAAAGCGAGAAAAAAAAAAGGTGTATAGAGTATTATTTGGCGTCCCTACACAATATACATTTATGATAAAGCAAAGCAATGTTTTTATCATCACTCGTCATTATTTAATGAATGATGTGATGTTAATATTGTACATAGTTAGTCCTTTGTAAATTAAAAGTTGAGTCCTATTTATTTTCTGTGCTGTTTTATCATTGTTTTAGATGAATTTTGGTGCAGTACATATATATTTTTAAATAATACCTTGTTCTTTTTTTTTTGATATATGAATATCACCCTACCTTCACTTCTTGAAGATAGTTTCAAATTATTTGTATCCCTATAATTGCATATTTTAGTCCTACCTCACCATAATAGTTTCAATTTATTATGAATTGTGCAATTTTTAAGTGCAGGAAAAAGTGAAAAAAAAAGAAAGTAAACAATACTAAGTCAATCTAAAGATACTGAGTTTTTTCTTCTTGACTGAATGTAGATTACTATAATATACTATGATATCATCGACTCGTGCTTATTTACTCTTAGACTCAATAAATTTTATTGTTATGACTTAATTTATTCATAAAATCCTCTATTATCTACTATTTATTTGAATACATATCACTGTTCGTAATGATTCCTCTTGTTTCTTCTCATATATATTTGCTTAGAAAAAAACTCGAATAAATATTAGTTTTTACTCTTCAATGACAAAAAATCCCAGTATTGAATGATTCCACACATATCTTATGGAAACAGAAGCTTTAATGGTATTTATTTATACATAGAAACTGATGCAGCTTCCCCCCTCTCAAGCTTTCAAGATACAACAGAATTTCAACTATTTTTTAGAAATTTATTTATAGCAATATTGTAACTGAATGCCTTCATTAATTTGTCCCAAAACATTAGAGGGTAGGGCACACAGACAGGGATCTGTATCGTGGCAGGCAGCGATCCAACAATTGTAGCGTCATTTTTTTTTTTTTTTTTTTTTAGGGAGCATTGACATCTAGGCCATTTGCGCCTTGAAACCATATTAGGAAGAAGAAAACTAAATAGAATAGCGATTCCCAAAAATTACACCAAATTCTCTACAATTTTTATAAAATAGGCAGAAGATCAAATGATAAAATAAAACACTGATGAAATGGTGAAGAGTATTAACGAATAATACAAATCAAGTTGAGGAATATCCCTTCAGAATTCTGTAAGAACTTTATTTCTTTATTCCAACGTTCCGTAATACTAGTCCCTCTTCAGGAATGATAATCTCCACACTAACTGTGTCCCATCAATAAATACAATCAATTCAACATTTCATTGTCAAAAGAAAATGATTCCTGTAAGGAATCAAATTCAGTAATAAACAGATATATAATACATTTATAAAATCTAATGAGCTCCTCACAGCCCAGCCATTTGACAAGAAGAGTTCTTAGGGAATTCTGAAGGGATATTCCTCAACTTGAGCAGCGTTATAAAATAAAAATATCAGTAATACCAACAAGGATGAGGAATAACCCTTCACAGCTGTACAACATACTTTTATTTCAACGTTTCGGACCGTTCGTCCATCTTCAGGCAATCTACAATAGTATAATCATTACTACTAGAAACTGCCGAAAACAAGCTTTATAATTACTATCAACCAAAAACCTTAAATCATCAAATGCAATTATTAAACTTTTATTTACTTAATTATAAACTCACCATATCCTGTCACTACTTAAAATAACATTTCAAACGTCATAAATTAAAACAAATGATTCCTATAAGGAACCAAGTCAAAAACACGAAGACAAAAATGTTCATCCTCACACAGCCATATTAGAAACCTTATCAACCTATGTACTTAGGCCTATTATATTTCGTATAACTAAATTACATTAAAATATCACATTTAAAATAATTAAAATGTATAATGATTTATGTTTGACATATCACAGATAACTTTATTAATCATTACTTAACATATATTTGTTAAAATATTTAATATAAATTGCACTGAGGTATGTAACCAAGATCATTAAACTATGAAAGGAATCTATTACAATGTCATCAGAAATTAATTTTATTTAATATGTCAACATAATGTTGTCCTATACCTTTAACGTCAGTTTTGAAATTAATGGTTTTATTAATATTTTTAGTTATGTAAATGGATTCAGTTAATTTCCTAGCTTTATCAGTTTTCTAGTAGTTTCTAGTAGTAATGATTATACTATTGTAGATTGCCTGAAGATGGACGAACGGTCCGAAACGTTGAAATAAAAGTATGTTGTACAGCTGTGAAGGGTTATTCCTCATCCTTGTTGGTATTATTAATTAATACCCTTCATCTAGTCATCAAAATACTAGTAATTTTTTTAAAAATTGCCCTACCAGTTTCACATCCACTTTGATGCCTCAGGGGCGCTAAGAGTAGTAGAACAATGTATACAGCTTAGCAAAAGAAAGGCGAACCTTTTGCCATAAGGGCCACGCCCAAACATGACCAGTATGTACAAGGGTTTTATTTTATCATTTCACCTTCTGCCTATTTCACAAAAATCACTATATAGAATAGTAACCACGATTAACCTGAGTTAACATTTTTTTTTTTTTTTTTTTTTTTTTTTTCTAAGAAACTCTGGACATTCATATACTCATATATGCGCCTGAATTTTTGAAGAAGTTTGAAAATGTATAGATTTCTTTGCCAATAAAAGTCTCATTGAGTTTTAATGTGTGTTTCCTCTCTGGAAATAAACATTAATCTGGGCCACAACATAACTGAAGCTAAGAACGTAACTTAAGCTGAGGCTCCTTGTTCCAGGGTACTTTTTTTGAGGAAATTGGTGCATTAAAAATCGTAGTGCATTTTAAGCACTGCTTCCTCCAACTGAGATTGTCATTTGAAAATTTATCTGTGGATTGTTTATAAGATAACCTGTCCGAACATTCGTTGTTAATAATAATGGATGTTAAAATTTAAATAATCTAGTTGCTTCCAGATTTCCCAAATGCCCTTAAATATGATACCTTGTGGCTAATTTAATCTTTTTGTGCTAATTATTTTTATCATAAAATACTAAGTAAATAATAAGGAAAATATGAAGTTGGCATCTAGAAAGGAGGCTCTACCAGAAAATTTGTTTTTTGATATAATTTTTGGTATATCTCTTTGGAAAATAAATATTATAAATATATTAAATAAAAACTTTAAACACAATAAAATATTTGATGGTGGGTTGATTAATTTTTGTTTATTTATATTTAACTGGGTGCACCCTTCAATATTATATTTGTCGTTTATGCATAATGTCAAAATTTTAATTATCTCTAATATTCGAAGGAGATTTCACTGCTTAGAAAGGTCGAAAAGCGCCAATTTTCATGGATTTCATATAAGAGACTGATTTTTAGAAAGTCACTTGAACATAATAAAATCTGTTGACTTCCTGGATATAGAACTGGAATAGGTCACATATTGCGAGAAAAGAAATTTAATGATGAAATACTTGATGTGAGCGGAGAAATTACTTTTATAGGAGAGTAAAACTAATGACAGAGCAAATTATATAGTAGGAATGAGTCGCCATTCGAATTTAGAGTGCCGTAACTTATATTTTTATGGCACGTATAAAGCATTAATAAAAGCAGGATGTATTGAGAACGTCTTGGCTTTTTATAACTCTTTAAGATTCTTTTGATATTTGGCTGTAATAAACATTTTATTCTAGAAATACTTTTTTATAATTAAAGCAATATTATTAACAGGAAAAATTAGGCTATTATAAATACTTTTTTACTGCGCATCTGTCTCTAGGCCATTAGGGCCTTATTATTATTATTATACTATTACAAAGCGAGATGTGAGTCTACTAGAAGTACTATTATAAGAGGCAGAGTTAGATAAGCTCAGATGGCATGATTGTGACGATATGATAGTGGACAAAGTAAGCAAATGAGAGGGTGATCCTAATTGTACATTTAGGCTGGGAAAGTGTTAGGACCCGACACGGATTTCGCGGACGTGGCCTGAAGCCTCGTCGAAGAAGGAGAAAAAGGTGCTGAGACTCATGGGGTGACGGTGGAAGAAGACTGGTCAACCAGAGCGCGAATTCCCATGCAGAGAAGGCAACCCGATGACTCAAGACAATCTGCGAAAGTGAGGCGCGATCCTAACCGGCGTAAAGAAGAAATCGCATAAAAAACTTGCAACGAATGTGCAAAAAGGAGACACTAGCGGCGCGATGTTTTGTGTATGATGTTTGGAACGCGACAGCCCAGGACACGTGGTAAAGCTATGTCTGTATCTTAAGAAGACACCTCCAGACTAGGGCGAGCCTATGGAGGTAAATTATCATTTACCAACAGAAGGCGAGCGACTAGACGTGATAAGGAGTCAACGAGAGACTAAGATAATACCAATCATTGATCATCATCATCGACTGAATCAATCCTTTCTGAATACCCAAACCGAAAATTAGTTAGGACAACTAGTTGTATCCACTATTCTCGGTTTGATCTATCTTTTTTCACGACGGATCAAAACCTACCAATAACTGTTCTTTTCTTTACCAGTGGCACTAAGGGGTATGAACGGAATCGCGCTAAGATGACGCAGTTCTTGCGAATCAGAATTTTTTCTCTATTGATTGGTTTGGTAAGGGGTACGAATTTTTGCCAAGATTCCTCTTCGGCATCGTGAGCTGCTCTTTTTTACTCAACGTATATTGTTTTAATAATTGCTAGAATGTAATAATTTAGTAAGGTCATTAAGGAGAATAGAACTGGAGAGAGAATGGTTTTGTAACAAAAGTAGGACAGGGAATTGTACACTGTTCATCAGAGGAAGAAGAATGCCGACAGAAAAGCCAGCGGGAAATGAATGAAAAGTTTCAGATGCAAATAGTTTTCAGCTGTATATTGAAAGACATATAACTCAGTGACAGTTCTAATGGCACGACAAACTAAGGGAGCCATTGTTCGGAGAGGTATTTCTGTCTCGGCATAATAATTCTCCTTGCTTGGTTTGTATTTGTAGTTCGCATTTTACTTTGGGAAGATAGAGATATTTAGGGAATAAACGGAACACAATGGTCGCTTGAGTAGTTCAAGTTCTCAACAATAGAAGGCCCAAATAAGATCCTTTGAGCCTGCTCAACGTTTTTGGAGCATTTCCTCCCTCCATCCATTGGGTGAAACACAGCTTAAGACGTCGAGCAGTGGTGCCACGAGGGCAAAATCCCTCAAAACCGAAGGTGTTCAATCGCGATTGAACTAACATTTTTTTATGCTTAATTAGTTTTAGTAGACTGCTCTAATATTGCTTTTCCAGTTATTAATAGTTCTGGCCACAAAACACATTTTTGTTGACAGTTTTCCCATCGAGTAAAAATTTCACAGTTTTTAGTGAAAAATAAAACAATATTTTATACCACTTATTTTATTCCTCAAAAATTGTTATTACCCAGGGAGTCTGATATGTATATGTAGCTTTTAAAAGAATTTTCTTTCTTTTTTTTTTACAAAATGTGCCTTCAACTTGGTGCATTTAGGTTGTGAAGATATCTGTAATGAAATTAAATTATTCTAAGATTATTGGGTGTAGAAAAAAAAAAGGGTACTTAGCTATCTTCTCCGCATAGTTTTACCTAAAAGTGCATGTTTTGAAGTTGCTGAGCTATAAATTTCATCGCCTTACTCGGCTGTAAGTGTACACAGCCTAATAAAATGAAGGTGTCAATTGGCGATGTGATTATTTTACAAAAAGTGAGTTTACCATTATTATTTTCTGCAGATTGTTGCTGAACAGTTTGTGATAGCAAGTAACTGAATATTAACAGTGAGATCCACCTGATGTCTCGTGTGAAACATTTATTCTTTATGCGAAAAAAAAAAGTTTATATATTTTAAAATTATTATTCTTTTGAATTGGTAGTGGTCTCGTTAGACTTGGCACAAACAAATACTTCAAAAATGATACCGATATAAGAAAGATTTAAGTACCTACAGGTTTTTCCCGAAAATTGGCGTTTGGCACCTCTGTGCGTTGCCGCGATGTCGCAATACAAAAGTGCCGACTAGAAAATTTGACGTTTCAGAACCTATATAACACGAAAATACCGTAAGCTCAAATTTGTATTTAGGTATACATTCTCTCTTCGCGCTTGAACAGGGTCAAAAATGATCCGAAGTTTTTTTTTTGACTATATATATATAAACGCACACACACACACAGAAGATAAAGTTCACTTATATCCTTCATGGTTAGGACCAATTGTTTCCAGTTCAGTTGGTCTTGGTTAAGATCGGCGCTGCCATCAGTTTGTTGCATTAATTCGGCCATTGATAGTGACGGCTACTGACTATGGATTAAGCAGCCACCCACGCCTATCGTCCTCTTCTCCTGCTGTTTAGGAATTATGTACAGTTATTGGTTACGGAGCTTCAGCTGTGTGGGCAGGACTTATCCTAATCCAGTCCCCTCTGCGCAACTCCTGGACTTACAACTTGTAACCCAACCGCCTCTCTAGTTGTAGGTAAGAAAATATTTGTTAAAAAATGGCTTATTCACTTGCAGCCTACCACCTTATACAGCAAAATAACAACGTTTTATTACTATTTTTTAGTATATTCTGGTCGGTGTTTGTAGGTCTTTCCGAATGGATGAGCTATTTTCACAAAATGCCTTCAAATTCTGCTACTATTCCTGCTACTAGATTCCAAAATCTATGTTTATCTATTGTGTTAACGCTAGGTTTACCAGACCAGTCATTTTGACTGGTCGTGCAATTTCAATTCAAAATTCCTACTACATATAACATTTGCTTTCCTAAATGATTTCATGACTTTTGTAGCTATAAGTAGAGAATACATCTAATGACCTTAATGTTACTTTATGCATATTAGAAACAAATACATTTTTTGTTATTGACATTTATACCTGTACCAGGTCTGGTAAATCTAGTGTTAAATATGTATATACAAACACAGTTTATATACACCTTTAGTACAATTGTAGACTTTTACAACATAAATACAATTTAGTATTATCGAAAGGAAACTACCATACAGCATATGTAGATTCTCCAAGTGTACAGTACCGCCACCAATGGTCTCTAAGGCTATCTGAGGAGGCAAACCTTTTCAATAATATCGTCGCTACAAATGCAAACTAACGAATATGAAAATCACCACTTTTCAGAGTGGAGAAGCATTTATTCATAACTTTTTTTTGGACGGTCAAATATTCGGCAGATTTGACCTTTTGATAGTGGAATACTTTCCCTTTAATAGAGTGATCTAAGATTCAAGAAATTGCCGTACATAAGTCAAGCAGAAATTAGTAAAGATTGTCAATGAAAGATGCATTTTTTTTATATTCGTTACTTTGCATTTGTATCGACGATATTATCTATTACATATTCTTAAAAAAAGACTTCCTTGCTTAAAAAACGATTTGTACTTATACCAGTGGGAGAGTAACTGGCCTACTTTACTCTTTACAACTCCAATAATGTTTTCCAGGAGGTATATGTCTTAGTAAAAACGGCAAATAAATCTCTGCTTTATCTGTACAATTTATTTTCCACCAACTTCCCCTCCTGAACGCTTCGAGGATTCATGCTCAGAGAGTTTAACCTAGCGAGCAAATGTTATTCCTCTGAATTGGTGTTCGCTTGAAATTTTAATCTGAAGGACTAATTGGAATATGAGGTTAGCCATGAGCTTTTTTTTTTTTTTTTTTTTTTTTTTTTTTTTTTTTATTATTACAACAATATGAGTTAACATATTTCTAGTAATATTGCTGGTTCAGTTATAATGACATTGTGAGGCTTGATGTGGGAATATGAACAATTACAAAACCCACAATAGTAATGCATTAAAGAAAAAATAAATAAAAAGATAATATAAAATAATAATGAAACAACTGTAAAGAATTTTAAATGAAAATATAACACACTTTGTGCACTGCAGATGTTAAAGCAAATTGTCTCTAGGCCACCTCCGCTTCAGCCTTCTATGGGGATTTTGTGGATTTTGGAACGAGGATAGAGAATTTATCAAAGGATTTGGATGGCCTGGGAGATTGGAATGGAACTTCTGATAGACTGATTTGGCCAGGGATTGGATAAAGGGGATATTGAAGTCATTATGGAGGGTTAGGTTCGAGACATAGTAAGGAGCATTGGATATTTTTCGAAGGATTTTGGATTGTATTGTTTGTATTCTGTAGGAATTGGAAGGTTTAGTGGAATCCCATAGTTCTAGTCCATAAGTCCATATTGGTCGGAGTATGGTATTGTATATAAGTCGTTTGTTAGACAATGATAGTTTGAGCGTTTGTCCAATAAGCGTGATAAAAGTCTAAAACGTCTGTTTAGTTCCTGTCTTTTCTGAGTTATGTGTGGCTTCCAAGTTAAGCGTTTGTCTAGTATCAGGCCTAAGTATTTTACTTGCGATTTCTGCGGGATTATAATGTTTTGGAGGGTTATTGGCGGGCAGCTTGACTTACGAAGTGTGAAAGTTGCATGGCTAGATTTTTCTGCATTTACTTTGATTCTCCATTTATTTAGCCATGGTTGAAGTAGGCACAGGTGTTCTTGGAGGGAATTAGAAGCAAGAATTGGATTTTGCTTGACAGTAAGGATAGCAGTGTCATCAGCATACATGTGGATGGATGTTTCAGGATGAGATGGGATATCAGCCGTATAAGCCAGGAATAGTACGGAACTGAGAATTCCACCTTGTGGGACACCTGCAAGTTGGGGGAAGATTGGAGATAATGAGGTACCATAGGATGTCTGGAAAAACGGTCGGAGAGGTAGGATTTCATTATAAGGTAATAAGTTGAAGGTAGGATTTCTTTGAGTTTAAACAGCAAGCCCTTGTGCCACACTCGATCGAAAGCCTGAGCTACGTCAAGGAAAACCCCAGAGCAATACTGCTTAGTCTCGAAGGATGAGGATATGCTGTCTACGATACGGTGGCATTGGTGAATAGTGGAGTGGGAATGGCGAAACCCAAACTGGGAGGATGGGCTAATGGGATCCAGGATTGGATAAAGGCGTTTGAGAAGGAGTTTTTCAAGGATTTTGCCCATTATTGGAAGGAGTGAGATGGGACGATAGGATGAAGGTTGATGAATAGGCTTACCAGGCTTTGGGATCATCCGGATAACTGAAAATTTCCACAGGATGGGGAAATATGTCGTTCTTAATACGGCATTATATATGTAAGTTAGGAAGAGGATGGCTTTTTTCGGGAGTTTATTAAGAATTTTGGAAGTGATGAGGTCATATCCAGGGGCTTTTTTTGGAGGAAGATGTTGGATAGCATTCAGGATTTCTTTAGGATTAAAGGCTTTTGGTGGGAGTGATAGTTGAAGAGGAGTGTCCAGTTGACTAGAGACAAGGAGTGTATGGTCAGGATCATTGATATCATGGTGAGGAGTAAAGACTTGGGTGAGGTGTAGGCCAAAGGAATGAGATATTTCTTCGTCAGTTTTGGCCCAGGAACCATCTTCTCGGCGAAGGGGATGACGGGAAGATTTATAGGAGAGGATTTTCCTCGTAGCTTGCCAAAGTGTTTTGTCAGATGTAGTAAGTTCTTTTGTGTAAGATTCAAATTGGTCGTTTCTGTGTTTTCTGAGTTCAGTTTTTAATTCCCTTGTAAGTTGGTTTAGTCGAGTTTTGTCAGAGGGATACCTTGTGTTTTGCCATATTCTTCTTGCCTTTCTCTTCTCATTCAGTAAGTTTTGTATGTTTGTAGGTAAGTAATCATATGTTTTACGTCGTCGAGGTGTTTTGTAGATGTTTGCTCTGTGTAAGCTTTGTTGGATTGCAAGTGTGAAGTTATGGACTGCGTCGTCTATTTCTGTATTTGTTTTTAGAGGAATATTGAGGTTGAGGGTTTCTTCTAGGGAGTCTTGAAAGTATTTCCAGTCAACTGGTCCAGGAGTGAGCGTAGGATTAGGAAGGGATAGAATAAAGGTCAACATTAGAATTCAGAGAAAGTATAACAGGGCTGTGGTCAGAGGATAGTTCATCTAATGTTTGGACATCGGAAGGTATTTGTGTGATACCGGAAGTTATAAAGAAGTCAATAATATCGGGAAGTTTAGATCGGGATGTTGGCCAGTAAGTAGGGGATGAAGAAGCAATGACTTTTGATGGAATACAGGAAAGGGTTTGGAGAAGAGCTCTCCCCCGAGGGTTTGCTGTTCTACAACCGAACGCAGGGTGTTTGGAGTTGAAATCGCCACCGGAGAGAAAACGGGGACCAAGGAATTGGAAGAATGAGTGGAAGGTGGAAGAGGAAACAGATTTATTAGGAGGGCAGTATACGGCTGAAATTGTGATGGGGAATTGGGAAGATTGGAGAGAGATAGTTGTACTTTGGAAAGGCTCTGAGGGAAATTGCTTTGGGTAAAGAAAATGAGAGAGTGTTGCTCGTATAATTATTGCAGATCCACCGTGTGCAGTCCCGTCCGGGTGATCAGTCCTGTACGTTTTGTATCCAGAAATGTAAAATGTGTTACGTGGAGTTAAGTGTGTTTCGGTCAGTAAAGCTATGTCAATGTTTTTGTTTTTAAGAAACATAGTCAGTTCGTCAGTGTGGTTAAGTAATCCGTTCGAGTTCCACAGGAGGACAGTGATTGGCCTAAAATGGGGGTGGGTCATATTTGAGAGGAATGGAGGGGGAGATGAGTGAGTTTTTCTAGTAGAAGGATTAATGGCATTAGAAGGGATCTCATTTCAAGAAGGATGTCATTAAGGGAAGAAGGTATGGCTTGCAATTCTGCTTGGGATGAGGGATAGGAAGGGGATGAAATATCAGGAGATGAGGATGAAGTTTGGTAGCTAGAGCATAAGTGCGTGAAATATGACCTGAAGTTGTTGAACATTCTGGAGCTTCGGGCTGTTGAGTAGATTCTGCTTGTTGGATAACCTGGAGGGGGTGATTTAAGCCATGAGCTTAAAATTTACACGTTATATCAATTATAATCCCGGTAGGTTTACGCGAAGTACTTTAAACGCTCTTTCGACAAGTTTATTTTATTTTTTTTTTTTTTAGCACAAGCTTGTTTCATTCTGAAAAAGCTCTTTTTCTCTCGCCGACCAACTTTTTAATCAAAACGTTTTTTCCTGAGCTTCTCTCGACAGTATTAAACGCTAACGGTCACGTTGATCCCCGTTGATCACTTAAGTTAAGCAACGTCGGGCGTGGCCAGTACCTGGATGGGTGACCGATTACGTTCTGTTGACATTATAAAAGGGTGGCAGCCTGTAGATAGCCCGACGCTAATATCCCAGATGCTAAATCGTCATTAAAAGAAATCCCAAACCACCCTCCTCCAAAAAAAAACAAAAAAAAAAAAAAACAACAACAACAACAATATAAGGGTCTCCACATGGTCTATTAGCTAACGCCTTGAATTCTCATGCGGCAGACGGGGTTCGAGTACCACCTGCAGCAAGGGTTTCATTTCAGGGTCCTTAGATAGCTTGGCGTTAATAGCCCAATTGTTAATTAGGATTGATAATAAAAAAGCATGAGTATGAGTTGTTTTGACGGTTTCCATGCAGCTAATATAATAAAAAGAAGGTTTTTGCTCACCTGTATAATAAAATTTCGCCCTGCTTGGCTGTTTTCAACGAGGGTCTCTTGGCAGATTTGATAGCACGTTTAGGAGCAATCGGATTTGGATTTGCGATAAATTATTCGTAGCAGCCTTCCGATAATATTTCAACCTTGCAAATAAGTAAGTAAAGTTTGCGATGATAAATGGTTATCCTTTTCTCTTGAACTTGATACACTTCAAGAATTAATAGACGGATTTTCCTGCAAAGAGAGAGAAGAGCGTTAATGTGCTTTTAACAATTGTAATTCCTCTGGGAAATTACAAGAAGAGTGTAATTCTCAGAAGCTCGTTCTTGGAGTGTAGGGTAATTCCTGAGAGAGCTCGGCCTATGCCACCCCTGGAAGGGGGGGGGGGGACGCATTCAGAACATGGTGGAAGTTACCCAACTTTCTCTCATGTAGAACTCAGTTCCGCCCGGGATTTATGTAGAGTGTGTGTATATATGCTGTATATAAATAGTATGTAAGCAGCGCTAATATATTATATTAACGCTGTATATGTCTTGAAGGGAGTATAATGCATGAATTTGATTTATACAGTATTACAATTTTAACTGATGCATTGAGGTCTCCCAGTGATCTAGTGGCTAACGCCTTAGATTCTCATGCGGGAGATAGTGGCTCCCGAAAATTCCTCGCGACTGGTCTAGATGTCGGTGCCTTCTCAAAGTTCGTTCTAGGCAAACACTAATATAAATATGTTTCTTATTTCCTTACCTTGTTTTTATAAAATAACCATTTTACTGTTAAACGCAATTAAAAAAAAACAACCAATTAAAAACCGAGACAAAATGAGAAAAAAAAAAACTTTTAAAAGTACGAAACCGACATGTTCGAATTTCAATCAACGATTTCTCCGAGTGTGATCACCGCATCGAAAATTTCTTCAGAAGCCTTTATGTAGGAAATTTAGTAAGCTTTTGAGTCATCACTGACCATTTACCACGATTTCCCAACTGTTCGAGATTTCGAGATATTTAAGAAAATATACGGAAATCCTAATACTGTTTATTTCTGTGAAAAAAATAGTATTTTTAATTACATTATCAACTCCAAACGTAACTAAAATTTATATATCTTTGTTTTGACGAATTTCAAACATCTATAAAAACTGTCAACTGAATCCATCTTTTGTAAGTACCCGAACACGCTTATTATTTATGTTCATTTTGCAAAAAAAGAATCTGCAGTAAAAATTCCCTCTTTGCGATATAGACATATTTGTCCTTGAAATGACCTTGATTTTGGCCAGTAGGGTGAAACAGACTACAGATTCGAATTCAGCGACGCACAAAGCCATGGAAGCTCTAGTTATTTATTCTTTAAGGATGTCATACGAAATTGGATCTTCAAATGCTCTTAAGCCTGACGTGATGGAGTGAAACGGACTCCGGATTCGGATTCAGCGTGCCGACATACATAAGAATATATGTCTTTGTAAAATACCACTTTTTAGCGCGGTTCCTCCCTCCCCATAGGGAGGAACCCCGCTTATAAGGTTGATACAATGAAACAATCCGGAAGTGCCGACTAGAAAATTTCGCGTTTCAGACCCCCTAGAAACCGAAAATAACGGTGGTTCAAATTTGTAT
Organism: Gonocerus acuteangulatus; assembly: GCA_946811695.1. NCBI lineage: Eukaryota > Metazoa > Arthropoda > Insecta > Hemiptera > Coreidae > Gonocerus > Gonocerus acuteangulatus. The sequence continues at coordinate 27,140,722 of OX328129.1, read as the reverse complement.
ATATATATATATATATATATATATTGTTCGCTTAACCCGCTCATTATATGTAAGAAGTCCACCCCGTGAGGTGCTGCCACCTAGCGGTGTGCCCGGGAACTACTTGCCCGCGGCAGTACGAACTGCACGAAAAGACAAGTTCGGAAGATATAGTCGCCTAGTCGCCAAGCAGACAAAGTGTGGAGCATCTTTTTTTTCTCTCCCCAAGTTTTACACACCAATGATGGAGGAGTAAACATCTAAGCCACCCAGGCCGAGCGAAGGGAGCAGGAAATGGTGTTGGCCAGCCCACCAGGATTGGAGGAACAAGAAAATGCAGCACATTACAGGGCTTATACATCATGCTTAAACACATAATCGTCAAGACACCAGGTACCTCTCTTAATTTATCATTTATGAAGATCCAGCAAAACCATTCAACAGTTCAACCCTCAGCAGCAGCTCATCATTCCCATGTTCAAAATTTAACTAACCCAATAACAATAAATATGTTCCTGCTTTTGGCTTTACACCCCCATCTAATTAATTATATTTTCCAAAATAAATCCTGATTTTAAATTTAACCTATGTACAAATCTCTGCAGTCCTTCACCACCAGTGGTCTACTCTAAACCATATAAAAAATGGTAGAGTGACCACAATCGTAAACATGGTCCTCCGGGCAGAGATCTGTACCAGTATATCGTAAACATGGTCCTCCGGGCAGAGATCTGTATCAGTTACATAATTTTGGTAAAAATAGTCTTATATTCAGGCAATAAAAAATATATTGATATGGATTTGTGAATTAATTGCTATAAAATATTATTATTTTCAAATCACATCAAGTCTATACCATTTTGTATTAATTATCATGAACTAATCAGTTTAAAAATTCTCTTCATGATCCAAATCAGACTTGATCATTTTTCAAATGTGTTGCTTAGACTATTTTAATGTTTAAATAATTTCTATAAATGTTTGAAGACATATTTAACTCAAGTAATTGACATTAGCCCAACATGAGAACTTACATTCAATTATATTATTAAATTATTCATATTATTGTCTCATGTTCATCTCTCAATTACCTTATAGATTTTATTCTTTATATTTTTTAATTTAATTACAATATGTTCTTCAATCATTTATTAATGATCTGGGTAGACAATAAGATTCTCATAAATATCATTTATATCTTTATTTTCTAGATATGTATCACACAGGTATTATTATTATTTCACATAAAGTCAATTCATTTGTTATTCCACATAAACACCTATTTAAAACACAATTCTTCTTCCACTGTGACTGATCCTCATGGTTTTCTCAAACTAGGGAGGCTTCGCTCAGCTAGCTGTTTCTCCACCTAGACTCAGTCCATAGAGGTAGCAGTTGCCAAGTAAAGTTACAGTGGCCCCGCTCTCGTGACGTCACACTCTCTTTGGTTTCTTTTCGTGACAGTCACCTTATGTATGATGTGTTTTAAATGCTTTTGATTATTTTAATGGTTTTATTGACTTAAGCTTAGCCTGTTGTATTAATGTAATCCAATTATCTTACTCTATTTTAATGTTTCGTCTGCTCAGTCCGTTCTCTTCTCAAGTTTTATTTATTTTGTTGTTCTTATTGGTACCTGAACATTTTCTATCTCTATTTATATCCTTGCTTCTTCCTTTTGCTCTGTTGTTCTCATTCTTTTATTTGTTTGGCTAACTCCTTGCTCCGCTCCTGCTCGATCTGGTTGGCTGCTTTGTTTTGTTTTGAATATGCCTGAAGATCATGACGCTCAAAAGCGTCAAACGACGAAATCCTCTGATTATCTTAATCAAGCCAACGCACTTGAACGCAAAATGCGCCTTTTAAAGCGCAACATCATTGGAATCGGCGACATTACATTGAACGATATCGCAGATGACGACATACGCCACTTCGAGGCAAGATATCTCGTCGCGAAGGAAGAGTGGGAGGAATTCTGCTGCACATGGGACAAACGCGACTCACTACATCTGCTTTTGGGAGAAAGCGATATTTTCCCTAATAAAGATTGGGATGCGGTATACAGCAAGCTACGGTCTGAAATTATCGCTGCTAAAGCCATTCTACTCTCCCTCAAGGACCGCGATTCTTTAAGGAAAGCTGAAAAAACCGAACTGCCAATAATGACCTCCCGCGGTCCCGAGCTCGATAAGATCCCAATTCCCACATTCTCAGGCGACCTCCTACAATGGACCCACTTCAGAGACACGTTCCGCTCCATGATACACGATCGCAAATCTCTCAGCAAAATTGAGAAATTTCATTATCTGATAGCAGCTCTCAAAGGAGAATCCGCGTCATTAGTTTCCAATTTCACCATCGCGGATGAGTCCTACGATCAAGCTTGGGAGAAGGTAACAAAGACCTATGACAACCCTCGAGTATTAGCTCGTCTTCTAGTACATCGCATCGTGGATTGTGAAGTTACCTCTGCCAAATCGGAACAGCAGAAATATGATAGGTTTCTTACAGGCGTTGCTGATAGTATCGAGGCCTTTAACTCTCTCAAACTCGAGAATCCTTGCGAATTCATATTGTCCACATTAGCCCTGCGCGCTCTTGACGCTGAAACGAGGAAACAATTCGAATTGTCTCGAGAGTCCAGCAAGGACCTTCCGAAAACTGAGGACGTAATAACATTCATTCGCCAAAGGAAACTCGCCCTCAAGATGTCGGAGGATGTATCAGGAACAGGCTCAAGTAGTAGGTCCTCCTCGAACTCTAGCGTTAGCCGCCCCAACAGAAACTCCCCGCGGTATAAAGCGGTTTCATTTCACACCAGCAGCGATTCCTCGGATTCTCAAAGTTCTAAGTCCCGAGAAACCAGTCCTAAGCCCGTTCAATGCCTTTTCTGCCAAGGCGCCCACACCTGTGCGAAGTGCGAAAGATTTAAGAAACTTCCTGTAGAGCAACGGGCATCGATAATACGTTCTTGGAAGGTGTGTTTCAACTGTTTAAAAAAAGGGCACAGATTAGGAAACTGCCGTTCCAAATTTCGCTGCATCTACTGCAGGAATAAACATCATTCGCTGATCCATCGAGATGATCGTGGAGTCACCAAGGATGAGGAACCGGCTCATGACAAAAGACGATCTCCAGTTGCAGACACTCAAGACAAGTCCTTCATCGGTTTTGGCTCAGCCCAGAAATCATGCTCAAGGAGCACCGTACTCCTCGGAACCGTGCGCACTTTGATTAGAGGTTCAAGAGGTGATTTCCACACCGCACACGCTCTCCTCGACTCAGGCAGTCAAAACACCTTTATGACTTCCTCTCTTGCAAAGAAGATAGGTGCTAAGATTTTCCCTTCCAAGGTGTCCATCACAAGCCTCGCAGGATCAACCCTACCAGCGCACCTAGTGAAAGGATCCACACACTGCGTTTTACGCCCACTAGTTGGAGACAAAGAGTTAAAGGTATCACCGTTGGTCATCGATCACATTACATCTAAGTTGCCCAGTATCAGCCTGCCAACATCCCTTTCCAGCAAGCTAATGGATTTACCCTTGGCCGATCACCAATTTGGAGAGTCTAAATCTATCGATATACTCTTAGGAGGAGATGTCTTCCATCAAATAATCTCAGGCGCATCCAAGCCCTCTGACATCGACGGTCTGTCATTGTTGCCCACCACATTCGGAATCGTTGTCACTGGCACATTGAATGATCACCCCTCTACTTCTCATCACTCATTCTTTATCGAAAGGCATCATTCAATTGAGGATGATATGAAGTTGTTTTGGGAGATTGAAGAGCCCAAACCTGTTGACCGAACCGACCCCGAAGATGCCTATTGCGAGGAATTTTACTCGAAGACACTTTCTCGAGATGACGAGGGACGATTTATAGTGAGACTGCCCTTCAAGGAAGGCGTTCCGATCGGCGACAACAGAGATATTGCATACCGCCGTTTCTACGCTCTGGAAACTAGATTCCGAAAGGATCCCGAGTTTTTTCATAAATATTCCGAATTCATGCAGGAATACAGGGACCTCGGACATATGTCACCTGCAACAACTAAGTCCACGTACATCATCCCTCACCATGGCGTTTGGCAGGAGGGCCCCCACGGCGACATGAAGCTGAGGGTAGTTTTCGATGCGTCATGCCCTTCGTCATCAGGTTACAGTCTCAATGACGCACTCCTATCGGGACCCAAGCTTCAAGAAGATTTGTGCAACATTCTGATCCGTTTTCGCCTCTATGCCATTCCTCTATGTGCGGATATGGTTAAGATGTATCGCCAAGTTGTCGTTCACGAAGAAGACAGAAAATTCCAGCACATCCTGTGGCGCGATTCACCCAACAAGGCAATTCAGGTAATGGAGCTCAATACCGTAACATATGGGCTTAAGTCAAGCGCATATCAAGCACTTCGAACCGTAAGGCGACTTGTAGAAATCCATGGGTCAGAATTCCCCTTAGCCGCAAGTCGCGTTTTAGAGAACTGCTACGTTGACGACCTGTGCAGCGGAGCTGACACCCTAGAAGAAGCTCTTCTACTTCAAAACCAGTTATGCGGTTTATTCGCAAAAGGCGGATTTACCCTCAGCAAGTGGGCTTCGACCGAACCAATGCTTCTTCCTGCCAAAGAACTACATAGCGAATCTGTAGCCATCAGAATCGACGACTCCACCAAAATATTAGGTCTACTTTGGCGTTCATCAAATGATTCCTTTTCCTATTCGGTCAAACCCCCTCATCCTTGTCCGGTCACTAAACGGCACATGCTGTCGTCAATATCGCGTATCTTTGACCCACTTGGACTGCTTGCTCCTGTAGTCTTCATCGCCAAGTCATTGCTCCAAGAGGTCTGGAAAGCGAAGACCGACTGGGACGAAGAACTCCCACACGATCTCCAAGCTGCCTGGATGGAACTTACAACCGATTGGCTAGTCCTGTCTTCTATCTCGATTCCACGACACATCACTGAACCCCTAGCTGTTCGCCGCTTGGTTGGCTTCTGTGATGCATCATCAAAAGGGTACAGCGCTGCCTTGTACTTGCACTCCATGAGCTCAGATGGCGAAGTCAAGGTCTCGCTTGTCAAAGGCAAAACCAAAGTGGCTCCTTTAAAGTTTACCTCTATCCCTCGTCTTGAACTCTGCGGAGCTGTTCTTTTGTCTCGTCTTGTATCCTCAGTCCCGCAGTCTATTGCCACCAGTGTGACGTGTTTCTCCGACTCTCAAGTAGTCCTCGGTTGGCTCCAAACTCCGGTTCACGAGCTCAAGGTTTTCGAAGCCAACAGAGTCTCGCAGATCACGAACGTGGTTCCTGCTCATCGTTGGCATCACGTTTCCTCACAAGACAACCCTGCGGATCTGGCATCACGTGGCTGCTCTCCTCGCACCCTCAAGGAGTCAAACTTGTGGTGGAATGGCCCTCCTTGGCTTCGAGCACACTCAGACTGGTTGGAGTCAAATGAAGAGCAGAAAACTGTCAACTTGCTTTCTGCCGCTCGCACGGACGAGAATCATGATGATGACTGGCTCTCACGATTCTCCTCATACGACACGTTGATAAGGACCACAGCCAGAATACTCCGACTCACTTCGAGAAAATCCAAACCTCGTTCAGACGTCATATCTGCTGAAGAATACAGAGAAGCAGAGTTAAGATGTGCACGAGTCGTACAACGCTCCCGACTCCCACAACAGTTCTTCAGAAACAACCCGATAGTCCCGAAAGACTATGCCCAACTCTGTCCTTTCTTTGACGAACAGGGGATCCTCAGGGTGGGCGGAAGGTTGAAAAACTCACCCCTGGAGTTTTCAAGTAAGCACCCGATCCTTCTGCCTAAGACATCGCACTTCACACGTCTCCTTGTTGATCATATTCACCGGACACACTACCATGCTGGAACCTCCTTGACGTTAGCGCTTTTGAGAGGAAAATTCTGGATCCCAAAAGCAATGAAGCTGATTAGAGGCCGCATCCTCAACTGCGTCCATTGCCGGTTGTTGAGGGCAAAACCCTTAGCGCCTCTGATGGCCTCCCTTCCCAAAGAGAGGTTCTCTCAGTTCAGATCCTTTATCGAGGTCGGTGTAGACTACGCTGGTCCGTTTCTCATCAAAGAGTCCCAAAGGAGGAAAGCATCGTTAGGCAAGGCGTATCTATGCCTCTTTGTGTGTTTTGCTTCTAAAGCTCTCCACCTAGAACTTGTGTCCTCTCTCTCTACCTCAGCTTTTCTTGATGCGCTAGAGCGCTTTATCTCGAGAAGAGGCGTCCCAAATACGATCTGGTCGGATCACGGGACAAACTTCATAGGGGCGTCAAGATTTTTGAAGGATATTTATGCGTTCCAGCAGAGCATCGCGCCTGAAGTCACCAAAACCATTTCTCCCCGCGGCATCAATTGGAAATTTATCCCGCCACGTGCACCCCACTTCGGTGGCCTCTGGGAGGCCGGTGTAAAGAGTGTTAAGGGTCTCCTTGCGGGCTCAATTGGAAAACAGCAGCTTACATTCGAGGAATTGACGACCGCCCTCGCTAAAGTAGAATTTTTGCTCAACTCCCGTCCATTATGCGCTCTAACTGAGGACGCGCAGAATTTCGAGTTCCTAACCCCCGGACATTTTTTGATCGGCGCTCCTCTTGGTTCCCTACCAGACTGTTCAACAGAGGATAAGCCGACTCACGTTCATCCTCCCCGATGGAAGGCGATAAAAGCTCAAATTACCTCCATATGGACAAGATGGCGAAAGGAATATCTCCATCATCTTCATTCTCGAACCAAGTGGAGAAAGAATCAACCCAGTATCAAAGCAGGAGACCTAGTGATCCTTGTGGAAAGAAGACCACTTCTAGGACAATGGCCCGTAGGACGAGTCACATTCACCTACCCTGGTCGCGACGGAATCATTCGCGTTGTGGATGTCCTAACCCCCACCGGCAAGACTTTAACTAGGGCAGTTACGTCCCTTGTTCCTTTATTTCACGCTGAAACGGAAGATCGTTCAGCTAGTTGAATGTCCAAGTTTGGCTCTTTTGTTTTCGTTATTTTTCTTCATTGTGGAATTTGTTTACTTTGTCCTTATTTTAAACATTTTTTTTTTTTTTTTTTTTTTGGAAGTAGTTTCAATTTGTATTTGGTACACCTATTCAACGCCACATACATTAGAAGTTTTTTACCCTCATTATTGTATTTTTGTTTATGTACTCTTTTTCATTTCTGTGTTGTTTGTAGGTTGAACCAACTTGTACGCACCCTTGTAATATTTTTTACTTTTATTTTTTGTATTGTAAATTAGCTTAAACTAATTTAGGTGGGCGGTTTGTTCGCTTAACCCGCTCATTATATGTAAGAAGTCCACCCCGTGAGGTGCTGCCACCTAGCGGTGTGCCCGGGAACTACTTGCCCGCGGCAGTACGAACTGCACGAAAAGACAAGTTCGGAAGATATAGTCGCCTAGTCGCCAAGCAGACAAAGTGTGGAGCATCTTTTTTTTCTCTCCCCAAGTTTTACACACCAATGATGGAGGAGTAAACATCTAAGCCACCCAGGCCGAGCGAAGGGAGCAGGAAATGGTGTTGGCCAGCCCACCAGGATTGGAGGAACAAGAAAATGCAGCACATTACAGGGCTTATACATCATGCTTAAACACATAATCGTCAAGACACCAGGTACCTCTCTTAATTTATCATTTATGAAGATCCAGCAAAACCATTCAACAGTTCAACCCTCAGCAGCAGCTCATCATTCCCATGTTCAAAATTTAACTAACCCAATAACAATAAATATGTTCCTGCTTTTGGCTTTACACCCCCATCTAATTAATTATATTTTCCAAAATAAATCCTGATTTTAAATTTAACCTATGTACAAATCTCTGCAGTCCTTCACCACCAGTGGTCTACTCTAAACCATATAAAAAATGGTAGAGTGACCACAATCGTAAACATATATATATATATATATATATATGTATATATTTATTTATATATATATATATATATATATATATATATATATATATATATATATATATATATATATATATTAGTCTGTTCGCTCTCTAGGTAGAAGACGAATGGTCCGATTGTGATGAAATTTGGTACAAAAATCCGTCGTCTAATTTGAAAGGTCAAGTTCGTTAGCCAGCAGAATCCGCCCACTGGAAGATGGCGTTTGGGGCGAACTTCGCGCAAAAAAAATCGTAACGCTTACGTTTTTGAGTTCATAAGCTTGTAAGTACTCGTTTTATAGGCTTCTTGGGCTAGGAAAACGAATGAAACCATTTTCAAGGCGATAGATTTAACCGTTTTCGAGAAAATTGGAAAAATAGTTTTTGAATACCGTTTTTGGTTTGGGTACTTAGAATCATGGGATTCAGTTGAAACATTTTCTGCATGTTCTACTTTCATTAAAACTAATATGTTGAAATTTTTGTTACGTTTGGAGTTTAGGAAGGGTTAGAATAAAATATTTTATTAACAGACATTAAAAGTTTTGGTAACTTTGTATACTTTCCTTAATATCTCGAAAATAGTTGAGAATCTTGGGAAACGGAAGATGACCATTAGAAAGCTCACTTAATGCTCTTCAAAAATGGTTCTGATGAAAGTTTTGATTAGGGTATGTCAATCCGAGAAATAAGTGCTTAAATCTTTAAAGTAATTGATTTTGCTTATTCGAACTGTTCTTTTTGTCTTTGATTTTGGTACTTAGAATTATGTATTAGTTACGTTTGGAGTAAAGGAAGGGTTAGAATAAAATATTTTATTAACAGACAAGAAAAGTTTTGGTAACCTTTTATACTTTCGTTAGTATCTCGAAAACCGTTGACAATCTTGGGAAGCGAAAGGTTACCATTCGAAAGCTTACTAAATGGTCTACAAAAAAGGTTCTAAAGAAAGTTTTGAATAAGCGATGTCAATTGGATAAATAAGTGCTTAAACTTTGAAGTAATTGATTTCGTTTATTCGAACGGTTCTTTTTGTCTTTGATTTTGGTACTTCGAATTATGGGATTCAGTTGAAACATTTTCTGCATGTTCTAATTTCATCAAAACTAGTATGCTGAAAATTTACTTACGTTTGGAGTTAAGGAAGGGTTAAATTAAAATAATTTATTAATAGAGATGAAAAGCTTTGGAAACTTCGTATACTTTCCTTAATATCTCGAAAACGATTGAGAATCTTGGGAAACGAATGGTTTCCATTCGAAAGCTTACTAAATGCTCTAGAAAACAGGTTCTGAAGAAAGTTTTGATTAGGCGATGTCAAACGGAGAAATAAGTTCATATAACTTAGAAGTTTGATAAACGATAATTGATTTCGTTTATTTATACGGTTCTTTTTGTATGTTTTTATTTCTTGTTATTTTGTTATTGCTTCTAGGAGGAGGATGTATTTCTCAATAAAACAGGGGAATAAATACAAATTCTTTGAACCTGTAACAGAACTGAAAACGTAAATATTCTCTGTGTAGAGTCAGTCCAGGTCGAGGTAGTAGGCCGGTTCAGGTAGGCTTTTATTGCACTTCATAAATCAAGATTCATTGTTCTCATCAAGCATTCTAGGACAGCTGACAGTTACCTTTACCTGTAGGAAGTCATGCAGCCAAATTCTATACTAGAAATATAATTATATTTTGTGGTTGAATGTGGCCGTAGTTCAATAAAAAATAACACTACTTTCTCATTTTCATGTACAATTTTATTTTGTTTAATTGCATTTAAAAGTAAAATGGATATGTTTGCACTGCAAGTTAAGTAAATTAGAAATATATTCGTAGAAGAGTCTTCGTAGACCGAAACTTGGGACGGCAGAAAGAGTAATTTCTGCTTAGGATAGTTTCATCCCTAGCCGAAAATCATGTTTTGTTTTTTTTCATATTTGTTTACATTAGGAATGATCCAAACAAAGTAATAACTGTTTCTATTCTAAGTCTACAAAATAACACTAGGGATATGAATGGAACCGCGCTAAGATGACGCAGTTCCTGCGAGTCGGACTTTTTGTCTTTGATTTTGGTACTTAGAATTATGGGATTCAGTTGAAACATTTTCTGCACGTTCGAATTTTATCAACACTAATATGTTGAAATTTTGGTTACGTTTGGAGTAAAGGAAGGGTTAGAATAAAATATTTTATTAACAGACAAGAAAAGTTTTGGTAACCTTTTATACTTTCGTTAGTATCTCGAAAACCGTTGACAATCTTGGGAAGCGAAAGGTTACCATTCGAAAGCTTACTAAATGGTCTACAAAAAAGGTTCTAAAGAAAGTTTTGAATAAGCAAGTTATTATTTTTATTTAAATTTTAACGTCCATTTATTATTAACTACGAATTTTAGGACGGGTTATCTATAGGTTACCACCCTTTTCTAGCCAGGATAGGGGTGATGCCTTTTCTTTTTTTCGAAAGAAAAGCCACCACCCCTAGTGGGAATCGAACCCACGACCTTTGGCACGGAGTGTTAAGTGCTCACGCCTTAACCCTCACGGCCATCGGGTCCCCTAAGAGTGTTATGGAAAAGTGCTAAGGCAGTTACTCGGAGTCAGACTCATTGAACATTTCGGCAACCCGCTTGTAAAGATGTACGAGGTAAGGTCCAAAAGTTTTCGGCCTGGGATAGAAGGAATGGTGAAAGAAAAAATCTGGTTTTACTGTTTTTCAATATATTCTCCTCTAAGTTCAACACACTTATACAACGCTTTGGCAACATTTCTATAGCATGAAAAAAATTTGTTAAAAGCATAGCATTTTCTTCTTTGTTAAAAAAATGTTCTTCCACTGCTGCTTGGAGCTCTTCGTCGGTGTTAAATCACCTTCCGCGAAGGTCAGATTTTAACTTTGAGAAAAGGTAGAAATCGCTAGGGGCCAAGTCTGGGCTGTAGGGTGGATGAGAGATTTCTTGGAATCCACAGTCCTTCACAGCGGCCTTGGAAATCAATGCTGTGTGGACAGAGGCATTGTCGTGAAGGAGGCGGACACCTCTGCTTAACTTCCCTAGCCTCTTCTCTTTATTGGCGTCTCGTAACCGGTGAAGTAGGGCTGCATAATACTTACCATTCATTGTGGTATTTCTTTCTTTAAAATCTATCGGTAGTATTCCTTTACAGCCCCAAAAAATTGTGGCCATTACCTTTTTTGTTGACTGCATGACTTTTGCCTTTAAAGGAGGCGCTTCTCCTGGTCTTCTCCATTCCATGGACTCTCTTTTGCTGAGTGGGTCATAATATAGAACCATTGTCTCATCCCCAGTTACAATTGAGTCCAAAAAATTCCTTGGGTCGGCATTATACTCGCGTAAAAATTCATTGCAGCAGTGAACTCGTTCCTGTTTTTGAGCAGCTGAAAGAATTTTTGGACCCCATCTTGCACTAACCTTGTTCATATTACAAATTGTACCTTGTGCCATTTTACAAATTTTCTGCCTGACTCCCATCCATAAGGCCTATCCGTGTCGAAAGAGTTCTCAAATTTCCGTTGACTTTCAGTTAATAATTCATAAAATAAAGTATTTGAACATAATTCCCTACAAATTAGTCCACTAATCATAAACGGAAGGCATAGGACTAATAACTCTAGAGATATCAGCCTTTATGACGAGAAAGGGTCATAAAGAGAATTTACGAGTTAGAGTCGGATCGTAACGATATTTAGCTTAAGTCACTCCAAGTCCTTCGACTCTAAAGCTGTCTTGAGTCGCACCTGCTTAATATTCCTACTCTATATTACTTTATTCTACGACTCTAGAGCAGAGTTCGCTTTCCTTTTCATTTTAAGTGGGCCGTTATTTCTTTGAGCTAATTTGAAATTTCAAAAGGGAGAGTAATATTTTTTCGAATTGCATTCCTTGAAATATTCATTTTGAGCCTCTCAATACTGAATACAATTCTTGATAAACTGTGATTTTCAAAATTATGTTAACTTTGGTCTGAAAATCTCGTCACGTAGGAGCTGCATAACTAAGTACATTTCTGAAGAAGGTGTGCACTGTTTGCAGCATTCGTGAACAATTTGCTTAAAATGAACTATGAACAGCTGGTTCAGAAAATAATCCTCCCTCCATAGGGAGGAACCCCGCTTCTGAGGTTGACCTCATGAGGCAATCCGGAACTCTTGACTAGAAAATTTCGCGTATCAGAACCCTTAGATAACAAAAGTAACGGTGGTTCAAATGCGTGTATATATATATACATACGCCCCCTCCCAAAAAAAAACTAACGTTGAAAAAAAGAGACCAAGCTCCAGGCCCCTCCCATAAACAGTTTGCCTATGAAAGTTATGAGATGGTAATTTTACGTCCTTAATACCTTTTCAAGAACCTAGCGAAAACCTCACTTTTTTAGCATTTCCAACTTGGCCTGTTTTCGTTAAATGATGACAGTTTTAACTTACACAGAGTTCATACAACTCCGTTCATTTCAGGTCATCAGAAAGTTTAAAATAATCCTGAATCGTTATAAATGATAGAAAAATGTGTTATTTATAAGTGAACCTTAAAAGGGTCAATCCATTTGAAATGGTCCAGAAAAAAAGTAATCTGGTCGCTTCAGAATTTTAGAAAAAATTGATATTTTCACCTTCAATTACATATGGAATCAAGTAGTTGTAAACAATTTTTGAATTTTTTTTAGAGTTAACCGTTTGAAAATGGTGGCCATATTTGTTTCACCGCGCATGCTGATTTTTGAGTTAATAATCTCTTACGGAAAACTCATTTTCTCAGGACTGGTAAGTCATGGACTAATAACTCAAACACCATTGTTTTCCTTAAATCCATCTTATATGTCTGTTTTACTATTTGAATATATTGAAATCCAATACCCGAAAACTTCCATTGAAAAACAACTGATTTCATTTCTCAAAAGGCCGCTTTTGAGGGTAATTATTTAGCATAAGGGGATTTACATCAAAGTTGCTTTTTGGACGATAATAAATCTAATTAAGTAGCTTGTATTAAAAGTATTCTTAACTCTGATATTTGTTGCCTTACTTTTTTTTTTTTATAAGTTTGTAAACTTAAAATGTTATAAATTGTTTTGAACTACTGATTTCATATGTAATTGATGGTGAGAATGTCAGTTTTTTTCTAAAATGGTCAAGCGACTACCTTTGGACCACTTGCTATGGGTTGACCCAAAAACTTAAATTCCATCAATAAAAAAAGAAAGAAGCTAAATATTTGAAAAGCCAATGGTTTGACGTTTGTGATGGAGATAGTTAGCCGTTGCAGTGATACGAAGGCAAGGGCTGGTTGGGATTCGGCTAGGAGAAAAGAACGTCAGACCTTCAGGAAGAAATCTGTATTGGACGTTTCGGCTGCACTTTGGCAGCCTTCTTCAGCACTAGAGAATGCCTAGGGGGGAGGGAGGAAGACCAAGAAGACATTTAGGTGACCATGGTTGAATGTATGAGGCTATTGAAGGCATTCTCTGCTCTAGCGCTGAAGAAGTCTGCCAAAGTGCAGCCGAAACGTCCAATACAGATTTCTTCCTGAAGGTCTGACGTTTTTTTCTCCTAGCCGAATCCCAACCATACCTTGTCTTCATAGCAACTGACAGGTAATTGTACTTATATATTCCTCGAAAATTTATTTATTGAAATTTTAACGTCCCCTCGAAAATTTAATAGAAGTTACAGTCGTATTTCTTACTCAGAATAACTCGGGCTTCTATAAACTTTACGGAATACAATAGACAGTTGATAATTAGCTAATACCAAATTATTCATGATTTATTGAGTATTATAAATAACTCTCTGCCCATTGATTAGTTTACTTATTTATAAGGGGGAAAAGTTAAACCCAATTAGAACAACTAGAAAGTTTTAATTGGATATAGATTCTGCACTAATGAATCCAGGTATTTTGGTTTTATATTTTTACTTTGATTTAATTTATTTAAATTGTACAAAAAATGTGATATTTCCTTGTTGCAGATAATGGTGAATCCTTTATGAGATACGGAAGTTTCCGCTAAGAATGTAGACCAACAAATATCTTGGAACCTCGTACAAAACAATTCAATCTTTGCTGTCTCGCTTTTACAGGATTTGATTTAAATGATTTAACCCTAAGAAGACTATTCATAGCTACGAGAGTATAATAAAATTACATTGAAGATGATGTATAGAATACATAAGGCAGTCCTAATTGATAAAAAAAAAAAAAATAATATGAGCTAGGTAGAGGAATGGGTTGCGAACACCGTAATCTTGTGGGTGGTAAAGAGATCCAAGTGTTTTTTTTTTGACAGTAGCTGCCACCTAGCTTGTGTTCTCTTGAGTATTATCACTCTTGTAATGTTCAGTACAGATTCTCCAATTCATTTACATATTAATCTTAAAACGGACGTTGTACCAATTATGTATCATCGATACAAATAGCTAAGGACCTGACGATTTGTCTAGTACGATCGTAACTGTAAAAATCTAGTTATTCCTATTACCACATATGTTCAACTTTGACTCAATTGTCCTCAAAACATTGAGTTTGTTACTTAGACACTTAGACCTCTGGGGTCCTAATTCCTTCTTTTTCTTCGTAAGCAATTAAACTTTATTTATCAAACTATAACACAACATATCGTCCCGTCTATGTCAAACTATCGGATATGAAAAATATCGTTTTACAGACTCGAGACTTATCTATTGGATTGTGGAGGATACGGCTTGTGGACGATACGGCTTGTGGCAAATTGTCGCAACTCTAACCCCTTTAGAATAAAATATCCAATAAGACCATTTTTTTAGCGCGGTTCCTCCCTCCCCCGTAGGGAGGAACCCCGCTTATAGGGTTGATACAATGAAACAAACTGGAAGTGCCGACTAGAAAATTTCGCGTTTCAGAACCCCTAGAGACCGAAAATAACGGTGGTTCAAATTTGTATATATATATATATATATATATATATATATATATATATATATATATATATATATATATATGTATATATTTATTTATATATATATATATATTTTTAGATGGAACGGCATTTCTCTCCAGCGGTGGTCCTGCTCCTCACTTCTTCCTGGAATATTTCGATGGATTCATCTCCATCTTCTTCAGCCAGGTACTTGTTTCTTCCTCGGTGGTAGCCAAGGGAATGACATTTTTCTCGATCTGGGCTCCTTATCTCCCCTCTAGCCACAGTATCGGCGGACGAATGGTGTTGAAGCTCCCTGGTGTAGTTGGGATTCTGTCCGTTGGCAGCGCTGATGGTATTGCGTCTTTTTTCTCTCCTGCTTCTATTTTCCTCGCCGTAAGGATTTATATGCTTGATGTTATTTTTCGTCGCTGGGATAGTATTTTTAGATGGAACCTGGCTGAAGAAGATGGAGATGAATCCATCGAAATATTCCAGGAAGAAGTGAGGAGCAGGACCACCGCTGGAGAGAAATGCCGTTCCATCTAAAAATACTATCCCAGCGACGAAAAATAACATCAAGCATATAAATCCTTACGGCGAGGAAAATAGAAGCAGGAGAGAAAAAAGACGCAATACCATCAGCGCTGCCAACGGACAGAATCCCAACTACACCAGGGAGCTTCAACACCATTCGTCCGCCGATACTGTGGCTAGAGGGGAGATAAGGAGCCCAGATCGAGAAAAATGTCATTCCCTTGGCTACCACCGAGGAAGAAACAAGTACCTGGCTGAAGAAGATGGAGATGAATCCATCGAAATATTCCAGGAAGAAGTGAGGAGCAGGACCACCGCTGGAGAGAAATGCCGTTCCATCTAAAAATACTATCCCAGCGACGAAAAATAACATCAAGCATATATATATATATATATATATTTGTCTGTTCGCTCTCTAGGTCGAAGACGAATGGTCCGATTTTGATGAAATTTGGTACAAAAATCCTTCGTCCAATTTGAAAGGTCAAGGTCGTTAACCAGCAAAATCCGCCTACTGGAAGATGGCGTTTGGGGCGAAATTCGCGCAAAAAAAGTCGTAACGCTTACGTTTTTGAGTTCATAAGCTTCTAAGTACTCGTTTTATATGATTCCTGGGCTAGGAAAACGAATGAAACCATTTTCAAGGCGATAGCTTTAACCGTTTTCGAGATAATTGGAAAAATATTTTTTGAATACCGTTTTTGGTTTGGGTACTTAGAATCATGGGATTCAGTTGAAACATTTTCTGCATGTTCTACTTTCATCAAAACTAATATGTTGAAATTTTGGTTACGTTTGGAGTTAAGGAAGGGTTAGAATAAAATATTTTATTAACAGACTTAAAAAGTTTTGGTAACTTTGTATATTTTCCTTAATATCTCGAAGAAGGTTGAGAATCTTGGTGAACGAAAGAATACCATTAGAAAGCTTACTAAATACTCTACAAAAAAGGTTCTGATGAAAGTTTTGATTAGGCGATGTCAATCGGAGAAATAAGTGCTTAAAACATTAAAGTAATTGATTTTGCTTATTCGAACTGTTCTTTTTGTCTGTTTTTATTCCTTGTTATTTTTTAATTGCTTATAGTTGGATAATGTATATTACAATAAAACAGATTAGGCAAAATAAGAAAAACAATTCATTGTTAGAAATATAGCTTGCCAAGAGAAAAAGATTCGTTGACGTCTTTTGAATATTTTCAATTGCCTTTATGCTGTTGGTTTTTTTATTTTATTTTTTAATTGATTTTATCTGTAGAATTATTACTATAGTAAAAGAACACAGGAATGTGTGAAAATATTTGATATTTTCCAATTCATTGAAACGTATGAAATGAAGTATCGGTAGAAGAGGATTCTAGGGTCTTGCGGACCTGACCCCAGGTATAGCCATTCTATGCTTTTCAAATGAGAATAGGGATATGAACAGGAACCGGGGTCTCCCGTGGTCTAATGGCTAGCGCCTTGGATTCATAAGCGGGAGATGGTGGGTTCGATTCCCAACCTCCGGCAGGAATTTTATCATCCCACGGCTCGCTGGTGAAATTCCTCGCTACACCCTGGATGTCGGCGCTAATGACCTAGATGTATATGTGCCGTAAAAAAAAAAAAAAAAAAAAAAAAAAAAAAAAAAAAAAAAAAAAAAAAAAAAAAAAAAACTGGAACCGCGCTAAGATGACGCAGTTCCTGCGAGTCGGCCTTTTTTCGTCAATATATCGAATATGTTTGTTCCCTAGTTTTCTCCGATTTTCATATTCAGTAGTTTGACATGGTAGGGGCGACATGTTTACTACTCTATAAACGGTTAGCCTGAAGCATTGGGGGGAAATGAGAAATATACGTACATTTTCCCACATTTTTCGCATTTGTCCATAAGTAAGTCACACAAATGTTGGCTAAAGAATTGTTAAAAAAGTATTTTAGGGTTAACTAAACCAGAAAGAGATATTTTTACTAGATTATTAAGTATGTTGCTTTCAGTATTTATCTATTGGTTTTCTCTATCTTGATTTTAGCGCGGTTCCTCCCTCCCCCATAGGGAGGAACCCCGCTTATAAGGTTGATACAATGAAACAATCCGGAAGTGCCGACAAGAAAATTTCGCGTTTCAGAACCCCGAATATATATATATATATATATATATATATATATATATATATATATATATATATATATTTGTCTGTTCGCTCATTTCTGGCTTCCCTGATGGTCCGATTTTGATGAAATTTGGTACAAAAATCTGTCGTCCAATTTGAAAGGTCAAGTTCGTTAACCAGCAAAATCCGCCCACTGGAAGATAGCGTTTGGGGCGAAATTCGCGAAAAAAAATCGTAACGCTTACGTTTTTGAGTTCATAAGCTTGTAAGTACTCTTTTTATAGGCTTCTTGGGCTAGGAAAACGAATGGAACCATTTTCAAGGCGATAGCTTTAACCGTTTTCGAGAAAACTGAAAAAATTAATTTTTTAAATGCCGTTTTTGGTTTGGGTACTTAGAATCATGGGATTCAGTTGAAACATTTACTACATGTTCTACTTTCATTAAAACTAATATGTTGAAATTTTGGTTGCGTTTGGAGTTAAGGAAGGGTTAGAATAAAATATTTTATTAACAGACATAAAAAAGTTTTGTTAACTTTGTATACTTTCCTTAATATCTCAAAAAAGGTTGAGAATTTGGGAAACGGTAGAATACCGTTAGAAAGCTTACTAAATGCTCTACAAAAAAGGTTCTAATGAAAGTTTTGATTAGGCGATGTCAATCTGAGAAATAAGTGCTTAAAACTTTAAAGTAATTGATTTCGCTTATTCGAACTGTTCTTTTTGTCTTTGATTTTGATACTTAAAATTATGGGATTCAGTTGAAACATTTTCTGCATGTTTGAATTTCATCAACACTAATATGTTAACATTTTGGTTACGTTTGGAGCTAAGGAAGGATTAGAATAAAATATTTTATTAACAGACATGAAATGTTTTGGGAACTTCGTATACATTCCCTAATATCTCGAAGACGGTTAGGAATATTGGCAAACGGAGGGTTATCATGCGAAAGCTTACTAAATGTTCTACAAAAAAGATTCTGAAACAATTTTTGATTAGGCTATGTCAATCGGAGAAATAAGTGCTTGAACTTTGAAGTAATTGATTTCGTTTATTCGAATTGTTATTTTTTAATTGCTTAAAGTTGGATAATGTATTTGCCAATAAAACAGATTAATTAAAATAAGAAAAACAATTCATTGTTAAAAATATATCAGGCTGTACCGTATGAAATGTCAGTTTTGGATTTGTCGATTTCCTTCAAATGTCTTGAAACTGTCGAGGCTCCTACTCCGAGTCCCTAGTGTTTTTAATTGCTTATAGTAGTCAAATGTATTTTTCAATAAAACAGGAATACGTAGAATAGAATCAATATTTTGTTTGTTAGAATTCGAAGATGCCGTATGAATATCTAGATTACAGTACTGGTGTTGATTTCGTTCTTTAGAATTATTCTTGGTATTCCCTATTTTCATCTGTTACCCATAGTTTTTTATTGTTAGTAGGTTTTTCTTATTGATTATAGAATATAAATCTATTTGGCTATATATTTCGGAGATTTCTGAGCGAAATACTTTTAAGATTTTCTACCACCACGAACGGCTTTTTTCCTCTATTTTTATCCACTAGATAGGCTTTATTTTGCATATTATTCTATATAAGTTTTATTCAGCAGGGGATTCTGATGAAATGTCGTGTTTTTGCTGTGGATTTTAATTACGATGTATCTAAGATTGGATAACATTAGCGAGTCTACATAGTTAAGAACCGACGACGGAGGATTACTTCTTGCTATGATTTAGTCTACATATCTATATTAAGTCCAAAATCCAAAAAATAAACTTCACAACGGTTAGATACTATGAGCGAATATGGCGGTTCAGGGGGCCGCAGGAAATTTACCTGCTAAGAGTTAATCCTCAAGAGCTGTAAATATACCCCAGGTATCTGCCGACACAAATACAAAGCCTAGGCGGAGAGCACCCCAAAAACTCAGATCCAAACATAAGGTTATATACTAAATATTCATAAAGACTACTTAGTTGTAAACCGATTCATCAATTAGCAATCAATTGTTTTCAACAAAGGTTATATACTAAATATTGATAAAAAGTATTTAATTAGAAAAAAAAAACAATATTCCACAAGACTTGTTTTTGGTCCATTTGTATCTACCCCATAGACTTAATTAGGTTTATTATTCTATTGTAGTTGGGCAACTAAACTTTGTTTTATTTTGTTAAATAAAGTTTTTTTTCTTGACTTGTTATTCGTCAAGACTTTTATTTGTCCTTGTGTATTTACTAGATAGGTTTTATTCGTCATATTATTCTATATAGGCTATATTAGGCAGGGTATTCTACTCAATCTTGTGTACTTCTTCTTGATCCTTCTGTACATGGGCGTATATAAAAACAATTTCGGGGGGGGGGGGGGCTGAGACCATTTCCAGGGTATGGAATACTAAATATTTAGAGCTTGGAATAGTTTTAGGCAACTAAAACGCTATTACACGTAAAATAAATTATGTTTTATGAACTAAGTGATCTTATTTAGTTTATTTTTAAGGGTTTTACGAGAAGTTTTTATCATCAATTCAAAATTTCGGGAGGGGCTGCAGCCCCCCCCCCCATATACGCCCATGCTTCTGTATCCTCTAGAAAGGCTTTATTAGGCATATTTTGTATTGATTTATAGAGCTTTGCTTTAGAATGAGAGCCAGATTCTGTAATTTCCGCTTCTGTGTAAAAGTTAGCTACTGTCGGTGTCCCTGACGCCTTAATATCGTTATTCGAGATGTTCGAGAGGATTTTGACAATTTTCACGAGATATATATATAAAAAAAAAAAAAGTTTATTTCTTTTCTAAGCTTATCAAATGGCACTAGGGACATAAACGGAACCGCGCTAAGATGCTGCAGGTCCTGCGAGTCGGACTTTTTTTTATACATTTACTGGCGAGTATCCGCATATATACATCCGGTTACATAATTACTTATGTATATCAAATTATACAATTATGTATACACTAAATTTATAAAAATGAAAAATAGTTACTTCAAATATGTTTGTTTTGTTATTTTGTACGTTTTAGCGTGGTTCCTCCCTCCCCCATAGGGAGGAACCCCGCTTATAAGGTTGATACAATGAAACAATCCGGAAGTGCCGACTAGAAAATTTCGCGTTTCAGAACCCCTAGAGACCGAAAATAACGGTGGTTCAAATTTGTATATATATATATATATATATGTATATATATATATATATATATATATATATATATATATATATATTTGTCTGTTCGCTCATTTCTGGCTTCCCTGATGGTCCGTAAGTTCGTTAACCAGCAAAATCCGCCCACTGGAAGATGTCGTTTGGGGCGAAATTCGCGCAGAAAAAATCGTAACGCTTACGTTTTTGAGTTCATAAGCTTGTAAGTACTCTTTTCATAGGCTTCTTGGGCTAGGAAAACGAATGAAACCATTTTCAAGGCGATAGCTTTAACCGTTTTCGAGAAAATTGGAAAAATAGTTTTTGAATACTGTTTTTGATTTGGGTACTTAAAATCACGGGATTCAGTTGAAACATTATCTGCATGTTCTACTTTCATTAAAACTAATATGTTGAAAGTTATGTTACGTTTGGAGTTAAGGAAGAGTTAGAATAAAATATTTTATGAACAGACATGAAAAGTTTTGGGAACTTCGTATACTTTCATTAATATCTCGAACACGGTTGGGAAATCGTGGTAAGTGGATAGAAACTATTTGAAAGCTTACTAAATTCTCTACAAAAATGATTCTAAAACTATTTTTGATTAGGTTATGTCAATCGGAGAAATAAGTGCTTAAAACTTCAAATACGTCTGTTTTGTTCTTATGAACGGGTTTTTGTCGTTCTTTTTGTAATTTTTGTCTCTTTCCCTTGGTTTTTTATTGCTTTTTATTTTTGTAATTTATTATGTTAGGAAAATGTATTTGTTTGTAAAACAGGATAGGAAAAATGAGACCAATTTTCTGTTGCTAGAAATAATGACAATTTTGGGAACTTCGTATACTTTCATTAATATCTCGAAAACGGTTGAAAATCTTGGGAAGCGAAAGGTTACCATTCGAAAGCTTACTAAATGCTCTACAAAAAATGTTCTGACGAAAGTTTTAATCAGGCGATGTCAATCGGAGAAATAAGTGCTTAAACCATTAAAGTAATTGATTTCGTTTATTCGAACGGTTTTTTGTCTGTTTTTATTCCTATTTTTTCATTGCTTATAGTTGGATAATGTATTTGACAATAAAATAGATTAATTAAAATAAGAAAAACAATTCGAACAGGTAGATATCGAAAAAAGCTGTGCTTCAAATTAGAATCTATTGTTGAGTAATTATATGAATCTTTGGATAATAATTCCAATAGTTAAAATTATAACTAAATTGGAAAATATGTATTTAATAGAACTCATTAAACCTTTTACAGAGAACTCTATTTTTTATTTTTATTTTATTGATCAACAGGTCTTTGCATATATTTAAAAACTCTGTTGATATAACCTCTATATCGTTTTTTGTTTTTAGGCCAATCTATAATTCCTTTGGGTTAATATGTTTTTTAAATTGAAGCTTTAAAGCCTCAACAGGAATATTTGTGTAATCACCCTTCACAGTTAATTTATTAGAATCATGAGTGACCGTTTTTGTGTTACAACTAACAATATTTGAAAACGAAGTTTGACTATCCTTGTTATTGTTATTTTCCTTCTGTTTGGCCGAGATTTTCTATTCATGATCTAATTCTCCTTGAATTTTTTGACTAGATCAAGAACCTAATTTAAGCACTCTTAAATTCCTTAATTTAATTGAGGAAGTTTATCAAGCTTGATATAATCACTTTTGGGTTAATACGGGTGGTCTATACCGAGTCCTTTGTTTGTAAACACAAAGAGCACACCTGAGGATTCAGTTGAAACATTATCTGCATGTTCTACTTTCATTAAAACTAATATGTTGAAAGTTATGTTACGTTTGGAGTTAAGGAAGGGTTAGAATAAAATATTTTATGAACAGACATGAAAAGTTTTGGGAACTTCGTATACTTTCATTAATGTCTCGAAAACGGTTGGGAAATCGTGGTAAGTGGATAGAAACTATTTAAAAGCTTACTAAATTCTCTACAAAAATGATTCTAAAACTATTTTTGATTAGGGTATGTCAATCGGAGAAATAAGTGCTTAAAAATTTAAAGTAATTGATTTCGCTTATTCGAACTTTTCTTTTTGTCTTTGATTTTGGTACTTAGAATTACGGGATTCAGTTGAAACATTTTCTGCACGTTCGAATTTTATCAACACTAATATGTTGAAATTTTGGTTACTTTTGGAGTAAAGGAAGGGTTAGAATAAAATATTTTATTAACAGACAAGAAAAGTTTTGGTAACCTTTTATACTTTCGTTAGTATCTCGAAAACCGTTGACAATCTTGTGAAGCGAAAGGTTACCATTCCAAAGCTTACTAAATGGTCTACAAAAAAGGTTCTAAAGAAAGTTTTGAATAAGCAATGTCAATCGGATAAATAAGTGCTTAAACTTTGAAGTAATTGATTTCGTTTATTCGAACGGTTCTTTTTGTCTTTGATTTTGGTACTTCGAATTATGGGATTCAGTTGAAACATTTTCTGCATGTTCTAATTTCATCAAAACTAGTATGCTGAAAATTTACTTACGTTTGGAGTTAATGAAGGGTTAAATTAAAATAATTTATTAATAGAGATGAAAAGCTTTGGAAACTTCGTATACTTTCCTTAATATCTCGAAAACGATTGAGAATCTTGGTAAACGGATGGTTACCATTCGAAAGCTAACTAAATGCCCTAGAAAACAGGTTCTGAAGTAAATTTTGATTAGGCGATGTCAAACGGAGAAATAAGTACATAAAACTTAGAAGTTTGTTAAACGATAATTGATTTCGTTTATTTATACGGTTCTTTTTGTCTGTTTTTATTTCTTGTTATTTTGTTATTGCTTCTAGTAGGAGGATGTATTTCTCAATAAAACAGGGGAATAAATACAAATTCTCTGAACCTGTAATACAACTGAAAACGTAAATATTCTCCGTGTAAAGTCAGACCGGGTCGAGGTAGTAGGCAGGCTTCAGGTAGGCTTTTATTGTACTTCATAAATCAAGATTCATTGTTCTCATCAAGCATTCTAGGACAGCTGACAGTTACCTTTACCTGCAAGAAGTCATGCAGCCAAATGCTATACTAGAAATATAATTATATTTTGTGGTTGTATGTGGCCGTAGTTCAATAAAAAATAACACTACTTTCTCATTTTCATGTACAATTTTATTTTGTTTAATTGCATTTAAAAGTAAAATGGATATGTTAGGACTGCAAGTTAAGTAAATTAGAAATATATTCGTAGAAGAGTCTTCGTAGACCGAAACTTGGGACGGCAGAAAGAGTAATTTCTGCTTAGGATAGTTTCATCCCTAGCCGAAAATCTTGTTTTTTTTTCATATTTGTTTACATTAGGAATGATCTAAACAAAGTAATAACTGTTTATATTCTAAGTTTACAAAATGACACTAGGGATATGAATGGAACCGCGCTAAGATGACGCAGTTCCTGCGAGTCGGACTTTTTTTTTTGTAATTGCTTAGCTCACTTTTTAATTGCTTGTTTTTGTTTTAAATTATATTTATTTGTAGAATTAGTATTATTGCAGAAGAAGACTAGAAAATGAGAAGAGTATTGATATTTTTCAATGCATTGGACTGTGAAATAAGTATTTCTTGTTTGTATTATCGAGGATGGTGGGGTTTGGCCAACCCTGTTGTAGGGTGTATTTCCAGGTAAGAGTAAGCTCTGGGCCATAAAAGCATTTCACAAAAAGGTCGACCCAAAATAATAACTGTTTCTATTTCAATCTTTCCAAATAACCCTAGGGATAAGAACGGAATCGCGCAAGCGGAAGATAAAGTAGCTCCTGCGCGTCGGACTTTTTTCCCAAGGTACACATATCTTGATTCACTTTGCTGGGAATTGTTCTTAGTTTACGTAGCTCCTGGAACGTTACCAGTGTACTTCGAGCTTTCTATTAGACTGCTGTTGTGCAGAGATTCTTAAAGGTTTCTGTAAATGTTAATGGTTTGAATCGATAGTGAAACTGTAAAGCAGCCCTTTGCCCAGCCCAAAGTTGAATAAAACGTATTTAAATATCAAGGCAATTTATTCTGTTCGAACATTTAACAAGAGCGATTCATTTCAAAGGTTATTTGACTTGCAGATAGTAAACGGATTGTAGGTTATTCTACCTCGACTAAGACTAGGACTACAGATCGAAGTAGAAACCCAGAAATAGATTAGGCCATAAGGCCGATAGAGGTGTATTCTGGGTCCCCATGAATTTAGGTCTAGTACTTCTGGAATATTTATAGTTTTAACTCAGAGAGATCCCTCCATTAGTACTTTTGGTGCGGGATTTCCCTCCATTTTTCATTGACAGCTCTCCATCTTCGGCTCAGATCATTATCCATCAGATTCAGGTATTGTATCCTCATTATCTCTCCGGCTATAAATGCCCCCAGGACGGAAAGTGCAATCAATTTGTTTATAAATAATCCCCTTATAATGAGCTTGTATTTTCCATAAATCACCGAACCCTGCGGATAATGCGCCCCCTATTATTTTCGTTCGCCGATGATTAATCTAAGTCATATTCGAAGCTTTTTATAAATTTTAATGGATTAACGATCGTTAGAAATCATTCCCCCCGACTTTAATATTACCTTCGAATATAAAAATAAATTTAACAAAAAATATGTAAACGAAAGTAAAAATAGAAAACAAAATGTAGGTTTTAGGCACCACACCAGGAAACTGGCAGTCTCATAACTTATTTTACTGTTAAATGCAATTAAAAATATAAATACATTAAAAACTGAGAGAAAAATACACAAAAAAACGTTCAAAAGAACTAACACGATACTTTCGAATTTCATGCACCGATTTTTCCGAAAAATACCACACCATTGAAAATAACATTAGAGCCGTTTATAAATTTAGTGAGCTTTGGAATCATTTGCGTCCACTTAATACGATTTCCCGACCGTTTACAAGACATTGAAGAAAATCCTAAATTTCGCCCGATACCGAAATCTGGCTACAATCGTATTAACAAGGATATGTATATATATATATATATATATATATATATATATATATGTATGTATATAGGTATAATGAAAACGGGACACGCATTAAAGATTTTTATCTTCTAGTGTAATCGTTCGAGGGTTGGAGTCCCAGATCGACCCTAGGCCAACCCTGCCTTTAATTAATTTAATAATGTTTACCTGCAAAGGGAAAAATCAGGTGGATGGAGCATAGTACTGGCCACACTATCTCCCTAGTGTGCCGTATGGTCATGAATCGGATACCTCCACAGTATCTGATCCTCCGGCCCCCTGTGGCCTGTTACGGGACTGAATATATATATATATATATATATATATATATATATATATATTTATATATATATATAAATAGGGGATAATTGTCGGTGTCCAGTATGTAAGATTGATGAAGATATGAATAAATTTTTCTTAAATTCGTTCATTAGTTTAACGTCAATGGCTGCATTCTTTCGGAAAGGCCTGGACTAGAAAAATGAAGACATGGCAATATAAAACAAATTTAATATTTTAAAAAGTTGGGGAAAAACCGTTTTTTTCAAAGGCTCGGATAATCCGTTTGTGTAGTTTTCGTTCCGTTGTTGGGCGAAATATTAAAAGGTACAATCTTGAGCTGTACAGCGAGTACGTATACTATTTTTAGCGCGGTTCCTCCCTCCCCCATAGGGAGGAACCCCGCTTATAAGGTTGATACAATGAAACAATCCGGAAGTGCCGACAAGAAAATTTCGCGTTTCAGAACCCCTAGAGACCGAAAATAACGGCGTCCAATATGAAAGGTCAAGTTCGTTAACCAGCAAAATCCGCCCACTGGAAGATGGAGTTTGGGGCGAAATTCGCGCAGAAAAAATCGTAACGCTTACGTTTTTGAGTTCATAAGCTTGTAAGTACTCTTTTTATAGGCTTCTTGGGCTAGGAAAACGAATGAAACCATTTTCAAGGTGATAGCTTTAACCGTTTTCGAGAAAATTGGAAAAATAGTTTTTGAATAACGTGTGTTTTTGGTTTGGGTACTTAGAATCATGGGATTCAGTTGAAACATTTTCTGCATGTTCTACTTTCATTAAAACTAATATGTTGAAATTTTGGTTACGTTTGGAGTTAAGGAAGGGTTAGAATAAAATAGTTTATTAACAGACATAAAAAGTTTTGGTAACTTTGTATATTTTCTTTAATATCTCGAAAAAGGTTAAGAATTTGGTAAACGAAAGAATACCATTAGAGAGCTTACTAAATGCTCTACAAAAAAGGTTCTGATGAAAGTTTTGATTAGGCGATATCAATCGGAGAAATAAGTGCTTAAAACATTAAAGTAATTGATTTTGCTTATTCGAACTGTTCTTTTTGTCTGTTTTTATTCCTTGTTATTTTTTAATTGCTTATAGTTGGATAATGTATTTTACAATAAAACAGATTAGGCAAAATAAGAAAAACAATTCATTGTTAGAAATATAGCTTGCCAAGAGAAAAAGATTCGTGGACGTCTTTTGAATATTTTCAATTGCCTTTATGCTGTTGGTTTTTTTTTATTTTATTTTTTAATTGATTTTATCCGTAGAATTATTACTATAGTAAAAGAACACAGGAATGTGTGAAAATATTTGATATTTTCCAATTCATTGAAACGTATGAAATGAAGTATCGGTAGAAGAGGATTCTAGGGTCTTGCGGACCTGACCCCAGGTATAGCCATAAAACCCTTTGAACAAAGGCCCAGGAAAATATTATCTGTTTCTATTCTATGCTTTTCAAATGAGAATAGGGATATGATCAGGAACCGGGGTCTCCCGTGGTCTAATGGCTAGCGCCTTGGATTCATAAGCGGGAGATGGTGGGTTCGATTCCCAACCTCCGGCAGGAATTTTATCATCCCACGGCTCGCTGGTGAAATTCCTCGCTACACCCTGGATGTCGGCGCTAATGACCTAGATGTAGATGTGCCGTAAAAAAAAAAAAAAAAAAAAAAAAAAAAAAAACTGGAACCGCGCTAAGATGACGCAGTTCCTGCGAGTCGGACTTTATTATGAATACATGCAATTCAGACTTAGAAGACTTAGCACCTTCTGAGATAAAATATTTTTATGTTGTTCAGCT
Organism: Gonocerus acuteangulatus; assembly: GCA_946811695.1. Lineage (NCBI taxonomy): Eukaryota > Metazoa > Arthropoda > Insecta > Hemiptera > Coreidae > Gonocerus > Gonocerus acuteangulatus. The sequence goes on along the minus strand of OX328129.1, from coordinate 27,113,028 downwards.
AAAGCTTCAATCATGATGATGAACAACTGAGGGAACTGACAATTTGATGCAGGGAAACAATCATCTCTTAAAGGAGGGTTCAGTCTTGTGCAAGCCGAGGAAATCTTTCGAAGGATGATGTATGGTTGTACGAGGAAGAGGTAGCGCTCATGAAAAAATTCTGGAAAATCCTTCGGGCTCGCTGTATACATTAGCGCCTCGTCGATACGGTAAATTTATCGTTTTACGTCCAACTCCGCACGAGCAGTGTTTCCATTAACGCCCCTTATTTCTCTTTTCGTTTTTCAAAAAAAGGAAAGTGTTTAAAAAAAAAAAAAAAAAATCCTTTCGAACAGTAGGATTCACATCCATTAGCTTCAAGCGTTGTTCTCCATTTATTTATATTACGCATGGCTACTTTCCGTTATAAACATTGGGCGATTTGGAATGTTTTTGTGACAAATTGTAATACAAATATAATAATTCCAATGTTTCATTTTATAAAAAATAACAACAGCTGAAAGAGTAAATCCCACAATCCTGAAACTGCACAAGCCTACTTGGTTTTGTCTCCTTTGAACAGAAAGCTTTTAACCTTATATATAGCAAATTTCGCTAGTTAAGGTAAAATACATTTAGTGTTACAGATGATGCTTATATACTCTCATAAGAACACCTGTTATGCTAGATAAGCCAATGATAAATTTTATTTCAGGTTTCCAACGTATCCCCGTATTGGGATTATGCATCTTAGCGACGCGTCTGTAAAGGCTCAGCAAAAATGATACTAAACCCGCATAACACTTAAGAGTATAACTTCGCGTTATAATGTGTGCACATATTACTTTATAATCATGTACGGATAGCACAAGGAGTACTAATGCTGAAGGTATCACCAGGTAACTGAGGTAGGAAAGGCATCGGGGTTGGCTTAATCCCCGTACGGGGATGGCAGTTAGCGGGATTCCCCAGTGCAGGTAATGTGGATAGGACGATCTTGAAGGGATATTCTTACTATTAGGACACTTACTCTATCTATGAGAACTAATTGGAACTTCTTGACACCAACAGCAGTAGAATTTTTTAACTGCATCCCCATACAGGGATCCTACCCACTAAAGGGTTAACCAATATGCTAGTGTATTCTATAGGCTAACGCTTTACACCATTCTCGGCAAAACTGATCGACAAAAGAAAACATTTCTTTGGAAAAAATTAATATAAAATAGTGCATCTCTTAAATTATCGCAATTATATACGTCCTTTTAGGGAAACGTCCTAAAACTCTTTTGTTAGCTATAGCAATTTAAGATACCCGTTACCAAAATTTTAACTAATACATTGAAAAATGTTTTAGTATACTTGTTGCCAAATATTTTGGAATGTCTATTGCCAATTATTTTAGGTTATTTTTGCAGAATATGTATTTTCCAAATATTTTAACGTAAATATTGCCAAATCTTCTTGGATCTTTTTTGCCAAATATTTAGGAATACCAATTGCCAAATAGTTTTGAATAGCTGTTGTTATATACTTTAAGATACCCAGTGCTAAATATTTTGTGATATATATATATATGTATATATATATATATATGTATATATATATTTATATGTATATATATATATATATGTATATATATATATATATATATATATATATATATATATATATATATATATATATATATAGCATTTCCAAGTCTATTTGAACCTTTTCCAAGTCAACTGTAACCTTTTCCAAATCAAATGTCACCCTTTCCAATTCAAATGTAACCCTTTCCAATTCAAATGTAACCCTTTCCAATTCAAATGTAACTTTTTCCAAATCAGTTGAAACCCTTTCCAAAACAAATGTAACGCTTTACAACTCAATTGCCACCCTTTTTATTTCAATTTAACCCTTTCCATTTCAATTTTCACCCTTGAAATTTTTTGCAAATTGACCATAATGAGGAATGGGCGAATTGAGGGCCTCAAAACTCAACGGGATAAATCATGAAAATATTTTTATTTAAAAAAAAAAAAATCGATCTCGCGAGTGACCTAAATGTCTGTGCGTCGTTAAAAAAAAAAACGTATTTTGATGCACTAAACACGAATACGTTAAAAAAAAGTTAGCTTTCAACTAGGAAAGAAGTTATTAAGCACTAATGTTTGCCTAGTTGAAGTTCCGGGGGCATGCACCGCAGTCATAACGACGCACAGACATTTAGGTCACTAGCGAGACGTTTTTTTTTTTTTTTTTTTTTTTTTTTTTTTTTTTTTTTTTTTTTTTTTTTTTTTTTTTTTTAACGACGCACAGACATTTAGGTCATTAGCGAGATCGATTTTTTTTTTTAAATTAAAATATTTTCAATATTCGCCCTCAATTCGCCCATTCTCCATTACGGTAAATTTGCAAAAAATTTCAAGGGTGACAATTGAAATGGAAACGGTTACAATTGAAATAAATAGGGTGACAATTGAGTTGTAAATCGTTACATTTGTCTTGGAAAGGGTTTCAACTGATTTGGAAAGGGTTACATTTGAATTGGAAAGGGTGAGATTTGATTTGGAAAAGGTTACAGTTGACTTGGAAAAGGTTCAAATAGACTTAGAAATGCTATATATATATTTATAAATTAACTTCTTCACTGCGTATAAGAACATGGTTACAAGGCAGAAGATGCCCACATATTTAGTCTTACTATGTATGACCAGTTTTTTAATTGCTTCCTTTGGAGAATATTGTCTATGTTCAAATTTTTCCTGGTTTGTGAAGAATGCTTTTTCCTTCGTACCTTTGTACACGTGTCCTCGGTATTATTGAGTATGGTGCAGTGTTGGGCAAAAATCATTCAGAATAATGAATAATGAATAACGAATAAATCAGTTATTTCATTCTGAATAATGAATAATTTTTCATTCATTATTCATTGAATTCAATGAATAACGTAACTTTTTATTTTTATTCATTATTGAATAACAATGATTTATTGAATGGAAATTTTTATTGAATAAAAATGATTTATTGAATGGAAATTTTTATTGAATAACAATGATTTATTGAATGGAAATTTTTATTGAATAAAAATTATTTATTGAATGGACATTTGTATTGAATAAAAATTATTTATTGAATGGCAATTTTTATTGAATAAAAATTATTTATTGAATGGAAATTTTTATTGAATAAAAATTATTTATTGAATGGAAATTTTTATTGAATAAAAATGATTTATTGAATGGAAATTTTTATTGAATAAAAATGATTTATTGAATGGAAATTTCTATTGAATGAAAGTTATTTATTCGAATGAAACAATTTAATGAATGAAATTGATTTATTTGACTGACATTTCTTGTTAAATACAAGTGATTTATTTTAACAATATTTTCTAATAAAAATTACTAAGTTCATTAAACTTTTTCTTACTTTTAATGAAAATTATTTATTTTAGTGGTATTTCTTACTGAACTTATAGAATATGAGTTAGTTTTTCCATGAACCACATTATTTTAAATGTATAAAAATAATGAATGAAGAATTAAAATAATTAATTATTCGTTAAATAATAAAAAAATCAGTCACTGAATAAATGAATAAATTTTGATTCAATAACAAATTATTGAATAATGACCGAACCCTGTTATTCATAGAATAAAAAAATAATCAGTGGATGAATAAATTATTCAATGAATAAATTCTTATTCAATAAAAATTTATTTGAATGATTATTGAATAAAAAAATTATTGAATAATGCCCAACTCTGGTATGGTAAAAAAAAAAATACTTCTATAGTGATGGGGCAACATAATAATTGCATCGATGAATTATTCTTTTGAAGGAAACATTATTCTTACTTTTTTCTTCCGGCAGAGGATTAATGGGTTTCCAGTCGATTTATTTAATTTTACCTTTAAGTAATTCCTCCTGGCCACATTGAATTAGAACCTAATTAGTGGAGAACTTTTCAAAACAAGGAGTAATAAATTTTCTACTGATTGAACAGCTCTACTCCCTAAAAGCGGCCCTTAGGCTTTTACCAGTCATTGAAAGTTTTCATTTCGGTATTCGGAAAGGAGGTTTCTTCTCAATCAAGCAAGAGAGGCAATCGAAGAGAAGATGTAGTTCTTTGCCTTCTAAGGATAGGCCATTCACGCATTAATCCTACGAACCTTTTGACAAAACAGAACTAACGCAACTCAACATTGACTATAAAAGAAGTACTAACTGAATGCAGACTTTTGCCTTCCCGATAGCTTGACTGACTTACTCACAAGGGAACATCCACAAGTGTCGGGAGCTGATTTCTATGAAACTTTGTATATTTATTAAACACGTGAAAATAATTTATGTGTATTTTTTTATTTCGGCCCAATCGTACGTTTAATGGGAGAAACCACCCTTCCAAAGTACACCTCAAATATTCCAACAAGGGGGGTATACAGTACTGGGGTCACCTATTTGTTCCATTTTTTTCTGGTGATTTTACATCGAAAAATAGTCGACACGTGTCCGAGCGTTCTGTCCAATGCTTTTTAGAAGCTGAGAAATAAAATAAAAAAGGTTGAAAATGCTTTATTAGCGCGGTTCCTCCATCCCCCATAGGGAGGAACCCCGCTTATAAGGTTGATACAATGAAACAATCCGGAAGTGCCAACTAGAAAATTTTGCGTATTTTATATATATATATATATATTTTATATATATATATATATATATATATATATATATATATATATATATATATATATATATTTGTCTGTTCGCTCTCTAGGTCGAAGACGAATGGTCCGATTTTGATGAAATTTGGTAAAAAAATCCGTCGTCCAATTTGAAAGGTCAAGTTCGTTAACCAGCGAAATCCGCCTACCGGAAGATGGCGTTTGGGGCGAAATTCGCGCAAAAAAAATCGTAACGCTTACGTTTTTGAGTTCATAAGCTTCTAAGTACACGTCTTATATGATTCCTGGGCTAGGAAAACGAATGAAACCATTTTCAAGGCGATAGCTTTAACCGTTTTCGAGAAAATTGGAAAAATATTTTTTGAATACCGTTTTTGGTTTGGGTACTTAGAATCATGGGATTCAGTTGAAACATTTTCTGCATGTTCTACTTTCATCAAAACTAATATGTTGAAATTTTTGTTATGTTTAGAGTAAAGGAAGGGTTAGAATAAAATATTTTATTAACAGACAAAAAAGTTTTTATAACTTTGTATAATTTCGTTAGTATCTCGAAAACCGTTGACAATCTTGTGAAGCGAAAGATTACCATTCGGAAGCTTACTAAATGCTCTACAAAAAAGGTTCTGAAGAAAGTTTTAATTAGGCGATGTCAATCGGAGAAAAAAGTGCTTAAAGCTTTAAATTAATTGATTTCGTTTATTCCAATGGTTCTTTTTGTCTGTTTTATTTCTTGTTATTTTTTAATTGATTATAGTTGGATAATATATTTGACAATAAAACTGGTTAAGTAAAATAACAAAAACAATTTATTGTTAGAAATATAGATTTCCAAGATTCCAAGACCTTGGCACTAGCGGGTCTGTTTCTACTGTAGCCGACCCTTCCAGGTAAGATTGTAAATCATGACCTTTCAAGACTTTACTACTCACAAGAATGCCGTTAGTGACCTTAAGGGTTGACATGCCATTATAATAATTAATTAAAAAAAAAAGACTGGTGGAACCAAAATAATAACTGCTTCTATTTTAATCTTTCCAAATTAGACTAGGGATATGAACGGAACCGCGCTAAGATGATGCAGTCCTGCGAGACGGACTTTTTATATATTGAGTTTAGAAAATGATTTCAAAATGATTCTTTCTACATTTCAAACAATAATTTATATTTCGTCAAATAAATTTAATAATATGCTTACTTAGTAGAATTGTAGTAAACTAGCATTATACACTTTTTTACAACAAAAATAATAGCAGATTTAAAATCACCACCCCAAGAAAATCTAATGAGGTAAATATCAAATAACCATCCCTCACCATCCCTTACTGAATCCTCCACTAAACTCATTAATTAAACCATTGAAGTAAGTTAGCAAAGTCTAAATATAGGAATGAAAATGATAATATAGTTGTGCTTAATTTCGCATCAATATCAAGGATCATGTGAATGTGTCATATAATAAATAATTTCTTTTAGAGCCTTCAGATCAAATTCAGGAACATAAATATGCTTTAGGTCCACCCGAAAAACCTATGTAATAACGTAAATAACTAAGTGTCACATAGTAAATAATTTCTTTTAGAGCCTTCAGATCAAATTCAGGAACATAAATAAGCTTTAGGCCCACCCGAAAAACCTATGTAATAAAGTAAATAACTAAGTGTCATATAATAAATAATTTGTTTTAGAGCCTTCAGATCAAATTCAGGAGCATAAATATGCTTTAGGTCCACCCGAAAAACCTATGTAATAACGTAAATAACTAAGTGTCATAAAATAAATAATTTCTTTTAGAGCCTTCAGATCAAATTCAGGAACATAAATATGCTTTAGGTCCACCCGAAAAACCTATGTAATAACGTAAATAACTAAGTGTCATATAATAAATAATTTCTTTTAGAGCCTTCAGATCAAATTCAGGAACATAAATATGCTTTAGGTCCACCCGAAAAACCTATTTAATGAACTGTATAACATAGTCTTCTTTTTCGTACATGGCCAGCGGACACTTGTTTATGACAATTTTTTTGTAACGGTTTTCCCCAGTTTAGTCATCGCTGAAGCATATTTATGCTAATATAAGAGGCCCGGTGGCCGTGAGTGTTAAGGCTTGAGCACTTAAGACTCCGTGCCAAGGTTCATGGGCTCGATTCCCACTAAGGGTGGTAACTTTTCTATGGAAAAACGAAAAGTCATCAGCCCTATCTTGGCTGGAATTGGGTGTTGACCTTTAGATAACCCGTCCCAAAAAGCTTAGTTAATTATAATGAATGTTAAAATTAAAATAAATAATTATCATAAATAGATTGAAGGAAATACGTGTTAAAAATCTAACTTCCGCCTAAAAGCGTTTTCGTTGATATCAAGAAGCAGTTCTGAGCTAAAACGGTTGCAGGAAGTCTTACTTTTGTCACTTCATCGCCTGAGAAGAGTGGTGAAGGTGCAGAAAGTCAAGTACCAAGAAAAAAGAAAAGAAAATTTGAAGATTCAAAAGTAATCTTTACAATAACCATTCATATATTATGAATTCACTAAATAGTAGTATTTTATCACAAAGTACGAGCATTCAACATTCAATGAAAAGCCTCAATGATAACCTAGATGATAACAAACTTAGGTTATCAGAAAAGGTCGAGGTTAAAAAAAATAATTCAAATAATTCATTGAGATATTTTATAGTTAGAATGACGGAGCAAGGAAGTAATTTTAATAATGTAAACCCCTTTAATATATCTAAATGGATAAGCCAGATATCTAAAGATATCAAAATTAAAACATTAAGAAAAGAAGGTGCTCTTTTATTAGATTGTGCAAACAAAACCCTCTGGCCAAAATTATTAAATCTAAATAGTTTTTTTAACAAAAAAATAACTGTAGAACCTCACGGATATTTCAACAAAACGAAAGGAGTTTTCTATTGCCGAGAAATAAGCGACGTTCCTAATGAAGTAATCTTGGAAGAATTACGAGAACAAAATGTTTCTGAAATCAGAAGAATCATTCCAAGAAAAAATCCAAAAAATATTTCATTATTTGTTGCTACTTTCGATCTGCCGACTTTACCCGATCGTATTCGCGTAGGATATCCTAGTGTCAGACTACAGACTTACATCCCACAACCTCTTAGGTGCAGGAAATGTCATGGACTAAAGCATGTTGCGGCTACGTGCAAGAAATCTCCCACTTGCGGAAAATGCGCACTAGATGAACATGAAGGCCCTTGTACCCAAATTAAATGCTGCCTGTGAGGTTCAGAACATTATTCCTGGGATAAGTCTTGCCCTGTATATGTCAAAGAAGCAGAAATAATAAGAATAATGACACTAAATAGGGTTACTTATCGAGAAGCAAGAAGGGAAGTCTTGAATTCAGAAGCTAACTCTTACGCTAAGAAAACCCTGAGAAGCACTGAAGATCAAAGCACGATAGAATCACTCAAAACTCTAGTACAAATACTAACAAATAAATTGGAACTCTTACAAGGAATCATATTGAAATCCTCAACGCATAATATCAATGTTCCTCCAGTATGTACTCCAAGTATGAATGATACTAATGGTGTCGATTCTCAGCTGAAACAGGAATCAATACAGACAAACGAGACAGCTGAAGATCCATTGCCTAAGAAGAGCAACACTAAAACGAGGAAAAGTGAAAGAAAAAATATATCCGGACAAACTGAGAATGCAGTGAACAATACTCCTAAAGAAACGAAAGGGAATAAAAGTGAAGACACGAATCACTCCACTACGGCAAGGTTGAAAACCAACGAAGCAAACATAAACAATAAGAAAGCTTTTTTAAAGGACAAATCATTGAGATAAAATGCAGTTAACAAAGCTGAACAAATGTTTTAAAACTGTACTTTATTTCATAAATTATAACCTAAAGCTTTCAATGTTTCTGTTTGCGAATTGTGTTTACATTTGCTTTTATATTATCTTTATTTATCCTAAATTTTCTATTAGTTTTCTTATAATTTCTATTGATATGCTATTCACATCAGTATGGCATCTATAATCCAGTGGAATATAAATAGCCTTCAAAGACACATTGGAGACCTGGAACTCCTTCTCCAAGAAAACATAACCACTGTCATTATAGCACTCCAAGAAACACACTAGAAACAAGATAGAGACGTCAGCATTCATGCATACTCCATGTACAGATGTGATTACATGTTGGGGCATAAGGCTTCTGGCGGAGTTGGTATCTTGGTAGCTGATAATATTTATAGTGAACAAATAAGGTTATACACAGCTATTCAAGCAGTGGCGGTCTCAGTTCGCCTACCTTTCCGAGTCACTGTATGTTCTGTATATCTTCCACCAGGAGAACAGATTGACGTACAAGAACTGAACGACTTACTGACACAACTCCCTAGTCCAGTGCTTTTCCTTAGCGATGTAAATGCACAGAGCTCTATCTGGGGATCACTGACGACAAACAACAGAGGAAGAATAATTCAAAACTTACTTGACAAAGTTGACCTACTCACACTAAACACAAACAAACCGACACATCTTTGCTCCCGAACTGGAACACTATCACACATCGACATATCTGCTTGCTCAGCTCGCATTCATACTCGCTTCTCGTGGGAAGTCTGCGCAGACAGTCACGGTAGCGATCACTTTCCTATTAAAATTAAGCTCAATTCTTTTTTATCACGTTTCGATTCTGTTCCAAAATTTAACACCCGTAAAGCTGATTGGGAAAAATATCAAAAATTCCTTCACAGTAAGTTACATGTTTCAACTAATCCTTCATTTGAGGAGTTCACAAATTTAATTATTGAAGCAGCTGAGCAAAGTATACCTAAAACCTCACACATCTACAGGAAACTACCAGTACCCTGGTGGAATGAAGAGTGCAGAACAGCAATGAAAGACCGAAAGAAAGCTCTTCGTCTCTTCTGCAGGAATCCATCAGAGAGTTATCTCATTGATTACAAAAGAAAGAAAGCTAAGGCAAAGTGGGTAATTAAAACTAGCAAAAAGAAATGTTGGATAGACTTCCTAACTAACATAAACAAAAACACTTTTTCAAAAGACATTTGGCAAAAGATCAACCAAATGCAACATAAAAAGTACAAACCACCGATAACAGGACTCACACACAACGACTCTCTCTTGACTGACCCGTACACTATGAGCAATGTATTAGGAAGCCATTTCTGTAAAATATCCAGCTCCATGCACTACTCGGACGACTTTATTGACCACAAAACATATCTCGAACAGACTCCAATACCTATACTTACTAACTTTGACCACCCTTTAAATGACCCTTTTACACTGCAAGAATTAAACTTGACACTTTCCAGCATCAAAAATACTACACCAGGATCTGACAACAGTTCTTACGATATGATAAAAAAATTACCCATTTCTGGCCTTATAGTTATTCTTAAACTTTATAATGAGGTCTTCAGGTCTGGTACCTATCCTCAGACTTGGAACGAATCTATAGTCATTCCAGTACTCAAGCCTGGAAAAGACAAGTGAACTCCTTCCAGTTTCAGGCCGATTTCTTTGACCAGTTGCCTATCCAAAGTTATGGAAAGGATGATAAACAAGCGACTAGTATGGTTTGTCGAAAAGAAAAATTACCTGTCGCAGTTTCAGTGTGGCTTTAGACCAAACCACAGCACACTCCATCATATCGCTCGACTAGAGAACGACATTTTAAATGGGTTCTTATTAAAAAAGTCTACTGTTGCTCTTTCACTGGATCTGGAGAAAGCATACGATCGTCCCTGGACTAGATTAATACTAGGACAAATGAGCGACTGGGGTATGCAGGTTAGTATCCTGCAGTATACTTCGACGTATTTGTCGGGAAGACGTTTCAGGGTGAGGATAGGCTCAGTATATTCTGATGAATTCCTTCAAGAAAATGGAGTGCCTCAAGGTGGTGTTCTGAGTACCACACTCTTCAATATAGCTATCAATTCTGTCGGACGCTTTATTCCGCAAGGAGTATCATACTGTCAATATGCTGACGATCTATTATTGTATGTCACATCATCCAATTACCATACTGCATTAGAAACGATTCAAGACACAATACACTCTCTAGAATACTGGTGTACTAGGACTGGATTCAAATTTTCAGAAGATAAATGCAAGTACATCATATTTAAAAAAAAACACAACATACCAAATTCAAATTTAACCTTAAACAACAATCACATAACACAAACGCGAACACTAACGTTTCTTGGAGTGACATTCGATCAACGTTTGACATGGGGACCCCATATAAAAGGAGTCCTCAATAAATGCAACAAATCGCTGAATTTATTGAGAATTCTTAGCAACACGAAGTGGGGAGCTGACAGATGTACCATGCTTAGATTTTATCGAGCCTTTACCAGGTCGCTACTGGATTATGGTTCTATAGTATATTCATCTGCCAGTTCAAATACTCTAAAAGCGTTAGACTCAGTGCACAATACTGGAATTCGAATAGCTTTAGGAGCTTTTAAACCCAGTCCTGTGAAGAGCCTATATGCAGAGTCGGGAGAGCTTCCATTGGATAATAGACGTCAGATGATGTGTCTCAAATTTATTGCAAAATCAAAATCATTAAATTCCCAGTGTGTAAACTCGTTTTTAGACAATCCATACATAGACCTATACACTGAAAGAGTAGCAAAACGACGGCCGCTCATAGTGCGCTGTATGCTTAAGAGAGAGAATGAACATGTTTTTACACAACCAACGTACACACACAGACATCTTTCAATCCCTCCATGGAGAGTAAACAACTTAACAATTGACCTTACTTTGACAAAATTTTAGAAGAAATCTGCACTTTCTAACCAGCTTTACATCATGATGTACATTTAACAGAGACGTATACAGAAACAGTTTACATATTTACTGACGGATCTAAGATGAATGACGGCGTAGGTGCTGCTGCTATCGTAAATACAGAAAAATATCTTGTCACCTTACCAAAGAGCACGAGCATATACACCGCTGAGCTGCATGGAATTCTCTTAGGTCTAACTAACGTACAAACTACATCACAGAACATAACACTGTGCTCAGACTCGTTAAGTTGTTTACTCTGCATACACATGTACAACACAAATCCTATTATCATACAAATTTTTGAACATCTTATCAGACTTCAATCACGAAACATACTGGTAACAATGTTGTGGGTTCCAGGACACGAAAATATTGGGCAGACATCGAATGCGGACGAACAAGCAAAACACGCCAGCAGACGGGAATCAGTAGACTCAAACTTACTAACGACTGAAGACTTACATATACTAATTACAGAAAATATCCGTCTTGAATGGCAAGCCTCATGGTACAGTACAAGAGATAACCTCCTAAGGGAGATAAAAAGCAGTACTCATGAATGGCAAGCTAATACGCAATTAACAAGACGTGATGAAGTTGTAATTACAAGACTACGCATTGGACATACACACTTAACACATTCCTATCTCATAACTAAACAAGACAGACCGATATGCCAGACATGCAATAGGCCACTGACAATTAAACACTTACTAACAGAATGCAACACGAGACTACTTAACTATACCATATCACATGTCTGAATTATTTTCCGAACAAAGCCCTCACATTGCTACCATTTTACAACACTTACATAAAATAAAACTTTATGACAAAATATGACACAACCTACCGTGTATATGTATGTTTGGTGTGTGCGCGCACGTGTGTGATGTTCGTGCGTGTATGTGTGTGTGTTTGTGTGTGTGTATGTGTGTGTGTGTGTTTGTGTGTGTGTGTGTGTGTGTGTGTGTGTGTGTGTGTGTGTGTGTGTGTGTGTGTGTGTGTGTGTGTGTGTGTGTGTGTGTGTGTGTGTGTGTGTGTGTGTGTGTGTGTGTGTGTGTGTGTGAGCGTGGTTGTGTCAGGAGAGGCTTCAAAATTGAAAATAAAGTCTTTATATTAAATATCTTACAATTCACACACAATAATGATTTTCATCTTGCAATAAAAAAAAATTATTATTTATTACTGTCGCAATTTGTCATTCTTTATTTTGTTATATTCTATACATTAAATTATGAAATCAATTGTTTGGTTTGATTTAATTATTTATTTTATTTTATATTAATGTTTTTATTAATTTTTTTTTTAATTTTAATTTTTTTTTTATTATTTTTTTTTCTCATTTATTTTTTAATATTTTTTTTTCTTTTTCTTTTTTTGAAATTGAATATAATGAATTCATGTTCTTTACCTTTTATATAGTTTTAATTGATTATTTTTATGTGAGCAAATCGCCTTGCCGTTGTGAAGCTCCATGAATTAATAAATAAATAAATTATCATAAATACTCTAAAACGCAAGACGTAAAATAACATTTGACAGCCGAGCACTAGAGCTTTGGTAGGTTGATCTAAACCATCTGAAAAACTAGATAAACAAGCCCGTAAGCCTGAAAAAAAAAAAAACAACTTTGAATCAGTTATAAGGAAAAATAATAGTCATTCGAAGCTTAATTTACAACACGTTTACAAAACTTTATTTCAATATACATAGAAGCTAAAAAGATAAAGGAAGACATTGTTTTTAATATCCGAGGAGCCTCGTATTTTTATATGGAAAGAAAATATTTTAATCTCCCACATTCCGAGGCCTCCCTTCCTTTGTGTAGGGCTCACTTCAAAGCACAGCCAAGGGGAGGTATACAGAAAAATTCACCTTTATTTTTTATAATGACATCAGCTCTCGTGTATAGTCTGTTTCGAGCGTGTGTTACTCTCGAGATTGGCAAATTAGAGGCTGAGGACGCGCACTTACATATCACATAGGATAATGTACTCTCACTCTCTCTCTCTCTCTCTCTCTCTCTCTCTCTCTCTCTCTCTCTCTCTCTCTCTCTCTCTCTCTCTCTCTCTCTCTCTCTCTCTCTCCCTCCCTCTCTCTCTCTCTCTCTCTCTCTCTCTCTCTCTCTCTCTCTCTCTCTCTCTCTCTCTCTCCCCCTCTATTTGATGTTTATTTTTAACTGGAGTTATTTATTTATTTTAAATATTGGCAGTTAGACAAGAAAACGTATCTCACCTCAGGAATATATATATAGATCGTAGATAGATATATACAGACATACGTGTGGGTATGTGTAGTTTAAGATTTTTTATTTGAAAGTTTCACCAGTAAATAATACTCAGTTCTAATAGAAATATGATGATTTCAACAGTACAGATGGTCAACAAATAAGATTTTATAGTTCAGTGGTCTTGAGGTAAGTCAGTATAGGGTAAGTGACCCAATAGTTGACACTTTAAGGGTTATTTTACCTAAAATAATTCTTCGCTTAGTTTTTGAAAATAATAAACTTTGAAGGGGTCTCCCGTGGTCTAATGGCTAGCGCCTTGGATTCGTAAGCGGGAGATGGTGGGTTCGATTCCCAACCTCCGCCAGGAATTTTATCATCCCACGGCTCGCTGGTAAAATTCCTCGCTACACCCTGGATGTCGGCGCTAATGACCTACATGTAGATACGCCGTAAAAAAAAAAAAAATAAAATAAAAAAAAAAATAAACTTTGAATATATCAAATTATTCGTCAGCTCATTCTCTATGAAATTCCCATGAACCAATTTTAGATGCATTAAGTATTTCAAGTAAAATAAATCATTAAATGCTGCCTTACTCTGATCCTAATGTTGACACGTCTGCAGTAGGTCGGTGCCTAAGTTTGACTTTTTTGTTCCTAAGGATGACAGTGAGGGAAAATGAAAATAATACAACTTCATTCTTTAAACAAACAATCAAATTGGATTGAAATCGTGCTGTTTTTCCTTCAACTTGAACTACACAATAATCACTTACTCTTATAATGTTAACTTTGTTTATAACTTGCTTATTACAGCCATTTTCATCTTTCATCCCTTGGTCATTTTTGAACAATCTCTCTTCTTCTTTAACTTTTTGTGTAACTCATTGATGATGGTTTACTTACACCTGTTGATTCTACACAGTTCATGCTAGTGATGTCTTTCCTTCTTCAGGCTGAATGGAGGAGTCACCATCTTCCTCATGGAGTTTCTCACCTTATTTTTCCGACGAGAAGAATTTAAAAGTTATTTCTTGTAAGGGATTTTTCTTCTTTTTTGTTCAATCTAGCCTTCGCTCTTTTTTCTTGGCGATTTCAGCTTTTTTTTTTTTTTTTTTTTTTTTTTTTTTTTTTTTTTTAACGCAGGACTTGCTCTATTCATGAAATTTTAGCTTCCAACCTTCTTTAAACGTTCGGAAATCTGATACATCCATAGGTTGGTTAATGTGAGAAGCATTTGGAGGTACCGCCTGTTATATCCATTGTACCACAAATTGATTAAGAAGTTGTGTGGCATTTCAAATTGCAGAAAACTATTATAAAAAGTTGCCTGTCAACATTAGGAACAGAATGTCGAAATTAGGAAAACATGTTGTAAACTTAAGGTTCCAGTCATAAGAAATTAATAAAATCAGGATACATGAATTTATAATGAAAATCTCAACAAAATGTTTTAGTATTCATCGCTTACAACCGTTTTCCTGAAGTTGACATTAGTGTCAAGAAAAGGAGCCCTGGTTCCCAATGTTGACACTACCATAATCTCAATATTTTTTTATTTAACTTGAGTCAAACCTTTTACAGTCCATAATTTAAGTATCATAGAGTTCATAGAAATCACAAAAATACAATTTAATGCACGCATTACAAAAAAAAAAATTCTTAAGAAATATTCTTAATCTCTTATCAAATTCACTAAGTGAAGAGAGCAGCAGAGAGCAGCAGGAGTTGACTCGAGGATTTTTCGTACTAAAATGGCTGCAGATGTTATTAACGGAGTTGCATAGTTGATCAGTCGACATTATTCTTCGACGCCTGTTCTTTCATTTGGATGCAAACTTATTGAATTCTCTTGAATCTAATTGTTATTTTTCAAATTTAAATTTGAAGTGTCAACTTAAGGAGCAGTGTCAACGATCGGGTCATTTACCCTAGTGTTGATGTACTGGCTATCATTGCCCAGGAGTTCCTGCTTATCATTCGGGATATTGTAATTGCTTCTTCTCTGGCACTCTGCCAGTAAATTGTTGATTGTAAGTTGTATGTTGCATATATTAAACATGTTATCTACATTCATACATACCTGTGTTGCCTTGTCGTAAAAAAGAATTTTTTCGTGTTTATTATCTCGAAAGCTGGTTGGGTGTTCCTCGACATTTTATAATGTCCGAATATTTTTTTCATCTTGTTTTGTTCATATGCAGTTCCAATAATTTAGTTTTTGTCAAGTCCTTGTTAAGTTTCGTACTTTATAAGACAATTATTTCAATGTTTCTGTTTCAGGCCCTTAGTTAAAGGTTCACTCAATGTTAGTGCATATCAGTTTTGGAACTTAGTAGCAGCCTACAAAAATTTATATTTCGTCAAATAAATTCAAAAATATTCTTACGTTTGAAGTAAACTAGCATTATACACTTTTTTTTATACCAAAAATAATAGCAGATTTAAAATCAGCAGCCTAGGAAACTGCAATGAGGTATATATAATCGAAAACAAAAAATAATACTTTTTATCTCTCCGGAAGAGATATTAAATGTACAATTAAATATACAATATTAAAGTATTGTGTTGACTATGGCTTATTATTATGTTTCATGGTCGAAAAAATGTATAAACTGGAAAACAGCGTGGGATAAGACTTAAAATGATATCGTGCACCTGTGAGATACATGAGACAATCGGTGTTATAAAATACTTGCACCAAACGAAAGGTTAAGAATGTATACGTAAATCCCAAAACTACCTGTGTATGTTTATAATTTTATTTTCTCAACTCCAAACGGAACCAAAATTTACGCATCTTAGTATGGAAGGATGTCAAACGTCTTGATCCGTTTCAAGACGTTAAACGTTTGGTGTAAATGGTCTAGTTTTATCACCTTTTTTCTGGAACGTCTATAGATATTGCGGTTAGGCATGAACAGTCTGTGCCAATTTTTTTGTTTTGTTCCTAGTTTCGTTCAGTTTGATATTAGGATGTTTCATTTACTTCAGGTTGGGACGGTATCGCTAAAGTGTATCAATTTTCAGAAAGTCTTAAACCTCTTTTCTTGTTGATGCTAATTTGGAAAATGCGCTCATTCTGATTCAAGGGACAACAAACTCTCTAGATCCTAAAAGAATTTATTATCGGATTTTTCTTCTTGAGAAGGACTAAAAATGGGCGAGGAGTGAGGGACTTGATTAAATTAGAAATTTGTTTGTTTTGACGGTTGACAGTTTTCTTTGGTTCCACCGAAGAACACCAAGTAACTTATCTGGCAAACTAATCAACAGATCGCAGGACTGTTTGCTAGCGCCTCGTTCCTGATTGAACTGGCGATTGGAGTGAAGGCTGCCTTTCTTTAACAGCTTCACTTTTCAATCCACTCCCCTTCTCAATACCTCAGAAAGCCTAATGGATTTTACTAAACGAAATATTTCATTAAAAAAACAAAAACAAAATTCACTACTTATTATTATCAATATTAGTTATTATCGGTATTTTAAAATTGAAAGGCAATATTTCGTAATCCCAGAAGCTTCACCATCCTGGAGGCTCGACCTCCTCGTTAGAGAAAGGAAACTCGTTTACGACGGTATCCTCGCTAGGAGAGTGGCCCGCATGGAAACATTGAGAGTTTGGCAGAAGCGATGGGATTCCGAAACCAGAGGGAGGTGGACAGCCCGGATTGTGCAGGACTTAAAAGCATGGGTCGGCAGGGAGTTTGGTGAGCCCACTACCGGCCACGGAAATTTTCGAGGATTTTTCTGGAAGTTGGGAAAGACCGACAGCCCGCAATGTCAGTACGGTGACTCAGAGTATGATGACGCCTACCACACCTTTTTTCAATGCAAAAGATGGGAAAAAGAACGGACAAGACTAAGCATTGACATTGATCCTTTCTTGCCGGAAACAGTAATCAAGTTGATGCTGTTAAGCCCTGATAAGTGGAATGCAGATGTGACTTTTACCAGCAGAGTCTTGCTAAAAAAGAAGTGGGAGGGGAACAGAGTTAGTCCCCCATAAATGTAATGAGAATACGGTTGGTCCCCTTTAGGGGAAAATAAGGTACCCTCTTGAAGATTGGCCAGAGCAGCTGTTCCAAGAGGGAATCATACCAGAAATGAGGGGTTTTTGGTGGGTGAGAGTCCCACACACTGGGGGAGTTGTACGAGGCAAATCCCCTGAGGGCCTTTTAGGTTTTCCAAAACAAAAACCATCCTGGAGGCAATTTGAGTGCTTCAAATAGAAAATCGTAATATTTAGAAGGCGGAATTCTCATGTATAAGATGTGGGGTTGAGGCCCGCCTTTCGCAAGTGCATCATGAGCATGAGGTTGCATAGCAAGTGGCACATTCTGGCTGGAAGCGTCTGTTACTGCAACCAAGAGGTCGCAGTGATCTACAAGGAAAACAAAAACAAGCTTAGTTGGGCTTGATACTTCATGACTGAGAAGTATACACTCCTGTACGGAACAGCTCTGAGGGCCGTTTTGTCCGCGTGAGTTATTTGTTTATGTTATGCATCGATGTATATGGGCATTTTTATTCTGTTTTGAGATTTCGCTGAAGAAGCGGTGGCGTTTCAGAAAACTAAGTGTTAACTAAACGAAGACAACTGCGGGAAAAGAAATTCAGGAGTTAGAAAACGTTTATTGTAATATATTAATATTTTAGTACCACGTTATGGTTCATCTGTCGCAGCGTAGTGGTCTTAAGGTTGAAGCATTGCAGTCGAGTGTGGGGTTCTGAGACTCATAGCACTCGGATCCAGGACGGAAGCTCTGCTTTGGGGGTATCTCCCCACCCAAAGGATCATCTGGCGAGTGTTGCGGTCTTGCGAAACCACGGGGGCTTTCTGGGATATCCTCATCTTGATGGTCTAGGGAAAGTGGTAATAGGCGAGGGGCCTCTCGTAGGGCTATCAAATACTGAGAATGACCCCTTTCCTTTTTCCACCTCCTGAGGCGCACACTCCTGCCAATGGTGGTGGGTTTCGATAGGAGAGATATGGCTAATGAGTGATACCTGCCAATTGTGGTGAGAACCATAAGAACAGACATGGAATCCATCGGCAAAGTTAGTGATACCTGCCAATTGTGGTGAGAACCATAAGAACAGACATGGAATCCATCGGCAAAGTTAGTGATACCTGCCAATTGTGGTGAGAACCATAAGAACAGACATGGAATCCATCGGCAAAGTTAGTGATACCTGCCAATTGTGGTGAGAACCATAAGAACAGACATGGAATCCATCGGCAAAGTTAGTGATACCTGCCAATTGTGGTGGGTGCCAATAGGACAGACAAAGAATCAAGCGAGAGACACCGAGGGTAGTGGAAGCATTGTTATTCCGACGGTGGAACAAGTCATTAAACGCATCATGAAACTATAATGACGAGAAAGAGAAGGGAGGGGGGCGTGCTCACCGGGTCATGGGTCTACTTCCAGCTGGCTTTCGTGTTTAATTGGTGACCGCACCCGACCGGTCACTGATAAATGGTCACGAATTACCAAACCCCCTCAATAGCCCAGCATCAGACCCCTTGTCACCGGAGATCTATTGCTCATTTGTCCAATTCCACTTTTCCTCGTGGATACACCACCGTGAAAAAAAAAAAAAAGAAAAAAAAATCCTTTTGAAGTTGCGTTGGCTGACCTGATAGATAATTTTACAAATTATCTATTGATAGATAAGTACAAAATATTCCTGCAAAATAAATAACCCTATTAAAGAAATCGACTCGATTACGTCACTATATTTTTAAAGTGTGAAGTATTTTCTTTAGGTATCTTGTACACGCCCCGTTCCCAACAATTTATCATATATTATGTATTAGTGTGCATTAGAATTTAGATAAATGAACACATTTGTTATGAACAATTGACAAAATTATTATTTTGTTCTTTAATTTTGCTTTAAGCAATTCCATTCATGACACTGGATTGCTCCAGACCTTCCCACTAGTGGTGGTGGTTTTTTTTTGTTTTTTTTTGGGGGGGAAAAAAGAAGGCTTTACAAAAGTTAGAGATCGATTTTCTTATCTAGAGAACAAAATCTATCTGAAGATCATTAAATAAACATGCAAATATATGAGAGAAGCCTCGGGCGTATATTTCTTCATGTCTTCCTCACTTCCACATTATGAAGGGAAGAGTTTGTTTTATCCGAGTTAATCCGCCTTTTCAATGAAGCTCAATTGAAAAAGAAGTCTGCGGCTTTAAGGGGGTTTCTAAGCCGGTGTACGGGATTAGAGAGAAACTTAAAGTGGGTTTCGGTAGAACTTTGAGGTGACGAAGCTCTCTGCTCGCACGGCTGTTTTCAATCCAAGTCTCAAGACTACTGCAGTTGTCTTTAAGCATTTCTTTTCTACCTGTGTGTCATGGTACATTCACTTTTTGTATCTATGTTTGAATATGGGGCTTATCTTTTATGCCTACGTGTTCCTGGATATAATTATTACTTATGCTTGAGAGTACAATTACCCTTTGTACTCCACCTTCGGGGTAGAATTACCTTTTAGCACTTTCTGAAGGAATGTAGGTATTAAGGCTGCACTCAAGAAATAATTTTTGAATAATTTCTTCAAATCTTCATCCTAATAGATCCAACCTACTAGATACCTAAAATGACGCACGTAAAATGTATATATGCATATTTCTATTTGCGCGTGTTTATATATATATATATATATATATATATATATATATATATATATATATATATATATATATATATTTATTGACTTTTTGGAGTTATGTGGCTTAGGTAAAATATAGTACTTCCGTTTTCCTTTTGTACCATTTTATTAGTTGTTTGCCCTACATGCCACGAAACATGTAGGGCAAACAACTAATGAAGTGGTACCAAAGGAAAAAGGAAGTACGATTTTTTGACTTACGCCACATAAATCCAAAAAGTGAATAAACTTGACTGGTCAGAAACATGTGGAATGGGATATATATACATATATATACATATATATATATATATATATATATATATATATATATATATATATATATATGTATATATATACATATATGCATATATATATGTATATATATATATATATATATATATATATATATATATATATATATAAATACATACATACATACATACATAAATACAGGGTGATTCAGGTCTAAGTAGTCAAACTCTAAGAGGTGATTTTAATTTCCAGACTTAGAAGTTATGTCAAATTTTTTAATGTAAACATTTTTTTTGTTGAATAAGAAAGGATTGATCAAAAACGGTACAAAATAATTAAATTCTAATTATGCAATCATAACATAGACAAAATTTCATCTAAGGAAAAAGTCGTAATTTCTGTTGTATTATAACGAAACTCGGTGTACGTCGTGGTTTTCTAAAGGAGGGGGGGGGGGCGTTTTAATTATAAACTAAATTGGCTCATTAGAAGTTGGAGTTTACTCTGTGTTATGTTAAAATTGAATTAAGATGTCAAACCGGCTCGTGCATTGGTTGCACAACCACTAGGGGCGCTGTAGCAGTGTTGGGCAAACATTATTCAGGATGATGAATGAAGATTAATGAATAAATTTATTATTTCATTCATGAATGAAGAATAATTACTTTTATTCATAATTCGTTATTCTGTGAATGAAGTTTATGTTTTATTCACAAATTATTCGAATGATCAATCAGAATAAACATATTTTTGTGAATAATGATAGATTTATTATGATTTTGGCAGCCGGAAATAAGTATATATATGTGTGTTTGAGTAGGATTAATCAGTAGACAAACTAGAAATAAATAATAACGAATGATGAATAATGAATGATGAATAACGAATAACGAATAATTCTGTGAATAATTCATGATGTACTGTGTGAATAAGATAAATTAGTGAATTATTCATCATTCACTAAAAATGTATTCGAATAATCATTCGATTAATACTTTATTCGAATAATGTCCAACACTGCGCTGTAGAGGGGCGCTGTATTCCGTTTCTGCATTATTATGCTCGTAGTGTGCACTCGTATTACATGCTTTTATTATTCAGCCAGATCAATAAAAAAATTACACAAAACTGTAAAGTTTTGTACTTATTAGGTACTAGTATAACTCTGAAAGACAAACAAAATCATTTTTATTTTGGACCAAAACAAATAGTTTTTTACACAAATTGAAGTGAAAAA
Source organism: Gonocerus acuteangulatus (assembly GCA_946811695.1). Classification (NCBI taxonomy): domain Eukaryota; kingdom Metazoa; phylum Arthropoda; class Insecta; order Hemiptera; family Coreidae; genus Gonocerus; species Gonocerus acuteangulatus. Next base: position 27,091,169 of record OX328129.1, on the reverse strand, counting down.
AAAAATAACTAAAACAAAAACAAAGGAAATAAGTCAAATAAAATTAAAACAAAATGTCTTGGTACAGCCTCGGCTTGAGGCGTCGGTCTGTAGGTTCTCCCAGATGGTAATGTCTTGGTACAGCCTCGGCTTGAGGCGTCGGGCTGTAGGTTCTCCCAGATGGTAATGTCTTGGTACAGCCTCGGCTTGAGGCGTCGGGCTGTAGGTTCTCCCAGATGGTAATGTCTTGGTACAGCCTCGGCTTGAGGCGTCGGTCTGTAGGTTCTCCCAGATGGTAATGTCTTGGTACAGCCTCGGCTTGAGGCGTCGGGCTGTAGGTTCTCCCAGATGGTAATGTCTTGGTACAGCCTCGGCTTGAGGCGTCGGGCTGTAGGTTCTCCTAGATGGTAATTCGTGGCACCAGAAGAGAGAGCCAGTTTGTCGTGGTATCTGCGGGTCAATTCTTCTATATGTAATGCGAGAGGACTCTGAAAGAAAATAAATTAAAAAGTTCATAATTGAGTCTGCTGTTCTTTAAATATATGAAACAGCAAAACCATTTATTTTAAGCAAATTATACAGGAATGCAATATACACCACGGGATGGACTTTTATTTACCTGCATCGTGGATTTTCGCCTTTACCATTTTATTTAAATGTTTCAATTGCCTCTTGAAAAAATAAATAAATAAAAGTTTCTTGTTTGAAAAGTTTCTTACTCTCACAGAGGAGATGAACTACCGTTTCTTACTCTCACAGAGGAGATGAACTACCGTTTCTTACTCTCACAGAGGAGATGAACTACCGTTTCTTACTCTCACAGAGGAGATGAACTACCGTTTCTTACTCTCACAGAGGAGATGAACTACCGTTTCTTACTCTCACAGAGGAGATGAACTACCGTTTCTTACTCTCACAGAGGAGATGAACTACCGTTTCTTACTCTCACAGAGGAGATGAACTACCGTTTCTTACTCTCACAGAGGAGATGAACTACCGTTTCTTACTCTCACAGAGGAGATGAACTACCGTTTCTTACTCTCACAGAGGAGATGAACTACCGTTTCTTACTCTCACAGAGGAGATGAACTACCGTTTCTTACTCTCACAGAGGAGATGAACTACTGTTTCTTACTCTCACAGAGGAGATGAACTACCGTTTCTTACTCTCACAGAGGAGATGAACTACCGTTTCTCCCTCTTCGGTCTTGTGCCTTAATTTGCTGACCTCTCATATAATTATTGATTTTGAGAAAATGAAATCATACTTCTTGGAGAACTTGTGACCTCAAATAATTATTGATTTTGAGAAAATGAAATCATACTTCTTGGATAACTTGTTACCTCAAATAATTATTGATTTTGAGGAAATGAAATCATACTTCTTGGACAACTTGTGACCTCAAATAATTATTGATTTTGAGGAAATGAAATCATACTTCTTGGAGAACTTGTGACCTCAAATAATTATTGATTTTGAGGAAATGAAATCATACTTCTTGGACAACTTGTGACCTCAAATAATTATTGATTTTGAGGAAATGAAATCATACTTCTTGGACAACTTGTGACCTCAAATAATTATTGATTTTGAGGAAATGAAATCATACTTCTTGGACAACTTGTGACCTCAAATAATTATTGATTTTGAGGAAATGAAATCATACTTCTTGTAGAACTTGTGACCTCATATAATTATTGATTTTGAGAAAATGAAATCATACTCCTTGGAGAACTTGTGAGAAAAGAGAAAGAAAACAATAGTTGTGGTTTCTGAGTAAAACTGCCTGTGCTTGAGTAAGGTTGAAGTTATGCAGTACTGACTAATGCAGGATCTGCGGCCTTCTACTGTTCTTAACAAGAAAGCCTTGATTTAATTAGACCAAACAACCACGCGTTCACTGGTTAAGCATTCTCAACCAATCTCAAGGCACTTATAAAACACCAACTTTCTTTACTTCCCTATTCACACTCTCTCTGTTCCTACCAATTTTCTTTATTTAATAATTTTTCATTTAAATCTTACTCAAAACACTAATACAGGGCAATTTGTAGTAAATAATTCACTGAGAATTTATTTATTTTTCTTAACGGCGCATCAACTATTTTGGCTATTAGCGCCGGGCTATCTACAGGTTGCCACCCTTTTATAATGCCAGCAGCACGTGGTCGGTCACCCATTCAGGTACTGACCACGCCCGACGTTGCTTATCTTCGGTGATCTACGGGAACCGGTGTATTCAACGTGGCTATGGCCGTTGGCTGAGAAATTATTATAACTGAGAAGCGATTATTCAGGCATTTTAATGTTTTTTGTGTGGACTAAAAAAATAAAATATAATTACATTCCGCCCCCCCCAAAAAATAAAATAAAATAAATTGAAAAGCCAAAAAAACTGGACATGTTAATAAAAGTTATGATGATTTAGAAAAGGTATTATCAGATATGATGGGTAGAACTTTCGAATTTTATATCTAATTTCTACTCTAACGTTTACAGTAAACTTCCTCTAATTCGGCATCCTATCTTTGGGCACGCTTGATAATCCGGCAAGGCAGGGGTGTCAAGGCCAAACATGAAAAGTGAGTTTCTTCAGATCTGATGCATCAATTCCGCGGAATCCTCACCCCAACAACCCCTTGGTGATCAACGTGGCCGTTGAAAAATTCCCGGAAACACTCTCTGTGATCAAATACGTGTTGCCAGTTTATAGCTTTCAACTGAGGCAGAATAATTCTAACAGCGTGTAATTTTATGTTAGTCATTTTCCATTCAATGTGTTCAAGTATTATAGTCTACATTTCGTTTAACTTTCCCCTCTATCCATTTTTTTTCGGCATGCATCCGATAGTCCGGAATATTTGATAATCCGGTTTGCTTCAAGTCCCAAACGTGCCGAATTAAAGGAAGTTTACTTTACTTACAATTATAGATAAATCTAGGAGTCGGACAGTAGTAGTATAAAATAAAGAAATTTAAATATATATAACTTCCTATATAATGTGATAAGCATGTCTACAGGTAAAACATTCTGAATTGTTATTAAAATAAAATAAAAACTCACAATTATTATTAAAATTGACGGGCGCGCAGCAATAAGGAGGCAGCTCCATTTTTGGGGATTTTAAGGTCAGAATATTATCATAGATTTAAAAATTATCCCAATCTTCTGGTACAATAAGGAAGTAGCTCTGGTCACTTCAATAGTGGAATCACAGCAACTAAACCACTGTGCGTGGTCCACTATTGAGTTTCCATCTGCGTAGAGCCAACCCCTGTTCTTAAAAACTGAGAAATAACGACGTAATGAGCCTCGCACACAAATATGTCGGACTAAATGAGATGCCGATCTACAATGTATTAAAATGATAGTTGGCTTCTGAATAAAACACTATTTTTGAGCAACATGGTTTTGCAACTTTCCCCTATGCGCAGTACCTGGTGTACCTCAGTAAGTCTAGCCAATACATATTTACCTTCTTATCTTATTTACCCAAGAGGTACATTATAGCATAATTTCTAATTATAAGATAGTGACCCTATTTTTCCAATATATTCATCTGTGGCAGAAGGTCAAAATTATTCATCTTGCACATTTTCAGAAATTCGATCCTTTCCGTAGACATGATCTTTTCCTTCAAATCCGCTGTAGCTCTATGCACTTTTTCATTGCGTCGGTGTCAACATTCATTGCAATAATCTCAAGATAGTTTCTTTCGTCACTCCGCAGATTTTCCATGGAGTATTCCATATTATAAGATAGTGTCCTTATTTTTTCTATATATTTATCTGAGGGAGAATGTCAAATTTATCAAATAAATTCGACCTTCTGCCACAGATTAATACATAATTTCAAGGTGCATGCACGTTTGGACTTATACTGGAAACTAGAAATTTTGACCTAACATAGTTCTATTTTTCGGTACAGCGGATGAAATAAATGCTTGCCTGAAATATTCCTACGCTAAAACTTTCCATGTACGCTTATAGGTTATATTTCCAGACCGCATGCTTGATTACATAAATAACCTGAAATTCGTCAGCACGTGGTTCCCCTTAAAACTTTCGCTGCGGGTGTCATTACAGAAGGACAATAGCGATCCTACACGCTTACGAGGTTCCTTCGGAAGGACACCATTAATTTTCCTCCTCCATTAATTTCCCCTATAGATTCAAAAGGCTCGTAAATGGAGGGAATTCACTTTTACACCTCCAGGTTAACCCTTTCCGTACGCAAAGAGCCGCAAGGAGTGTGTTCTCCTGTACGGGATACTGGCACCCGGCGTTGGTCCCCCTGTACGGGATACTTTTCCCACTCTCGGTCACAACGCCTCGACTTTCAGCGATCTTCTCGCCGTATTAAAACTCGTATTTTATAATTTTGATATTTATTTTGGTTACAATGATTATTAATTTTAATTTATGTTGAATTAGTTTGGCATTTCCATAATTATTTTTAAATTGAATAACTTTGTTTAAAAATAAGTTATAAAAAAGTTATATTATATAGGCACAAAAAAAGGAAGGCTTTTCTGTTAATCAATTGCCCTTTATTTTATGAATAATAAGCAAGGGAATAATATACTCCATAACTACGGCAAAAAGTTGCCCATCTTCCTTTTTGATCCGTGACTTTGTACACTTGCGGAGCTAAAAACTTATTTTATTTTTATTTTTTTGTATATAACATATTTACAAAAACAAAAGGATTATTATAAATATTTACAGTAAACTTAATGAATTATTCAATTAAATACGTGATATATTAATCTTATCAATTGAATATTACATTTATTTTTAAATGTAGGACACGTAATAAAAAAAACGTTTTTTCTAAATTTAACAAAACTAAATAATAAGATCTTAACACTTCAAGACTAAAAGTGAACTAATTTTGCAAAAACAAGTTGTTGGGAATGAACAGAGGTATAAAAACAAACGATAATTTGAAGAGGGTTGACCGGGTAAATGGGCGGAGAAGGCAACGAGTTCTAATTCGACATAAAACGACCAAAAACTTAATTCAAATGCCATCTAGTAATAAACAGGAATACTAGAAGTACAATAAGGTAACGCTAGATAGCACTAATGTCGAGAAATGAGAAGAGAAAGAATGCGAGAGATACGCCGAGCTCTCGACTGCTGTACAAGCCCACGGTACGTGGGTCCCGTCTTCTTCGACTTTTACACAAGTCCACGGTATGTGGGTCCTGACAGCTTTCGACTGCTGTACAAGTCCACGGTACGGAATGGGTTAAGGACAGTTGCATTAAGTATGGTTTGGGCTTTCCAACAGTGTTTTCCTTTTTCAAATAGGCTGACTGTAAGAATTTACATGAAAAAAATGTTCAAACAAAAATGCATCAGATACTGAGGTATTCCCAAACATTGACAGCCGCAGCCAAAGTGACAAAAAATATTAAACATATCAAAAACCTGACTGAGCCACCACAATGTGCACCCGGGAACAGCCGATTGATTTATAGGATTTAATGTTACTGTATAAATATTCCTACACATATTAAATCCATATTAAATCTTCAATTTTTAGTACATGTACTGCGGAAGTGAGCACATATTAAATCTTCTGCGCATTGAAAATGGAGTATAAAATAGAATGATTTATTGTTGACTCTGTTCAATCTTCCACTGCGGGTATGAGATTAATTTTTCAGCCTGCCGAGTTTTAGGTGGTTCATTAAATATTTTATATCTCCATGGCTGGCCCCTCTCGAATGGCCCGTTCCCTCGTTAAACAGGCATTTTCTAGCGGAATAACTGGTTGAGGATTTTCTCAAGGTTTTGGTCGCTCTTTTCCCCTCAGGTCGACACTCAGCTTTGAATTATCCCCCATTCAACTAAATTAACCTTCTTCGACTAGAATCTCCTTTAAAATTAAAAATGTTGTCTCAAGGAAATCGAATCTTTTAATTTTGCTTATACTAAATTTAATTGGACTAACTAAACATCTTCTCTTTTGGATTTTTCAGAATAATATCTCATTTCATATCCAATGTAAACATTAATTATAAATAAATTCAGAACGGAAAATTGTTAGAAAAATGTTAGGTCAAATTAGTACTGAATGACAAAATAATAAAACACAGAGAGAAGTAATAAGATAATTGAAGAATACACTAAGAGAAAACAAAAAGAATAGATCCGTCGAGAAAGAAATTTTTTGGATTTTATGAAAATCAATTTAAGGCAAAAATAGAAATAACTTGATGTCCTCATACCCTCCGCATCTCGGGGTGCCCGTCGATCTTTTGTGCTATTGTGCGAGTCCTAGTCTTGTCAACCTTCCTTTAGACTTCTTATGAACTTCACGTATTGTCTGATCTCCTATTTTTCAAAACGTATGAACCGCATCTTTCAAGTACTAGATATTCAAAAGTAACGTGCTTGCGTTTTTCAGACTAGTCAACCGGTTCTACGCTCTCGCAGCTAGTGGTGAGTCGCCTCTCGTACGCAGAGCAGAGCCCTGGTTGGATTTAGAGCGTGCTCATAGCACATATTCATGCATTGCGCAAGTTCGTTCTCGCACACTCTACCTAAGCAAATGTTGGAGTAGAGACCCATTCGCGCAACCATGGGCTTAAGAGACGATAACATGAAAGCCGAGCATGAAGCACACCAGCACTGCGGCGCATTTGTACAATGTGGTAGGAGCAACTTAGCTCTACACATATCTAGACATTTATATAAATATGGAGGGACAGTTTATATATATATATATATATATATATATATATATATATATATATATATATATATATATATATATATATATATTTATATTTATATATAAACAGTGACTCACAAAACTGTTGCAATGATATAAGTTATAATATAGAAAAAAAAATTGAACCGTTATAATATTTACTGTACCAGGTCAAAATAATTTAGTTCGGACTAGGAGGTATAAATCTAAAAGGACCTTGAGGGGATTAGTCATTGGGTGCACTCACAGGGGTGCGATTTCTGTTGTTGATTCATTGCAACAGTTTTGTGGCGGCTGTTTTGGTGTGAAGTGCAAGCTGTAATGTGTCAAGTCAACTATTTAAAATAGTTACTACCAAGCAGAACAGACATAAAAAAAATCATATTTAAGTCAGATAAATTAAAAAAATGAGGATGAACTCAATTTTCTCAGATATAAACAACAGTAATAGGCTTTTGATCAATGAAGGCCTTCCGATGAGACTAATTGCTGCTCGAGTTGGTTTTAATTTTTTTTTACGGTAAGCAGATATGTTATAAAGAAGACTCTTTATCTCAAGTGCCAACTTTTAATTTCCAAAATGGAGATATTATATTTCAACAGGATAATGATCCAAAGCATATTGTAAAAATAAGTAGAATGGTTTGAAAATCATTCAATTAACTTGTTATATATATATATGAAACTTATTTCTATTTATTAACGCCGACTATCTCCGATAAAGTTCGTGCTGGTGAATAGTTTAGACGTGAGAATGTCGCTGTGGTTTCGCTGGTTTCATGCTTAAACCCGAAAACTCAGTGGATCATTTATAGAATATTCTAGAAATAGTCTCTTGGCTGTATTAATAGAATGTTTCTACAAACTTTCAGATGACTTGTTCCTTTCAGATAATAACCAGTGGACTGAAAGCCCACTTCTAGATTTTCGTCATATTTTTTCTTTCTAATAATAATCAATTTGAAGACCGAGAATAGCTTTTCTTTTTGGCTCATTTTATTCTTTCCACTCATTCCGTAGGGATGAGGCAATGGATTTGGGCGAAATTGGTAGAACACTCGACTCAAGTTCTAGAGGACCTGAGTTCTAGACTACCATAAATAATATATATTACATACAGTAATAAAAATAAGATGGCATTCATCAGGAAGACCACGAGTCTTCATTATGAACAGCTGACGGAGGTGCGGTACCTCCAGAACACTAAGCCAACCGGAGACACAGCCGGTAATTTTTCTAGACCCAGTGGACATCAGTGTTTAAGCGTGAGCACTCTATGCCTAAATGGAGAGGTGCGCGATTTTTGCAAGAGATAAGAAAATCGGAAAGGCGTCAGCTCCATCCTGGCTAAAAATGGGTCTTAACCTATGGATAATCCGTCCTAAAATTCCTGGTGTACCTGAATCCTAAAGTGGATGTTAATACTTATTCAGATTTTTAGCGTGTTTACCCTCCCGTTTTTCACAAATTTGGAAATTTTCGAAGAAATAAAAACTAGTAAATTTGAAGGTTTAAGATATTAGTAAAACTTCGCTTCTGTCTTGGTTAGAAGAAGAACAAGTTTTTCAAGAAAGTGCCTATAGCCGTTTTCTTTGGCGGTGCAAAACTTGTGAGCTGGAGTAACGAAAGAATTTGCTGAAACAGGGGAAACATCCCGTCGCTTCCTAAAGTCCCATAATCTAGAAGAAGTTGGCGACATGCCCTTAATTCACCGACTCCCCCCATATTTGAAAGTCCAATGCTATTGGAAATCGATTCTTCCTTTCTCGAGTTGAAAGTCATTTAGCACGTTTTCCCAGTACTTTTGACGAGGGAATAAATTTGCAAAAAGTTAATCCGGGTGATGAGGAATAGTAAAATGGGTTCAAAAATCGTCTGCTCGAGGCCAAGTCCAAATTCAAGAAGTTTTTAAGTTTTGCGTTGTTAATGCACCCAGTTTCTTTACTGATTAAGTGATTCATTATTTTATTGACCGCCAAAGTATGTATAAAAACGTATGTAGAAATATAGTAAAATAGTTAAAATTGAACGAAAATCATTAAAAAATAAAAAAAAAAATATAAATTATAAAAATAAATGATGAGTAAGAAAAAAAAACATGGGAGAGAGAGAAAAACATTCATACAAATTGTTCAAAGAACCGGCATACATTTCATATTTAAACAAACATAGTCAGCACAAGAAAAAAAAAATCGAGGTATTATAACCTTGAGGTTGTTTGCCCTAAAAATCTAAACAAAGCATAACCAAATCCTTTAGGATAAACCAGGATATAGGAAACACCACATGAGCAAAGCTTCCCAGTAACGTTAACTACTGAAAGGCACAAGCAACCTAAACATACAGAAATCTTTGTATTTGTCTTAAATCGGTAACGGAGACACACCTCGGCTACTAACAAAGACAGACTGCTTGAATGCTACCAAGCACGCAGATCTTTTGCCAACAAATAATTTCGGAAACAGACACGACTTTCGCGTATTCAGAACGAAGAGATCCAGAAGAACAACAATGTGTGACTCTCAGGTCACTTTAGACTTCTTAGTATTCAGATAAGCAGAAAGGATTAAAAATTATATACAACAGAATCAGAGGACATTAGCCATAAGTTCGTAACATAAAAAGTTTAATATTAATTAAACGAATAAAGTCAAAATATCGCCGAATACCGAAGAGTTATTGTGGCAATTGATGAACTGAAATTGCCTTTGATGAAAATGATATTTTCTGAGAGATGGAAGAAGAAGGCGTGGCAATACCGTGAGATGAGACTAGCCAACGTAAGCCTCCCTCCAGGTGTTGATGTAACTCGAAAGCTGAGGATTTGTGGATAGGCTTATCATGGATTTACCGCCACCACATATTTCTAGGCTTATTTTATTTCCGGATGTTTCCGCCTTGTTTGCTCTTCATAGGTTTCTTATTGTTAAGAAAATAATACAACTGATTCTCTAATAGTTTGGTAAAATGGTCCGATTTTGATGAAATTTGGTACAAAAATTGTTCGTCTAATGTGAAAGGTCTAGAACATGGTTTTTGGAGTGAAATTCGTGCAAAAGAAAATCGGAACATTTTCTAGTTCATATCCTTGCAGGTACTCGTTTTACCTGGCTTTCTAACTTAGGAATGCGAATGAACCCATTTTTAAAGCGATATCTGTAACCGTTTACGAGAAAAAATTGATACAAATAATTTTCCAAGCAAAACTTTGGGAATTCAGAACAAAGTGATTCAGTTGAAACTTCGACAACCATCTAATATAAGATAGTTAAATTTTGGATCTGTTTGTACTAGAAATAAAATATTTCATTAATAGGCATTAAAAGTTTTGGGATTTTCGTATATCTTCAAAAAAATTTCGAAAAGGGTTAGAAAATCGGGGTAAGTGGAATGTTGCCATTCATAAGATCATTAAATTATCTAAAAATAAGGTTCTGATGTAATTTTAGCGCGGTTCCTCCCTCCCCCATAGGGAGGAACCCCGCTTATAAGGTTGATACAATGAAACAATCCGGAAGTGCCGACTAGAAAATTTTGCGTTTCAGAACCCCTAGAAACCAAAAATAACGGTGGTTCAAATTTGTATATATATATATATGTATATATTTATATATATATATATATATATATATATATATATATATATATATATATATTTGTCTGTTCGCTCTCTAAATAGAAGACGAATGGTCCGATTTTGATGAAATTTGGTACAAAAATCTGTCGTCCAATTTGAAAGGTCAAGTTCGTTAACCAGCAAAATCCGCCCACTGGAAGATGGCGTTTGGGGCGAAATTCGCGCAAAAAAAATCGTAACGCTTACGTTTTTGAGTTCATAAGCTTGTAAGTACTCTTTTTATAGGCTTCTTGGGCAAGGAAAACGAATGAAACCATTTTCAAGGCGATAGCTTTAACCGTTTTCGAGAAAATTGGAAAAATAGTTTTTGAATACCGTTTTTGGTTTGGGTACTTAGAATCACGGGATTCAGTTGAAACATTATCTGCATGTTCTACTTTCATTAAAACTAATATGTTGAAAGTTATGTTACGTTTGGAGTTAAGGAAGGGTTAGAATAAAATATTTAATGAACAGACATGAAAAGTTTTGGGAACTTCGTATACTTTCATTAATATCTTGAACACGGTTGGGAAATCGTGGTAAGTGGATAGAAACTATTTGAAAGCTTAATAAATTCTCTACAAAAATGATTCTAAAACTATTTTTGATTAGGTTATGTCAATCGGAGAAATAAGTGCTTAAAACTTCAAATACGTCTGTTTTGTTCTTATGAACGGGTTTTTGTCGTTCTTTTTGTAATTTTTGTCTCTTTCCCTTGGTTTTTTATTGCTTTTTATTTTTTTAATTTCTTATGTTGTATTTGTAAGGAAAATGTATGTGTGTGTAAAACAGGATAGGTAAAATGAGACCTATTTTCTGTTGTCAGAAATAATGAAAAGTTTTGGGAACTTCGTATAATTTCTTAATATCTCGAAAACGGTTGAAAATCTTGGGAAGCGAAAGGTTACCATTCGAAAGCTTACTAAATGGTCTACAAGAAAGGTTCTAAAGAAAGTTTTGAATAAGCGATGTCAATCGGAGAAATAAGTGCTTAAAATTTGAAGTAATTGATTTCGTTTATTCGAACAATTCTTTTTGTCTGTTTTTATTCCTATTTTTACATTGCTTATAGTTGGATAATGTATTTGACAATAAAATAGATTAATTAAAATAAGAAAAACAATTCATTGTTAGAAATATATCAGGCTGTACCGTATGAAATGTCAGTTTTGGATTTGCCGATTTCCTTCAAATGTCTTGAAACTGTCGAGGCTCCTAATCCGAGTTCTTTGGCATATTCCCTATTGTTTGCAATTGCTTATAGTAGTCAAATGTATTTGCCAATAAAACAGGATACGTATAATTAGAATATTTTATTTTTGCGGTATCTTGGGGTTCTCAGATCCCTTATGAATATCTATTAGGCCCCCTTCGTATTTTTTCCTTAATATCTCGAAAAGGGTCAGGAGATCGTGGCAATTGAAATGTAACAGTTCGAAAGCTTACTAAATTCTCTACAAAAAATGTTTTACAGAAAATTTTGATGGGGTCGTCACATTAGGAGAAATAAGTGCTTAAAACTTAGTTAGTTTCCTTTATTTAAACGGATCTATTTATGTGTTTCCCGAAGTTTTTTTTTCACTGCTCGTTATTTTTGTACTTGCTTATAGTAGTCTAATGTATTTTTCATTAAATAGGATATGTATAATTAAAAGCATTATTTTGTTTGTTAGAATTCGAAGATGCCGTATGAATATCTAGATTACAGTACTGGTTTTGATTTCGTATTTTAGAATTGTTCTTGGTATTCCCTATTTTCATGTATTACCCTTAGTTCTTTATTGCTAGTAGTTTTTTTTTTTTTTTTTTTTTATTGATTATAGAATATAAATCTATTTGGCAATAAAATAGGATACGTAAAATTAGAAACAATATTTCGGGTATTTCTGAGCGAAATGCCTTGTAAGATTGTCTACCACCACGAACGGCGTTTTTCCTCTATTTACCTCACATTTTAATTGGTTGCTGTTTTTAGCTTGTTTCCTGCTTCACTTCACAGATAGGAAACACGCTTCTGACGTCGACCCAATGACGTAATCCGAAGTGCCTAATAAATGATTTAACGTTTTAGAACAGGTAGATATCGAAAATAGCTGTTTTTAAATTAGAATCTATTGTTGAGTAATTATATGAATCTTTATACGGCTTTATTAGCCGTATTATTCTATATAGGCTTTTAAGGCAGGAGATACTACTTAATCTTGAAGACTTGTTCTTAGTCCTTCTTTATCAACTAGATAGGCTTTATTAGACATATTATTCTTCATAGGCTTTATTAGACAGGGAATTCTGATAAAATGTCGTGTTGTCGCAGCAAATTGTAATTACGATTTATCTAAGGTCAGGTAACATTAGCGAGTCTACATTGTTAAGATCACCGACAGCGAAGGTAGACAATTGCTATGATTTAGTCTACATATGTATATTAATTCCTAAATGTAGAAAATAAACTTTACAACGGTTAGATACTATGAACGAATAGACAGTCGGTTCAGTCCCAAACAAACAGAGGGTTTACTAGAAATTTACCTGCTAGGAGTTAATCCTCAAGAGAAGTAACCCTTGTAGGGTAATATAACCCAGGTATCTGCCGACACAAATACAAAGCCTTGCAAGAGTAGGTAGAGCAACTTTAAGATTTCGTTCACTAAAATTTCTTAAACTGACCTAGATTCAGACATAACATAACATAAATTATATTGTAAATATTGATAAAGATTAATTAGTTGTCAACATATACATAAATTAGCAATCAACAGTTTTCTTTGTACGACTATTATTAACGACTATTTAGTTATGAGACAATCCATAAATTAGCGATCAAAAGTTGCAGGTGATTCCGTATTAGATATTTATTAAATATTCATAAAGACTATTTGGTTGTAAACCGATTCATCAATAAGCAATCAATATTTTTAAACACTGGATATATACTAACCAATTATAACGACTGTTTAGTTATGAACCGATTCATAAATTAGCGATTAAAAAACACAGGTTTATTGACTAAATATTGATAAAAGTATTTAAATAGAAGAAAAAAAGATTTCCTCAAGACTTGCTCTTGTTCAATTTGTATTTACTCTATTGACTTTATTAGGCATATTCTTCTATATAGGCTTCATTAGGCAGTGGTATCTACTCAATTTTGGGAACTTGTTCTTGATCCTTCTGTATCCACTAGATTGGCTTTATTTGGCATATTATTCTATATAGGCTTTATTAGGGAGTGGTATCCACTCAATTTTGAGAACTTGTTCTTGATCCTTCTGTATTCACTAGATTGGCTTTATTAGGCATATTATTCTATATAGGCGTTATTAGGGAGTGGTATCTACTCAATTTTGAGAACTTGTTCTTGATCCTTCTGTATCCACTAGATTGGCTTTATTTGGCATATTATTCTATATAGGCTTTATTAGGGAGTGGTATCTACTCAATTTTGAGAACTTGTTCTTGATCCTTCTGTATCCACTAGATTGGCTCGCTGGGAAAATTCCTCGCTGCACCCTGGATGTCGGAACTAATGACCTAGATGTAAATGCGCGGTTAAAAAATAAAAAATAAAAAAAAAAAATAAAAAAAAAAAATAAATAAATAATATTGTATATATGTGTACATAATTTAACTAATTAAGAATATCCATACGTATTTGTTTTTATGTATTCTAAGTGAACTTGGGCACTGTGTGCGCCTCCTCGTGGCAGAATACGGGCAACTGATTGGTGGCTCTCGAGGCGGACCTGACATTCAGGTCTCCGGTTGGGGAGAAGGAATTGAGTAAGGTTTGATTGTTTTAATAGCCAAACCTTGTTCAGTTCTGTGGCAATCAGGCTAAGCACCTTAAATTCCAGGCAAGTTAGACGTAAAGAGATAATTTTAGCGCGGTTCCTCCCTCTCTCCATATGGAGGACCCCGCCCTCCAAATGGAGGCCTCATGACGCAATCCAGAAGTCCCGACAAAAAAGTTTGCGTTTAAGAACCCCTGAGAGACCGAAAATAACGGTGTTTCAAATTGGTATATATATATATATATATATATATATATATATATATATGTGTGTGTGTGTGTGTGTGTGTGTGTGTGTGTTTGATCGATCTCTGGACACCCTTAAAAAGTTTTGGGTACTTTGTATATTTTCCTTAATTTTATTTTTTTATTTTTTTAAATTATTTTCCTTATATCTCGAAAACGGTTTGAAATCTTCATAAGCGGATCCTTACCATTCGAAAGCTTACTAAATGCTAATAATTCTGAAGCAATTATCGATTCATCGGAGAAATGAGTGCTTAAAAAAATAGTTTTTGAATACCGTTTTTGGTTTGGGTACTTAGAATCATGGGATTCAGTTGAAACATTTTCTGCATGTTCTACTTTCATTAAAACTAATATGTTGAAATTTTTGTTACGTTTAATATTTTATGTATAATGTATTTGACAATAAAACTGGTTAAGTAAAATAACAAAAACAATTTATTGTTAGAAATATAGATTTCCAAGATTCATAGACCTTGCCACTAGCGGGTCCGTTTCTAGTGTAGCCGACCCTTCCAGGTAAGATTGTAAATCATGACCTCTCAAGACTTTACTACTCACAGGAATGGCATTAGTGACCTTAAGGGTTGACACGCCATTATAATAATTAATTAAAAAAAAAGACTGGTGGAACCAAAATAATAACTGCTTCTATTTTAATCTTTCAAAATTAGACTAGGGATATGAACGGAACCGCGCTAAGATGATGCAGTTCCTGCGAGACGGACTTTTTTGATGAGGTGATGTCAATCGGATAGGGACTTGAAACATCGAAATTGTTAGTTTCGATCTTATGAACGGGTTTTTATATCTGTTTGCCTAACGTTTTAATTACTCGTTGCTTATTTTTATTGAATTTAACATTAAAATGTGTATTTTACTAAAACAAGGTAAGAAAATGCGAAACAGTGTTATAGTGTTTCCAAGAGCGAACGTTCAGACCATACTTAGGAATTATTAAGGACCATACAAATCCTTTTGAGTTTTTTTAGATTTAATGGTTGACCTGTGTTCTCTACGTCGTAATAAAATGACTAACTCCAACTGAAACTGTGTTTACATCATACTAGAGATGAAATGCAACATCGACGTGAGTAGACGTTGTTATAAATTGAAACTCCTGTAATGAAGCAGGTACATCAGCAATAAAATGAAAAACTTCTCTACTGACAAATTTATATGCGGCAGAAGGTCAAATTCGAACAAAAACACACAGTCTCTAAACTACTCCTTTATTTTCCTCTACATGTTTCGCGTTTCTATGACGCCTCTTCAAGAGCTCTTAAAATAATGTACAATTACAGCCTATACCACCGAGAACCTTCCGCAGGTAGGGCCACGTCTAGACTTATAAGATCAATCATGTCCACTCCGCATCAGCTGTTTAGAATCGACTGTTTTAGAATATTTAATATCGCTAAGATTGGCTCAACGATGGAGCACTCAACTAAAGTTCTAAAGGACCTGAGTTCAAAACTCGGGCGCGCACTAAATATTTGTATCTTCCGGAGTCATCGTTCAAGGGTTGGATTCGGGGCCAATACCATCCCTAGGTCCACCCAGACTTTAATTAGTTTACTGCATATCTGCAAAGGGGGCCACACTACTGACCGCAAAATCTTCTTATGTGCCGTATAGTCAAGAATCAGATATCTGAACATTGTCGCCCCTCTTGGCCCTCGTAACCACTTTTTTTTTTTTTTTTTTTTTTTTTTTTTATTCATGTAAGGCTAAAATTACTTCTTCGCAAAACAGTGGCAGGCTCCGCTATACACCCATACAGCGAGTAGAGATAGATTCACTCATAAACAAAAATTACAATAAATATCAACTGTACAAAACTTTGGTATATTGTGAGGATACGCAGAAAGCAAGAAGAATGCCTTTCAAAAGTTATGTGCTTGTAAGAGGTCGTTAATCTTTATTCTCTCTATAAAAGAAGAATGTATGAATCGTTTCTTGTGTAGGCTATATAGGGATTCAGGCGAAGAGTTCAGGCTGTGCTTTATAGCTGCGTGCGGGATTCTAAGATTTAGTAGCCACTTCACTGTGTTAGTCCTACTAAAAGTGCTTTCAACAATATATACACAGCCCCAATTCTGTTGGATGAACATTAAGTTAGTATTATTGGGACGTAGGTTATTTCGGCGGGGGGACATTCCAAGCCAAATCATCCAGCCAAAATGCATTTCGACACCCAAGGTTGTCAGATTTTGATGAAACTTGGTGAGTATATTCTAGTAATGGACATGAGTAAAAGTACCAAATTTTATATTGTTATGTTCATTAGTTTCTGAAATGGAGCACTTTAAAAATTCGTAAAAATGTGCAAAATATCATTGACCGTACATCTGGCAACAATCTATACTTTTACAACTTTTGCTATAACACTGTTAATTTTAATGATAGGAAGTTAATTTCTTTTTTAATTTGTTCAGCATTAAATTGTTGATGGAAATATATTGCTATATATAAGATTTAGAGCCATAGAAATAGTTAAAAAAATTCTTAAATAGCAAAATTAAGATTGATTCGAACATTGATATGCATCCATAAATTGCTGAATAACATGAGTCTACCTCCAAGAACACCTAAACCCATTATATCACCAAAAACTAGATTAAAAATGCAACAAATAAAATTAGTGGGCTTTGGAGGTTTTAATAATTTAAGAGTTGATCAAAGTTATTAGACCATACTAGAATATAAGCACCATGTTTCATCAAAATCTGACAACCTTGGGTGTCGACCCCTGGATGATTTGTCTTGGAATGACCCCGTGACAAAACAACTAATCTTACATATAAGTTACTTTTAGATCTTACATGCGTTGGTATGTAGGAAAATGGGAAAAAATATTCAGGCGACTGTGGTAATCTCCTAAGACTCACTTGTAAAGAAGTCACTAATTTACAGCCTTGATTACATGCATACATTGACAAGATTTCGTATGTTATTTCCTTTCCTGATACATTCAGAGTTTTTCAAGGATAACATGATGACCTTTATGTGTGTGGATTTGTGTTATTAATCTCTTAAATGGAGTCAAACATATATGGTTAATTAAGGCTGTCTTTGGAGACTTCTATGCTTGCAAAATCACGATTCGAAAGATTTCTTTCATTTGTGTTGGAATTTTAGCAATGGTAGATTTACTTTGGAGATGATTCTCGTCAGAATTAATTTGTTTAATATTAAAATCATTTAATAACACAGCCACACACACACACAAAAAAGAAAGTCCGGACCCAGAGACCAGATCATGTTTACTATATGTTTTTGGGGTAGCTGAATTCGATTTCGGAGTCAGAAAAACTCCTGCATTTTCGTTTAAGCCCCACCCCCTAAAACTCATAATTTAGGAGATTTTACACTATAAAATTTTTATTCAAGTTGTTAACCAAAATAAATGACTATTTCCTGGGTAATATGCCCTTGAGTGTATAAAAATACTAATTTTTTGAGACCTCAACGAACTCGATTGGTCCATTTGGAGCGAAGTTAGAGCCCTTTAAATATATGACTTTTCTAAAACATTCGCGTTTTTGCTTATATTTTTGCATTTAATATGTTTTGCAATCCTTAAAATCCCAAAATACAACCCTGAAAAAATGCTCCCCATATTTTATTCGAGCAATATATCAATTGAAGTAAATTCAATAAACAATATAAAATAAATTATTAAAGCTTCTATTTTCGAACTATTTTTTTTTATATATAAATTTGCCTATATGTTAATTAAATTGTCCTCTATGCATTGGAAAAAGATAGGACCCTACAAGCAGTATTCGTTTTCGAGATATTTTGCAGTGTAAAATATCCTCAATTATGAGGTTTGAGGGCTGTGGCTTAAACAAAAAGTTCAGGGGTCTGGTCTCTGAGTCCGGGCATTATTTTTTTTGTGTGTGGCTGTGTAATCGTCAACAAAATTTATTTTCAGTAATTTCCAAATGAATAAAAAAAACATTTTAACTAATTGAAATTAATTTTTGAAAGATTGATAACTATGCTTTGTTTATAGCACCTCATAACATTTGGGCAGCATAACTTATTTTACACTTATCAGGGTTTTTTTAACTTATCAGGAAAATCTTGTCAAAGTTGCGAAACCAAATTATAAGTATCACGGCTGAAATTTTCAATTCTATTGGGGTGGTTACTATTCTAGTGTTATTGCACATTAATCAGAGTGTTCATTGATTTATAAAATGAATTTGTACAAATAGAAGATCAATCTCGTGTGAATATAATCCGAAATAAAGGCCGAATTGCCAAAAGTGGACCATGACAGCAGGTGGCTGTGAGCTGGACTGGAAGGGATGCCCTGAGTCTCATATATACCTTTGTATTTTGCATATCGGGGCTTTGAATATTGTATGGCCAGATGTTGCCAGGACTTCCTCCCGGAGCCAAGCTGTCTCTCACCTTCAAACTTAAATTTACATGATTTCCTCTTCCCTTTGGCGCCATTTATATTTTCATTTCAACGATAAAAATGCAACCAAACCGACCTTAATTTAACACTTATTGGAGCTAAAAAACTTTATTACTTACTAGCTGTTACCCGGCGTGCCATATTACACCTACTTTATATAAGTTAAAACTGTGAAAAACTCAACAGAAATTAAGAAAATTTGTCTTAACAAGCACGAAGTTTTTACATACAGATAGAGATAATATATATTCACTGAATACACAACCTGTTTCATTAAACAGTTAAATAATAAATGTTCTCATACTTAGTGCAAACACAAAAATAAATTAGAAAGCAAACAAGTAATATTGAAATCTAATAACGCAAATAAAATAAAAGAATAGAAAACAATTATTTTGTTTAGAGCCTTCTGCTCAAATTCAGGAGCATAAATATTCTGTCGGTCCACCCGACAAACTCATGTAATGTACAGTATAACATATAGGTAGTCTTCTTTTTCGTACATGGCCACCGCGCATGCGCAAACGCCAGCGGACACATTTTTGTGACACTTGTTTATAACGCTTAGGTCCACCCGACGAACCTATGTAATGTACTCTATAACATATAGTCTTCTTTTTCGTACATGGCCACGCCACTGCTTATGCGCGAACGCCAGCGGACACTTTTTGTGACACATATAGTCTTCTTTTTCGTACAAGGCCACTGCGCATGCCCGAACGCCAGCGGACAATTTTGTGACACCTTTTTGGAACGCCTAGGTCCACCCGACAAACCTATGCAAGTGCTGTATTATGGATAGCTTAGTTAGCTTTGGACTTCACTTGCAAAACAATTGTCATTATGCCACAGATGATAGGTTCCGTCACGGTCAGTCTTGGTGAATGACTTATTTTTCAAAATTGACGATTGCTGACAATTCACTCTTCTGTAACTGTAAGGGTTCACAGTTTTGAGCCCGTGGGCTCAAAACTGTGACTCCTAGACGATTTTTGTCGAAGCCTAGGACAGTCCTCGGACCAAGACCTACCTGTGTGCCAAGTTTAAGATAACGCCGGAATCGCGCTGAGATGACACACTTCTTTTTATTTTAAATGTTTATTTCATTGTGATAATAGATAGAATTTGTACAAAGATAAGATGGCTAAATATCAGTTGGGTGTAGAATATGGGTTGAAATACCCCGTTATCTTCACATGACCTACCCCATCGATCATGTTCCTTATATACACTCTGGGTCACTAGAAAGGAGTTCAAATATGTCCATGAACTCGAGTAATAACATCTTTTATTTATTGAGGTCCGCAACATTGGCCAAAACTTATTTCTCATCCGATTGTTAATTCTAAATAGATTAATAAATAAAATAAAACTTATTGTTCAACAAAAACATGAAAAATAAGAATAAAAAATGAATATTTTAACTAAAATAATAATTCAATTAATAATGTGAATTATTAATAGGGGTTGTGAAAGTTAAATGATCATTTTATATTTACCAAGGTAGATTTGGTCAGTGTTCGGCCAGTATCATAATAATACTATATTTTTAATAATAAAATGTTTTATTTTTTGCCGACGTTTCGGCTTAAAATTTAAGCCTTCATCATGGTTTTAAAACAAGTGGATATAGTTCATACGAATTTATATACAGAAGACGCGATCGAAAAAAATATTATACATAATCTAGGACGAGTGATGCTTATGGTAAAAGCTTATTATAGCTAAAGCATAAATTAAAGGTAGATTATTACAGATTTAAAAATATTTTTTTTTTAAAATAAAATATTAAATAATGTAAATTAACAAACAGATCAAAGGCCATTTAAAGCTTTTTGCTAATCAAATAACATAAAAACAAATAAAAAAAAACATTATTGTGCATTGAATTCACTTTTTAATTTAATAAATACCTTGATTTTATTAGTAGAGTTCAGATTTTTTCACAGGACTGTATGTGAATCACAAAAATTCTCATGTCTACAGAAATAATTAAATTATTTAATAGTTTCACTTTTCCAAACGCTCTAGCCACTTCATTTAAATGGATATTAACCATGTGAACAAATTTTAAGTTAGTCCGTCATTTCTGTATAACTTGCTTTTGAATTCCTAGTCTCTAGGGAGTTTATTTGTAGCTCTTAGATTTTTGTAAGCATATACTTTATATTGTATACTAATTGTAAATTAGTTGACAAAAATATAGTTCTTACAAGAAGGTCAAATGGCTTTATTATTATGTAATAACATTATATTCTGTGGTTGGTTTGTCAATGATTTTGAATAGATTACTTATTGAAAATATGCATTCATCTATTTAAAACTATTTTTATCTTTAAAGATGTTCAACAGATTTTTTTAAATGTTTCTTTTATTGTGATAAATATAAAGTTTTTCTCTGGTTAAGATGAAGTACCTTAGGTGTTCGCAAAGTATCAGGATGGTGTAGAACGTAGGAAAAATATTAACATTATCAAGAAAAATAATGTTACTTACTACTAAAAACAGCAAATCGCTTAATCGCCGGCTATTTCAATTATAATGATTGAATATATATTTAAAATATTTTTTTACTTTAAGTAAAATATTCTTCCTAGCACTGTGGGGCCTCTGTAAAAACTGACAAATATTATATATAAACATTAAAAAAACACTATTAATTATATAAGTAAGAAGAAGAAATATTTTCCTACATTAGACAATTCCGTTCTTCGTAATTCGAAAGAGACCGCTTATATTAATGGAGGAAAAAAGGAGGCTTGCTGACTTGCACGAATTTTCACCATTTCTAGACCGCCATAAAAACAAATGTGATTTATGTACTCTGCACATTTAGTTTCTTCTATCGGAATTTATTATATCTTCTCCCTCAGTACATTGTCTTATTTTTTTTAAACAGAACAGCGTAGGACTACATACCGAGGTAACACTAAAGAAAGTTATTTTCTTCTTCAGATGTTTACAGATTTTATCAACAAGCAACCAGAAATGATCCTCGTAAAATGCTTATATATATATATATTCTTATTTTCGTGCTAGGCGGAAGGTCAAATAATAAAAACTTCACCACACGGTTACACCAACTTTATTGCGTCCCTACATGTTTCAAACCTTTCTGGTGTCTTTCAGGGGGAAAAATTACAAATATAAAACATACAGCCTCAACCTGAGGAGGATAACCTTCCACAGGTTAGGCCACGTCTAAACTGATCATGGTCTGAAAGAATCCAACAAGGCGAAATATAATCAGATGATCGATAATCGATACGTCATACATTTAAAATTAATTTCCAGAAGAAATATAGTCTTAAAAATTAAAACCGTCTACCCACCCTCTAATGAAAATTTTTTTTTTTGGTCAAATAAGTTAATAAAAATAGTATTCAAATGTAGTATTTCAGTTACCATGCTATAAAATATAAACATAGTTTTGATTTTGAAAATATTAGCATATTAGGTAAGGAAAGAAATAGAATGAAGAGAAGAATTAATGAAAATATCCATATCATAAAAAATAGATGGAAGGTGGTAAATAAAAAAACTGAAATAATACATTTGAATACTATTTTTATTAACTTATTGGACAATATATATATATATATATATATATATATATATATATATATATATATATATATATATATAAAAATTAATTTTAAATGTATGACGTATCGATTATCGATCAGCTGATTATATTTCGCCATGTTGGATTCTGTCAGTTGGTGTAACTGTGTGGTGAAGTTTTTATTATTTGACCTTCCGCCTAGCACGAAAATAAGAAGATTAAGAAAAGGGTCAGTTGAATAATAATTATATATATATAAAGCAATTTTTACACATTTGAAAAAAAAAATAGTAATCGGAAAATGTATGCCTTAACTTCTTTCTCGAGCGGCTTGGGATTGAATTAAAAAACTTTCTTGTGGAAAAGAAATTCCAGAAATTATACGTGGATTAGAATTACCATAAAGTGGTAAAATAGGAATACGAAGAGACTATAATCTCCATAGTCGACGCTAGAAACTGTATGCAATTTCCATATTCCACACTTCTGAATTTCCATGGTGTATATTGTGTCTTTTTTTTTTTTTATTTTATTTTACGCGCCTGTACCATATTAAGTCGTTGGGTCGTTGGCTCTGAGGCATTCTAATAGGAAAATTAAACTTAAAATTATAAATTTGGTTTTAAAAATGAAATATTAAATATACATTTTTGTGTGAAATAATTACTATATTCTCTTGTGAGCTGCTTAACCTTGGTGGTTGGCTCATGGTTATCAAAATGCTCCTTGCCCAGTGAAAAAAAAAACAAACTACAACACCGTTTCAATAATTTGGGGGACTAAATTGAGTACGTAAAACATATTGCTTATAGGTACATATCGTCCCTACTAGGTCATCGAATATGAAAATTGGAGCAAAACAGCGAAAAAACATACTCGATACATTGACGAAGTAATATATTGAAAAAATGGTCTTATTCGATACTTTGTTTAAGGCATTTCCGGCTGTTTTAAAGGGGTTAGAGCTGCAGAGAACGGCATATGAAAAACGACATTTTGCCGAATAGAAAATTTCACATTTCAGAACCCATTAATCAGGGATTTAACGGTGGATCAAATTTGTATGTATGTATGTATATATGTATGTATATATATATATATATATATATATGTATATATATATATATATATATATATATATATATATATACATATATACATACATACATACAAATTTGATCCACCGTTAAATCCCTGATTAATGGGTTCTGAAATGTGAAATTTTCTATTCGGCAAAATGTCGTTTTTCATATGCCGTTCTCTGCAGCTCTAACACCTTTAAAACAGCCGGAAATGCCTTAAACAAAGTATCGAATAAGACCATTTTTTCAATATATTACTTCGTCAATGTATCGAGTATGTTTTTTCGCTGTTTTGCTCCAATTTTCATATATAATGTATGTATATACACACACATTTTCAGAAACGATTGATTCAGTTGTAACTGGTTCCAGACGTTTGTGTTGTTTGGAGTTAAGGAAGTATCAGAAAAAAAATATCTTATTAGCAGACACGACAATTTTTCTTGATCTTAATATATTTTGTAAAATATCTCAAATACGGTTGGAGAGCCATGGTAAGTGGAAGGTGACTATATTTTTAATGAAAGATCAAACCCTATCAATAAATGTTTTTATTCCTTTATTAATTGCACTCGAGATACTAACAGAAACACACTAAGATAGCGAAGTTCCTGCAAGTCAGACGTGTTTTCTTTATATCGTTATTATTTATTTAAATTTTAGCGTCCATTTATAATTTACAACGAATTTTCGGACTGGTTATCAATTGGTCACCACCCTTTTCTAGCCAGGTTAGGGCTGATGCCATTTCTTTTTTCGAAAGAAATGCCACCCCAGGAATCGAACCCAAGTCCATAGGCATGGGGTGCATACGCCTTAGGCTGCACCTGCATTGGACCTCTATTTCTCCCGATCCGATTTTGTTTGACCGAAAACGGCCGACAGCGGCCGACGTGAGCGCCTACATTGATCCCGACCCGATCCAATCCGATTTAGCCACAGCTCGTCAGTAATGACCTCGTTGTGAAGTGATAATGAGTGTTAATTTAATAAATACCACATAAGAAGCATAGAAACCTTCGATTAGGTTGAATGTTGGTGGTAATCATATTTTAAAATTATTTATAGAAAGACAGCTAGAAGGTCATAAGCATTGGAAGGTTATAAACATTGGATGGTTATAAAAATCTTTCCACATAATTTAATAAACAAGGGAAACAAAATACAAAAATGTGATTTGACAAAGTTGTTCTAAATTTTATTAGCTTTCATTTAAAAAAAAAAAAAATCATTGAAATTGGTTAAGATGCAGAGGCTGTAGTCCTTTTTGAAACATACTACCGTTTTGCTTCGTTTTTCCGAAATTGGTCTAAAAAAAAACAAATTTGAATGACCGAGAACCGGTGGCCTTCGGTTCGGGTCGGGTCGGGACCAACGTAGGCACCTCGATTAAAATGCATGTGTTTGTTTTTCTTTCGACAGTCGGTGGCTATCGGATCGGATCGGGTCTAATGTAGGTGCCCCTTAGCACTCAAGGACACCGGGCCTCCTTTTATTTATTTTCTTTTATTTTTTTTTATTTGCTTGAAGAGCTTCGCAACAAGGGTGATCTGCTCAAAGAAAATTAATAGTAAAAATAATAAGGAAATACTTTCAAATTTACATTCCTAATTAACATTGATTGCTCATATTTATAAAATAACTAGCTGTTACCCGCTACGCTACACGTACTTTCTGCATCTATAAAAGCAAAAATAAATTAGAAACCAAATAATTAATATTAAAATCTATAACAATTTGAGTTCATTGTTTCGAACTCGTGATCTCCAAACTGTGAGTCACAGACGATTTTAACCTAGCCTATGACTCTACTCGTGTCTAGACCTACCTGTGTGCCACGTTTGGTCAAAATCGGTCAAACGGTGTGGATTTGCATAAAGAACAAACATACTGACAGACAGCTGGTAGACGTTTTTGACCTAGCCTATGACACTCCCCGTATCACGACCTACCTGTGTGCCAAGTTTGGTCAAAATCGGAAGAAGGGTGTGGATTTGTATAAGGAACAAACATACAGACAGACAGCTCGTAGAAAGTTTTGACTTAGCCTACGAGACTTCCTGTATCAAGACCTACCATTATTCCAAGTTTGGTCAGAATTGGTCAAACGGTGTGGATTTGTATAAGGAACAAACAGACAGACGCGTGATTTATATATATATATATATATATATATATATATATATATATATATATATATATATATATATATATATATATACATATATACAAAACAAAATAAGTAGCAAATAATAAGAAATAAAATAATGGTATAATTATTTATTTTAAAAAGTAATGAGCGGAATTTCGACTGCTAATGTTGATTTTTTTTTTTATTCAATTCCACCCATACGTTTTTTTTTATTTTTATTTTAACGGCGCATCTACTTCTAGGTCATTAGCGCCGACATCCAGGGTGCAGCGAGGAATTTTCCCAACGAGCCCTGAGATGAGAAAATTCCTGCCGGAGGTGGGGATCGAACCCACCATCTCCCGCTTATGAATCCAATGCCCTAACCATTAGACTACGGGAGACCCCACCACCTATATTAAACATAAAATATTTTCTTTCCTTTAATTTAATGTCCCCTTCTGAATTCTTTGACAGAACAACCAATTACAAATTGATAAAACTAATTTAATGTTATTTTAAAATTTCTGGCTGGTCTACCTCAAGACGATTCCCACCATAGCTAGAGCATCAAATATTCTATTAGTAAAGAAAACTAGGGTAGAACATCATAAAAGGGTTGAAAACCAAGTTTCACAATTTACTTATCTTTTCATTTAATAAACTTCTCGTTTGAGAGCAGTCAAAGTACTCATAAAGTATCTAAATTTATTACGAGCTCGCTTACTCTAATTTTAAACGCTCTAGTTTAAGCTGAAATCATAATGTAGTAGATGTTTCATACAAGTTGCACTTATGTCTTCGTTATTAGTACTCACGTACTAGTTGTACCGAGAAGTGGGTCTCGTTCAGTGATCCGGATCATGGAATGAGAACTCAATTGAAATTGTGGCAATATGACGACCGAAAGACCATTTATTAATATTATCAACGGGTTGGATTGACTAGAGTTTCCATATAACCTTGAGCGAGCGGAAACGCATAGAATTTATGCCATTAACATAAGTGCTACTAGGTTATATAACATTAGCACTTATGTTAATTTGCATAATTGCTATGCGTTTCCGCTCGCTACGCTCGCTCAAGGTTACATTGAAAATCTATTCATTTATTTATTTTATTTTAAGAGCTGCACAGCAATGGTGATCTGCCCTAAAAGAATTTATATAAAATATAATAAATAAAATAAAAAATTATAAGCTAAGGATCAGTAACAAAATTAAAGGGTACGGAAAATGAAATGAAGAAAAGAATAATAATAAAGAAATATATAAGGAATTAACAAAATAAATAAATACAGAATTAAACTTATAAATTTAACGGTAATAATAAAGAAAAGATATTTAATCCAACTCGTTGGTAATATAGGTCACTGGTTTTTCGATGGAAAATGGGCTGATATGCAGTTTAACATTGCTTCAAAAGAGTACTTTTTCAGTCGTTGGTAAATCCCAAATACTCATTTTCCTAGCCGAAAGAACACAAAGAACTCTACAACAGAAACAACACTAAGAAGTGAAACAAGAAACAATAAATCTAACAGTAAGTGAACACAAAACGATGACTAGAACGGAAGATATTGATATTTATTTATTAAGAGTTTCGCAACTTTTGGCGACTTGCTCTTTAACATACATCAAGATATTACAAAATACTTTTTGCACATTGTATATATAACAAGTCAGTACATTTTATGAGCATAGCTAGTACATTAGTGAGCTAATTAATAATAACAATAACATGTTTTATATAATATATTTCACAATAACAATACGATAGATATTAAATAAAGTGTGAAGAGGGGAAGAAAAAAAAAAAAAAAAAAAGTGGGGGGGGGGAGGGTAGAAGAGGTAAGATTATATTGGAGATAGGGCTTTATATTTAAATGTGGGTTAATTAACTTAATTTCTTAAAAATGTAAATGATTTTATAAAGGCTATTTCGTTCATTATTTTAAATTAACTTTAGGAGGTAAATTGGAGATAAGGCTAGATTTTTGAATATAGGTTAATTGTCTTTAAGTGAGTTAGTATGGTGTTAATATGTGGACTATTTTCGGCAAGTAAGTCGTGTAAGTCATGAGGAATTGTTAGGTAGTCTCGTAATCTGCAGTCAGTAAGTATGTGTTTAACTGTTAATGCCTCGTTACAACATGCGCATACAGGTCTGTCTTGTCGTTCCATTAGATAGGAGTGCGTTAGTAAACTGTGTCCTAAGCGAAGTCTTGTAATAATAACTTGGTCTCGTCTTGTTAGGTTTTCTCTTGACCAGGGTATTATTGTATTTTTTATTTCCCGTAGTTTGCTTTGAGAGTTAGTCCATTCTGTCTGCCAGTCGTTTACTGTCTTATTTTCAGCTAGTTTGCATAGGTCAGTTGCTGTCATTTTGTTCAGGTCAGGTGTAGGTCTTTGAGTTGCAGTTTTCGCTAGTAAGTCTACTGTAGTGCTCTGTGAAATCCCTTCATGTCCAGGTAACCAAAACATAGTGATATGTCTGTTCTTTGTTTGTAGTTGGAATAATTGTGTAAAAATCTCTATGACAATAGGGTGTGTGCTGTAAATGTTTGTCATTGAATGGAATGGAATGGAATGAATTAAAGGACGAACAACTTACTGTTTTAATCGTCCTATGAACCTTTTGGTTTTTGTTTTTTAATTAAACCTAGTTTTTAACTAATTAATCTCATGAAATATGTAAGCACATTCTGTTCCTTTTTTTTTTTTTTATTAGAATAACATATAACTGTACACAACTTTTTTATTTATTTATTTTTTCTCATTAATTTAAAGCTAACAATAGATGGTATATTCTTTTCTGTTTCACTTATAGCTACTTCTATGTATATATATATATATATATACACACACATATATATATATACATACATATATACACACATACACACACACACACACATGCATACATATACATACACACACATATACATACATACATACACACACACATCCATACATACATATATACATATTTATAAACACGCACACTCATACACATACACACACACACACACACACACATATATGCATATATATACTTATACCCTTACACCTAAATATATTTATTTACAAGTATTCCTTACATTAAATCTAACCGTACAAAATATATCTAATTTTTTTTTTTTTTTTTTTTTTTTTTTTTTTTTTTTTTTTTTTTATTATTTTTATTTATTTATTTATTTATTTTTTTTATTTTATTTTTTTTTTTTTTTATTATTTATTTATTTTTTATTCTTTTATTATATATATATATATATATATATATATATATATATATTTTTTTTTATTTTCCTTTCTATTTTTTCTTTATTTATTTTTTATTTTAATTTATTTTATTTTTTTATTTATTTATTTTTTTTTTTATTTATTTTTTTTTTTATTTATTTATTTTTTTTTTTACTTTTTTTTTTTTTTTTCTTTTCATTTTTTTCTTTTTATTCTTTTTTTTTATTATTTTATTTTTTTTTTCAATAGAATTACATATAAATGTACACAACTTATTTATTTTTTTCTCATTAAATTAAAGCACTTAAACACTAGATGCTATATTCCTTTCTTTTTTCACTTATAGCTACTTCTACATTTACATATACACATACATACACACACATACGCATCCACATATATATACATATATACACATATACACTCACACATATGTATATATGCACATATACACATTTATAAACACGTACACTCATACACACATATGTATACATACACCCATATACATACTCATACACATACATACATTCTTACACTTACACCTAAATATATTTATTTACAAGTATTCCTTACATTAAATCTAACTGTTCAAAATACAACTAATTTTTTTCTTTTTTATATATATATATATATATATATATATATATATATATATATATATATATATTAACTTATACCTACATGAACATAAACTTATCTTTAACTTATCTTATATTTCTGCAAACAAGTTAGCATCTTTAATGAACTTGATGACGTTTTTTATTATTTTTGTGTCATCCCCTAGTGCTTCCATTAGATTTTGAGGAACATTGTTCTTTTGAAGTATGTCGGTATATTTCATACAGTTCTCAAAAATATGTCGAACTGTTAACCGTTCATTACATACTTCACAGTTCGGTGGTTCTTGTCTATTCAGAAGGAAGGCATGGGTGAGTCTTGTGTGTCCGTGTCTTAGCCTGGCAATGATTACCTCTTCTCGTCGACAGTCTAGGGTCGATGAGCTCCATTTTTTGGTGTTTCTTTTAATCATTTTGAGCTTAATTTCAGGCAACTCCATCCACATATCTTGCCAGTCTTCTTTAATTTTATTTAACAATGGTTTGGACAGCTCTTTGTGGGTAAGCATTGTCGGTGTTGTTTCGCTTAGTTGGTGGGCATTTTTTGCTGCCTTGTCGGCCGCTTCATTTCCCCTGACTCCTACGTGCGCCGGAACCCAAATGAAGGTAACTGTTTTGCCCATGTCGCCAAGCTCTTTGCAATATTTTTGTATTTTGTACGAATAGAAGTGTCTGGGGTACATTTTCCTTAAACTCTTTAGCGTGCTTTCCGAGTCGGTGCAAATTATAATGTTGGTTTTATCTGAGGACATTGAGAAGTAAAGAGCCGCAACAATTGCATGAGCTTCGGCGGTGAATATGGAACATCTTTCGTCGAGCTTGTATTTGTGTTCCGAGTCTAGATCCGTGAACGCGCATGCGGAGGATTCTGTTGATTTCGATCCATCAGCAAACAGGACGAGTTTTTTGGGTATTTCGTTTATTTCGCTGTGTAGAATAGTGTCCGGAGCTACAGCAGAATTCTGTCTCAATTTGTTCAATTTGAAACTGACTTGCGGCATTCGTATGAGCCAGGGAGGAATGCTTTCTTCTTCAAAGGGTATGTTTGTTTCTTTGAGTGCTTGAACTGCTGCTTCCATTCTTAAGGCAAGTGGCAGAGTCCCGTTTTCCTTCATCCGATATAGCTGTTTATATTTTTGGTGAAAGAGATACCTGTAACATGGGTGGTTTGGCATTGTGTAGACTTTTGAAATATATTTTATGGCTAATTTATTCCTCCTGAAGAGTAATGGGGTTTCTCCTGATTCTGCTGAAAGACTATAGACTGGGGTTGTACAGAAAGCACCTGTCGCAAGTCTCAAACTTGTGTTGTGCACTACGTCGAGAGTAGCCAGGACTGAGGCCTTTGCTGAGCTGTATACTTGGCTCCCATAGTCTAATTTAGAAGCTATTAGAGCATTATAGACCTTGATCAGACTGCAACGATCCGCTCCCCAGCTGGTGTTGCTTAGAACAGAAAGTATTTTTGTTCTAGCCATGCATTTATTTTTTAAATCCATTATATGTGTCCTCCATGAGTGTTTTTTGTCTAAAGTG
Organism: Gonocerus acuteangulatus; assembly: GCA_946811695.1. Lineage (NCBI taxonomy): Eukaryota > Metazoa > Arthropoda > Insecta > Hemiptera > Coreidae > Gonocerus > Gonocerus acuteangulatus. The sequence goes on along the minus strand of OX328129.1, from coordinate 27,060,202 downwards.
AGACCGAGAAAGCGTTTTACTTCTGTATATTGGAGTGTAACTGTCCCCAATTTTATTGGAGGGCCATCGAAATTTCCTCTGAGTCGAGTGAAGTGCATGCATTGTGTTTTGTCGGCTGCAAAGGTAAAACCATTCCTCTTACTCCAGTATAAGATGCGGTTAACTGTTGCTTGTAGGTTTTTCTGTATGTATTTTAAGCTGGTTGATCTACAGAGAATGGCAAAGTCGTCGGCATAGAGAAAGCCTTTTACTATGTTATTGAGAGTGTTTGTTATGCTGTTTATTGCTATACTGAAGAGGGTTGGGCTTAAAGCACTTCCTTGTGGAATGCCACATTGGGTCGTTGTGGTTTCTGATGTGTTTCCTCCAACTATAACCTGGAACTTACGGTCGCTTAGGAATTCTCTGATGTAAACTGGAAGCCTACCTCTAAATCCCCACAGATGGAGTTGCCGAAGTATTGCGTGAGGCCAGGTCGTGTCGAATGCGTTCTTAATGTCGAAGAAGATTACAACAGCATGTTCCTTCTTTATGAACGCGTTTTGGAGTTCTCCTTCTAACATGACCAGATTGTCTGTAGCTGAACGTCCTTTCCTGAAAGCTGATTGCTGTTCTTGTAGGAGAAGCCGATTTTCGAGCGTCCATAGCAGCCTCCTATTCACCATACGCTCCATTATCTTACTGAGGCAGCTAATCAGCGAAATCGGCCGGTAGCTCGTTGGTTGTTTGCTGTTTTTCCCCGGTTTCAATAGTGGTATTATGTGAGCTTGCTTCCACTCTACAGGTATTTTTCCTTCTTCCCATATTTGGTTGTACAGATCTAGAAGGAAACGTTTGGAGGTAATAGGGAGATTCCTGATCATCTCGTAATTGATGTGATCTGGCCCTGGAGATTTTCCTTTTAGTTGTGCCAAGATTGTATCCATCTCCCAGATTGAGAAAGGCACATTATAATCTTCTTGGTTCTGTTCACTGTCGAATGTTAACAGTGTATTCTCTACAGAAGCTTTGTGGTTTAAAAAATCCTGATCAAAGGTGTGATCTTCTAGCTTATATACATAAGCAAGCTGATTTGCAACTTCTTGAGGATCCGCTATTACTTTTCCATTTATATTAAGGACTATAGCTTTTTGTGTTGGTACTCCTTGAATGGACCTTATTTTCTTCCAGATTGTAGATGCCGGGGTCGAGGCTGTTATTGAGTTAAGATAGTCTTTCCAGGATTGCCTTTTCTGCTCTTCTATTATTGACCGTGCTGCAGCTTTTTGTTGTTTGTAGTTTATTAAGTTTGTGTTGTTCATGTTTTTCTTGAATTTCCTGTAAGCTCTTCGCCTTTCTTTAATTGCTTGTTTACATTGCTCATTGAACCATGGTACAGGGATTCTTGTACAAGGTTTGTCTGAATGGGGAATTGTTCTAAGGGCTGAGTTGATTATGGCTTCGGTCAGAGTAGCGTTGTTTTCGTTTGGGTCGGTAGCATTCCATTTTTCAGCTAAGGCCAATTTCTGAAACTCGTTCCAGTCTGCTTTGTTTAACTTCCATTTTATTCTGTGTGTTTGGGTGTTTATACTCTGTTGTTTTATGTTTTGTATTAATATTGGGAAGTGGTCACTACCATGTTGGTCATCTAAAACCTTCCAGTCGTAAATGTGTGAGATGTTTGGTGAGCAGATGGTGAGGTCTATGGACGTGAGGCTTCCAGTTCTATTGTCGAGATGGGTTGCATCTCCTGTATTGAGTGTTATTAATCTTAGGTTTAAAATGCATTGCTCGATGGCGTTTCCTTTTGAGCATTGTCTGCCCGAACCCCATTGTAAGGCATGTGCGTTAAAGTCGCCTGTGATTAATTTTGGGTTGGGAATCTGTTCCCATAAGGCTTGTAGGGCCGCTTGGTCAATATTTTCACTTGGGGGAATATACAAATTTAGAATATTGATCGGTTGTGGTAAATAGACAGTGACTGCCACCGCTTGCAGTTGAGTGATGAGAGGAATTTCATCAGATGGCATAGCGTTTGATATGGAGATGGAGACTCCACCACATGCTTTTCCAGACGATTCATAGTCCTTCCTGTAGGTCGTGTAGCGTGGGACTTGAAAAGTGTCGGTTGGTTTGAGACGGGTTTCTTGTAGACATATACACATCGGTGAATGGTCGCTGATAAGAAGTCGAAGTTCGTTGGAATGCGTTTTTAAGCTAGTACAATTCCATTGTATTATTGACATAATAAGAATAGTAATTATTTTAGGTTACATTTAATTTGTTTTAAATATTGATGTGCATACATATTCATTAATTTTACGTTTATATAAATATTAATATATGTTGTTTCAACCTTGCAATTTGATCTTTGTTTATTAAAGGTGTGAGTTTATACGTGTCATAATTATTATTACTTATAGTTTCTTTTTTTTCTTGGTGATTTTGGAAGTGAGGTTGAAATTTGCTGAGATTTTTTATTTGTCCGATTTGTGATCTTTTGGTTCATGGTTTTGCTATCTATATTCGTGTTCACTATAGGCTCGCCGGGATCTAAATCCCGAGGAGTAGTGGTAAGGGGAGTAGAGGGGAGCAGCGAAGAGGCTGGGGAAGGGGAAGTTATAGTAGCGGAGGGGAGAGGAGGAGAAGAAGAGTGAGTAGAGGTTAAAACACTGGAGGGGAGAGGGGAGGTCGAGGTGGGGACATGGGAAGTAGAGGCGGGAATAGGGGTAGTAGTGGTGGGGACATGGGAAGTAAAGGTGGGGGCATGGGAAGTAGAGGTGGGAATAGGGGTAGTAGCAATGGGGACATGGGAAGTAGAGGTGGCGACATGGGAAGTAAGAGTGGGGACAGGGGGAGAGGTAGGTGAAGATCTGGGAGAGGTGGGGACATGGGAAGTAGCGGTGGGGACAGGGGAAGAGATAGTGGGAGTACTAGGAGAGGTGGGGAGAAGGCTAGGTGTGGAGGGGGCAGAACGGAGTGAGAGGGGCTCGTGAGAAAGAGAAGGAGGGGATGGGGAACGCAGTGCTACCACTTCCTCTGTACATGTTTGAATTCCAACCGAAGCAATTTGAAATGAATGTTTGTAATCAATATTTTCAGGAATAAAATCTGTTTGTACTCCTACTTCTACACTTGCTGTCTTTTGTTTATTTGATTTCAGTAATATTTCCGAGTATTTTGGCGTTTTTATCAGTAGGTTCTGCGGTACATTATTAAAAAAATGACTTTTTGCAACTCCATACGGAATCTTTTCATTAATTTGAATTTTCTTTATTTCTTTCTCGATTATATAGGTTGGACAGTTTTTGTCAAAACTGTTGTGCGGTCCCTTACAAACAGCGCACATGACTGGCTTACTACAATTGCCCTCATGTTTGGGGTTATTACAGGAACTACACATAAAAGGTTTTGCACAGTAAAATTTGATATGTCCAAATTGTAAACATCGCGTGCATCTAGTAGGATTAGGATAATAAGGTTTCACAGGAATATTGAGATACCCCACTTTAATATTTTTTGGTACATCGGGAATTTGAAAAGTAAGGAGATAACTATGTGTTTTTATTTTCTCACGGTTTCTTTTAATCGTGAATCGGTGCACGTCTGATATGTTTTGGGATTTTAACTCATTTTTAATCTCATCTATTTCAACTAAATCTAATTCGTAGCAGCGAATGACTCCTTGACTTTGATTCAGTTTTGAATGGGGAACTACTTCCACCTCAAATTGGTTAAATAATTTACAACAATCTAGAAGTTTTTTCGCTTGAAAACCGTTATTAACTTCAACCAAAATACTACCCTCTTTAAGTTTCTTAATATTTTTAACTGTCCCTACATAACCTGTTACTGCTTTATTGATAAAGAAAGGGCTAATTTTTGAAAAGTTTTCTCCTCCCGTTCTATTAATTATTAGGAATTTTGGAATTGCTTCCGTAATAATGGATTCGTTTTCTGTATCGCGTGACGAAAACGAAAACATGTTATCCATCTTATGCCTTTTATCAGTCGGTTTTTCCATCTTAAATATTATTCAATACTTATTGCCACAACAATAATTATGGGAAGAGAATAGCCTTCTGAGTTTACAAAATAAGTGTAGTTCTCTCACAATAGTATAAAAGAAATAATATAAATGATACTTGCGGCCGCAGCCAATAGAGATGCAGGATATCCTCGGGATTAATCGGAGCACTCTACACTTCTAACCTATACGCGTACTACTCACACGGAAGCTAAGCACCGACTGAGTGTAAGGAGCTTAATGAGTCAGTGCATATTGTTATGTCGTTCGTGTCTGTATCTTCAATGTTTTTGAGTGCTAAAAGGATTGCGTGTAATTCTGCTGTGTAAACAGTAGTGTGATCGGGTAATCTTATGTGATAGGATTCGTTTCTTGTGATGGCGGCAGCACCAGTCCCGTAGTTAGTTTTTGATCCGTCCGTAAATATGTACTGAGTGTTGTTATTTTGCCTGAACAGGGAGTTGAATACGTTTTTGTAGTGTGTCGAAGAAGTTGGGTCTGATTTTTTGTATTTTGTCAGTGTTAAGTCTAGTTTAAGGTTTTTCAGTCGCCATGGAGGTATCTCAGTAATGTTATTTGTGTGAACAGGTGTTTGGAAGAGAGTTAGGTCGCTGTGATTGTCTTCAGTTCGTAATGAGAGTGGCTTTTGCTTAACGTTTCTTTCGGTGTATTTTTCGGAGTATTGGTTATATAAAAACTCAGTGACGCATGGCGTTCCAATAGCTTTACATTTCAATACGAATTTATTACATATCATTCGACGTCTGTACTGCAGTGGAGGTTCACCAGTTTCGGCACATAAGCTTTCTGCTGGGCTAGATCTAAATGCACCGCTGACAATTCTTAGTGCTGTGTTCTGTATTGTGTCAAGTAGTTTCAAGGTGGTTGGGCTGGCAGAAGAATCTGCCCTAATCAGGCCATACGGAAATAACCATATTTCTGCACTCTTCTCAATTAATTACCCAAACCAAAGCGATTCAGTCTCATTTTTGGCCATAAATCACAATCTTTCGCTGCAGAATCTTAGAGTTTTCCAATTCAAACATATATACTCTCATGTCTGTACTGCAATGGAACATAAACGGATTTTTCAGGCATTTAGGTGATCTGAGGTCTCTTTTACACTGTAACCAAATAGAAATCCTGGCTTTACAGGAAACACACTTACAACCCGGTAAGACTGCCAGCTTACATGGCTACAAACTCTATAGAAGAGATTACTCCCTGGGTGGTAGGGCATGTGGTGGAGTAGGAATATTCGTAGCTGATAGCATTCACAGTGAAGCTATTTCATTGAGAACTACTCTTCAGGCGGTAGCTGTCTCAGTTCATCTCCCTTCTCGTCTCACGGTCTGTTCTGTTTATCTTCCACCTAACGAACCATTAGATACTCAGGAAATACGGAATCTACTCAGTCAGTTACCAAGTCCTTTCCTATTTTTAGGAGATATGAACGTCTTAAGCCTTATGTGGCATTCATCCAGAAATAATAGCAAAGGGACACAACTTCAACACATATTTGAACAATTTGACTTGCTATCCCTTAACACTGACAGACCAACACACTTATGCACAAGAACAGGTACACTATCACACATAGACGTGTCATTATGCACCCCGTCATTATACACTCGCTTCACATGGGATGTGGATCGAGATCCTCACGGTAGCGATCACTTCCCAATCCACATTAAACAATCAACACCTCCTCCCAGCTTTAATTCTGCTAAAAGGTATAACACGAAAAAAGCAGATTGGGACTCATACAAGGACATTATAACAGACAAACTTAAAAACACACAAGTAAACACCATACAAGAACTAAACAATTTAATTATTTCAGCTGCTGACCTCACCATTCCACAAACAGCAGAAAACTATAAAAAACCATCCGTTCCTTGGTGGAATGATGAATGTAGGCAGGCCGTGAAGGATAGAAGGAAAGCACTCAATTTATTCAATAGAAATCCATCCGATATAAACCTCCAAAATTATAAACATAAAAAAGCAAAAGCACAATGGACAATAAGGAATAGTAAAAGGAAATGCTGGGTGGACTTTTTATCAAATATTAACAGACACACTTCACAACATGACATATGGACTAAAATAAATCAAATAAGACATAAAAAATACAAACCACCGATACCTGGACTCAAAGTTAACAACTCCATCATAACCGACCAGACAAACATCAGCAATATCCTAGGGAATCATTTCGCCTCAATATCTAGCAATCATAATTATACAGCAGAATTCCTGCAACACAAATTACAGAATGACAATACATTGATACCAATAAACCACAATTACGATCACCCCTTAAATGACCCAATAACCGTAGACGAACTCAGACTTGCATTATCTACTGTACACTCAAGTTCTCCTGGACCTGACAGAATTACTTATGAAATGATTAAACATTTACCCAGCATTTCATTCAAAACCCTTTTAGACATTTACAACGAAATCTTCCAGAGTGGTAACTATCCTCTTTTCTGGAATGAGAGTATAGTGGTACCTATCTTAAAACCAGGTAAAGACGGTGACTTACCCACTAGCTACCGTCCGATTTCATTGACAAACTCTGGTTGCAAACTACTCGAAAAGATAGTAAATAAAAGACTGTTATGGTTTTTAGAAGCAAATAAATTACTGTCACCCTACCAGTGTGGTTTTAGAAATCAACATTCCACAATGCACCATATCGCCAAAGTAGAAAGCGACATATTAAACGCTTTCTTAAACAAAGAATCTTTGCTAGCCGTCTCCCTAGATCTAGAGAAAGCCTACGACACCGTATGGAGAAGGCTTATCATATCACAGCTGGTAGATTGGGGTGTCCAGGGCAAAATACTAGAACGGAAGAAAGAACAGCCAATGGAATTATGGAATATAGGAATGAACCAATGGAAACGCTTCATTTGAGTTCTAATTTCTTGATCCGGATCCCTGAACGAGACCCACTTTTCGAGATCGGTGCAACTAGTACGTAAGTACCTCGTTTTTATTAACGCCTAACAAACAACTTATGTCACCTAGGAGCTGCGTGAATTAGCATATTCCTTAGGAATGTGGTTAGTCTAAGCCACATTCCTGAATAATGTGCTTAAAATAACCTATATAAATTCAAAATAAGCATACATAATTTTGTTGTTCTATATTCTTTATTAAATAGCTGAGTCTATCATTAATCGTTTACTTAAAATTCTTCTGGAATAAACCTGAACTCGTCAAATATTTATTTTGCAAGAATTACGAATGACGAATGAGACTCGTCGTAAGGCATTCTCAAACCGACGGCACAATCTGGGGCCAAACAACATTTCGGGTTTCAAAAAAGACTATACCCTTCAAAGGGGGGCGAGGTTAGCTCAGTGGTAGAGCACTGGACTAATAAGCTGGAGGCCTGAGTTCAAATCCCGAGCAAGCACTAAAGATTTTTTCTTCTAGTGTCTTCGTTCGTGGGTTGAATTCGGCCTCCCTGACCGTCCCTAGGCCAACCCAGCCTTTAATTAATTTAATAATGGGTACCTTGGGTGCAGTCGAAGCAGCCAAGGGGAAAATCAGGCGGCCGGAGCATAATACTGACCACACTATCTCCCTAGTGTGCCGTATGGTCATGAATCAGATACCTCTATAGTATCTGCCCCTCAGGGCCCTCGTGGCCTGTTACGGGACTGATTAGATTATACCCTTCAAATCTTAACTAATTTCAATGCAATTTTTTAAAAATGAAAGCTAATAAAATTTAAAACAATTTTGTTTGGCCAGATTTTTGTTTTTCCCCGTGTTTATTACATTACGTGTAAAATATTTTAGAAACATTTAAAATTGAACAAAAAATAATATTTTAATTTGCATCTACCGCAATATCAAGACCAATATCGTTAAAATTAAAAATTCAAATCCTCATTAGACTTGGAAAAAATCAGACTGACATCTTAAAACGTAAATTTATCTCAATTCAATAATGAGATTAATAGAAATAATATTATTTATTATTTAAATGAGTCAGCCTGCGGTAGACTCCAGGGCAGCATAAATAGTTCCTGCCATGGTTTACTACAGTTCAAACATATTATGTACCAAAGGGGTTAACATAGTTGGCGAGACTAACCCCTGGCAGGTAGATATTTCAAATTGAAATACATTAAAACATTTTTATTGATTCTAACGGCAATTACCAAGTTCAACGAGACTAAAAATATCTCCATGATCAAAAAAAGTACTTCAGAAATATGAGAAGTTATAATGAGCTTAATGAATTTAATTGCGAACTTAAAAGTTGCATTTTCGGCTAATGACCAATTTACTTTTTCCTTTTTTCCCCCTTCCTCCCTTTTTTTCAGGGGCTTAAGTTGGAAGCCTTCCTTTAAAAGAAGTTTTCTCAAGACATTTTATTGTCCAGATTGAATGGGAAACTTCTATAGCTACTTTTCCCCAGGAGAATGATAAAATGTCCCGTCAAATAAGTTATACTGATATCCGAATTCCGATAAAAAATTATGTATTTACTCATTCATTCTTAAATGAAAATCAAGATTCATTGTAGAAAGGTTTAACCTCGCAAAAAGTATACTTATGAAACTTTGTGATGAAAAAATTGATCGTTACAATAAAAATAATTGTAAGAGGAAAAACTGACACAAGATTGTGTAAATTATAGTAAATTAAAATACTAATGTAGGAAATCGATGCAGGATGAAAACAGAAAGAAAAGATGTCCTTTGGCATATGTCTCGTTTTTGCTTCGTTTCCGAGAAAAACGCAAAATACTAAAATACAATTCTGAAAAGGCATTCTATCATAATCTATTATATAAAAATGAATCACTAAATGTGTTGGTAAGCGCAAATTTCGAACAACTGAACCGATTTCGGTAATTCTTTTTTTATAATATTCCTTGAAGTACGAGGATGGTTCTTACGTAAAGAAAAAATTGTCTGAAAAAGTCTAAAAACAACACTTTTCGGGACTTTTTCACTTCCTTAACGCAAATTAATTTTTAAATAAAAACATATGTTCTCAATTATAATATTTTTAACAGTTAACGTATTTGTGTATCTATTATATAAAAATGAATCGCTAAATGTGTTGCTAAAGGTACGTTTCCATTATGACAAGTCGCGGCGATATGTCGCGCGATATGTCGCCGCAACTTGTTGCACAGTTTTGTTGCAAAGGCTCGGCGACATGTCGCAGGGGCCACTCTCTGCGACATGTTGCAGGGAAAAAGTCGCTGTCGCAGAAGTATTTGATGGAGGAACGAGGTTAACATATGTTAATAATATGTGAAGATTAGACACGTTTTAGGTTAGGTTCTGTACATACTAGACAGCAGTCAGAGCAAAAATCATTCAGAATAATGAATAATATATAATTCTGTTATTTCATTCTGAATAATGAATACTTTTCATTAATTATTCTGTCCCTATTCGTTGAATGACGATGAAAATTTTTATTGAATACAGTTATTTATTCGAGTGACACAATTTTTTGAATGAAATTGATTTATTTGACTGCAATTTTTTTGTTAAATACAAGAGATTTTCTTCACTTTTTTTCTGAAAAAAAATACTAAGTTCATTGAACTTTTTTTACTTTTACTGAAAATTCTTTATTCAAATGATATTGTTTCTTGAACTTAAAGAATCTGACTTTGTTGTTACATGAACCGTATTATTTAAGGCATCAGCCCTATCCTGGCTAGAAGGGGGTAGTTACCAATAAATAACCCGTCCTAAAATTTGTAGTTAACAATAAATGGACGTTAAAATTTAAATAAATAGATGAACCATATTATTTTAAATGTATAAAAATAATGAATGAAGAATGCAAAATAATTAATTATTCATTAAATTTAAAAAAAAATCAGTCAATGAATAACTGAATAAATGCTTATTCAATAAAAATGTATTGAATAACGAGCCAACCCCATTATTCGTTGAATAAAAATAAATCAGTAGACGAATAAGTTATTGAATGAATAGATTCTTATTTAATAAAATTTCATTTGAATGATTATTGAATAAAAAATGTACTGAATAATTCCCTACTCCGCTATCAGGGTTGTATGTGTAAACGGTCTTTTGCGCATGCGTGTGGTCCTGGCACAAGATGCGGGCTGATTACATTACCACATAGCCCAGTCAAACGGTGGTTTCAAGCAGAAATATTTGGTGTAATTGTTTTGATTGGCTTATTCTATGTTTCTTGGGGGTGCTGAACACAAATCAGAAGTTTTCCACCAAAAATGTGCTCGGCAGATATGAGAAATCATCAAGAAATCACCAAAACTAATGTTTTTTTCAGCTTGTAACGTGCAAAGGAAGTTATTTACGCAAAAATTAAATCGGAAGTAAAATAAAAAGGACACAATTGCCTACAATTTATGGCCCCAAACATATTTACGTACATCGCGAAGTTTCCACGCAAAAGAGCGTTGAAAGATGGGAGAACACTGTAATTTTTGTAAAAAAAAAAAAAAAAAAAAAAAAAAGCAAAAAGTAGTAAATGAATCAATGCAACTTACTCTTTTAGTGAATGAATTAATCATCAGCGCCTGGACGTTTAGCGTATTTATTTAAGTCCGGGTCTCCAGATTTGTGGGGATAGGCGCCAAGCGCAAGTCTTCATGCCTAAGCGCTTAACGGTTCTCAATTACTCAGTTCGTTCACTGCTACTGTCGTAGTTTTCGAGTGTTTTCACAATCTCCAGTGACAAGTGCTTTATTTTTTAAAAAAGATTTGAGTGAGAATCTCACGAAAGGGGCCAAGGAAAAAGTAGTACAACCTTTAGATGATACTATTAAAATAAATCTGTCGCGCAGGAGCTGCATAACTAAGCAATTTCCTCTGATTTTGGGTAGTGTAGACTGCATTCCTGAATATTACGCTTTAAATAACCTAAACATAACATTCCCTGTATAGGGGGATACAGTCCCCCTAGTGGTAGGAAGAGCTCCTAGCGGCAGCTTTGCGAACCTACGTCTAGCGGGCTAATCCTATAGAAACATTGTACAAAGTAAACCCTCCTTTTCGATAGACCAATTTAGTTCATGTTTACAACACTTATTCCTCATCAGAGTACACGTTTCGTTACAAAACAGCAGAAATTAACACAGGTAATAATAAATAACCAGTACATTCGTAGTTTGGGTCCAGAGTAACCCCCCCCCTCCTAATGAACCAATTTAGTTTATTGTTAAAACCAATTTTTCTCTTTAGATTATTACTACGAGTACTGAGTTTTGTTGAAATATAACCAAAATTACGGCTAGTAGTGGCGAATTGGCAAAGTACCCCCCCACCCCTTCTAATGGACCGATGTAGTTTGAAGTATATTTCACTCTAAAGATTACCACTACGAATACCAACACACACACACACACACACACACACATATATATATATATATATATATATATATATTGGCACGAAACAAGTCGGGCAAAATAGAGAGAATAAAGTAGTTGAATAAAAACGAATGGTCTTCTGCTTTATCGACCCCCTGCCATAAAAGAAAAAAGAACAAGAAAAAAATATATATTGGTTCATATTCAGAAGAATTAATATATATATCCCAGAAGGTGAAACAAAATTCAGTCTTCCTACTTTTTATTTTTTATTTTGCACTAGGCCTTTCAGCACAAATATGCCATCATCAGGTGCTAACAACAAATAGAACCATGCATTAATATTACAGTAAATGGGCAGTAATTAATGATCAGAATTTATAAAGCTAACGGTGATATTATAAATTGGAACATGGAATAGTTTAAATTGGAACATAACTTAATGGAATGGAAACTATATAGGCTTAAGGAACTGTCTAATTACAGTTTTTAATATATAATTACAAATTTATAAACTTAAGGTATGTAGAAATGAAGTTTAAAATAATATAACCTTATATACTATTATTGCTCTAGCTATAATACCATATGTGTATATGTATCTCTACATATATACGCGCGCGCGCACACACACACATAATCACATACATACATATACATAAAATGAAATATTAATGTATATGTATGTAAGTGAGTATGTGCGTATATATGTAGATACATATACATATATATGGTATTATAGCTATAGTAATCTATATATATATAAAAATCACCTGTAAGTTTGTCTGTCTGTTTGTTCTTTATACAAATCCACACCGTTTGACCAATTTGGACCAAACTTGGCACAAATGTACTTCTTGATGCAGGAAATCTCCTAGGCTAGGTAAAATAGTCAAATTTCGAAATTTGGTCAAAAGGTCAAACGTTTTGTTCAAGAAAAATTGGCTACACTGAATCATTCATATTCTGGCAGCCATTTTGAATAATGTCTCAAATTTATTTGTTGATGTTGTTGATAATTAGAATAACTCGAACTCATTGATGACTTTACATCATTATATAATCATATATATATATATATATATATATATATATATATATATATATATATAATATATACATATATATATATATATATATATATATATATATATATATATATATATATAAAATCTTTTAGGCTTCACAGTTCGGAAGTAACGAGTTCCAAACTGTCAATTAAAGAAGAGTTTATTGTTCAGAAATAGTAATTTTCTTTCCAGTGTTGCCTAGGTGGAGATTAGCAAGCTAAAAAAACTTTCTTCTTTTTTTGCGAAAAGTTTTTCTTTTGCGAACAAAACTTTTCAGTTTTAACCTTTGTATGTTTATCTAAATTATAGCCTTATATCCTCAAGATTTGGACAAGTAATATCATATAAGATCAATTTTATTAATTTCTGGTGAAAATGTAGAGGACACTGAGCTCCTAGAAGCCATTAACCATTACGCTTTTTTTTAAGTTATGTTTGTTTATCTAATTTCCAAAACGTTTTAGTTTTAGTAAAATAATAGTGTTTACCTAAATTATAGCCTTATATTCTTTGAATTTTGACTAATATATATTAATAAGTAATTTAAAATATTAAGTTTTTGATCTGTTGACTTTACAGTCGCCATTTTCTTTCCAGTGTTGCCTAGGTGGAGCAAGCCAACAAAACTTTTTTTTTTTTTTTTTGTTAAAAGTTTTTCTTTTGCGAACAAAACTTTTCAGGTATAACCTTTGTATGTTTATCTAAATTATAGCCTTATATTCTCAGAATTTGGACTAATGTCATATATTGGTATGTAATTTTAAATATTAAGTTATTGATCTGTGGACTTGCAGGTAGTCGTGTGTGAGCCAATTGAAGTTTTAAGTTAATGTGAAGTCTCCAAGTCAGTCTAGTGTCGAAGTGAACGCCAAGGTAGCGCACACTTTGGTCCCTTGGAGTCCAAGAAACTCGGGCCTGTCCAATCCGCAAGCAAGGAGAAGTCCTGTCATCGAAGTGCCTCAGTGCGAATATCTTTGCTTCAGTCTTCGATGGATTGAGACGGAGTTTCCAACTTTTGAACCACGGTGTAATGCTGTCCAGTGCTGACTGAAGGTCTGCGATGGTTTCTGGAACATTATTTCCTTGGCTCATGATTAGCGTGTCATCTGCAAGCGTGGCAGTTTGAGGGTCGAGGATGTCGTGACAATACCAGCTAAACAGTAAAGAAATAATTATATCGACGAAATGAAATTTAAAAGTTGGTAGCCTTGCTGATCTTTCTGTACTAGACAGACACAATTCTTCACATCTCCTTTTTTTTTGTGGTTTATTTGAGTTGGAATCTTCAAAATAACTTAGTATATATTTCAAACTACTAATAAAGGAACTTGCTGCATGGCGTAAAATTACATACGCGCTACTGATTAAAAAAAAACATTTATTTTTTACATTTGGAATATATATAAAAGAAATGCCTAAAAAATGTGTAAACATTTCAACAAAGAGAAGTTCCCTTTTCACTTGGTATAGAATTTAGAGCGTGTGAAACTCCTGTAGGATCGTAGATTTTTAAATTAAAGTTTTTCCCCCTTTTGGGCTTAATTAAATGGAGCTTCTACAGCTACAGGGGGAGTGAGGTTTTTCAAATTAACCCCTACGTTTTTAACTCCGTGTATCTCTTTGAAGGAATGAACAATTCATAAAAATGTTCAAACAGTATTCACAGTCATAATCGTTTAATCCTCACGAATGTAAAAATTTTAATGGACTAAAAGTTTAAATAAATAAATTCATTGTTGTACAAACCTGGCGCGTTCATTGAATTAATTTTTAATCTTTTAACCGTGTTTTACTTCCTCCTCGAATATATGTACTTAATAAACATTTGCTAATTATCAAGGTATTTTCGTCATCCTCAAAGAAAAGAAAACATTTATTATGGCTTAGAGATCCCTTAGATCCTATGTGGATTCCGGTTTTGCAGATTTTACACGCAAAAAATATTCATTCAGAATTAGTATACAATTCAGTACTTGGAGCAGTTTCCAAAAAAATATTTAGCAAGTGAGGTTCTCAAAGAATTGTTGAAAACTTTCCTATACAAAGAAAATGACCCTCGTTAAATCTTCTCTCTCTTAACCAGCAAAATAAGTTCATCAGAAGTGGTGGTTTACTCCGATCTCTAATGTTTTTTTCCCAATTTTCCAGACATTTTTTTTAATATTTATTCATCTATTTACTGGTGTATTATAATATACATTTCACATTTTGTTGTGTAATATGATGATAGGATTAGCCAAAACTCAGATGCATCAAATAAGCCGAAATACCTTTCCTTAGGAAGGATTCATACGGATGACCTGATGTCAACCTTTCACCATCGAACCATCCCTTGCGACCAGCCGGGAGGAATGGAGGTGAATGAGACGTGGGCAATGATATCTTGAGGAGAGGAAATATCCATTGATGTCACTATCGAGTAATATAATAGAATATACTGATTATTGTTCACTGATATTATATATATATATATATATATATACTAGCTGTTACCCGGCGTGCCATGCTACACCTACTTTATGCATCTAGAAAAGAATGAAAAAATAGAAACCAAATAAGGAATATTAACATCTAATAAAGCAAATCTGTAACCCGTGACCTCCAAACTCCAATGACTCCTCCCGAATCAAGTCTTACATGTGTGCCAAGTTTGATCAAAATCGGTCGCACTGTATGGATTTTTGTAAGGACCAAACATACAGACAAACAGCTGGTAGACGTTTTTCACCTAGCCTATGACACTCATCGTATCAAGACCTACCTGTGTACCAAGTTTGGTCAAAATCGTTCAAACGATGTCACTTCATATCCTTTATTCCAACCCTAACCAGTTTCGAGCTATTCTCCTCCTCCTCAAAGGGTATTTCATCGATGGGCTTATCACATCCGGTACATTTTTAAAACTAATTTAATATTGCTTAGCAATATGCGTCTTAGGGTTATGTATATATATTCACATGTATATAAATTACTGATTTCTGTTCACAACACTTCACTGGCTAAGTAGATACCGGGGTCACTTTCTATTAAGACTCGTTGGTGGGGAAGAAGGATGATTGGTGCTGGATAAGGATTAGGCTATAGGATTAGGATGATTGATTAATTTACTATGGATGGATAAGAAGCGGCTAGGGATTATATTTTGGACAAAAGGGATAATTAGGTCATTATGGAGGGTGAGATTCAAAACATAGTAAGGAGCATTGACTATGGTACGTAGGACTTCGGATTTAAATGTTTGGATTCGGTGGATGTTGGAATGCTTGGCTGCTCCCCAGAGTTCTGTTCCGTAATTCCATATAGGTTTTATTATTGAGTTGTAGACAGTTAGTTTAAGTGGGATGATCGCTTAAGTAGTATACACAAATTATTTATATATTTCTAACGGCTGTAATTGTTGTGTTTCAACGAAACTATCCTTCATGAATTGAAGAAAAATAGCATATAATAAAGATATGAAGCAGGATTCAATATCAAGCAGGAGACCTTGGAAGGCCAGCTAGATAAAAAAAAATCAACACAATATCCAGAATCCTATTTTATGCTGTCACTAGGAATACTCTTCTAGAAATAGTTAAAATATTGTTCCACAGTAAATCAATAAATATTCACTCTCTAATAGCCACACAAAACTTGTATAATCTTTAATAACGAAGAACACATTATTTATAATATCTGGTGAGTAGTACGAATTCAATTATAATGAGATTATCTGTTTGCTGGGCACAATAATGATTTTTTTGTCTATTTTTCGTTTATAAAAAAAGAAGAAAAAAAGGCATGTATAGGCGAGGTTTTTTTTTTCCCTAAAGAAGGAAATTGTAAATTCAGAAAAAAAGCCTCGTCTATCTGTGGAAACTTAAATGAAGAAGCTTTTAATCCATTTTATGTTATCTGTTCCGCTTAGTTTAGAGCGGGGAGCAACCGTGCTTAAAATTTCATTTTACCGATTAGAGGTTTTCCATTGGAATTTATATAAATTCTTTCTTTTCCCTCTCGTTTATCCCTTTTTATTATTTATGTAGAATCTTTGCTTTGCTCTTATGGAGTAGAGTTAAAATGAGAAGTATGTATAAACTTCTTGAGTAGGTACTTAGCTCGGGCAGAAAGTTTTTTTATTTAGTGAACTATTTTCTGAAACTCATATTACATAATTTTTACTGCAACGCATATAACATTTAATTTATTTTCTTATAAACTATCTACTAATAGGAACTAATGAGATTCAGATAGTTAGCCATTGAGGTGTTAATGAGTCAAGGAATAGTGGGATGGGAACTAAGAGAAAACGTCAAATTTTTATAAAGATATTAGATGTATTTTGAACGTCATAGGATTTTCTTTGGCAGCCTTCTTTTTTAGGGGATGGAGAAAGATCACTATAACGTTTAGGTGACTTTGGGTATGTGTCTCTTTAGGCTTACGAGTTTTTATTATTTTCAAAGTTTTATTAATAGGTAGTCTTCCTCTGTTGCCATAGAATTTGTTGCTGAAGAAGGTTTGTTTTGATGATATTTTTAGTTTATAGCGCGGTTCCTCCCTCCCTCCGTAGAGAGGAAACCCGCTCATAATTATTTGAATGTCGCAAGATGACCTTTGAATGTTGTCAGGATTGAGCCTGTAGGCGAAGGGCTTACACCACTTAAACCTTTTTCAACGTTTTTCAAACTCCTCTGGATGACATGACAATACTCCTTCAAGCAGAGCTTCGAAACTTTAGCAAATAAAAGAGTGAAATCATCAACACAGGAATGTAAATCAGAAATAATCCCCCCCCCTTTTTAAACCCTGAGGAACTCCTCATAAAACATTTATTCGTTTTGAGAATGATGAGGCCAACGTCTCATTTACAGAAAATCACTTTTGTGGCAATTTTGATGTGGAAAATAAAGGAAAATGTCTTTAATGTTAAGGAAACAAAGTGATAGTCGCACTAATTCTTTTTGAACTTATATATATATATATATATTAATCAAGTTAACTATCCTGGACGGCTAATTATCTCAAATGTCTGTGGGAAGGAGAGCTGTCACTGAGGTAGAACGATTACCGAGCGGTTGGAAGCCCGCACCTGTTGTACCTGACAGAAGACAAAGCGGCAAGAGATAATCGATAGATAGGGCAAGGCTCCTAACTCGATCACTGACTCTGCTAATGGCCTATGCTGACCCGTGCAGGCCTAACTAAAGCATTTCCTTAGATTAGGAGCAAGCAAAATTCATGTACTCCGCTGGTGGTATAGCATTGAAAGCAGTAGGTGGTCAATTGGGTAGGTAGTTTCAAAACAAACTTGGCAGGATTCGTTGCTAATGTTCTGGGTACTTCATGATTCCCCTATTCTGGATGGTGAACCCTGATAGGTAAGCTGTAATAGTAAGCCGTGTGCAGGATGAGTATTTTCTTGTGGAGAGGGAAAGCTTGTATCATATTTATAAATCTCGCTTATTATTGGAATCTGTATCTTGGTTATGGGTGAGGGCTGGGATTTTAGATACGGATGTGGATAAGACATCTTGTTGATAAGGGGGAACTTGTATTTTGCTTATGAATGGGGATTAGTATGCTGGCAAGGAGTGGGGGGTTTTATTTTGGTTATGAGTAGGAATTGTATCTCCGTTATCAGTGAGGGTTTGTATCTTAGTTAAGAATTCGGGAAGATATTTTAGTGATACCTGTTTCTTATGAATGGGGATTAGTTGGTGAGAAGTGAAGGGTTGTATCATGGTTATGAATGGGGGACTGTATCTAGGTTATTAATGGTAGTTTGTATCTTAGTTATGAATGAGATAAAATATTTTCGTGATACGTGCAAGCTAGTATCTTTCTTATGAATGGGGATTAGGTGGTGAGGAGTGCGGGGTTGTATCATGGTTATGAATGGGGGACTGTATCTAGGTCATTAATGGTAGTTTGTATCTTTATTACGAATGGGGGTAAGATATTTTAGTGACAGGTGTGAGCTAGTACCTTCCTTATGAATGGGGAATAGTATGTTTGTGAGTAGAGGAAGGTTTTATCATGGTTATGAATGTGGGATTGTATCTTGCTTATGAATGGGAGTTTGTATCTTGGCGATGAGTGCAGGTTTGTAAGTTCGTTATGAATCTGGGTTGGTATCCTAGGCTGCGAATACGGGTATGTATGTCGGATTTTAAAGGATTTTTTATTTATTTATTTGATTTTTTTTTTTTTTTTTTGGTGAAATCAACCACATGGGTCATGGTTACTGGAGTTTGTATCTTGGTTATAATTGGGGGTTGGTTTCTTGGTGAGGAGTGTGGATATTAAGTTGGTTATTACTGAGGTTTTTAAATGCCTATATATATATATATATATATATATATATATATATATATATATATATAGATAGATAGATAGATATAGGATGTCTAGTATATATATATATTATATATATATATATATATATATATATATATATATATATATATATAAAAAAATAGTAGCTGCAAGCTTTGTAGACTGTATGTAAAAGTTAATAAATTGTGATATATATGTATATATATATATATATATATGTATATATATATGTATATATATATATATATATATATGTATATATATATGTATATATATATATATATATATATTTATACTTTGTATGATATATGAACTTTTTCCATCAGTGCTCATCTGTCGTCCTCTTTTGGAATTGAGAAAAACACGCCTGACTGTTGAATTTCCCGGAAAATAAATCTGAAAAATTAGTTTTATCAATTAAACACTCAGGAATAAGAATGTTATTCCGTCCATAATGTTTTTGTATTTTTGTGTTTCTCCATCCTGGCGGTAAGACGTGAACTACCTCCGTCAGACAAATGGTTCTCCTTGAAGTAAATGATATCTTGCAGTTCCAAGTATGATAAAGCTTGTTTACAAGGTTTTCAGGGGCGGGCGGGGTCGCCGGTGAAATATCTCTCTTACTAGGCAATACTCAAGTTCATAACAGTTAGTCACAGCTGTTTGTCATCAGTCTAAAGCTACCAAGTTCGCGGACCTACCAAATTAAACTTGGAACTTCTTACTACAGTAGGCCTATAAATTTGAAATTTCTATACCTTAACCAATTCTCACCTAATAACAGCCTACGCTTTTTAGAGAGTTTTCTGCGGGAGAAAAACCCGCATAAGCGGTCCGGATAGGTTCAAATTTATTTACATGCACATATATTTGCCTATTCGGTTTCAACAATTTATAAGTTTTCATGAAATTCATGATAAAAAAAGGAAGAACTTTATCGTTAACATCTTTACTGCGGCATGACGCCGCATGTGCGTCATGGGGGCTACCTGGAAAGCTGGGATAAAACGTTTTGGGGATCGGCTACAATCCTCCAGGCTGGTTTATTCGTTCCTCCGTCGTCTCAGGGAGTGTTTGGAGTGCCTTATTCTGGAATCGTGCCGGGCTGAGACCATTCTGTGAATTTTTGAAGGATGTTTCTTTACCACATGTGAGTCGTGGCAGAAAACGTGTTTCTAAAGGAAATTATCCTATCGACGTGAGCGATCGATGAAACCATGTCCAGTATAAAATATTCAAGCTATTTCAAGAAAAGTAGAAAAATACTCAAATTGTTGTCCGAAACTACGGATTAAGTTGAATATTTTTTCATACGTTTAGCACCTATACAAACAAATTTTATTCAAGCAAATTGGAGTAGAGCAGTTTTGGGCTGATTATTGTCTATCTCAAATCTTACCGGTGGATCAAAAATAAATCTGATGGATGCCTGACGATCTATGACCACTATATATCTGTTTCTTGAAAGAATATTCTTGTAAATAATTGGGTTTTGTAAATTTTGTCTAAGTAGAGTAAAGCACCAAAGGAATCCGTAAACATGGTGATTTTGTCTTTTTTTACAGTATTGATGATAGTCTGTGCAAGTAAAATAACTTATAATTCATCCGTGAAGGCTGTGTTTGTCAATTATTATTTGTTTGGCCTTTGTCTGCAATTCTTGGTATGACATGTACTCATGTCCTGCTGGTTTCCAGTGCTACAAGTTTGCTTGTAAGTCACCTTTGGTACTGGGAACAATGCCTTCATGACTTCGTCATAAACTGCATTGTAACATTGTTATCAATGATTATCGTTTGCGATGGATATTTATATAATATTGTATAATTTGATAAATTCCCTTATTGGCTAATTGAAAAGTATGGGCGAATGCCTCTTGGAGAAGTGCCCCTAGAGGTTTGAGCCTATAATAATCTGGGGGGGGGGGCTCGCCAGGGCTAGGACATCCTCTTACCTCCGTTCCGTATTTCGCGGATCATTGAACCGAACTATTTAACGCTCCCACCGTCCTCATCTTCTTCAGTAGTTTCTTATCATGATAACTCCACATGTACACTATCTCATTGATGCTGTTATCACTTGAGTTACACGAGTACATTATCTCATGGCTTGCTTTGAGATTTTACGTTTCAGAACCCCTGAAGAACGAAAATAACGGTGGTCCAAATTTTTATGTATTTAAGTATGTATATATATATATATATATATATATATATATATATATATATATATATATATATATATATATATATGTGCGTGTGTTTGATAGAGCGATCTCATTCGGTGGAATCGGTGCTTAAATCGATGGAATCGGTAGTTTTCGCTTAGGATATTGTCAGTTTCCTTTTGTAGCTACTGTGATCTTGCTCCGCTTTTAGATTTCATTTTGATTTTTATCACATTTTTCCCGAAAGATTAATACAAAAAATTAAAAAGTTTCTATTCAAGTTCTCTAAATGACATCAAGGATATAGGATCGGGACGGGCTAAGATGCTGCAGTTCCTAAGAATTAGACTTTTTTATTCAAATTTTGACGTACATTTATAATTGAAACAGAATTTAAGGACAGGTTATCTATAGGTTACTTCCCTTTTCTAGCTAGGATAGGGCTGATGCATTTTCTTTTTTTTTTTCTCTTCCATAATGTTTACATTGTATCTATGGAGGTTATTTTAAGCTAATTGCTGAAGAACATGCAGCGTTATGGACTTTTTTTTTATAGATATTTAGACGTGGCGAACCGAATGAAACCTCTTTTGATACGATGTTTACACCGAAGGGAACTTGAGCAGAAAGGAGGTCGTTATAAAGATTTTTATCCTCTCTAAGAGTCCCATGGTCTGTATTGCAAACAGCAGTCCTGTATTCCACATCTTGTTTTCCTCTTTCATGACCCCTGGGAGAGGATCCGTCGACTTAGAAACACTGTTTTATAGCCACAACAAACCCTTCCTGATACAAACCCCCTCACTATCCCTCCTCATAAACAGGCTTATCTTTTCACTTCCACTCCCCCTACTTCCGCCAATTCGTACTTCCAAAGGCCGGCGAATGTTACAAAAAATATGAGACCATCCCGATTGGCCGTTACAAAGAAAAATGGACACAAACAACACTTTATTTCTGTGATCCTGATAAAACTTCGAAAATTATTCTATAAGCCACTAAAACCGGACCATTGAGTGTGGAAATGTATTGCTCAGATATGTGAAGTACATTCTACATACATACGTACTCGGCACTACAGACAAGTCTTGGTCTTGGCGTCCAAAGGAAATCGCCTCCACACATCTATGACTTCGGCCATCCCTGCTAACCTGATCCAATAATCTTGTCTTAACACCTAAACTTTTTTTCTTATTCTTTTCACCACTAGAGCATATTTCATCATTTTTGTCTTCCACCATCTTTTCTAAATGACCTGCCCAACGGAGCCTCCTAATCTTTATGAAGTCCACAACTGGGACATCTCCATAATTTTCGTATAGCTCTTGGTTGTATCTTCTCATCCTGGTGGGAATACCTGGTAGTAGTTATCTTATAAAAAGAAAAACGTGTGTAATTGTCATTTTATTAAAACTGTCATTTTCGTGATAACTTTCTAATTGCTTCCAATTCATTGCCAGGGTCTCAAAATAGTTCCTCCCTTCTCTACTTTCATAAGCTGTGGAGTATATCACAATGACCGAAACATGTCATTATTTTTGTCTTATAAAATGGGCAGTTTTCATAGAATGACTAGTAAGTAAACGTGTTTAAGCGCGTTTCCTCCCTCCGTCCATAAGGAAGAAACCCTCTTATGATGTAGACCACATGACGCAATCCGGAAGTTCCTTGTAGAACATTTCATGTTTCAAAACCAACGGTGGTTCAAATTTGTATATATTATATATATATCTAGCTGGCTCAAAAATGGACCGATTGCAATGAACTTTATAAACAAGCACGGTTTTGGGAGCAAATTTCGTGCGTAAATCGTAGTGGTAACGTTTTCGCGTTAATATGCTTGTATGTACTCTTTTTATAGATTTTCTAATGTAGGAAAACGAATGAAATTATTTCGCGATATCTACATAACCGTTTACGTGAAAAGTTAATACAAATAGATATCCTAATTAATTTTTACTTTGAGTATTCAAAATTTATTGATTCAGTTGAAAATTGTTCCAGAGGTTTGACATTTACCAAAAATAAGAGATTTAAATTTTGGATGCCCGGTGGCCGTGAGTGTTAATGCGTGAGAACTTAACACTCCGTGCCAAAGGTCGTGGGTTCGATTCCCACTATGGGGCGGTGGCTTTTGTTTAGAAAAAGAAAATGCATCAGCCCTGTCCTGGCTAGAAAAGGGTGGTAACCTATAAATAACCCGTCCATAATGGTTAACGTTAAAATTAAAATAAATAAATTTTGGTTGTGTTTGGGGTTCAGGAACAATAAGAAACAAATCAGATTTTATTATAAGAGATGAAAAGTTGTGGGACCTTATTATATTTTCTTAAATGTATCGAAAACGGTTTATAAATCGTGATACATGGAAGGCGACCATTTTTTTTCCTTTTTATTTTTTGTTTTGCATTTAACAGTAAAATGAGAATATTTGTTGTATAATAAGGCAAGAAAAAGAAAACCATATTGTGAATAGAGCGTTGTTTTCATAGAGCAAACTTTGAGAAGGCGAATAGAGTAATTTCCGTTTAGGGTACTATAATGACCCTAACTATATAAAGTCTTGTAGCGAATAAAATCTTCCTTGTCTTGACAATATGACAATAGGGCTATGAACAAAAACACTCTAAGATGACACAGTTCCTTGCGATCGAAATTTTGTTAAATTGATTTGACTATTGTATAGTAAATTGTTGATAGTAGTGATTGAAATGTTGATAAAATTTTCCAAAATTACTTATATGTATCATGCAACCAATGTTATAGAAAATACCGATTGACAATGAGAGAGGAAAAAAGAAAGACATCTTTCCAAAATTTATTCTTTTATAATATCAATTTTATACAGTGAATACTTTAGAAATAGTGAATGCCAAATATAGACAAATACACTTTCTAAAACAGAATTCTATATTTATTTTCTATTCTACATTTTTTTTTCTGGTTTAGTTGATGTAATCTGATAGTGTATAAATGTTTACCAATATGTTATTTCAATAATAGCTTATTAATCTAAGGTATTTAGAATATGGTTCTTGTGTCTTACCTTATAATATAAATAACCTTACAATAGATAAAGCTAAAGCAAATCATTATTATGTTTATAGTAAGTTTCCCTTTGGAAGATACTAAACTGAAATTGTATTTATTCCTTACCAAAAGCGTGTATAAGTTTTTCGTTACAGACAAAGGATTGTCTAGTGCAAATAAAATCAAAATACACTAGTTTGTAATACATTTTTAGGTGATTGTAAAGTTTAGGGGCTTCCTTGCCGATTTATTTTTACATGTTGTTCTATAACGTATTTTGATGCACTAAACATGAATCGTTTAAAGAAAAAGTCGCTCTTAACTAGGAAAAACGTTATTAAGCACTAAAGTTCAGTGTTAATCAGGTTAGGAAAGCTAGCGTAAACAACGATATTTGTAAACATGCGCATGCGCAGGGATGTAAAATTGTGAAATAAAAAACTCTTATTTGAAACGTTGATAAATTATTGACTGGAATATAATTGTAAATTTGATGGGCCTCTTATCCCGTCGTAACCTGTCGCATTATGGCCATACGTGCTACGCGTTTCCACTCGCTTCGCTCGCTCAAGAAGGTATCTAAACTCGTGTTGATCCTACTCGCTAAAATTAATAGAATTCTATTAACATAAACAAAAATTGTTTGCAACATTGACTTCTTTGCTATTTTACATCAGATCGCGCTATTTAGAAAAGCATTAGCTAATTATCAAGGGATTTCTTTCATAAAATATTTTTCAACAGCGAAACAAAAAATGTGGAGAATGTATCATTATTTAAAATAAAATGTTTCGAATATATAATTGATGGTAAATTTAAATTAGACTTCTTTATTACGAACTATTAAATCCCTGGGCGTGCACATGTTTACAATCCTCGTCGTTTACGTTTGCTTTCTTAATCTGCATAACAGTGACCTTTAGTGCTTAATAACTCTTTTCCTGGTTGAGAGCGACTTTCTTTTTTTTAACAGATTTGTGCATCAAATTACATTATAGTGCAACATTTAAAAAAAAATCGGCGAGGAGGCCCCTAAACTTCACAATTAACCATTTTTTTCTCCACTGATATTTCTTATCAACCAAAGAGAACCTTACAAAAAATGTCTTACTGATCACATCGAAAAATAGCATTTTGCAAGTTTAATGACAAACAAGAGCAGTAAAAATATGATTTCTTTCTTTCTATTAAAAGAAATAGTGATGGAGAGATACCAAGCTATCTATACAATAATATACATTTACCAGTTTGAATGTTAACACATTATATATAAAATAGAATTTTCACATTTTATTTAATATAAATATTGAACATTTTCTTATGAAATAACAATTCTAAGATACAATAATAATAACATTAATAAAATTATAGTATTAAACATATATTTTAAATAATCGACAATTCATATTGATTCCCTCCTTTCAATGATACAATATGGCATTCAATCCTGATTATGATAAATTGAAATGTATACCATATTATAGAATAAAGCCTTATTATATCATATCACCTTTTCCAAAGATATCATTGATATCATCATTCCACCACTAGAATTGATACAAAGATAGCAAAAAACCTCACTTTGGCTTATATAAATTAAAGATAAGTAACTTAGTGAAGTCGAAATTCTGTACGTTATAAATTACAAAAATTAGGCTCGATTCACATGAAGAATTGCTTCTAGGAAAGCTCTCTATATAGTATCAATTGTCAAAATAACGCTATAAAAACTTTGTTAATATTTTTCTTTTTTTAGAATTCGTTAGCTAAAGTCGACAAAGTGTCTTACAGCTAAATTTAGGGAATGGGAGTTGTTTAGAAATAATACAAAGCTTTAAGAATTTTACAGGTCGATAGTTAAATATTAAAATGTACAATTTTTTATTACCTTTTAAATATGTTTATTCCGATTTCCTGTACAAAACAAGTGCTTTCATTCCAATAAGTAATTGGGTTGCTTAAGTTGATAATGCAGTACTTAATTCTAAGTGTTAAATTAATTTTAGACAAATCGTTATAAGTATTATTCTTTAACATCACTTCCCCTGAGAAATCAAGGTAACTTCTAAGCTTTTTTTGTAAATATTCATGCTTGTGAGAACTACATTTTAGAATTCTTTTTAAGTGAAGAATGTAGTAATAAGAAAAAGCATAGTACATTAACAAGTCACTATTTATCTTTTAAAGTTTCACAGATTTGTGAACATTATTATTTTATGAAAATTAAAATTCCCAAATTAAATAAACAATTTATTTAATTCATCTTGTGTTTTTTATTTCATTTATAAATAAAATACTGAGAAATCAATATAGATACTCATTTAGTCAGCTTTTATTGAGTGTAAAATTAGCTGTTATAATTATCATTTTTATTTTTTTTTTAGAATATCATATGACAGAACAATTTTATTTGAATTTTGTATTTTTGTTGTTGTTGTAAGGAAGCAAATTTTCAAATTGTTCTGCCTATCATGAGAAACAACGTATCCAAGGCCGTTGGCTCAACAATATAATAAACTATGAAAACAGAAATATTTTGTTTGTATTAACTCAAATATACAACAAAAATTAATATAAAATAAAATGTTAATAATAATAAATATTCAAAATGTACATTACTGATAAAATATACAGAAAGTTATGAGAATAACTCTGAAATTATGTCACAAAGTTATAGCAAAGCATCATATGTGAATGAATAGAAACAGTACCCTGTCCATCTGGATGCTGAGAGAATCATCCGATACTTCTTAAATATCCTGTAAATGTATGTACATGTACATATACAAATTATTTATTTCAGTTGGATAGAAATCCCCCGAAATAAATTGAATCTCCCGGAAACGGAGGAAACCCACCCCGACAATAAATGTACATTGCTGATAAAATGTAATAGTAAACACAGAAAGCTATGAGGATAACTCTGAAATTATGTCACAGAATTATAGCAAAGCATCATATATCAATGAAATTATTTGCTTGTGTGGGTGTTTGTTTTGGAGTCTGTACATTGATTAGAATTATTTTGAAACATTATTCTGTCCACCTCTTTTCACAGAATAAATAAATGATTCACTATATTTACCAACACTTCAAAAATTAAAGCCGTACAATAATATAAGTGACTTTTCAAAAGGATTACAATAATCGTGGAGTTGAGTTGCCTTATCATAAGCATTTTACTCTGATAACTTTTAAAATTGTGTATTATGAATTTTAAGACTTTTGTTGCCACTTTAGTTGCCAAGTAAAATAGGAGAAAACCTTGGATTTCCGTAGAAGTTCATGCACAAAAAAAAAAAACAAAAAAAATTTTGTTTATTTTATACTTTATCTAGTATTTTAAATATACAATTGTATTTAACAATTATTTAAACATTCCAAAGGGTTTAGCTTGAATAAAATCTGATCTAGTGAGGTTCCTCAATTCATAAATTTTTGGAATTATTGATTCAAAATTCAAATACACTTATAAGCTTTATATATGATGGCCTCAGTGTGAATGGTAACTAAGCCACAATTAGAACACAACTGAGAAAATTGGAGTTAAAGTTAAGAAGAATCTGAAAAAAATATTATTGGTGACAAAAAAAATTAAATTGGTCCAATTAAAATAATTTCTGTCACCAACGCTAATTTTTTTCAGATCCTTCTAAACTTTAACTCCAATTTTCTCAGTTTTTTTCTAATTGTAGGTTAGTCACCTTTAGCACTGAGCCCTTATATTATAAGATAAATATTCCTAAAAAAAATGTGATACAATTTTACAAGTTTAATTTATTTTTAAACAGTTACTTACAAATAAAAATAATACTCATTTTAGAGTAAGAAATTTATAATTTTAACGGATTTTTATAAGGAACACATTTACACACCACTTCATGTACTCATCTACTTTAAAAAATCCTTACGCCATTGAGTATTGTGCAGAATTTATGGAAGCATTTGATTTATCAGTAATATTACAGTAAAATATTCTAAATTTATTTCCCATTCAAACCTAGTGCAACGATGTCACTCAAATAAAAATATTACATTAATTTCTAAGAGTCATTATGGCTAAAGAAAATGTAATAATTATTTATTTATGATTTCTAATAATTAATCTCTATTTAAGGTTATAATAATTAAAAATTGAAGAATATAAGTATTTATTAATACTATTAACTTGTAAGTAATTTTATGAAAATATACTTGTAAATATTCAATCATATTGGTACCTTCCCACAATAAAGGTTTTCCATTTAATCTATATCACGTCGATGTACTTACCGTTAATATTGCCTTATTTCTACAATTATGCCTAACATTATTAAGGTTCATAATAAACTAATGTATTTATTTTATTTAATTAATAAGAAGTATTCAGTACACACATAAAACCCTAATCCACTCCAATCAAAACAAATATAAGTTTGTAAAAAATATAATTCATAATTTAGCAACAAAGTGATAATAAATCAAACATAATATGAGTCATAGAATTTTAAAAATGTAACTTAAATCTCACTCAAAAGAAAATAGTAGTCTAAATTAGTTAACCTATTGTTTAAAACTTGAAAATTAAAATTACATTCATACACTCATATAGGCACCTTGTGTTTTACTCAGATAAAAGTATTACTTCGAATTTATTTTATTTATGAAATTCAAAGCAAAACAGGGATACTAGTGTTTTTGTTAATTATTCATACTATATAGATATTTATATTAAAGCCAAAGGGACATACTGTAAAGTAGTTATTTAGTTTAAGGTATTAAATTGATGATTAGAGGATCATTTTAATATTAACTAGAGCTAAATAGATTTCAGGATGTTAGACCCCCTGAATGCTAGAATGCTTCCAGACAATTAAAAATCTAAAGGCATTTAAAATTCGAAAAATAGTTGAGAATATTTAGGATACATAAAATTTTATTATTAAAACAAATTTATGAAAGTAAATAATAAAATAAATAACTCATATATTTTTATTCAGTTTTTTATATTTATGAAAAAATGATTTGCTGAAATTATTAAAATGATACAAGTTTGTAATAACTGTAACATGGGGAACACCCTGAGCTTTTGTAAGGCTTACTAATTTTATTCTTTAAGATTATATATAACTAATTTTCTTTTAAGATTATATATATATCTTAATGTAGAATACCCGTATTATTTTTTTATATACCTCTTTACTTTTTACAGCAAGACTTAATAATTAATATAGTTTTCAATAAAGTTTTAAACATATAATTTAATTATTTGGATATAGTATTGCTATGTTGTGAATATGTTTATTGGGATATAGTATTGCTAGGTTATGTATGTGTTTATTGGGATATGGTATTGCTACGTTACGTATATGTCCTAGGGATATAGTATTGCTAAGTTATATATGTGTTTTTTTGGATATAGTATTGCCATTTTATGTATATGTTCTTTGGTATGTAGTATTGCTATGTTATGTTTGTGTTCATTGGGATATGGTATTGCTACGTTACGTATATGTTCCTTTGGACAAGGTATTGCTATGTTATGTTGGTGTTTATTTGGATATGGTATTGTTACATTATGTATATGTCCATAGGGATATAGTATTGCTATGTTATGTATGTATTCCTTTGGACATAGTATTGCTGTGTTAAGTAAACGTCCTTTGGAATATAGTGTTCGCTATGGCAATGCTATGTAAGATGCTCATTAAAAATAAATAAGTGAATACTTTTACTTTTGAATATCTGCTCCCAATCCCAATGAACATATGAGTTTTTCCAAGTCGAGTAGAAGTTCATTTTGATATAATATTCCTATGTTAAATACAAATACATAAAGAATTACATTCACTTCTGAATATTTGCTTAACAAAATAAAACCAAATCCCAATATTCATTTTAGTTTTGCTATGGTAAATAAGTATTCATGGGGATATGAACACCTCAATGAACGTATGAATACTTCAAATTTTGAAAAGTAATTGTATTTTTCTATTTATTTTTAATTAATCTCCTAAATATCTTAATATGGAACTAATTGCCTCAAGTTAGCAAAATCCCCCCAATTTTCTGATCAAGAACAGTTTAAAACTTTTCTGAACGAGTTCCTGCTTGTTTTTCTTTTCTTTTCCTTGTTTATTTTACTTGAAGTCCGAGCAGCACTTTTACATCAAAGGAGAGAGTCCGATCAAAGAGAATTCGTTGAAGAGAAGGAGCTTCACTGAATAGCCTTAGACAGGGGGGAAACGTGAAATAGGGGAGTGTAGTACAAGTGAGGGAGAGGATGGATCAGAAAATAGAAGACTGCCAGATACAAAGAAAGGATAGGTCAAAAAAGAAATGCATTAGCCCATTAACAAATATTATTAAAATCACATGTAAAATACGAGAAATTTACTAAAATATTTTTTTAATCAAAACATTCCTTTTTATATGAAAGGATTTTTTTTGTGAAGGGTTATCTACGATTATGCCATAAGATAATATTAAAATATTCATTAAATTTATACTAAAATTTAAAGATATGAAAATATGAATAAATTATTCCTTAGTACAAGTTTTAAACTTTAATGTATTTTTCGAAAGTTGGTTTTTATATTTGAATTTAATTTAAATGAAATCTAATATCAATGAAGCAACTTTTTAAATCAGTAAAAATGAGCCCCATTCATCTTATTAATCACTTGGTTATTTTATAATGTGAAATTCAATTCAATCAACAAATATTCGAATCGGTCAACAAATATGGCATATACCTTTAATGAACAAATTATTCCTTCTTTACTGTGAGCATTTTACATTGTATTTTTTTCTAGAGAACTAATTTAATATCTTGTCCTTAAAAACGTTGTCAAATTAAGCATAGGAATTATTGGTATTTATATTTTTCATTTAGACCACAGGAGAGATGAACAGCTCTCTGCTTCTTATATAAATATAATTTTTTTTTTTAATTTTGCTGGACTTATTAGCATCTACACCAAGTGCACTTTCGAAGGCTGGAGTAATGTTGTTACAAAGGTAAAAAACTCTTAATAAAATCTGTATGTAAATATATGCATTAAATTATATCACATAAAACATTTCACAAAACAAACTTACGCTCAAAGAACGATTTGTTGTACTTTAGTCTCAAGGAATCAATACGAGAGTGCATATTTTTCTTTGGATATTTTATTTGATTCAATTTGATCTACATTCCAATATATTCATTTTTTGAACGTTCAATCTTTTTACATGGTGTATAGCTTTGATGTGGTAGCTGTTTAGGGTGAAATTTAAAGGATTATGCCTTTTTACTAGGTATGGGGCAAAGCCATACGGATTTAAGATACAATAGACCTACACTCATTATACAAATGCACACAAATTAAACACATACAAAAAGACTACATTAAAAACTTCCAAATCATCCCCAAAAAATATAATTAATAATTTTTTACCCATTTTAAATAAAATATTGACCAAAAGTATTGACCCACTGAGTGAGGAATGGGGCATTTCCTGTTAAGTGTATGCCACATTAAGATTTAAGATAAGTTTTAAACTTTTTTAATTAACAAGACTTTATTTTGGTTTAAAAAGAAATTGGAAAAATTATAATCAATATATAACTATGTACAAAATGTTTTAGACACATATAATTTGTGTTCCAATAATGGGTTGGGATTTGCAGAGAAATAAACTCCTTCAATATAGTGGTACTATGGTGTGGAAATATAAATAAATAAAAAAAAAACATAAATCAGATAGAGTCTCCAAGGCGAGCCTTCGAATATAACACTATTTTTGATTTTTAACATTCTAGCCTTTTAATTTTAAACATTCATTTACTTTTGTATTTTTAACATTTGATGCAATTTTATTTTTCAATTTGGATCCCTTGAGGTAAGATTTTGAATTTTATAAATTGTTGACCTTTTTTGGATGGTTTATAGCTGTTGAAAGTAATTTTATTCTATAAGTTTAAATATATTTCACGAAATACTGTCTTTGTTTGATAGCTTTTATCAAGATTATGTTACTTTTGCTCCAGACACACTAAATATGAAGAAGGAGCCCTTAACAGTGACCTCAGAACAAACGCTAATAAATCTATGGAGGCAACGTACATTTCACATTTATTTATCCTTCATTCTCAATTTAATTTAGGAAGGAGGGTGACTCAAGCTCAAGTTCCTTCGAATAGGCTCTTTCAAAGAGTTAATTTATTACCACCATTCATATCAGCACTGTCCACTGCTTGCCGTATAAAGAAAATTAACGAGGTCGGCCTCTTTGAAAAGCAAACAATTTCACGAACCTCATTCCCATTTATTTTAATAATGTTTCTAATCTGAATTTATGATTTTACGTCACACCATTATGCTTAATCCTGCTTGCTCCTAAAATATTAAAAAGTTCTCATTAGCCCCCAACAGTACAGGGATTAGTTCTGTGGAGTAACAATAACTTACATAAAAATATTACTCTTGCCTACAAAGTCGCTGCTGATCTACACTTAAAAAGGATATTAAAACAAATAAATGCAAAACAATAATATTTCATTATATTTTAATTTCTTTTAAATTTGAAGTTGTATTTTTGATCAATTAAATTCATTCAAGTGATATATAATTATTATAATATCTGAGGAAAGCAAAAGTTATGAGAGGAACGTTTAAATTTTAGTCAATGTATTAAATATTTAAGCTAAAGAGCACAATATAATATGAAAGAAGATAGTGAGATAAATCAATAGACACACGCACTGTATAAAAAAAAACAAAAACTTATGCAAGCAAGCTGTGCGTTTTGCACAAATACTCTCCCCTAGCCCAACAACATTTTTCTCTCTATCACTCACACACACAACCCCCTCCCCAATCATGCACGCACAAACACTCTAATGAACACTTTCCCTCTCCGTCTTACCCCTCCCACACCCTCTCTCTTTTCCCCTCTAATTTTTCCTTCTCACTCCCCCCTCCCACACCCTCTCTCTTTTCTGTCGCCTCCTTCCTTCTCACTCCCCCTCACACCCTCTCTCTTTCCCCTCTTCTCCTTCCTTCTTACTCCCCCTACCACACCCTCTCTCTTTCCCCTCTTCTCCTTCCTTCTTACTCCCCCTACCACACCCTATCTCTTTCCCGTCGCCTCCTTCCTTCTCATTCCCCCTCCCATACCCTCTCTTTTCCCCCCTCTTCTCCTTCCTTCTTACTCCCCTACCACACCCTCTCTCTTTCTCCTCGCCTCCTTCCTTCTCACTCCCCCTCCCACACCTTCTCTTTTTCCCCCTCTTCTTCTTCTTTCTCACTCCCCCCTCCCACACCCTCACTCTTTTCCCCTTTCATTCTTCCTTCCCCCCCCCCTCCCACACCCTCTCTCTTTTCCCCTCTCATTCTTCCTTCTCCCTCCCCCTACCACACCCTCTCTCTTTTCCCCTCTTCTTCTTCTTTCTCACTCCCCCCTCCCACACCCTCACTTTTTTCCCCTCTCATTCTTCCTTCTCCCTCCCCCTCCCACACCCTCTCTCGTTTCCCCTCTCCTTCTTCATTCTCCCTCTCTCATCCCCACTCGCCTCCTCTTTCCCCCCTCCTTTTCTCTCTCCTTTTCCCTACCCATTTCTCCCTCTTCCTTTAACTTTCTCTCCCTCTCACCATCCTAATCTCCTACTCATCCCAATTACACCCTCTCTCTTTCCTTCTCCTCTCCCTCGCTCCATCTTCTTCTCCCGTTCCTTCACTCTCACCCACAAAGGAAGAAACTCTAACTTATTTGATATATATATGTATTTAAAGCGTATTAACAATAGCTTAGTATCACAGAATGGTTTAGCGTTTGAAACTATTGCTAATTATTTAAAATAAACAGAAGATAATATAAGGATGTTTTAATTCAATTTAGTAAAGAATAAATTATTAACAAAAATGGGAATATTTAAAAAATACAGAATGCTTAAAACCAAAATCAATGCAAGAGTTTTATCAATTTATTAAATTTTATGATTTGTAGAGAAAAAAAAATTATTTAAGATATAGTTTGACTTTAATTAATCCTTATATTATGTAAGAAAGCCCGAAGCCTTAAGTGATATATATTTCCTTGATTAAAGCCCTACATTAATGAGATAATAATTTTTAAAGCTATACCTTTATTTAGTAGTATGTTTTTAAAATCCTACTTACATTTTTACATTCCTGTTAATTGTAACCTGATAAGCATTATAAGTTTTTTTCTTTCATCAGAAGTATTTTAATATAAGCACAAACTTTCACTCACTGAAGATCGTACAATGCAAGGAAAATGATTGGTATTGGTAATTCAATTTGTTTTTCAAAATTTACAAAAACATATTATTATAACTGTTGAAATTAATATATTAATTAACAACTTTCAGAGAAAATTTTAAATTAACTATTGTACTAAAAATGAATGTGAATTATTGCTTCTTCAAGATGCTATTAACAAAACTTGCCAACAAAACAGTCGATGCACCCCAAAAAACAAAACAAAACCTTTTTACTTCCTTAATCCATTGAACTGTAAAAATGCGTTTCCTAAGAATAAGAGTAGAAAAAATTGTAATATATATTCTAAGTTAAGTCAATTTTTATAAAATCATAAAAATGAAGTTATGTCAATTGTTTTTTTAATGCCTATAATTATTCATATGAACAGATTACTTATTATTAATATGCTTAGTATACTTATAATTAGGTTTTATAGTTTTAAATACTTATAGCTAACTTATCAAATAATGATTCACTCGAGGATGTCTAACTAGGTTTTATCTCGGTATTACATTTAATTAATATTATACAAATAGTAAATACATACGGTTTCTAGAGCATTAAGACAATTCCAAGTGTGGCAGCTCCAATTTTGGAAAATTGAGTATTTCTGTTTTTAACACTTATAAATTAATTATGTTTGTTATAATTGGCAACTAAAGTGTACCTCATTTTAATTTTGGCTGGTTAATTTTACCAGCCAAAACAATTACTTTAACAAAATTTTTTAACAAAATTAATTTTAATTTTACACAAACACATCCACACGCAATATATTTTCTATAGTTAGCTTAATTTATAAACTTTGTGTAGTTGACGGAAACGGAATCAATTGTACGGTGAAAGCACCACTGAGATTAAAATGTTCATTGCATTGAAGCATATCATGAATAAATAATTATTTTTAGGTGTTATTTAGTTAATTGTATATGTTTCACTAAAAGGAAAATATAAAAGTTATCTTTTAACAAAGTCTTAATTATTTTCATATGTGCCAAATGTAAGCTTTATTAATAAAAAAATTTGAAGTAGTGACGTTTTATTTCATTATTATTATTTAAACTGTGTATAGAATAATGAAGTTGAACATTTTTTAAAGCATGATTTTTTTGCTGATTATAGTTATAATAGTGTCTTCAATTTTCCATTCATAGCCTTAAGGTAAAGAAACGGAAGGAATTGAAATTCCTATTATGAAAAAAAAAAACAAAAAAAAAAACAATTTTAATTTTAAATAATTTTCACTATTAATGGAATGTATTTTTAATGAGGTGAAATAAAATAATCTTGACAATAAAATATCTTTGTAGATTCTATAGTTTACAAGTTTTTCAATACTCACCAAAGGCGTAAATAATATTCATTTTCTTAAAAAAGTATAATTACCGGAAGTCACAAAACTCACACTCATATATACATAAATGCGATGCATTTACTGCCATGAATTGCAGAAAAATGTTCACTCCAAGTCCATTAATTATTGAAAACAATATTATCTTAAGTTTTAAATTTATTTGTGGAGTAAAATATATTAAAAGAAAATTGATTTGAGACAAGTTATGCTCACGGTTTCTTTAATTCAAGTAGAGGCTTACGGAAAACTCCGATGATAACAAAATTTCATCTTTAAAACTGCTCTTAGACCAAATATCATTTTGTATAATTAATAGAGAAGTGAATATTCAAA
The DNA here is from genome assembly GCA_946811695.1 of Gonocerus acuteangulatus. Taxonomy (NCBI): domain Eukaryota; kingdom Metazoa; phylum Arthropoda; class Insecta; order Hemiptera; family Coreidae; genus Gonocerus; species Gonocerus acuteangulatus. The sequence goes on along the minus strand of OX328129.1, from coordinate 27,024,317 downwards.
TCAATCCGATTCAACTCCAAAACTTGAGCTTCCTCAGTAATTGAACAAATCCTATTAGCTTTCTCTCATATCTTGCCTTTTAATCATATTGAATTTAAATAAATTCTGACAGAAGGGAAATGACTTAATCGCATTAAGGTGCAGTAACTAGTGCTCCTCAGAAATATTTCATACATTTTATTAAGTCGTGTAAAATATGCCTAAGACAAGTAATGAAATCAAAATTAAAGTATTACACAATTATTACGTATTTATTTATTAATAGTATCGCAACGTTTGCTGATTGATTCTATAGTGGAATGTCAATACACTATAAAAGTCTTCAGTCCTCTCAGGTAGTGTGTGTAAAATTGTACAATATAAGCTGACAGAACAATAATAAAATAATAGTAATAAAAACAGGGATTGAAACAGTTATTCTTTTATCAAAAAATTTAAAATTTAACTGTTAAAAAACTTTTATTTATAAGTTTTAAGAGTAAAAGTTATTTAGGAACTCCTAAAATTAAGTACTTGAAAATAAAATTTAATGTAATACTTTTATTTTTTTTTCAATGTAAAATAAAAATTTTCAGAATTTTAATCAAGAATTTTAGGGTTGGTTGACAATATGTGGAATACTGGAAGAAAGAAAATACACCCTTCCTATATTAACCAGCACTTATCCTACACCCCCAGCCCAGCCACTCAAGTAAGTGTTGAAAGAGCCTTTTCAACCCTAAAGTATATATTTAATTATTACAGATATATTCTAAATTCCAAAAATTTACAGGATATATTATTATTGAAATTGAATTAATTCTTCAAAATGAGTGAAATGTTCTTTGTTTAAAAATTTATTTTTGTTTATTTACTGAAATATATTTGTTGATACTATTAAGTATTTTACAAAAATTACTTTAAAACTTATTTTTAAAGTTATTTTCTAACTCTGTCTTTTTCAAAATGAAAATAAAAGTAAAATTTAAAAAAAAATAATTTTAAAATAAAAGTTAACAACTATTTTTGAATCCTAATAAAAATTAGTTATAATTATAAATATATATTAATAGAAAAAAGAATAAATTTATATAATTTTAAATGAATATATTGCTAGAAGCTATTTGGAATCAATCATTTTGATCTCTTTAGTTTGCTTTACTCATCTTGTAGTTTTTATATATGAATAAATGTTTAGTATTTTAATATTGTATTGCAGATTGTTTAGTAGTCTTATAGTCTGAAGTCAATGTGTTTTTTTTAACTGTTAGTGTCTGATTGCAGTTTGTCAATTCAGGTTTTCTCTTTGAGTAAACGGTGTCTAATATAAAGCCTGCTTAAAATTACTTGTTCTCTTCTCGGTAGATTTTTCTCCGGCTAGGCTGTTGTGTTTTTAGTTTTATACTTTCAGAGTTATTCCTCATAAAATTAAACAAAAAGAAGTTCATTTAAAAAAAAAAAAAAATATCTTGTGAGCCAACAGCTAAAGCGTTCATTTTGATCCCCCTAAAGAGCAGGAGGCCTCCCCCATTGGGTGTCCTCTATGCCCTCTACACCATGATTGTCCCCCTAGAAGAACCAATAAATTACAAGGAATATCGCTGGCAGATAGTCCGGGTAGACGCTAGTACCTGCGTTGCATCCATCCTCGGTACAGCAGAACGTCTTCGTTCCCCATGATTCTCCTGTGAACAGAATGTTTTATGATATTATCAGTAAGTAACTCAATATAAATGTAACTAGATCAACTTAAGCGAACCAAAGGATTAATAAAAACTAGTAATGCAAATGAAAATTATCAGGCATTTATGATTTTCTTATCAATCTAGGATGCTTTATACGAATAATCGCTTAAGCCATTTAAATTGCATGTTTGGCGCCCTTTAATACATATATTTAAACCCTTACTCAGGCGCTGTAGAACATCTAAAATATCTCATCTACTATAAACTATTTGTCACTTCCTACTCCGATGTCCGATGTACGCCGAAGCTAGACGCCTCTACATCTACAGCTATTTCCAAGCAGAGGACACCTCTCTAGACAGGCTTGTTGCGTTATTGGATGTAAGAGATCGTGAGAAACTCAACAACCTCTGTGGCTATCTATACAGGGTGTCCCGAATTTAAATGGCAAAACTTCAGGTGCGTGTAGTTAAACTAAGACAAAAAGTCCTTTAGAGATTTGCTCGTTTTGGAGAAAATCGCAAAACAAGAAACGAAACAAGTTTTCATTTTTGTACTTACTTATTTAAATTTTCTATGGAAAAAATTTGTGATTGCGAATTATTTCAAGAAACCAATTACTAAAATTCAATCTCTTGAAGCTGATATAGTTTTCATGTACGGTTTCTGTAACGGTGATGTTTTAGAAGCGGTGCGAGATTAAGCACTCTTCTATTTGCGATTTGGCGTGCATACTCTCGATCTCTATTAAAAGTCAACAAAAAGACTCTTCGATTAAGCACTCTTCTATTTGCGATTTGGCGTGCATACTCTCGATCTCTATTAAAAGTCAACAAAAAGACTCGTCGATTAAGCACTCTTCTATTTGCGATTTGGCGTGCATACTCTCGATCTCTATTAAAAGTCAACAAAAAGACTCGCCGATTAAGCACTCTTCTATTTGCGATTTGGCGTGCATACTCTCGATCTCTATTAAAAGTCAACAAAAAGACTCGTCGATTAAGCACTCTTCTATTTGCGATTTGGCGTGCATACTCTCGATCTCTATTAAAAGTCAACAAAAAGACTCTTCGATTAAGCACTCTTCTATTTGCGATTTGGCGTGCATACTCTCGATCTCTATTAAAAGTCAACAAAAAGACTCTTCGATTAAGCACTCTTCTATTTGCGATTTGGCGTGCATACTCTCGATCTCTATTAAAAGTCAACAAAAAGACTCGTCGATAAAGCACTCTTCTATTTGCGATTTGGCGTGCATACTCTCGATCTCTATTAAAAGTCAACAAAAAGACTCGCCGATTAAGCACTCTTCTATTTGCGATTTGGCGTGCATACTCTCGATCTCTATTAAAAGTCAACAAAAAGACTCGTCGATTAAGCACTCTTCTATTTGCGATTTGGCGTGCATACTCTCGATCTCTATTAAAAGTCAACAAAAAGACTCTTCGATTAAGCACTCTTCTATTTGCGATTTGGCGTGCATACTCTCGATCTCTATTAAAAGTCAACAAAAAGACTCGTCGATTAAGCACTCTTCTATTTGCGATTTGGCGTGCATACTCTCGATCTCTATTAAAAGTCAACAAAAAGACTCGCCGATTAAGCACTCTTCTATTTGCGATTTGGCGTGCATACTCTCGATCTCTATTAAAAGTCAACAAAAAGACTCGTCGATTAAGCACTCTTCTATTTGCGATTTGGCGTGCATACTCTCGATCTCTATTAAAAGTCAACAAAAAGACTCGTCGATTAAGCACTCTTCTATTTGCGATTTGGCGTGCATACTCTCGATCTCTATTAAAAGTCAACAAAAAGACTCTTCGATTAAGCACTCTTCTATTTGCGATTTGGCGTGCATACTCTCGATCTCTATTAAAAGTCAACAAAAAGACTCGTCGATTAAGCACTCTTCTATTTGCGATTTGGCGTGCATACTCTCGATCTCTATTAAAAGTCAACAAAAAGACTCTTCGATTAAGCACTCTTCTATTTGCGATTTGGCGTGCATACTCTCAATCTCTATTAAAAGTCAACAAAAAGACTCGTCGATTAAGCAATCTTCTATTTGCGATTTGGCGTGCATACTCTCGATCTCTATTAAAAGTCAACAAAAAGACTCGCCGATTAAGCACTCTTCTATTTGCGATTTGGCGTGCATACTCTCGATCTCTATTAAAAGTCAACAAAAAGACTCGTCGATTAAGCACTCTTCTATTTGCGATTTGGCGTGCATACTCTCGATCTCTATTAAAAGTCAACAAAAAGACTCGTCGATTAAGCACTCTTCTATTTGCGATTTGGCGTGCATACTCTCGATCTCTATTAAAAGTCAACAAAAAGACTCTTCGATTAAGCACTCTTCTATTTGCGATTTGGCGTGCATACTCTCGATCTCTATTAAAAGTCAACAAAAAGACTCGTCGATTAAGCACTCTTCTATTTGCGATTTGGCGTGCATACTCTCGATCTCTATTAAAAGTCAACAAAAAGACTCTTCGATTAAGCACTCTTCTATTTGCGATTTGGCGTGCATACTCTCGATCTCTATTAAAAGTCAACAAAAAGACTCGTCGATTAAGCACTCTTCTATTTGCGATTTGGCGTGCATACTCTCGATCTCTATTAAAAGTCAACAAAAAGACTCGTCGATTAAGCACTCTTCTATTTGCGATTTGGCGTGCATACTCTCGATCTCTATTAAAAGTCAACAAAAAGACTCTTCGATTAAGCACTCTTCTATTTGCGATTTGGCGTGCATACTCTCGATCTCTATTAAAAGTCAACAAAAAGACTCGCCGATTAAGCACTCTTCTATTTGCGATTTGGCGTGCATACTCTCGATCTCTATTAAAAGTCAACAAAAAGACTCTTCGATTAAGCACTCTTCTATTTGCGATTTGGCGTGCATACTCTCGATCTCTATTAAAAGTCAACAAAAAGACTCTTCGATTAAGCACTCTTCTATTTGCGATTTGGCGTGCATACTCTCGATCTCTATTAAAAGTCAACAAAAAGACTCGTCGATAAAGCACTCTTCTATTTGCGATTTGGCGTGCATACTCTCGATCTCTATTAAAAGTCAACAAAAAGACTCGCCGATTAAGCACTCTTCTATTTGCGATTTGGCGTGCATACTCTCGATCTCTATTAAAAGTCAACAAAAAGACTCTTCGATTAAGCACTCTTCTATTTGCGATTTGGCGTGCATACTCTCGATCTCTATTAAAAGTCAACAAAAAGACTCTTCGATTAAGCACTCTTCTATTTGCGATTTGGCGTGCATACTCTCGATCTCTATTAAAAGTCAACAAAAAGACTCGTCGATAAAGCACTCTTCTATTTGCGATTTGGCGTGCATACTCTCGATCTCTATTAAAAGTCAACAAAAAGACTCGCCGATTAAGCACTCTTCTATTTGCGATTTGGCGTGCATACTCTCGATCTCTATTAAAAGTCAACAAAAAGACTCGTCGATTAAGCACTCTTCTATTTGCGATTTGGCGTGCATACTCTCGATCTCTATTAAAAGTCAACAAAAAGACTCTTCGATTAAGCACTCTTCTATTTGCGATTTGGCGTGCATACTCTCGATCTCTATTAAAAGTCAACAAAAAGACTCGTCGATTAAGCACTCTTCTATTTGCGATTTGGCGTGCATACTCTCGATCTCTATTAAAAGTCAACAAAAAGACTCGCCGATTAAGCACTCTTCTATTTGCGATTTGGCGTGCATACTCTCGATCTCTATTAAAAGTCAACAAAAAGACTCGTCGATTAAGCACTCTTCTATTTGCGATTTGGCGTGCATACTCTCGATCTCTATTAAAAGTCAACAAAAAGACTCGTCGATTAAGCACTCTTCTATTTGCGATTTGGCGTGCATACTCTCGATCTCTATTAAAAGTCAACAAAAAGACTCTTCGATTAAGCACTCTTCTATTTGCGATTTGGCGTGCATACTCTCGATCTCTATTAAAAGTCAACAAAAAGACTCGTCGATTAAGCACTCTTCTATTTGCGATTTGGCGTGCATACTCTCGATCTCTATTAAAAGTCAACAAAAAGACTCTTCGATTAAGCACTCTTCTATTTGCGATTTGGCGTGCATACTCTCGATCTCTATTAAAAGTCAACAAAAAGACTCGTCGATTAAGCAATCTTCTATTTGCGATTTGGCGTGCATACTCTCGATCTCTATTAAAAGTCAACAAAAAGACTCGCCGATTAAGCACTCTTCTATTTGCGATTTGGCGTGCATACTCTCGATCTCTATTAAAAGTCAACAAAAAGACTCGTCGATTAAGCACTCTTCTATTTGCGATTTGGCGTGCATACTCTCGATCTCTATTAAAAGTCAACAAAAAGACTCGTCGATTAAGCACTCTTCTATTTGCGATTTGGCGTGCATACTCTCGATCTCTATTAAAAGTCAACAAAAAGACTCTTCGATTAAGCACTCTTCTATTTGCGATTTGGCGTGCATACTCTCGATCTCTATTAAAAGTCAACAAAAAGACTCGTCGATTAAGCACTCTTCTATTTGCGATTTGGCGTGCATACTCTCGATCTCTATTAAAAGTCAACAAAAAGACTCTTCGATTAAGCACTCTTCTATTTGCGATTTGGCGTGCATACTCTCGATCTCTATTAAAAGTCAACAAAAAGACTCGTCGATTAAGCACTCTTCTATTTGCGATTTGGCGTGCATACTCTCGATCTCTATTAAAAGTCAACAAAAAGACTCGTCGATTAAGCACTCTTCTATTTGCGATTTGGCGTGCATACTCTCGATCTCTATTAAAAGTCAACAAAAAGACTCTTCGATTAAGCACTCTTCTATTTGCGATTTGGCGTGCATACTCTCGATCTCTATTAAAAGTCAACAAAAAGACTCGCCGATTAAGCACTCTTCTATTTGCGATTTGGCGTGCATACTCTCGATCTCTATTAAAAGTCAACAAAAAGACTCTTCGATTAAGCACTCTTCTATTTGCGATTTGGCGTGCATACTCTCGATCTCTATTAAAAGTCAACAAAAAGACTCTTCGATTAAGCACTCTTCTATTTGCGATTTGGCGTGCATACTCTCGATCTCTATTAAAAGTCAACAAAAAGACTCGTCGATAAAGCACTCTTCTATTTGCGATTTGGCGTGCATACTCTCGATCTCTATTAAAAGTCAACAAAAAGACTCGCCGATTAAGCACTCTTCTATTTGCGATTTGGCGTGCATACTCTCGATCTCTATTAAAAGTCAACAAAAAGACTCGTCGATTAAGCACTCTTCTATTTGCGATTTGGCGTGCATACTCTCGATCTCTATTAAAAGTCAACAAAAAGACTCTTCGATTAAGCACTCTTCTATTTGCGATTTGGCGTGCATACTCTCGATCTCTATTAAAAGTCAACAAAAAGACTCGTCGATTAAGCACTCTTCTATTTGCGATTTGGCGTGCATACTCTCGATCTCTATTAAAAGTCAACAAAAAGACTCGCCGATTAAGCACTCTTCTATTTGCGATTTGGCGTGCATACTCTCGATCTCTATTAAAAGTCAACAAAAAGACTCGTCGATTAAGCACTCTTCTATTTGCGATTTGGCGTGCATACTCTCGATCTCTATTAAAAGTCAACAAAAAGACTCGTCGATTAAGCACTCTTCTATTTGCGATTTGGCGTGCATACTCTCGATCTCTATTAAAAGTCAACAAAAAGACTCTTCGATTAAGCACTCTTCTATTTGCGATTTGGCGTGCATACTCTCGATCTCTATTAAAAGTCAACAAAAAGACTCGTCGATTAAGCACTCTTCTATTTGCGATTTGGCGTGCATACTCTCGATCTCTATTAAAAGTCAACAAAAAGACTCGTCGATTAAGCACTCTTCTATTGGCGATTTGGCGTGCATACTCTCGGACCGCTTCTAAAGCGTTATCGTTTCAGAAACCTTACACAAAAACTAGATCAGCATCAAGAGTTTGAATTTTAATAATTGGTTTTTCGAAACAAATCGTGACAATTATTTTCCATTGAAAATTTAAATATGTATGTACACAAATTAAAACTTATTTAGTGTCTCGTTTTACGAATTATTCCATCCCCAACACGCTCCTGAAGTTTTGCCATTTCGGGACACCCTGTATATGCCTTCAGAATCCCTGCTTTTATAAGATTTGATTAAACCTCTGGCAAAGAACAAGTTAACACTGCCATAAGTCGAGATAAAGAACTTATTATAATTATTATTTTTTTATTTTCTTCTTATTTATTTATACATTTTTCTTTATTAAATAACAGTCATTACATTTTATAATTTTACTGTAAAGCTATGTTATTTTATGCACATTAAGTGGCCTACCTGTAAAAATTTAACGCTTAAATACAGTTCTTTTTTTTTAATATATATCTGATATACTGAAAAGGCAATACGAATGGTTTCAAAATAGAGTATGCAAAGTAAGGAAGTTTAAATTCATTCAATCCTGGCCTCCTTGAAATCCTTCCTTCCCCCTTTCGACGTGCCCGGCCCAACCTAAAGGTCACTCGTAAGCCCATAAACATTCAAACTGAATGCCAAAAATTTAAAAAGGAAAGAGATGAATACTAGGACGCGACAAATATAAATAAATTAATTAAATTCTTGAAATCCAGCAAATTAATTTCCAAAATATAAATTTTTCATTTCTATGACATATCCCATTATTAGATAAAATTGAATATAAACTCAATGAACATCTAGTTTATTGATTATTACATTATTACAATTGTGAAAAAATGAATAATTTACCACTGAGAGAAAAACAAATATTTGCTCCTTCTGTAAGCGTTTCCTGAATACATGTGCCTGTGCCAGGTTCATCATCCAGATCTACATTTGAGTCATTAATGACCCAAAGGGTTGAAATGCCTTAAAAGAAGGAAAAAAAATCCATAAAGGTCGAAGAGCTTGTTATACTCCTACGTGCCTCAGTATAGGTCGCGCTTAAAAAGAGAAAAATGTGTTGCAAAAATAAATTAAATCGGTCCAAATTATTAATATTCCCGTACCCGCCGTTATTTTACCATGGAACGTTCTCAGTTATGCAGCTCCTGCGTAACGAATGTTTGTTCTATATGGAGCGCGAGAGTGTTAAGCAATTTTTGTTTCTGAATAATTAAACACCAATATAATGTTTTTATGAACGTTTTACGATCATATAGAGCCAATAAACATGATTGAAAAACATAAAAAAACTATTACATAGGTATTACGTTTTCTGAGCGGATAAATCAGTACCTTTTACATTGCATGATTAAAATTACAATTAAATATGCTAATATAAGTAGTGTTGGGAGTAAGTTCACTAATATAATTAGTTTCGTTGCAATATAACGAAAATTACGGTCGATATGAGTAAATTAGTAATTTGGGCACGCATTAATCCCCTTCTCATTACGGATGGACCGTTTTTGCTGCTAAACGAACTCGATCAATCATTTACTGTAGATATGATATACAAGTTGCGTTGGGACTATATATTCATAAATATATATATATATATATATATATATATATATATATATATATATATATACATATATTTATATATAAATCTTGACGGGATCATTATCGGTATATATGTAGTAGGTACGAACAATATTGTATTGACAAACAACAAATTCTTTCATGAGTCCAACCTCAATAGCTAAAAGGTCCAAAAGAGCTCATGTTTCGTAATGCAACAAGTGTTTCTTAATCCTTCATATTTTTCAGCCTTGGCAAACATTTATTCATCCTAATTTGTATGAATCAAAAACACGCATAAAAATTTTCAAAGTTAAGTCAGTCAATAGTTATTGTGAGCCCGATACCAAAAGGAAAGTCTTAAACAATTTTCTGGAAAATGGTAATGGATAGGTAGCCGAATTAAGAAAATACGGGGCCTAGGAGTATGTTGAGCCCGCATGACTTGATTGTCTTGCGAGTTGAGTATTTTACTAAAGTCTCAAACCAGAAATTATTTATTTTGATTAAATGGTTAAGGGCATTAACTGATAATACTACTCAAGTTGAGGAATATCCCTTCAGAATGCTTGTAATATGGCTGTGACCTATTTGATTTTATAAACTTGTCTCTATCTATTTTTTAGTGAACTCTATTCCTTATTTTTTATTTTTTTATTTTTAATTATGACATGTTAAATTTTACTGTATTTATTAATGGGACACGGTTAGTGAGGAAATTAGAATTTCTAAACATGGAGAAGTTCTGAAACGTTGATTTGAAAAATTAAGATCTACGAGAATTCTTAAGAGATATTCCTCAACTTGAGTTGTATTATATGATATTTATTTAGCCTAAGTAAAATGACGATTCGTTCAACGTTTGTAAAATATCTGATAAGCTCAAGGATAACGTTTCTGCAGGATAAAATCGAAGTGTTAATTATTATTTTGATAAGCCTAAATTTGTTAAAAGTATTTTCAACACGACTGATTAATTAACTGATCTCTCTGCAAATGCGTATCAAGTAAAATAGCCTTTCAACACCAAAAGGCTGAAAAAAAAATTGAATCCAGGCGCTGGTAACCTAGACGTTAAGCGCCTTAAAAAAAAAACAAAAACCATAAGGCTGGGCGATTGACCAATCCTTCTAATAAACAACCCTACGAAGATTAAAAGGAAGAATATATATCTTATACTCGTCGTACAATTATTTTCAGGCACTAATGCAGATTTCGAGGCACCACAATTGAAAGGATTGGTCGATATACAAAGGCTTCGTACATCACCAGATGATAACTAAGTAATGTCTGATGAGTGAAGGGTTCAATCTACGCAATGATTGTAATTTTGATTTTTCCGTTATTGTTTTCATACTAAAATGTTTTATTTTTTCAATAAGATAATAGATAAAAAAAAACTGTTGTAATACATAAGCAAGTAAAACTGAAATTTCACATCTTTTCAATAACAGATTTCCTAATTTAGTTAAGGAATTGTTGGAAATGAAATATTCGGGAAGTTGTTCCGGTTAATATGTCACGAAATGTTTAATTGTTAGTTATTTAGCTAACAATATGCTGACTTGAGGTTTGTAATCATTATGAATTTAATAAATCTCCGTTATCCATTAATATTATAATGAATGCTTGAAAAAATATTTGGAGGAAGAGACGAATGTCTAGGGAGAGAGTTTAATATCTTCCGAATGAACCATGAAATCAGCTAGTTCATGGAAAGAAAGAAACTTAATGCCCGCTTCACAAATAGACATAACCTCATTTCTTTAGGTGCAGAAATTAACTCATTTTTCATATTCATATTGGATAAAGAAGTATTGTTCATCTGGAAAGGGCATATTTCACTTTTAGATTTCATAACTAGGATTCGTTCTTTTATTAGACGGTTCAGTAGTTTTTTCAGCTCTCTTTTTTAGCATATTCCGAAGGTTGCGCTGATAAAACAATTTTCCCATCCTAAATAGTAGGTAACTCGATTTGCCATTCGTTCTACCTATCTATATACAGGGTGATTCAGGTCTAAGTAGCCGAAGTCTACGAGATGGTTCTAGACATGATGTCCAAGAAAAAAGTTCATTTGAAGTATAGTTCGATTCCGAAGGGAAAAGCAGTTTTATCCAATTTTCTGTTGTTTTTTTAACGTAGTCACAGTTTTATAATAAATAAGAAAAGATTGCTTAACAACTGTTCAAGATAATTAAATTCTAATCATGCCATAATAAAAAATTTTCTTTAAGACAACAGTGATTTAATTCACTAACCCCATTGATAGAAGACTTTCTGGACGTCCAATAAGGCACTTCTGTTTTTCTCGATGAATCACAGGTTTCTCGCGAATTTTTTTCTCAGCCCCCTAATGAACTACAGATTCATAACGTACAGGAAACCTCTAACACTTAATAAGCATTAAATCCGTGCAAATGAAGTGAAAGTTTATCAAATCGTTTATTGCATGATTTTCTCCTTTTCGTCTTATATAAGGAAAACTGGGAGATTTTTGGAAAAATCTAAATTTTTGACATGATTTTGGAAGCCTAATTCAGCAAGAGATACTTACGTGGTAGAGAAACGCCAGACATACCGGTCTTTCTCCTTGCCCTACACATTTATTTCTAAAAAAATGTCTGCCAAACAAGTCCAAAATATATATTTTTTCGAAAATCTTACTTTTTTTCTTACCCGAATCCCAACTATTACTTGACTTCCTTATCACCTTAACTGGTATATGCATCTCGTTATTTATAAAAAGATTCTCGTTGATAATTTGAAGTCCTGTCTTTGATTCATTTTGTTGTTACTTTTTATATCTATGTATTTCCTAATAGCAGAAGTATTTATTTATTTTTACAAATTATTTTACTATTTATTGTTTATAGTTTTATTTATTCGATTTATTTACATATTTTTTTCTTATTTGTTTATTGCTTGCAATGTCCTGTTGATCAATATGTTGTGTAGTGATCAAACCAATTTTGTTGGTTTCTTGTTAGAATAATTATTTTCTCTCTTGGTAATTTAAAAAACAAAACAAAACAATGAATTGCTATAATAGTAAGCGGAACAGCTATTGACATAACAAACACCTGGACTATGTATTGACCTGAGGTACTCCGGTTTTGTGAATGCGTACAACATAAAACTGCTTTACAAGGTCCCGTATAAACAAGATGGACTCCACCTAGCTTCTCTCCATGAATCACTGCCTTACTTCGAGCCCCTTTAAACACCGCATACATCAAAAGCAGTGGCTGTATTTCATCCCTCTTCTTCCATACTATATCTTCCAACCAACAGCAGGATATATATACCTTCTATTGTACCGGGAACATATTTTGTATTTCTACGCTCGAACTTTTTCCCCGGGACTGCTTCTGTGCTTCTGGGTTATTCGCTCATGTATTATTCAGGTCCTATTAGGCTATTATTTACAATGGTGTAGCAAGTATAACTTAATGTTTCGATTTTTAAGACAAAACATATATTTCAAGCTTGAACATCAAGTCCGATTTAAATATGCCCCATAGAAAGAATTAAATTACCACAATATTTATTTAAAAAAAAAAAATATTCCCAGATATTATTCTTTTAATGATGTTAGTGGCTCCCAAAGTAGTCCCTAACAAGTCCTTAGCAGAATGTTCAGGATAATGTGTCTTGTCGCAAGGTTGTTTTTAAATGATTTTCCTATATTCTAACAGACTTTCTCAGATTGTAGTTATATTTGTTATTCCAGCTGTATATTCTTTAATTCGGGGTAACATTTGGGTTCACCACAAACATAAGAGGATTTGTTTCAATCATTAAGGGGTAATACTACCTTGTAACCTTTTTTTTTACCATTTTTTTTATGGGATAAAATTCTACCTTAACTAATCAAAAATGATAACTAAGGGTGTTTATGTGAAGGCAACTTTTTAAATAGGCTAAAAATACGATTTCCCGTGTGAAGTCCCGTTGCCGAGTGAATACGATGCTGATTTGAAGATTTCTTGAGCGAACTTCGATAGGACCCTTTTTAATTGTGAAGTTTTTTTGTTTTTTTTAAATTGTCAACGAATTATTTTACCTTACAATCACAATTCTGTGTGTGAAATGTCATGTTATTTGTGAATTTACAGGAAACAATCACTGAACGTTACAAGTCAATTGTTGACATAATGGAATGAAACACAAATGTAAAATACTCTTAATCAGGTTGTTATTTATCACAAATGCTAATGAAGGAGCGAATAATTATTTTTTAAAAATTTAGGTTGATGAAAAATGACTGGCTTCATTTTTGGAATCAGTTGTTGGCAAGATATCAGATACTCTTGAAACTATTTGCTTCACAAAATACCAAGGAGGTATATAAAATACCAAGGGGCTGGTATATTTGAGTTAAATATCGAACCCGAAAGACAGTTAAGTCGTGCGGGTTTAACATACCTCTCGGCCCCGTATTTCCACAACCTGCCCATATGGGCGTATAAAATCTCTCGCTGCTCAACCTGTATATTTCCTAACAGTAAACGCATTTTATAAGTCTATATTCCTACTGACTGGCTCAGATGTTTCTTATCTTTGTCATTCCAGCTGGGTATTTCTTAATCCAGGGTTCTGTCAGAATCTGTTGCATTACAGCTAAATTTTGCTAAAAGACACTTGAAAAACAGCTCAATCATTGTTTGCGTCGGTTGTTGCTGCACATATTAAGGGCAATGTCCATTCTACTATATTTAGAACATTGTTCTTTAATAAATAGTACATTTATTCATTCAATAAATTAGTTTATTTTATGTATTGTACTATACATTCTTCAAAGAGTACCTCACAATACAGAATGTGTAAATGTGGGCCTCAATTGAAATATATTTTAAACCGTTATTTCAAAAAAACCAAATCTCCCATTAAACCTTTCATATGCACTATTTGTTAATCCGAAAGCATGTAGTTTTAAACTAGCCACGCCCTCGAAAGTCGGCGCTACCTCTTTATCCTACCATTTTAATGCATTTCGAAAAACCTATCAAAAAATAAAGAAAAAAGTATATTTTTTTTTTTCAAAAAATCTAGCTATAAAATGGCGGCCAAAGTCGTACGTATACTCAATGTTACAAGTGCAAATTTTCTCTCTTCCACCCTTAAACATGACTTTATGTTGGTTGGTAAAATAATATTTATCTATAATATAATATAATATCTAATTTAAAATATTTTGATGGACAACACATAACAATAACTCGAAACAGAACTGCTGGCCTTCAACAACAAGAAGTACATCTAACTTTCTTACATCTGATAGTAAATAATTCCGATTATTATTGTATTTGTAGTAATCCTTTCCGACCCTAATAAACAGAACTGCTGGCCTTCAACAACTGGAAGTACATCTAACTTTCTTACATCTGATAGTAAATAATTCCGATTATTATTGTATTTGTAGTAATCCTTTCCGACCCTAATAAACCAATGTTTCTCACTTTCAATATTTTATTAGACCTATTGGGACTATTATTGTATTTGTAGTAATCCTTTCCGACCCTAATAAACCAATGTCTCCCACTTTCAATATTTTATTAGACCTATTGGGACTATTATTGTAAATGTACATAAGTGAATTTTCAATAATAAAATACTCATAAAAGCTGAATGTTGGCATCCAATTCTATATTTATTGATGACATCTCTGAAAATAGTTGTTAGATGAGTGCTCTTATTGCTTGATAAATAAATGCTTTTTTAGTTGAATCTTTGGTTAAAACTACAATCATTTAACTGAAAAAAATCATGGTTGAGGGTGTTAGACATCAAATCTGCACTTGTTACACTGAAATAGGCAGGACTTTGGCCACAATTTGCTCGCGAGTTACTGAGCGAAACAAAACACAAATCTGCCTTTATTTTTTGTGTAGGTTTTGAAAATGTCTTAACTATGTGAGGTGAAGAAGAAACGCGGACTTTTGAGAGCGCGTTTGATAGTTAAAACTATTTTTTGTTCGGTTTGGTAAATGAATCTTCTTAAAAATCTAAATAAGGTTTAATATATTTTTCAATTGTGGCCCGCATATACGGAACACCGTGTATATTTTTCTTATTATTTTTTTTTATTATTTAGTTTATGTGATGTTGAGCTCATCCAGTGCATATATAAGTATGTATACACTACACTGAGGTGGTACAGTATGTATATGTGATGTTGAGCTCATCCAGTGCATATATAAGTATGTATACACTACACTAAGGTGGTACAGTATGTATATGTGATGTTGAGCTCATCCAGTGCATATATAAGTATGTATACACTACACTGAGGTGGTACAGTATGTATATGTGATGTTGAGCTCATCCAGTGCATATATAAGTATGTATACACTACACTGAGGTGGTACAGTATGTATATGTGATGTTGAGCTCATCCAGTGCATATATAAGTATGTATACACTACACTGAGGTGGTACAGTATGTATATGTGATGTTGAGCTCATCCAGTGCATATATAAGTATGTATACACTACACTAAGGTGGTACAGTATGTATATGTGATGTTGAGCTCATCCAGTGCATATATAAGTATGTATACACTACACTGAGGTGGTACAGTATGTATATGTGATGTTGAGCTCATCCAGTGCATATATAAGTATGTATACACTGCACTAAGGTGGTACAGTATGTATATGTGATGTTGAGCTCATCCAATGCATATATAAGTATGTATACACTACACTGAGGTGGTACAGTATGTATATGTGATGTTGAGCTCATCCAGTGCATATATAAGTATGTATACACTACACTGAGGTGGTACAGTATGTATATGTGATGTTGAGCTCATCCAGTGCATATATAAGTATGTATACACTACACTGAGGAGGTACAGTATGTATATGTGATGTTGAGCTCATCCAGTGCATATATAAGTATGTATACACTACACTGAGGTGGTACAGTATGTATATGTGATGTTGAGCTCATCCAGTGCATATATAAGTATGTATACACTACACTGAGGAGGTACAGTATGTATATGTGATGTTGAGCTCATGCAGTGCATATATAAGTATGTATACACTACACTGAGGTGGTACAGTGTGGCAACTAGTAGAATTGTTGCACATATGTTTATTTATAAGGTTATATAAAAAGACTTTAATTCATTAATTCTTTGTTAAAAAGCAATAAAAAGTTTGTTGTGTTCATTAAATATTTGTTCATTTTTACAAGTGTCAGGAAGCCTCCAAATTGGTGACCCCGACGAAAAAGGGCACGCAAGGAAGGTGAGAAAATAAATTTACTCATTTTGTGCTCCCGTAAAGACAATAATGGAAGGTGATTTGCTAGACCTTTACTCAGCAGATGAGGATCAAGTTATAACCCCGGCTTCGATGCCCCAGCAACTAGACATTTCCTCTGCTATGGCTATCAAGGCCCAGCTCCCCATCTTCCATAAACGTGAACCAGACGTATTTTTCTTACAATCTGAAACAATTTTTCTACTGTACGGTGTTAAAAATAGTACGACAAAATTTCGCTATATCGTATCCCAACTGGATGTAGATACCGCGAAGCAAGTAATGAACCTTATACGTGATCCACCGGCCGATAATCCCTACCAAATATTAAAAGACAGAATAATGAATATATTTGGGAAAGGACATCAAGCTAAATTTAGGGAACTTCTTGATGAACAGCAACTAGGAGATCAACGCCCATCACAGTTCTTAATGCAACTAAAACGCCTAGGCGGTACGTCAGTTTCCGACGATCTATTGAAATTTATATGGTTAAGAGGACTTCCTGATCAGATGCGAATAGCTTTAACAGTAACAGACCAAACCGATCTTGATAAATTAGCCAATCTAGCTGATCGTATCGCCGAGATTTACGAGCTAAAGAGTTGCGATTTAGTTTCAACAAGACCCTCCCGTGCGAATTGGGAGGATAAGCTCCTGAACTCGTTGGATAAACTCTCCGAACGAGTAGAAAACCTAGAAAAATCTCTCGCTACTTCTAGATCACCAAACCCGATTTCCCAAAAAAACACTAAGAGCAATAATGTTTCTTCTAGGAAATTATGTTTCTATCATGCAACATTTGGCGATAAGGCCACAAAATGTAGGTTTCCCTGTAGTTGGAAAATATCAAATCCAACTCAGCATTCGGAAAACTAGGTGTCGCGATGGCAAAGGCGGAATCCATCGCGGATTGTCTTCACCGCCGTCTTTTTATGACTGATCGGCAATCCCGTCTACGATATCTCATAGACACGGGCGCTGCCATATCAGTATTTCCAGTGGGTAAGGAAAAACGGACCACACCTAATGAGTTCACTCTCTACGCAGCGAATGGGACTCCCATACCAACCTACGGCCAGAAACTGATCCAACTGGATTTCGGATTACGACGCTCCATGTCCTGGCGCTTCACTCTAGCGGCGGTTAAACAACCGATTATCGGCGCCGATTTCCTGTATCACTTCAACCTCATGGTAGATCTGGCCGGTTGCCAGTTAGTGGATAAAATATCAGGCCGAGCCACTAAAGGAAGGACTGCAGATGTACACGTCTCAGCTATTTCTCCTATCCCTGCGGGCCAGTGGTACACTGAACTATTAAAACGTTTTCCTAACCTCACTCAGCCCAACGCCTTCGTAAAAAAGCCTTCACATCCCGTTGTTCATCATATTGAGACTCGTGGAGCACCTGTAACTGCAAAAGCACGAAGGTTACCACCCGATAGATACACAGCCGCCAAACACGAGTTTGAACAAATGATGGAAGAGGGGATCATCCGCCCCTCTAACAGTCCATGGGCAAGTCCATTGCACATTGTACCGAAGAAGGATGGAGGAATCAGGCCATGTGGGGACTACAGAAAGCTTAACGCGAAAACGGTACCGGACCGTTACGCAGTCCCAAACATTGCAGACTTCAATTTGAACCTACAAGGGAAACGAGTCTTTAGCAAGTTAGACTTACAAAGAGCATACTACCAAATCCCTATTGCAGAAGAAGACATTCCTAAAACAGCTATTATCACCCCTTTTGGACTGTTCGAATTCCAGCGTATGTGCTTTGGTCTTCGGAATGCAGCTCAGACCTTCCAGAGGTTCCTGGATTCAGCGCTCCGAGGCTTACCTTTTGTGTTTGCATATTTGGATGACATCTGCGTAGCATCAGCTGATGAAGAAGAACACAAGAGAGATCTCGAAGAAGTTTTTCGACGCCTTGAAGAACATGGGCTAATCATTAACTTAGCGAAATGTGTATTTGCAGCCACGGAGTTGGATTTCTTAGGCCACAGGGTTACAAGCGATGGAATCGCGGCGCTCCCAGAGAAGGTCGAAGCCATAAGTTCTTATCCACGCCCAGAGACCGTGAAAGACTTAAGACGTTTTCTAGGAATGCTCAACTTCTACAGGCGTTGCCTCCCTCATGTCGCAGCTTTTCAAGCACCATTAAACGTTTTCCTCAAAGGAACAAAGAAGAACGATAAGACCCCGATCTCCTGGACCACTGAGGCTTACAAGGCTTTCGAGGGATGTAAAGAAGCCATCCAAGAGGCCACCATGCTCGCTCACCCAAGTCCTAACGCAGAGCTAGTCTTGGTGTGTGATGCTTCAGCAACAGCGATGGGAGCAGCACTGCAACAGAAGGAACATGATCACTGGCGGCCCTTGGGATTTTTTTCGAGAACCTTCAGTAAAGCCCAAAGAGCCTACTCCACCTACGACCGTGAACTCTTGGCCATTCACCAGGCAATTCGGCACTTCCGCTCACAAATTGAAGGCCGCCACTTCACGATATGGACTGATCACAAGCCACTACTCTTTGCATTTCAACAGAAACCAGAGACCTCCACACCTTTGAGGATTCGGTGGGTAAATTACATCAGCCAATTTACGACCGACATCCAATACGTCGCGGGAAATGAGAATGACGTTGCTGATGCATTTTCGCGAGTTGAAACATTTAACGGCCCGGATGGAATGGAAGTAATTGCAGAGGCACAGGCCAGCGATATCAGTATCCCTGATCTACACAAAAATCCTATTCTGCAACTCAAGTGGATAGAGTTTCCGCACATATCACGACCACTGTTATGTGAGACGTCTACAGCTTCCGCCCGCCCTTACTTACCCGAAGGCACGCGGCGCCCTATCTTCGAGCACTTGCACAACCTCAGCCACCCTGGTATTCGCGGGTCACGTAGGCTGATCTCAAAACGATTTTTCTGGCCAAACCAGAATAAAGATATTGGGAGCTGGGCTAAAACTTGCATCGCCTGTCAGAAGTCAAAGGTTAATCGACACGCAGTGGCGCCTCCCGGAACGTTTTCACCATCAGCCCGATTTGAGCACGTTCATTTGGACATCATTGGTCCTTTGCCGCCTTCAAACGGTATGCGATACTGTTTGACAGTTATCGACAGATATACCAGGTGGCCTGAAGCACAGCCACTTCAAGACATATCAGCGGCATCTTGTGCAGAAGCTCTCTGTAACGTCTGGATTTCACGCTTTGGCGTCCCTGCACGTATAACAACAGATCAAGGACGTCAATTTGAGTCGGAATTATTCCACCAACTGTCCAAGTCCCTGGGATTCCAGCGTTGCCGAACCACAGCATACCATCCTCAAGCTAATGGCTGTGTCGAAAGGTGGCATAGGACTCTGAAAACCGCCCTCACGGCACAATTAAACGCTTCTGACTGGACCTCACTGCTACCCATGGTACTCTTAGGTCTTCGAACAGCCTTACGCGATGACACTGCCACGAGTGCAGCTGAAATGACCTATGGTGAACCTTTACGATTGCCAGGGGAACTGATAGAAAAGTCCAGACAACCTGAAAGAGCAGAATCTTTTGTCCAACTCCTCCGGGAGCAAATGGAACAACTACGCCCTGCGCCTCACCGAATATCGACAACAAAAACTTTTGTCCACCAGGATCTACAGACTTGTACCCACGTATTTGTGCGGGATGACACAGTTCGAAGGCCACTAACGCCCCCCTACACTGGCCCCTACAAGGTTCTAAGTAGAGATAAAAAAACATTTAACCTGCAATTAGGCACCAGACAAGTGAACATCAGCATTGATCGACTGAAACCAGCCTTTCTTCTTCAAGATGAGGGTTCCACATCAAGTCCTCGGATGACAGCACCTGCATCGGACAACTCTTCTTCCAATGACTCCGCCGAGGATAACGCAACACCTCAGACAATGACTCGGTCAGGAAGGACAATTAACCCCCCGCTGCGTTTCCTCGACGGACTCATTGGGGGGGAGGTGTGTGGCAACTAGTAGAATTGTTGCACATATGTTTATTTATAAGGTTATATAAAAAGACTTTAATTCATTAATTCTTTGTTAAAAAGCAATAAAAAGTTTGTTGTGTTCATTAAATATTTGTTCATTTTTACAAGTGTCAGGAAGCCTCCAAAACAGTATGTATATGTGATGTTGAGCTCATCCAGTGCATATATAAGTATGTATACACTACACTGAGGTGGTACAGTATGTATATGTGATGTTGAGCTCATCCAGTGCATATATAAGTATGTATACACTACACTGAGGTGGTACAGTATGTACATGTGATGTTGAGCTCATCCAGTGCATATATAAGTATGTATACACTACACTGAGGTGGTACAGTATGTATATGTGATGTTGAGCTCATGCAGTGCATATATAAGTATGTATACACTACACTGAGGTAGTACAGTATTGTAAAAATTATTGTAAATAGCCACTTCGATTTCTTTAAGCAAAGAAAACTATTTCCCTTCCATTCTTGTTCTAATACTTAGTATAATTATAAATTGGCGTTATTTTATTATTTTTATTTTATTTTATTTATTTTTTTTTTTTTAGCGGCGCATCAACTATTTGACTATTAGCGCCGGGCTACCTACAGGTTACCACCCTCTTTTAATGCCAACAGGTCGTGAATTGGCGTTATTATTACTATTAGAAATAATGTTTGTATTATCATCAAATGCCAATATAGTGATCAATGAAGTTGCAGTATCTTTTTAAAATATTTTATATGAGACAAGCTTGTTCCTGGAGACAACAATTTTGTCTTGTCTGTTTGAATATTACCTCTAGTGAACTAAGGAGAGCTTATTTTCATGTTCTATGATCAAAGAAAATATGAAACATCTTGCTTCTTGGAGCTGCTTCGCGATGGCTGTTTTCATTTTTTATCAAAGCAAGAAGTTTTGCATTTGAAGAAATGTTCTAGACATATAATAGAGTTGAGGAGTAATTTTCATACTGTTCTTTAAATCAAAATATTAATATTTTTACTAAATTAAAATGTATTGATTGTTTTCTCAAATAATATTATGCTAAACATGGCAAAATTCTTCGAATGCATACCATCTATATTGCATTTCCAATCCAATCTATAAGAGCACTATTTTAGTCTATTCCGAACGAATGGTTTACTCCCTTTCCAGAGGGACTAAAACAGCTTATATGGTTGAGGTTAAGTCGCAATCCGGAAGTGCAAACCGTAACAAAACAAAATAGCGCGAAAAATCGTAATTCACACGTTTTCGAGTTAGTATACTTGCAGGTACTCTTTTTATAGGTTAACTAAAGTAGGGTAACGATCGAAAACATTTTTAACGTTACATCTGTAACTGTTTTAGAGAAAAAGTTGATGAAAATAGTTATTCAAGCTAATTTTCGTTTTTTTTTTTTATATATAGAATAATTGCATCCAATTGAAATATTTTCTGCATGTTTGAAATTAATCTAAACTAAGAAGGGCCTATTTTTTTCTCGTGCGTTTCGACCAATGGGTCTGAGGAGCTGAGAAATAAAATAAAATAAGTTGAAATCATTATTTTATATATCGAGATTGGAAAATTATATCAACATGATTCTTTCACCAACTCATTTGATTTAGAGATTAACTTAATGAAAAAAAAAAACAAAAAACAAAAAAACATTCTTTAACAATAATTTATATTTCGTCAAATAAATTCAAAAATATGCTTACATTTCCAAGCAAACCATCATTATTCATTTTTTGATACTATTCAACAACCATAACTGCACATCCTGCACCACATGACTACGAGACCTACATCGGCTTGATCCACATCTAGACAACACCTGGAAACGGATCACATACACCCTACAACTCACAGCTCTTTCTCTCGGATTCTCCAAGACATTCACATGCTGAGCATACATATAACTCGTACTCTTTTCAGCGCTTTCTGCTTTAAAGATAAAGGAAGTATATGTGAAAACAAGGATAGAATAGGGATGCTGGCAGACCGTCGGTCAGCAAAATCAACAACCTGGTTGGCTCTACAATTACCAGGGTCAAGGAATCCTAGCCTTATTTTCGCCTATAATCAGTAAATCCCCATTCAGGCTTGTATTTTTGATATATTATCTCAGTATTTGCACACTGTCTATTATTTATAGCCCCCAATATCATTAATAAAATATATTGGTCTGTTTGTTTAGAGATATTCCCTGAAATGTCAAAAACCCTACCCGAAAATACAGTTTATATGTACTTGTATGCAACAAAGGGCTTAACAAACAGCCATATTCAATCATCTACGAAAATGAACAGTAGAACAACTCTTGAAAACGGCCAAATCCCTTTCAAAAGTGCTCATTTCATATTATTGTTCTTTCTTTTCTAAATTTATTTTCTCGAATCGCTTGCTGGCCGTAATGAAATTATTGACTCGAGCGAGTTTGTAGTGCAGAGATCAAAGAGAAAGGCGGAGCACTCTGAATGAAACCACTTGTTCCAGGAGTCGATTCCAGATCAAAGAAGGAGCAAATGAAGAGGACAGCAACCTTTTCTTTACGAGTGCTTCTAATCCCTTTCTGCTTCTCGGTATAATCCACTTCAAGCTCAAGTGCAGCCTGCCCTTTCTGTCTAATTCACAATTCTCCGTATTATAACTTCCACACTTCTAAAATCCATAATGAATGATATCAATTCCGAGGATGCCCTTCATAAACAAATGGGGCAAATGCATCATCATTCATAATTTTTAACAGGAACAAATTTCAAAAGGACAACACAACCATTCTAAAATCCTGAACTGTCTTACTAAGGAAAGCACGACACCAATTAGCCAAATATAGCTCATGGCTGACATAAGGCCCCCTATACATTTATTAGAAAACATTTGTAGGTTTAAAATTGGAAGAAATGTACGAAATTATCCTTTTTAAGATCACTTCTTCTCGACTTGAAAGAATTGTCTGTTTATGACAGGTCTCGACAGAGGGTTATGTTTGAAGTAGTTTATTGTCAGCAATAAACCTATCTCAGCTGCTCCCACACTAGTGTGGTCTGACAAAGACGCTCTTCCGACACTGCTCCCGTACTGGTGCGGGCTGGCAAAGACACTCTCTCTACGCTGCTTTTTTTTTTTTTTTTTTTTTTTTTTTTTTTTTTTTTTTTTTTTTTTTTTTTACGGTGCATCTACATCTAGGTCATTAGCGCCGACATCCAGGGTGCAGCGAGGAATTTTCCCAGCGAGCCCTGAGATGAGAAAATTCCTGCCGGAGGTGGGAATCGAACCCACCATCTCCCGCTTATGAATCCAGCGCGCTAGCCACTAGACCACGGGAGACCCCTCCATAGGTGGTGTATACATTTCTTGTTACTTGTCACTAGTCAGTAAAGGGATGACCAGAAATAAGGAATCAGTTCCACATGAGGCGTGCAACACTGGCCAAATGTATTCCACGTGTCCCACAAAATTCCAGTGTATAGAATAAAGCGGCCAAATAAATATATGTATATATATATATATATATATATATATATACGCTTCCTAGGCGATCCGCTCTATATAATTTTAGGTATCCATTCCAATCATAAACATAGATATGCAATTGGAATTACATATATATATATATATATATATATATATATATATATATATATATATATATATATATATATATAATCGAATGAGGAGTAATTTCGTAATAATTAATTATTTATTTTACTTGTGCACACACTCGCTGCTTGCCGTAAAAACGTTAGCCGTTGAAAGAAACAATAAAACAACATTCAGCTATAAAAAAGTTGAATTTTTACATATACGTTTGTGGTTTTGAAATGTTTAATTTAGGGATAGTTCATCACTATCGATAGGCCGATACTATCGGTTAAACTATATCGATACTATCGATATTTATTCGATGGTGGCTTTCCCTATCCCTTACATACCTGTGCTATAAAGAATTTAATGTTCTTGAATTGAATTATCTATTACTTGCAGGATTAGGTAGATACATTTATAAGATTGCAAAAAAGGTTTAAAACGAAAAACGAATTTATTTAAATTTATAAAAAGCATTTCCAAAGAATATAATATCAAGTGGCACAAAAAAAGTGCTATTATTTCAAACTATTTTAGTTGTGCTCCTTGAGCCGCATATTACTAGAAAGGAAAAACAACTTTTCCGCTTTTCTTTGGCTCAGTCTGTTCCGCTGCTCAGAAATGATTTTTCCAGCGGCTGAAAATACACGTTCTTAGGCTACAGACGAGCCTGGAACACAAAGGTATTTACTGGCTACATTATTTAGTTGGTTGTATTTAACAGGTATTTCCTGTTTAGTATTTTATTTACCAGACGTGTCAGTATTTAATACCAAAGCCCTCCAGATGATGAGAACTTCAATTCTAAAAAAAAGGTAAAAATCTATCGATAGTAACTATTGACTATCGCCCATCCCTAGTTTAATCATTGTTCCAACATGTTGGCTGCCATCTGTTAGATATTCGGTTAGGTCCGCAGGTTACACTGTTCAAAAATATGTCTGTTCTGTTTAGTCATTTGTTGTCCGTTAATAAACAGGGCACCTCTCCTTCTAGATAGCCATTCCACTACCGTTTGTTGTCCGTTAATAAACAGGGCACCTCTCCTGCTAGATAGCCATTCCACTACCGTTTGTTGTCCGTTAATAAACAGGGCACCTCTCCTGCTAGATAGCCATTCCACTACCGTTTGTTGTCCGTTAATAAACAGGGCACCTCTCCTGCTAGATAGCCATTCCACTACCGTTTGTTGTCCGTTAATAAACAGGGCACATCTCCTGCTAGATAGCCATTCCACTACCGTTTGTTGTCCGTTAATAAACAGGGCACCTCTCCTGCTAGATAGCCATTCCACTACCGTTTGTTGTCCGTTAATAAACAGGGCACATCTCCTGCTAGATAGCCATTCCACTACCGTTTGTTGTCCGTTAATAAACAGGGCACCTCTCCTGCTAGATAGCCATTCCACTACCGTTTGTTTGATCCGTCATAGTTTGTTTCCGCAGGTCTCAATCCAATATTCTTGCTACTGAGTGAGGGTAGAGCTATTTTGAATCATATTTTGACAAGTATCGTCATCTTCAGTAATGGCTGGAAGTCTGTTTTGTACGTTTAAAAATAAGATAAACGAAAAGGAAAAAACAAAACAAAAAACCTATGGGACGTGGCTGAACAAATAAAGCCATTAGATTTCCGTGAAGAGAATGTGCTGTATGTAGATATATAGTGATTGATCTGTTGATACTTTTCCAACTGGATTCGCAAACAGCGCCATATCTAGCAGGTCACGTGCCATGATCCCCTCTTCCGGTTATGATTTATTGCTGGAATCAGCCAGGGTTTGTTATTACTGACCATGATTGCTCGTTGGAAAGCCTCATCCGTTCGCTTCGTCTAAAGACTGCTTTTGCTTTTATACTCCTTTTTTTATAGCTTACTCCAAACAGACTGGAATAAATCCGCCCCTCACGTTAAGGGGGCTTTAGCTTTAATTGAATTCTGTTTATTACAACTATTAAGAAACAAAGATATTGTGATATGGGTTGTATTACATGTATTAAAACATCTGAAATGTTTTACAAAATCATGAGCTATTGTAAATAATCCAGGGGGTTAGGTCCGTCAGTTAATATACTGTGGTCATACTTATTGGTGGGACATTGTGATCGGTGAGAGTACTGTGGATAAGCGATTTTGACATAAGTACGTTATTATAATGCCAATGTTGAAGTAGTTTTGAGTTTGTTTTTTGTTTTCTTCGTAACCTAATTAAAGTATAGGAGAAAAATAAAAAATGAGAGGAAAAGAAGGGCAAAAGAAAATCACTGCGCATGTGAAACAAGATAATGTAAGTACCATAGGGCGAAAAAGGGGTAGAACACTGCCTTATTCTGTGCTAAAGCACATTCAAAAGCTTTGAATTTAAACGAAGTTTGGAAAATAATTCTAGCCAAAGCTGGTGTGCAGAGTTTTAAGCTGAATGATTAGGAAATCGTTAATTGTCTGACTCATTCTGGTTTGTAATGTGTTTGTTTTATAAAATTTGTTAATATAACTCATAAAAAATAATAGTTTATATTGGATGCTGACTTTTTGCAATCCATACTATACAGGCCGTATCGCAAGTTAATGACAATACTCCACGGAGTGAAACTAGACGAAAAATGTAGTTCAACACCACCAACTACACATTTCTATCTCACTCCGTTCTAGACATATGCCGTTCTAAAGGTTCTTTAGAGAAAACCGTGATTTTTGGAGTACAACTCCAATTTCCTCTCCTTGTGCACAGTTTTTGCAACAATTCATTACATTTTTGAAATCAGAAATAAATTTTCTTTAAGAGTAATGCACATTCAATGTCACAATTATCTCATTCAGATCGTAATATCAATCCCAAAAGTAGAAATTAATAAAAGCTTCTGATTAGCGACAGCTTTTAGAAAATCACTACTCATCTGAAATAAATCCTGCAGACTGCCGAATCTCACAAAAGTTGTAAAATTTTATCAAATTTCCTACGGTATACTCAGAACTGAGATTACCTCTCAATTTCGTAATAATATTGGAACTCTAGATTGAAAAAAAACATCAAATAAATATAGGTAATGTAATGTTTATTTTCGTGATATTATCAGAAATAAATAAGTAAGTCTTACATAAAAGTTGAATAAAAAAAATAAAAGAAAAAATACATCGAAAATTATAATCGTTCCTGGCCTCCTTGCAGAACACACTGACGGCACCTGGTCTCACTGCTAATATATATATATATATATATATATATATATATATATATATATATATATATATATTTATATATATATATATATTAATTTTTTTTGGTGTTTAACGGCGTATCAACAATTACGCTATTAACGCCGGGCTATCTAGAGGTTGCCCCCCATTCAGGTTCTGACCACGCCCGACGTTGCTTAACTTCGGTGATCTACGGGAACCGGTGCATTCAACGTGGCTTTGGCCGTTGGCTATATATATACTGCGTTCTGAGCCCTACGATCGTGTATAAACCTCGTTTTGCATTGTAAGGCATCCAAACACTGAGCCTTATATGGCAATGGCATGGTCTGGCTTTGGATAGAAATTGTTCAATTTTGAACAAAATTACTACAAAAATACGTTGTCTACTTTATGAAGTAATGTTCGTTTACCGGCAGAATACGCCCACCGGAACTCTGTTTTCTTGTTGAAATTCGAGCGCGAAAAATCTTATCGCCTACAACTTTGCGTTTCTAGCCTCCCAAGTATACTTTATAAGTGTTTTTTAACGTAGGGAAACGAATGAAACCATTTATTTTTAAGACGATATCAGGTGTTTCGGCAGATTATGGCGGTTAACGAACTACACTTTATAAAATAGACAACATATTTTTTGGGGGAAAATATTTGATCGAAATCTGACCATCTTCAGGGGAGTTTGGATAAACAATTGGATGTAAATAGCGGGTTTCCTTCATATGGAGGGAGAAGGACACGTAGAAAACTCTGGTGCTTCTTGTAATAAACTACATTTTGAAGCTCATATTTACCCCAAGGCAGATCATATATTTGCCATATAAGGCTGAGTGAATGAAGGCCTTGGAACGCACTGAAAGGTGTATACAAGATTTTAGGGCTCGGATCGCATGATAAGCACCCATTGTTATCTCATACCGGTTTGAGTTTCTCTTAAATGTTACTCGTTGGATTGTTAAGTCTAAAGTTAAAAGAAAATTGACGTCATTGATTTAAACTGTAACAAATACTGACGGTAACAAGGAGAAGTCATTCTTGTTCTTCCGGAGATCAAACAGGCCGCTTGCTCGCCAATTTAGAAGTTTTGTTCCAGCCTGCCTCCTGACTCCCAACTTGGGGTTCTTTCTCAGCTTTTTCTTTTATTTATTTCTTTAAGGGAAGTTCCATTAACGTTTAATTAGCGTCGATATGAGTGGCAGAATGATCAATATCCAATGCTGGGATAATTCGTAATTTAAGCTTTTCGCTAGAGATAACATTCGCAGTAGTAACATAAAGTATTTAAAAATATGAAAATCAATAACTTTGAGTTCCATAAATACTAAAAGTTTATAAGGTGGCTGGCTTCAAGCAATTATTTCAAGTTGTGCAGTAAAATCTGAACACTTTATGATCGAAAAATGAATTAAGGTGGAGCGCTGTTTAGATATTCATTTTGAAAACCTTTATACGTTCTTTGTAATTCCAACTCTTTTAGTATTAGATAACACAAGACAATTTACCTATCATGAATTTATGGAATTTTGCAAAAGAATGTTATATAAAACATATATTCCATTTCTTCAAGTAACAAATGTGTAGGGGCGTAGAGATTTTTGAAATTCACTAAAATTTCATTGGATGCCCTGCAGAACAAGAACTATTCCCTAGTAACTATCCTTTCTTCTTTTTCTAATCCGCAGTATTTCTGACAAAATTTAGTTTTTTGGCTATATTTGGTGTAGGTTCTTTTAATGGCCCCTGAGGAGGTGGTATGAAAGTGTCTTAATATTGGCGAGCGGACCACACATGCAGGGTTTTACTGACGCCTGGGGAGATGGAAAGGGCACGAAACGTGAAGGGTTTGATTTTTTATTAGAAAATAATTTTTTTAAGCTCTTTTTCATAAAATAATTAGTTTGTATTAGCTACAAACTAATGATTAATAGAGACATAAACTATTTTTTATTCTGTGAGAATATTTTTATTATTTAAAGCTACAATATAGATGTTTACAATGTTAGAATATAGCTTCGTCTATTCCTTTCTAAGCGTGCCCATACACGGAGAGGAAAATTTCAAGATTTAGACTACTCAGTCCAAACCTTATCATAATCCTCACATCCCTGAGGCCAGAAATGAAATGTACAGTCCATCGAAGTAGATCTAAAACCCAAATAGACTAACTGTACAATGTACAGTGTACAGTCCAATGAGGCCGGGACTGTGCAGACCGGGGCTATCAACCATCAAAACTGTATGTACCTTCAGAGCTTGTACACCAGAGGCCACTTGTGTCACTCTTCCTGTCTTAACGGTATGCCCCCTACATAGGCAAGAGTGACACATTTTCAGTTGAGTTTTATTTTAATTGTGTCACTGTGAGTGCAATATGGCTGAGTTATCGTTTATAATAAGCGATCCTACATAAAGTACAGCAGGACCGGATCACCAAATATGGTGAAAAACCTACCGGACCAGTACCATTCCTTCAAATCAAGAAAGTCACGGAAAGAAAAACAAGAAAGTCACGGAACTACAGATGTCGACAGGAATAGAATATGAAATTGAAATGAGGAAGATGTGCTCTTCCTGCGGAAAAGGCCTAACAGCTAAAGGAACCCTTTCCTGAATACATAATTAGCTCCTGCCCACACCCAGAAGGGACATTACCCCCCCCCCCCCCTCACCCCCCTCACCCCTGACCCTGGTGGTGAGGGCCGCCCGTCACCTTCCAGTTTCCTGGACTAGTTTCAGACTAACTTCCTCGTCACCCTCCTCCCATAAACCTAACAGATATAATCTCATTCAGAATAATAATCAGCAATAAACTATTTTTAAAAGAACTTTACGTTTAGAGTGGGCAAATATTATTAATTAAACATTGTTCTATCATAAGAACCTTTTCCTTTATTACCTTTCTATCAGTCAAAGGATTCCTTTAATATCACCTTCCATTCCACAATAAGAACCTTTTAATGTAACCTTTCTATCAGTCAAAGGATTCCTTTAATATCACCTTCCATTCCACCATAAGAACCTTTTAGTATTACCTGTCTATCAGTCAAAGCATTCCTTTAATATCACCTTCCATTCCACAATAAGAACCTTTTAGTATTACCTGTCTATCAGTCAAAGCATTCCTTTAATATCACCTTCCATTCCACAATAAGAACCTTTTAATGTAACCTTTCTATCAGTCAAAGGATTCCTTTAATATCACCTTCCATTCCACCATAAGAACCTTTTAGTATTACCTTTCTATCAGTCAAAGGATTCCTTTAACATCACCTTCCATTCCACCATAAGCACCTTTTAGTATTACCAATCTATCAGTCAAAGGATTCCTTTAATATCACCTTCCATTCCACCATAAGAACCTTTTAGTATTACCTTTCTATCAGTCAAAGGATTCCTTTAACATCACCTTCCATTCCACCATAAGAACCTTTTAGAATTACCTTTCTATCAGTCAAAGGATTTCTTTAACCACCAGATGAACCTTCCATTCCACCAGATGAACCTTTTAAAGTAACCTTTTGTTCTCTTATGAGAAAGTTTAATATTGCCTTTCTGTCAGTTAAACGACCCTTTTAATATAACTATCTTTTCTCTTATAGGAAATTTTGTGTATTACCTTTCTGTCAGTCAAAGGACCCTTTTAATATTACCATTCTCTCAGTCAAAGAACCATTTTAATATAACCTTCCTTTCTAACATAAGGCCTTTTTTAATATAACTCTCATTTTTCTTAATTAATCTTTAAATATTACCTTCCTGTCAGTGAAAGGACCCTTTTAATATAACCATCTCTTTTCTTATTCCAATTTATTATTATTAATAATCAGTAATAAACTAAAAATGATTTTACGAATAATGTAGGCATATATTATTAATTGTACCATAATGAAACAATTTATGTTAAACCAAAAGTATGCACTTAAAGACATGCGATATAAATAAGACAAGGCCACAGAATTGCTGGCCAGGTAATTGCTGCTCACACATCCTCAAATAATAATAATAATAATAAAATAATAAGAATGAAAACAAATTAAATAGCAAAAATAAATAAAATAATTAAAAAATGAAATAAATAAATAAAATAGAATACAATAAAATATAATAAAGTCAATTAAAATAAAATTATAAAATATAAATTACATTAAATAATAATTAATAATAATAATACAATAAAGATGAGCCAGGATGTTGTTACGTCCTCATCAGAGAGAGGTACTTAAAAGTTACTTACAATTTATAGAGAGCTGACTAACACTTACTTAATAACGAGACAAGACATAAATTAATGTATTTTACCAAGGAAGAGATATTCAACATTCCGCCATGATAGTTTAAAAAAAATAAATATTTAAATAAAAACCGAGTTGAATACATTGATATATTGATGCCAACGTTCAGGGTTATGTGGAGGGGAAGAACTGATACATTTAGATGTTTGAAAACAATATTTTTTATTTATTTTATGATTATTATTTTATTTTAATAAATTAATGTTTATTTAAAACCTAACATTTTTCAGGGTTCATGTCATTTTCCACACGCTGCACCATTCATCGACAAAATCAAGGTGTTCCTGTAATTTCTGGGAAGCCGTGAAAACAATATAACGTAGTTTTATGACCTTATGAATGTCATGGGTGTACATTTAATAACATTTTATTTCACTCTGTCTTGCTGCAATTATGAATTACTATTATTATTCAAATACAAAAGAAGAGAGTGACTTTTAAATAATTATTAAAACCATTTAAAGTTTTATAATAATAATTTTTTTGTTTACACAAGAGGGAATGGGGTAAGCAAGAGAGAACGACATGATCAGCTTCTTGTATGATTGATCTAGTACATATATTGGAGGCAATTATCTCCACTGTTGATTATGTTGTTGAGGGTAGCTAACATGCTTGTGCTATATAACGTAACACATGCATAGTATAAACAGCTGTATAACATGCGTTCATCTATTCAGATAGTAAGACTACGAGTACAATTGAATAGTTGTACAATTTAAAGGTAACAAACATATTTTATCTACAATCATTAAAGCAATATTAATTTTTCTACATAATTAAAAAAAAACATGCACACCTAAGTATGAATAAATAAAAAAAATATCACTTTAGACCCATATATACTCCTGGGCTTGTAATTTTAAACAAAATACTCTGTGGTATTTTAAGACAATATCTTCATATTATTATTTTCTATGTCAAATTACAAGTAGAAAATGAATTAAAACTCTTCAGGGTTACTGTAATATTTCCATGAGGGTCCAGAGGGGCAGATACTACAAATGTATCAGGGAGATAGTGTGGTCACTATGCTCCAGCCGCCTGATTTTTCCCTTTGCAGGTACCCATTATTAAAGTAATTAAAGGCCGGGTTGGCTTAGGTACAATCAGGGAGGCCGA
The DNA here is from genome assembly GCA_946811695.1 of Gonocerus acuteangulatus. Lineage (NCBI taxonomy): Eukaryota > Metazoa > Arthropoda > Insecta > Hemiptera > Coreidae > Gonocerus > Gonocerus acuteangulatus. The sequence goes on along the minus strand of OX328129.1, from coordinate 26,991,671 downwards.
ATCTAACCCACGAAAGAAGATACACGAGGATAAATATCTTTAGTGAGTCCAGTGCTTTACCACTGAGCTAATCTCGCGCCCAGTCTGCTTGTCCATATAATTGTTCATATGTCCTGCAATCTGTTAATATGTGATATGTTATATTAGAGGAAGGAGCATGCGCCGTTTGATTTAATGTTTAACAAAGTAGGTTATTCTGGTGAATTATGAATTTCCATAATCTGATTGTGAGTAATTTATATCTGATTAATCCCGCAAGTAAATATTAAATGTATAATTCTAAAAGCATTAATCTGTTTGACGAGACACTAATCTAATCTCTGGAATGCCATAATCCCGGATACTGGAAATCAAACAGTTCTCCTGGATTGTGTTGGTTTTAGTTTGGAGTGGAGTGCATGGGCTTTCTGTTTGCCGAGCCCCTTTCGTCGGAATGACTGTGTGAGTGTTTCCAGGAGGTCGCACACCAAGATGGCAGACAAAACCCCTCGTGGATATGGTGTGAGGGTTGTTAGTTTTAGCAACACCCCCAATCTACATGGATCTATACAAACAATGTTATGTATGCTAATGTAATAACGCTTATTCAGAGGTGTGCCTCCTTTTCGTTCATGCAACCCGACTAAGGAATTCTATACATGTACTCGTACACATAGAATCCAATACTATTCAAATTTCAGTAAAAAAAAGTACTAATTACACAGGTACAAAAAAAAAAAAAAGACAGCATACGAATATTCTTATGTATTTCGACTAACTAAACCCGAATCCGGAGTCCGTTCCACCCCATCACCTCAGGTTTAAGCATTTAAAGGTCAAATTTCGTATGAAGTCGTTAAATAAGAAATAACTAGAGATTAATTTTTTGCAAAATAAACATATTTGTCCTTGAAATGACCTTTAATTTGCGCCGATGTGGTGAAACAGACCTCGCACTCGAATTCAGCGACCCTCAAAACCAAGGAAGATAGTTACCTAGTTATTTCGTCTTTAAGGACTTCATACGAAATTTGATCTTCAAATGCCCTTAAACCTGACGTGATGGGGTGAAACGGACCCCGGATTCAGATTCAGCGTGTCGAGAATATATGCAAGGTGTCTTTTTGTGTGTGTGTGTGTGTCTGTGTTATAAACCAAGATACACTGATAATTTGTAATAAATGATTCGAAAATTTCAGAGATTACTATAATCATGTGAAACCCTGATAACGGAATATTTCAAAACAAGTATAACGTTTTTGTTTTTTTTTTTATATCACCTTACATTAGCGGGTAATTGTGTTGTTTAGGGGCCTCCTCACCGATTTTTTTTTTTTTACATGTTGTTCTATAAAGTATTTTGATGCACTAAAAACGAATCCATTAAAAGAAAAAGGTAAAATAATAATTAACGATTAATAATTTTTACTTTTCAACAGCGAACCAAGAAATGTGGGGAAGGTTTGCTTATTTAAAAAACTTCTTCTGAAGAAATAATTGATGGTAAATTTAATTTAGACATCTTTTTTTTTGGTTGGATTTTAAGGCGTGTCAACCTTTTGTGGTCATTAACGCCTGCTAATAAGACATCTTTATTATGGACTTTTACATCCCTTCTTATGCACATGTTTACAAATATCGTTGTTTACGCTTGCTTCTTAACATGCATAACAGTGAACTTTAGTGTAGAGTAAATTTTTCCTAGTTGAGAGCGATTTTTTTTTTAAAAGGATTCGTGTTTAGTACATCCAAATACGTTATTGAACGACATGTAAAAAAAAAAAAAATGATGAGAAGGCACCTAAACTTCTCAATAACCCATTAGCGCTTTGTTGTTAACAAAACAATTTGAGAACCTAAATATTTCGGCTGCCCGAGAAATTCAGGTTCCAATTACCTGAGGAATGACGAAGCAAATTTCCTACCATTCAAGAAGTCATGAATCCTAATCAATGAATGACCATTGAGCTGAAGACCATTCATAAAAGGAAAGGATCGGTAGTGGGTTCCAGGCAGTGATGAATCAGAGGGAAAGGATTGGTCGGGATCCGTGCGGAGAATGAAGCTCCCTGATAAGGGATATCTACCCTAACCATAAGCCCACAGGCCATCGTATTTCTATGACAATGAATGGATTGTCAGACCATATTGCCATATCTCAAAAGCATATGACAGATCCTACCTGAGTGGAAAATACTTGTGAAAGAAATTTGATAAAAATGAGTTATGGTTAGTCAATGCGGTTGAAAATCGGAATTTATTGGAATGAATTTATACCATTTTTATTGCCAACTGATATAGATAAGTAAATGTTGCTTTGTAAGGCGCAATAAAAAACAAGGTATTTACTGTAGCCCATAAAATTACTAAAGTTAACTCAGGCTTCAACGAAGCAGGCAAAAAAACAAAACAACAAAAAACCATCAATCCAGCTAGAAGTAGTACGAAACCATAGTCGATTTAATATTTAGTAACAAGAGCTAAAGTATAAATATTAGGGGCGATGGCAGGGCTTTTTCTTGGTCCAGTGGCTGAGGCTTCGGATTCTCATGTGGGAGATGCGGGTATGAGTCTCTCCTACAGAAGGTTAATTTTTTTCATTTGAGGGCGCGTTAAAAAATTTCTGCCTCCTCCAACCCATGCGCTCAACCCTCAATGTCGATGCGCCATAAAAAAAATACGGGCACTGAATATCCGTAAAATTTTGTTTCTTTGAAGCGACTGTAAAGCATATTGTTGTTTGTGAGAAAAAATAAGAAAAATTATTTTCTGCAAAAAATACAGCTTGTGGCATTATCCGAGTTAACACTGAAGTAGCAAAAAATAAATACCAAAAACGAAAACATAATTGAGTAAAAAGTATTAAAAACTAGCCCAAGTTAAATAATAGTTAATGTAAATATCATGTATATATATTACGTGCAATGGCATTAAATATCCGTAAAATTATTAGCTCAAGACGTTCATGGGAAAATAGAAACGCCATCCATATCCGAGATAAATAGGGCATTGAACTTAAGCGGTTGAAATAATCAAATACAATGAGGTCTTGATGATCAAATAAAAATATAATCTAAAATTGAATTTGCAAACATTTACATTTTGGAAGAAAAAACTATATCGTGCAAGGCCTGTGGTTTGACACAAGAGGGACGATTCCAAAAACTAGTGACTTCCTTGAAACACTGGGATTAGATACAAGCAAGCTAGTAGCCTTGCGGAATCAATTCTTATTGATTCCTGGGGATTCTCAAAAATCACATTCTTGGGAGCTGAAAAGCTGTTAATTATTCTTCCGGATATAATTGTGTTTTTAAAATCATCAGGCTAATAAGATGTAAACAATATTTACTCCCCTAAACATTTACTTAGATAATTATGATTAAAGATAGAATTACTAAATTTCTTTTTATTTTCCTCCATATTCTAAAGTGAATTAGTAAACACTCCCAAAATTAATCAAATGAATTTTCGAAAAAAAATGATTAGGAGACTGTGTACATAACAACCCAATTTATTTGGACAGTATTCTTTATTTATAACAACTAAAGCTATTCTTTTTTCTTAGTTTATTTTGAAATTTTGTTTTCATGTATCCGGAGTGCCTGAACGGGCCAACGCACAGTGGGGCCAAACGACGTTTCGTGTTTCAAAAAAGGCTGCAGCCTCTAAATCTTAACTGATTTCAATGCACTTTTCTTTTTTTTTAAATGAAAGCTAATAAATTGTTGTTGTTTTATGTTTCCCTTGTTAAATAATTCAGGAACTTTTGCAATTGAAGATAAAATAATACTTTATTTTTCATCTAACTCAATATCAGCATTGATATGGATGAAATTAAGTATTCAAATACTAATTAGATTTGGAAAAAGTCAGACTGACATCTTAAAACTGTAAATTTATCTTAAATTCAACAATGAGATTATTGAAATAATATGATACCAACAAGGATGAGGAATAACCCTTCACAGCTGTACAACATACTTTTATTTCAACGTTTCGGACCGTTCGTCCATCTTCAGGGAATCTACAATAGCATACTCATTACTAGAAACTGCCGAAAACAAGCTTTATAATTACTATCAACCAAAAACCTTAAATCATCTAATGCAATTATTAAATTTTATTTACTTAATTATAAACTCACCATATCCTGTCACTACTTAAAATAACATTTCAAACGTCCTAAATTAAAACAAATGATTCCTATAAGGAACCAAGTCAAAAACACTTGAAGACAATTAAAAATGTTCATCCTCACACAGCCATATTAGAAACCTTATCAACCTATGTACTTAGGCCTATTGGCTGTCATATTTAGAAAGCTTCTTTAATAATATTCTGGCGACTGAAGAAGTGCCAAGTTCTTGGTCCAATCTATGTTTGACGATGCTCTACAAGAAAGGAGACCGAAATGACCCGGCTAATTATCGGAGTATAGCTTTAGCTAACTGTTGTCTTAAAATATTTACACAGATATTATTGACTAGATTTATATTGTGGGATAATGAAGTAAATATTTTGCCAGAATTCCAGGCGGGATTCAGAAGTGGAAGAGGTTGTCTGGATCACATTTTTACTCTTTCTGTCCTTTTGCAGTTGCATTTAAGGCTTCCGAAAAGATCAGTTATTGCTGGTTTTATTGATTTTTAGAGAGCATTTGATACTGTTAGCCATAGCTTATTGTGGTCAAAACTTAATGAGTTTTGTTTTAGTACAAAAATAATTAGAATATTAAAAACATTGTACAACCAAGCAACAGTTCAAGTCAAGATGGGACCGGTCAAATCATCAAAAATTAAGGTAACAGAAGGCTTGTTTCAGGGTGAAATTTTGAGCCCTTTTCTATTTGCAGTATTTATTTCAGATATGGATAAATATTTCAAAAGTAAAGGCGCAACTGGACTAAACATCAACGGCTACAACGACATCATACTATTGCAATACGCTGACGACCTTGTTCTGCTTGCTGACTCTCCTGCCGACATGAGGAAGAAGCTAGCAATACTAGAGTTGTATTGTGCGGAGAACTCTCTCGTTGTAAATGAGACTAAATCTAAAATATTAAACTTTCATAAGGGAAGGACTTCCACTTCAGTAGGAAAGTTTTATTACAATATGAAGGAAATCGAACAGGTGGCTAAGTATGTTTATTTGGGGACTCTTTTCACTTCTTCTGGTGTATTTCTGGAACAATGCAGATTTGCCATAACCAAATTTAACAGTGCCTCAAGTGTCATATTTGGAATACTATCAGGGACTAAGTGTAATAGTTGGAATGGAGTAGAAAAACTCCTTCATGCTATAGGAAGATCCATGCTTTTATACGGTGCCCCAGTCTGGGCTTTAAGATATTTAGATCAAGTAGAACAGGCCGGGGTTAACTTCTATAAAAAACTTTTCAATTTAATAAAGTCCACTCCAAATTATCTGGTAAGGCTTGAGACAGGTTCAGATTATATTTCAGTCCAAATTTTAAAATCTTCCCTAACTTGGCTCTGTAAAATATTAACTATGGATAGGAATAGACTACCTAGATTGTGCTATGACAGGCTATATGTATTAGATCAGTCACATAGTAATAAATTGCGTTTTAACTGGGTAACACAACTTAAGGAAATACTTATTAACCTAAACTATTATGATATTTGGTTAAACCAGGACCCCCATGTAATTAAAGCAAATATGGCAGGTATCTTAGAAGATTACAAGGCAATGTTGTTAGACCAGGATATAAATAAAAAAAATCAGTCCAATTATAGCCCTTTTTACAATAGTATACTCATAAAACCAGGTACTGCCCAGGAATTTCTCACAATTAATCTACCATTTTCCATATATAAAACAATTTTCCAATTAAGAACCTGCAGTAACTACGCAATAAAATTCAACAATTTAACATATACAATAGACCCGCAGAAGAAATGTTCTATTTGTAGTTTAAATGTTCTAGAGAACATTCATCATTTAATTCTTCATTGCCCTGCTTATGAGCCGATAAGAGCAAAACATCTTACCTTCCTGACTGATGATGATCCAGAAATTAATTTCCTCAACGCACTCAATAGCAATAATAAATATAAACTCAAAGGAATATCTAGATATATTAAGGAAGTTCTAAAGTGCCGATCATTTATTTTAAATGAATAAAAGTTAATTATTTTTTATCTTATTTTTTATTCTTTGCTTTTTTATTTATTTATTTTTTTTTATTCTTTTAATAATTCACTTTTCAGTTTATTTACATTTGATTTATGTTATAATATTATGACTATATTTATTTTATTCATAAGCGGAAGGATTTTATCTATGTAATATTAGTTATATTATTTATTTCTCATATACAGATATTGTTATTTTGCAACTAATTTGCTCATTATAGTTGGTTCATATTAGTAAAATAGTACAAATATATACTATAACAGTTAAGCAGTTATAAAAGTTAAAATTACTAAAAATAGGACTAACTAAATAAATATGTAAGCCAACTCCTTTGCTAAGGAGAAATCCTGTATAGCAAATAAAATAATAAATAAATAAAATAATGTACTTAGGCCTATTATATTTTATATAACTAAAATTACATTAAAATATCACATTTCAAATAATTAAAATGTATAATGATTTATGTATGACATATCACAGATAACTTTATTAATCATTACTTATCATATATTTGTTAAAATATTTAATGTAAATTGCACTGAGATATGTAACCAAGATCATTAAACTATGAAAGGAATCTATTACAATGTCATCAGAAATTAATTTTATTTAATATGTCAACATAATGTTGTCCTATACCTTTAACATCAGTTTTGAAATTAATGGTTTTATTAATATTCCTCATCCTTGTTGGTATTATTAATTAATACCCTTCATCTAGTCCTCGAAATAATATGTTTTTGAATGATTTTTAAATAGTTTTTAATTTTTTCCAGGTCGAATCAGGATTTGAATTTTTAATTCTATCGATATCAGTGATGATAAAAAATAAAATATTATTTTATGTTCAATTGTAAAAGTTCGACAATTATTTACACGTAATTTAATAAACAAGAAAAATATAAAACAAACATCTGGCTAGACAAAGTTGTTTTTAAAATTATTAGCTTTTAAAAAAAAAGTGCATTGATATCGGTTAAGATTTGAAGGCTGCAGCCTTTTTTGAAACACAAAATGTCGTTTGGCTCCACTGTGCGAAGTATTAAAGAGGTTTTCTCTCTAAGGAGTGAGGGTGGACCCGCACTAAAATACAACAAGATATCCTAAGTGTAACTTATACATATTGAGTTTTTAATTTTGATTTAATTCTTCTTTTGTAAATATCATTTAAGGTATGATTTGTTTTGTATAAAGTTGTAAAGGAACGGGAGTTCGTTGTGTGTAAATGTGCTGATTTAGTGTGTAGAGATAAGGGTAATGGGTGAGCAGATACATTGTCGCTGTATTGTGGTGACAGGACAAACGGCCACAATATATTCACTCCGGGGAAACTATTTACTCAAGTCATGTGTAATGTGATGGTTTAAATGTTTTAGTTTAATTGTTTCCTTTTAATTGTTTATTTAGACAAATATTTTACACATTCTTATCCCCGCTTCTGAGAATTAGTTATCTGCCTGGTATGTATGGACTTTACACTTAGTTGTGTAAGCGGAAATTTGGACAGCACTCCCATCACTAGGTCCATATGAAGATTATGCTTCATACATACATAAACTGGCTTGAATTGGGTAAACATTATAAAAAGCCGTAATGGCCCAATAACTACAGATGACCCATTTCGTTTTTAGGAGGAATAGACGCCATAAAAAAAATATTCCAGAAATAAGTTCTTTACTACGGAGGAAAAAATACCAATTTTTAGTATGGTGATCGTAATACTATAAATTGAAATGGAATTTTTTGGATAACGAACTAACATACATACAAATACATATGTATGTGTGTGTATATATATATATATATATATATATATATATATATATATATATATATATATATTCTTAGATTCAAAAGCCATCTAGTTCAAATAAGTCCTCCCTCCACTCGAAGGGATCCGTTTATGATTTCGACGTTGTGTTGCTCCTTGGAAAAGCCGATGAGATGTGTCCAGTGGACATTTGGTGAGGAAAATACAAGGTTACTTGTATGTCTACCCATATACATCACGAGGTGGTAGTTTTAGTCAAAAACAATTTTAAGCCCAAAAGTTACCTGTTTTCAAGATATTAAACTTTTTTTTTTTTTTTTTTTTTTAATAAAATCGCTGTTACTTAGGCTTTGGGTATTTCTATTTTTATTTTACCGTTTTAACTAAATGTTTTCTATGGTTTTTGTATTTATGGCATTCCGAATAAACTATTAATGAAATAAAATTATCAAATTTTTACGATACTGCGGATTGAACGACCCAATAACTACTATCCTTTGCCTAACCCTTTTGAGACCGATTGCACGCAGGGTGTGCAATTGAATTCCTAGTCTATAAGACGGCCTGCACACCGTGTGTGCAATAATTGTAATGTGCCATTGTCAGTTATTATGATTAAACTAGTCGTCGAAACATGATTTTTCTATTGAAATATTTAAAATATACGTAAACAAAATTTAGCATTGGTTTTACTTTGTACCACAAAATTTAAACTTCACACCCTGTGTGCAATGATTATATTTATGTGAATTCACTTACGAATGGGGTGATTTCCGTAGTAAACGTGTTTTTTTTTTCAATTAAAAATGAACAATATAATGAAAAAAAAGGTTTTCGAGTGGGTTAAATGTAATAATTTCCACATAGGATTCAGTTTCCTGTTGTGGCGCCTAAATTCTTGTTTTGATTTGCAATTTAATTTTACACGTGCCTACCAGCTTTATCAAAGATTGAGGCAAAAAGTGTATTGTTTTAATTCTATGCTTTGCAAATGGCGCGGGAGATAAGGACGGAGATATGTTAAGATAGCAATTGCTTCGAGTCCGAATTTAAATATTTGTGAATGATGTACGATTTAAACTTTAAATCCGATATTTAACATTTTTCTATCTATACTAATAAGGAAAATATTAATAAAAAAACACATAAACGTGAAATTATTTAATAGGAGTGTAGTAGATTAAAATGAGTAAGTATATCTAATCCAGTATAATCCAGGCCTGATGAGTGTAATAGCCAGCGGACACCGTAACGAGCTCTGACAGAATTCGCTCAGCCGAAAAACTTACATAAGAGAAAATATATAATTACCCGGGACTTGAGCGGGGGGAGAACATGCTTTGTCTGCGCTTAATTTAATTTTAATCCCACCTCGTAGAACTTTCTTTTCGCGGTATTTATACATTACTTAGAAAATAAAGTCTGACGCTGTCTTAATTTCGGTTATTTTTTGTACTTTTTTTTTTAATGCGGAATTAAAATGAAGAAAGCTTTAGGATATATGTATTAGCGCAGAGACAGGTTTTGAAGATAATTTGCATTTGGCCTAAATAATTCCGATTCGTAGGAACTGCGTTTCCTTAACTTACTTTTCCCTAGTGTAATTTAGAATGCTCTGAATAGAAACATTTAATATTTTGTGAATGTTTTGGATAATTTCTAATCCAATGTCATTTGGAAGAAATGTTAGATTTTAGGCGATATTATTCACACAAAGACTAATAATAGTGCAAATTGCTCACTCGTCATTTTTGTCTTCTGCTCGCAACGATTGCAAACAAAAATTTGTGACACACAAAAACTTAGAATAGCGGAAATGACTTCTCGGCCTTTTAGACTTCAGCTTGGAATCTCTACTGAAAACAGAAAATGTTTTTTACTCATTTAACATGTTGCTAACACATTCATTTCACATTATGAGCTATTACAAAAATTATCAGCCATAAAAACCAGACAACAAGCTAACGCCTTCTTTTTTCATGCGGGAAATGAAGGTTCGATTCCCACCTGCATTGGGTATTATTATCATTTTAGGGTCAGTTGTGAAAATTCCCTGCTGCACCACGGATGTCGGCGCTATGTTTAACCAAATTTTCCCAACAGAGACCGTCTCATCAAAAATTATTGTATAATCGTTATTGTAGAGAATTTTTTAAGCGCTCGAATGTTAGCTAAATACAGAGGGACTGGGGAAGCTGAATGGGATTTCTGCGAAATATTGCAGAACAAATCCGACCGCTGGAGAAAACCGTATCAACAACAATAATTCTGTCCAGCGAAGAAACATGAAAAATAATATATATATATATATATATATATATATATATATACAGTGAAACCTCCTGTAACGGACACCTCCCAATAGCGGACACCTCTATGAACGGACAGAATATCCATGGTCCCGGCGAAAACCCCTTTAAATCAATGCATTAGCACCTCCCAATAGCGGACCCTCTACTTAAGGACAACGGACACCTAAAATCGGACCCATATAGCTGATTTCAACCTCCCAATAGCGGACAGCAGGGTAAAATATTTAATTGGATTCTCATAATCTCAAGAAAAATCACAACCTGGAGGGCATTGCTAGTAAACTTCATAGGAAATGTGAAGAAGAAACCGTACCCTACTGCTCCAGGAACCACATCTTGTTTTGTTACACCACTATTCAGCTGGTTTCATTCAGTTGGTATTTAGTCATGAACTGTATCTAGAAATGAACGCGTGTAAATCTAAAAAATAAAGTGGAAGTTTTAAAAGTGTATGATAGTTTATAGCTTTGTGTTAGAGACCTGGGCGCGAAGTTTGACGTCGGCAAAACGCAGACGTGAATAAATTTGTTTGAAGACAAACAAAGCAAAGATCGTTTAACTGTTATGTTGTGCGAAAATATCTAAGGCGATTTTGAACAGCTGTTAATAATCAGTAAAGGGTCTCCCGTGGTCTAATGGCTAGCGCCTTGGATTCATAAGCGGGAGATGGTGGGTTCGATTCCCAACCTCCGGCAGGAATTTTATCATCCCACGGCTCGCTGGTGAAATTCCTCCCTACACCCTGGATGTCGTCGCTAATGACCTAGATGTAGATGTGCCGTAAAAAAAAAAAAAAAAAAAAAAAAAAAAATAATCAGTAAATCATTAAAACCACGTTGTTTTAAGAACATTAAAGTCAAGTCAAGTATATCTTGGCAAGCTAACAAAAAAGCATGGATGACAACGCCTAAAACGAGTAATGGCTAAAAACGTTCGATCAGAGAATGCGACATCGAAAACGGCGAGTAATTTTGTTTATGGACAACACGACATGCCACCCACAGATGCATCTAATAAATGTTAAAATTCAGTTTTTCCCACCGAATATGACATTTTGCTGCTAGCCCCGCGATCTCGGCATTATTAAAAGTTTTAAGACACATTACAGAAAACGATTTTTTCGGGAAGCCATTACGAAAATGGACTGAAGCGATTATGTTACTAATGTTCTGGACGCGTTATTGTGGGTAATGACAGCTGTAAAAGAAGTAAGAAACTGTTGTGCACTGTTTTCTCAATGGTGGATTTCATTTACCTCCCAATAAAGGATATTTTTTACGGACCCAATGGTGTCCGCTATCAAGAGGTTTCACTATATATATATATATATATATATATATATATATATATATATATATATATATGTATATATATATATATATATATATATATATAAGGTCAGATTGACTCATTGTGCTGACGTCATTAGCGAGTTTTCTTACAGGGAAACTTTTAAGGAGTAATACTACCTTGTACATTTTTTTTTTACATATATTTTTTTAAGGGCTAAAATTCTTCCTTAACTAATTAAAAATGGTATCCAAGAGTGTTTATGCAAAGGAGATTTTTTTAAATGGGGAAAAAATACGATTTTCTGAGTGAAATCCCGATGCCGAATGAACGCGGTGCTAATTTGAAGATAATTTTTGGAGCGAGCTTCGATTGGTCCCGTTTTAATTGTTAAATATCTTTTTGATCCATCTTTAATACATTTAAAAATTAAAACCTATTTATTATCTTTATTAGAAGAAAGTATGAAAAAAAAAATTAAATAGGAAAGACATGAACATTTCAGAACATTAAACTTTTAAGTTGTTTTCTCAAAACTTTGTTTTTCAAATCGGGCAATACTCTGTCTTCTTCGATTTTTGCCCGATAAACTTCAAATTTTAGCTGCGGCTTTCTCATGATATTTGCTTGAAAATTACGTAGGAATGTTTCTTTAAATTATAACGATTTTACGATTGACCGATTTTCGTCGGTTTTTTTTAATAGAAAATGAATACTTGTTCAACATTTTCGAAAAAATTAATATTTCTTAAAAATTCTACGTACTTTACTAGATCTAACCTTCTTCTTTCGAAATAATTTTAGTTTTTCGTTCTAGATTAAAAATTACCGCCTGCAGACTATCGCCCGTGGAAAAAGAGGGCTTCCCTTTGTCAGACACAGCGTCGCTATTATTATTATTTTCAAAGAATTGAAACGTATTTTTTTGGATACTGATATAAAGAATTGAAAAATATTGATTTACTTGTTATTTATAATTTCAAGAAAATGACATTGATTTTAATCGCACAAGGCAGTATTACCCATTAACAATTCAAAATTTTAACTCAAAATCTATATGTATAAAGTTACTCTTGACCACATCCTGTCCTTTTGGTTTACCTATTATATATATATATATATATATATATATATATATATATGTAAATGACTAACAGTATATTAAATATAGAGTTGTATGGTTTATCTGAGTCACATTGGAGACTATAATAAGGCCTGCCCGCATCAATTTGAGTTTTAGCTTATCAAAGAGCCTTGTTCTGCTATTATCAGAAGCTCCATTCCTGAAAACAGATTAAACTTCCAGACTTTGGCACTGATCTTCGGCCATTAGTCTCTTTACTTAAAGACTTGAGCATTCTACTGCTTAGAATGGGCATTATTTTGTTAAAAACATACTTTATAATGGCCCCTACCTTTATTATATAAAAACTTGTATTTTGAAATAAAAATATGTATATTTTCGTGGTGTGACAATTTTGAGAAACCAAAATTATTATTAATTTGGTATTGTGCTGTACCATCTAGTAATGAAGTTTTTGAATGTCTTAGGTATTTTCAGACTTCCTCAGAAATGCAATAATCAACTAATTTAAAAAAAAAAAAACAGTTTAGCCTTTTAGTATTTTGGAATTTTAAATTTTCTCTAGATCTTATATTCTGGAGATGACAACTATCTATTTTATTGGGATATTGAAAATCGCCCTAAAATGCGGAAATAAGCAATTGTATCAATACTGTTGGAAATCAAGAGAAACATTTTTCTAGCAAATTTCGCGTAGACTCATGTCGCCTTGGGTGGTCCGCTAATCCTTTCTCAACTAGTATAAAAATATATTGTTTCTATTTTTTATTCTTGATACTTTAATTATTTTTACTAGCTCCATTATGTATAAATAAATTGTTGATCGTTTTTACCCTCAGCGATTTAGAAAGTGAGATGATTTGTCTACTTGTGAGTGGACAATAAAAAAAATAACACAAGTCGATATTTTATCTTAAAAGACATTTTATTTGACTTTCAAATTAACTTGAATCTGATCTGTTGAAGGTTTACCAACCCACTCAACGTAATCAGCGGCCCAGAAACCCAATAAGGACCAGACAGCTCCGAGTATTTTTTTTTTTTTTTTGTCAGTTCAAATGTTGACCTATGTAATATTGAATTAATTATCCATCCTTAGAAATCTAAATGTATATAGTTTTCCCGCAAGAAACAGTTGTTCCATTCTTCTACCTAAAAGGAGACTATACAACGTACCTTTTTACGTAAACAATAAAGATTATCTTTTCTTGGGACTGAAAAACCCGAAGGAACTTCTTGTCAAAAATTTCATGCGAAAATATTCCAAAGAGACATCTAGGAATAAGCTGAGCACTCAAGCTTCAGGTCGACGGATAAATCGGGGCGACAAACACAAAACACCTGCAAATGGCAAGGAGCATCGAGGCTTGAGGAAATATGCTTGCTTTCTTGGACTCTTCCTAAAAAATTCTTGTTCTAAAACTCTGGTAAAGTTCCTTTGATGAATTTACACTCCTGGATAGACCGAGAAACATACATCGAATTGAAATAGACCAAAACAAATTTCGGATAATGATTTGTGATGTTGCTAGGTGAGATACTTTGTTAACATGTTCTACTGAAGTTTTTGATATTTCAGAGAAAATCACCTGCTTTGCCGAAAATCATCTGGCCCAGTATGTCGATTGGGCCAGGCCTAAAGCCCTTCACGACTGGTTCTATCAAATGCGTTAATGTTTCGTTCCTTACATTTAAGTTCCTTTGTTTATCAAATTTGGGGGCTAACAAATCTTCATCCTCCCTTGATTCTCTTTCGCACAAATAACCACTGCAAAAAATTGTTTGTAACTGCGTTTATATTGTTGGTCTGTATCAGGTGCACTGACATGTTCACTCGTTTGATGTATTTTATTTCCACTTTTATGTGATAATTTATGGTTCAAGTTTTTGGAGCATTTATTAAAAACTACCTGTTACCTTACGTGCTATGCTAAACCTACTTTCTGCATCTAGAAAAGCCAAAATAAATTAGAAACTAAATAGGTAAGTACTGTTAAAATTTAATAGCACAAATCTTTAACTTCGGGTTTAAAATTTCAAAACCATGACCTCCGAAATGTGAGTCCTAGACAATTTTAACCTAGCTTATGGCACTCCCCGGATCAAAACTTACATGTGTGCCAAAACATGTAATCGGTCAAATGGGATTTTTATAAGGAACAACATACAAACAGGCATTTGGTAGACACTTTTGAACTAGCCTACGAGAATTTCCTCCTCTGTTGAGTGGCCTACGCCAACTTCTCTTGCAATGTCTCGAATGGTTTAGCGAGAGATTCCCACTCCCTCAGTTGGTCGTTATCAAAAACAGAAAGAATACTGCGAACTTTGTTGTATACGAGATCAATATATCCAAGGCGAAAATTTTGTAACCGGATCTCCACTTTAAATTCTTTGATGCTTCCTTCATTACAAATAGTGTTGGTCTTACGCTCACTTCGACCATGACAAAAACCTTGTTTTGACTTGGTGAGTTTCTGAGCCCAACTAATCTTTGAGGAAAAACAGCATTAATACAATTGTTTGTAATCCATTAGCTAGACTTTAGATTATCTTTGTCTACGTACATTAGTAAACACATGCCTAAAAAAAATTAATATTTAAAACCTCTATTATTTTTGCACCTACTCGCTATATAAATTTTAGGATATACCTAAATTCACCCTTACTAAGTTTATACGTCTTATGAAATACTTCCACTGCTTGTAGTATATATGCATATACGTCAGGAACTAGGTTGCTAGGTTGTATTAAAAGTGTCGAGGCTGCCCCTCCTGTTCGGGTCCACACGGAAATTACCTTTGCCCCGACAACTTCCTGTCCGCCCACAAATCTATATCCTTTCCAATGGTCAATTTCTCTTAAAATTCATAAACATTTTATGCAAAATTTACTATATGAGATTACATTCCTAAAACACCCAGAAGAAAGGTAAGATGATCTTTTGCCAATTATCATAAATAACGCCAATATAATATATTATCGAAGGAATTTACAATCATTAGATTCGAATCAGAGTCCCCCTACACAATTAATAATTATTAAAGGTAGACTTGAAAATTTCACTTTTAGCGTGGTTCCTCCCTCCCCCGTAGGGAGGAACCCCGCTTATAAGGTTGATACAATGAAACAATCCGGAAATGCCGACTAGAAAATTTCGTGTTTCAGAACCCCTAGAAACCGAAAATAACGGTGGTTCAAATTTGTATATGTATATATATATATGTATATATTTATTTATATATATATATATTAGACATGCGCGCCGAGGCTGAATTTTCAGGCGGCGGCGCGCCGGACTAAAATCGCCGGCGGCGGCGGCGCGCGCGGCGTGGGGTATTCTTTCAACCCCCAAGGGAAATGTTAAAATTTTTATAACAATATATATATATATATATATATATATATATATATATATATATATATATATTTGTCCGCTATTTCACAGGCTCAAAAATGGTCCGATTTTGATGAACTTTGGTACGAAAATCGTCTAATTTGAAACGTCAAGTTCGTTAGTCAGCAGAATCCGCCCTCCGGAATATGGGGTTTGACAAGAAATTTGCGCGAAAAAACCGCAACGATTACGTTTTCGGGTTTATATGTTTGCAGATACTCGCGTAATGTGTTCCTTAACATACGATACACAAATGAAACCATTTTTCAGGCGATATCTGTAACAGTTATTGATATAAGTGGAACAAGCTCATTTTGCGGTTTGGGTACATGAAATCGTGGGATTCCATCTAAATGTGTTCTATGTGTTTGAAACTCATCTAAACTAAGATGTTGATTACATTTGGAGTGAAGAAAGTATTCGAAAAAAATATTTTATGAGTAGACATGAAAAATTCTGGGATCTTCGTATTTTGTAGTAAATATCTTTAAATCGGTTGGAAAGTCGTGGCAAGGGGAAGGTTTCCATTCGAATGCTTACTAATGTCTCTACATAAATTGTTATAAAGCAATTTTCCATGGGGCGATGTTAATCGGAGAAATAAGGGCTTAAAACTTCTAAAGCGTTTGCTTTGTTCTTTTAAACGGGGTTTTGTGTTTGTTTAACTCACTTGTTTGATAAATTGTAATTATCAGAAAAATTAGTCTATTAGTGAAAGAAGGCAAGAAAATGAGAAACTTAATGATATACTCGTACTGTTTTCGCAGGGCGAACGTTGTGTTGGTGTGGGAGTCTTAGGATACTGTCAGTTTCCTGTTGTGGCACCTTAAACTAATTAGGTTTGAGATTTTATTTTATATTTTTAACGAATGATCAAACCCTACGAATAACTGTATTTATTCCTTTACTATTAGCACTAAAGATATTAACGGAACCGCGCTAAGATGACCAAGTTCCTGCGAGTTTTTTTAAGTTTTTCTCTTCAATTACGAGGTTTCCAAACAATCTCCCACAAAAGATGGATTTATTCGTTGAGTTAAAGACAGGGCCGCCACATGGGGGGGGGGGACTGTTATCCCCGGGCACCGCAGGAGCTTCGCTAATTGGAAAACATTTTATAGGTGTCAAATTGATCTATATTTTTTTTAATGTACGTAAACACTGTTATTCCAAATTATATTGTGAGAAAAAAAAAATGACGCCCCCCCGTGAGACCATTGGCCCCTCACCCATGGCCTAATTAGAATTTTGCCAGTTTTCTTCTACTGTTGAGGATTGATGAAAATGAAATAGAAACATCTCTGCAAACGGCGTTTATTCTCATTTCGTTCAAAACTTTTCAAAGATGAAAATAATTTGCCAATGTCCCCATTGAGAAAGTACTTGAATTTTAAGTTTTGTGGATTTCAAATCCCAATATTTACACGCTTCTTGTATTAAGATTTTTTTTTAAATGATTTTAAGTACATGTTACACCTTTTGTAAATCAATACATTGTAGATATGTACACATTACAACAACGATCAATCAATATTGGGAGCCCGTGATCAAAATCTGGTTCTGGGCCCGGCTCTGAGATGTGACGGCCCTGGTTAAACAGTATGTTTACATACAATTCTTTTATTTTATGATTTTCCGATACAAGCTTTGTCATTTTTTAATCAACGATCACAACACACAAGCGTTATTTGATCAGAAGGTAAGCTCAAAATGGCGCCGGCCGGTCACCTGGCAGTACGATTGCCGATTTCCTCCCCTACATCGGCGCGCCGACTGAATAGGCTCGGCGGCGGCGGCGCCGCTAAAACCCAGCGTGGCGCGCATTTCATATATATATATATATATATATATATATATATATATATATATATATATATATTTGTCTGTTCGCTCATTTCTGGCTTCCTTAATGGTCCGAGTGTGATGAAATTTGGTACAAAAATCCGTCGTCCAATTGGAAAGGTCAAGTTCGTTAACCAGCAGAATCCGCCCACTGGAAGATGGCGTTTGGGGCGAAATTCTCGCAAAAAAAAAATCGTAACTCTTACGTTTTTGACTTCATAAGCTTGTACTCGTTTTATAGGCTTCTTGGGGTAGGAAAACGAATGAAACCATTTTCAAGGCGATAGCTTTAACCGTTTTCGAGAAAATTGGAAAAATAGTTTTCGAATACCGTTTTTGGTTTGGGTACTTAGAATCATGGGATTCAGTTGAAATATTTTCTGCATGTTCTACTTTCATTAAAACTAATATGTTGACATTTTTGTTACGTTTAGAGTAAAGGAAGGATTAGAAAAAAATATTTTATTAACAGACAAAAAAAGTTTTGGTAACTTTGTATACTTTCGTTAGTATCTCGAAAACCGTTGACAATCTTTTGAAGCGGAAGATTACCATTCGAAAGCTTACTAAATTCTCTACGAAAGAGGTTCTGAAGAAAGTTTTAATTAGGCGATGTCAATCGGAGAAATAAGTGCTTAAAACTTTAAATTAATTGATTTCGTTTATTCGAAAGGTTCTTTTTGTCTATTTTTATTCCTTGTTATTTTTTTATTGCTTATAGTTGGCTAATGTATTTGACAATAAAACTGGTTAAGTAAAATAACAAAAACAATTTATTGTTAGAAATATAGATTTCCAGGATTCCAAGACCTTGTCACTAGCGGGTCCGTTTCTAGTGTTTCTAGTGTGTTCTAGACCCTTCCAGGTAAGATTGTAAATCATGACCTTTCAAGACTTTACTACACACAGGAATGGCGTTAGTGACCTTAAGGGTTGACACGCCATTATAATAATGAATTAAAAAAAAAAGACTGGTGGAACCAAAATAATAACTGCTTTTATTTTAATCTTTCCAAATTAGACTAGGGATATGAACGGAACCGCGCTAAGATGATGCAGTTCTTGAGAGACGGACTTTTTTAGTTTCTGGTTAAAATATGGAAATTGAAAACTATACAAAATACAAAAGAAAGGAGAAAAATTATCAAAAAGAATACATCTTATTATAAAAGAAAATTACATTCTTATGTAACACTACTACAGTAAAATGCTTAATAATGTCCTTTAATTGTAAAAGACATTCAATATTCCCATTGCTATTTAAAGATGCTCTGAAAATACACTATTACGGCAGATAAACATAGTTTGTCCTGTCGATGGAAAAATTCCATTTTGTTTTATAACTGTCGTCTTTAGTTTTATCCGTTTTTGTGTTAGTAGTCGACAGTCGTAAAGTAAGTGTTGATATGTTTGTTCCTTAAGAAAATCGCATGGAGAAGTGTTTCGGTTCGTTATTTTGAAACGTTTAAGTAAGAATTTATTGAGCCATATACTGTGAAAAGTTGGGTTGTTTAAAAATCACCCAAAGTTTTTTTTTTTATTGAGATATGTAAGAGTTTGCAAAATGAACAGTTTTAAGCGTATTCTTTCGTTATTATTATCGTCCAGCAGTTTTCCTAAGTTTGTAACATATATTTTAACTGTTTTTTCGATATTTTATCAAAACAAATTGGTAAATAGGGACATACTGTGGCAGCTATATCTATCTATCTGTCTATATATATATATATATATATATATATATATATATATATATATATATATATATATGGAACAACATAAGCTATCAATTTATTGCAAAACTTCTGTTCCACCAAAAGGAAAAGGTAAAAGGAACTCAGTTCTTCTTCTTGGGAATTTCTTTTTTCCTTTGATAAGCCTATTCTATATTCAGGAACGGGCTTCTCCATACATTCGCTAAAATAAGCTGGATATAATGGCTGTTAGTTTGTGAAGGGAACTTGGAGGGGAAGCAGAAGTACCGAAGTCCTCCTACGAGGGTTAGGATTATGCTAAGCCGCATTTCGGATATTTATCCAAGCTCAATTCTAGAAGAGGATGAAGGAAAAGTATACAATTTAACTTATAAATACTATGAGTACAAGACATAATTCCATCATCGTGGTAGAGCAAACTTCTTCAGTGGAAAATCCGATTTCTCTCGATAACTCCCGATGAAGAACGATCTTTTGTTGGTATGCAGCTAATATTGTTATCGAATGCTCGGAAAGATATTCACATAAATCCTTCAAAACCATAATTTTTAAAAATTTTTTCAATGTCTTATCGACTGGGGTTGTTTCGTCCGTGGCTAACACTAGCGGTGGACTATGGGAATAAACGACATATCTTGTTTCAAAAAAGGCTACAGCCTTTTTTTCTGTTTCATGAAATCTAATAAAATTTAATACAACTGTGCCTAGTCAGAATTTTGTTTTTGTTGTTTATTAAATTACGCCATGTGTCAATCTGTTGTTTTACATATTTTAAATACAATTTACAAATCTGGGAATTGGTCAGGGGGGACCAATGGGGGAAAAATCCGATTCAACTTTGCCTTCTAATTTCATTCCCGTTTTATTCCTAGTGCCGCTTAGTGTGAAACAATTTTTTTATTTTAATTTAAGGGGTCGGGGCAAAATAGTGCCAAGCAACATTTTCAAGAAAACTTAACTGTAGCTGCTATATGTTGGATATTATAAGGGACTGTCAGTCTGTGATGCAAATGCTACTCAAATATGACTACAAGCTCTGTATGCTAGTTAATCTCGTTGCCCCTAACCATTTCAACTGACCATCCCACATAATATCCAACATACCAGCTACAGTTCGATTTAATTAAAAATTTCGCTTGGCACTATTTTGCCCCGACCCCTTCAATTATCATATTTGATTATTTAAATAACCTTTGATTAGATGTATAGAATACATATATAGAATTTCCTAATCAGTTACAACAGACACTACACTAATTATACAAAATTAATTTAACGTTTGCAGAGCTGTTATAATTCCAATAAAAAGATTGTTGTTTTACTGTTATTAGGTCCATGTTTAGAGGCTAATCTTGAAAAAGATAAGCAGAAAAAGCAATTTCAAGAATGTCGTTCTGTTCATTTGGACAAGATAACGAGCAATTCTCATGATATTACACTATTAAAGATCATAACAATTATAATTTTAATATCCGGAAACCTATTAAGTAGATTCAGAGACAATTAGGAATTTTATATAATTTTTAAGGTAATACTGCATCCAATATCTTTTTTTTTTTTTTTTTTTTTTTTTTTTTTTTCATTATAATTTCATATAAAGAACTTCTATTTCATTTGGTATTGAAGCTCAATGAATTTTGACAAATATGTAAGTAACTCTTTGAGCAGCAGATTTTTGTTGCTGACAAAATCATGTTGAAAACAATAATAATATTTTGATTTACTAATAAAATCGTTGTGTGTTGCCTCAACAATTTAACAGATTTTTTTAAAAATGTTCTTGTTATAAATATGAATTTGAATATATTCCTATGACCGCTGGAGAATGCCGTAGCATCACCAATAAATCACCCCAGCGAAGAAACCTCAAAAAATAATATATATATATATATATATATATATATATATATATATGTATATATATATAAAATAAAATCAGTCCCGTAACAGGCCACGAGAGCCCTGAGGGTCAGAAAGCTATAGAGGTATCTGATTCTTGACCGTAGGGCACACTCGGGATATAGTGTGGTCAGTACTATGATCCTGCCGCCTGATTTTCCCCTTGATTGCTTCGACTGCTAGAGTCATTAGCACCAAGGTCCCATTATTAAAAAGTCCGTCACGCAGGAGCTGCATAACTAAGCACTTTCCTCAGAATTTGGGTAGTGTAGACTGCTTTCCACAACAATTTGCTTAAAATATCCTACATAAATAAAATAAAAACATGAATAGTTCTCTTTTAAATTTGTAATGAGTAACTGATCAATTATTAATTTGCTTCCAGAGTTACACATGGTACCTGTTACACTACGTAATAAATACTAAAAACCTCATATTATCGTATTTTGATCTAACGCACGAACAGGATACAGTCACTCTAATGGTAGAAAGCGCTCCTTGCGGCGGCTTTGTGAACCTATATCTGGCGGGCTTTTCGATTGAAATATATTACAAATTAAACCCCCGCTTTCCGATTGACCGATTCAGCTCATTTTTACAACACTTCTTTCTCATGAATTACCCACGACGTATACCGCGTTTCGTTACAATACAGCAGAAATTACGACCGGTATGAGTATATTAGGAATTTGGGTCCGGAGTAAACCCCCCCTTCTAATGAACCGATTTAGTTTATTTTTACAACACATATTTACCTGTAGATTACCACTAAGAATACCGAGTTTCGTCGAAATATACCAAAAATCACGGCTGGTAGTGGCGTATTGGTATTGTGGGTCCGGAGTAAACCCCCCCTTCAAATGAACCGATTTAGTTCATTTTTATATCTCACTTTTCTCTCTATATTACCACTACGAATACCAAGTTTAGTTGAAATATAACAAATATTACGGCTGACATAGTTAAATTAGTGCTTTGGGTTCGGGGCAGAGTTGGGCAAACGTTAGCGCGCGCTAATACCTAATACCTTCCCGCTAATTTAGCGGTACTGATAAGAGCCTGCGCTAACGATTAGCGCATAGCGACAGCAGTGCGCTAATCGCTAATTCATTTAAAATGTTTAAATATCTTTGTAGCTAACTAGGAGGAATATTGAAGGTGGAATAAAAAAAGGATATTGAAGGTGGAATAAAAAAAGGAAGAATAGGAGGAATATTGGAAGAATAGGAGAATAGGAGGAAGAATAGGAGATATTCCTCCTAGTTAGCTACAAAGATATTTAAACATTTTAAATGAATTAGCGATTAGCGCACTGCCGTCGCTATGCGCTAATCGTTAGCGCAGGCTCTTATCAGTACCGCTAAATTAGCGGGAAGGTATTAGGTATTAGCGCGCGCTAACGTTTGCCCAACTCTGGTTCGGGGTAAACCCCCCCTTCCGGTGGACCGACTTTGGCGGTTAACGAACTCTTTCAATCGTTTGCTGATTGAATGCTATATACCAAGTTTCGTGACGCAAAAACAAAAACTCTGGCCGCTATCGTGTTAACAGACATATATATATATATATATATATATAAATTTTAACGGAGGTCATTTTCGGTGTCTACTAGGTAGGATCGATAAAGATTTGAAGACATTTTTCAAAAATTCCGTCATGAGTCCAACCTCAATAGCTACTTTCCTTCGGAGGAAAGTGCTTAAAGGCTGGGTTGGCCTAGGGACGGTCAGGGAGGCCGAGTTCAACCCAAGAACGAAGACACTAGAAGAAAAAAAAATAATATATATATATATATATATATATACATAGGTATTTACCTAAATACCTTTAGGTATTTATTAATTTCTTGTCTCTAACATCAAGGCTACCTTTTAATGTTGGAATGGCTGTTCTAGTATTAATTTCAAAGTCACCTAGAAACAGCCATATTTCTCTCAAACCTTCATAATAGCTGTTCTTGGCCTTCGCATAATACATAGCAATTTCTTTTAAATTAGTTTTACTATTGTTTTCAACTTCTTTTGTTCGGTTTTTTATCTGTTATTTTTCAGAAAAGATGTTTTTGTTAGAAGTTTTACGCATACTTCATGTGAAATATAAGACTTTTATGAGAAGTATTGCCTCTATGTCTGTAGCAAAAGTAATGTGTTATCTTTAGTATTATTTTGTTGGTACTAGCACCATTATAATAACATCTGTCACGCAGGAGCTGTACAACTATGCACATTCCTTAGAATTTGGTTGGTGTAGGATACCTTCCTAAATAATTTGCTTAAAATAACCTATAATTGTTATGCTTAAAATAAAACCTGCTTTTTTTTTTCTTTTTTTTTTTTACGCGCATCTACAACTTGGCCATTAGCGCCGGGCTATCTATAGGTTGCCACCCTTTTATAATGCCAACAGCACGTGGTCGGTCACCCATTCGGGTACTGACCACGCCCGACGTTGCTTAACTTCGGTGATCTACGGGAACCGGTGTATTCAACGTGGCTATGGCCGTTGGCAAAAACCTGCTGTTTTACTTATTTTCAATGGACAACTGTTTCAATTAATATCTTTTAAATTATTTTCCTTCCAGAGCCTAGTGTATGCGTGGTATTACACTACTTAATAAATACGGGAAAACTTCACATCTTCCTCTAATGTCTTGATAAATATTAAAAGCGTCCCTATGTAAAAATAGAATAATAAAACAGGAACATGTGACATCAGCCTTGGTCAGCGCTACTAGTGGTAGAAGTTACAAGAAAACAACTCATATAATGCAGGTGGTCAGCGTGGGTAGTTTAGCCAGCCTATCTTTGGCGGCTGAATTCAATTCTGACATAGTAAAAAAAAAACCCTACCCCTCCTTCTGATAGGCCGATTTAGTTTATTTTTGCAACACAATTTTATCTACAAATACCAAGTTTCGATGAAATATAACAAAAATTACGGCTGGCATTGGGAAATTTGTAATTTTGGTCCGGGGAAACTCCCCCTCCTAATAAACCGATTTACTTTATTTTTAAAACACAATTGTTTTATTGGATGCCCAAAACAAATACCAAGTTTCGTTAAAATATATTCAAAATTACGGCTGGTATTAGCAAATAGGTAGTTTGGGTCCAGAGTAAATCCCTCCCTCCTCATAATGAGCCGATTATTTTATTTTTCTAAAACACTTTTCTATTTTGACGAATACCAAGTTTCGTTAAAATATATTCAAAATTACGGCTGGTATTAGCAAATAGGTAGTTTGGGTCCAGAGTAAATCCCTCCCTCCTCATAATGAGCCGATTATTTTATTTTTCTAAAACACTTTTCTATTTTGACGAATACCAAGTTTCGTTAAAATATATTCAAAATTACGGCTGGTATTAGCAAATAGGTAGTTTGGGTCCAGAGTAAATCCCTCCCTCCTCATAATGAGCCGATTATTTTATTTTTCTAAAACACTTTTCTATTTTGACGAATACCAAGTTTCGTTAAAATATATTCAAAATTACGGCTGGTATTAGCAAATAGGTAGTTTGGGTCCAGAGTAAATCCCTCCCTCCTCATAATGAGCCGATTATTTTATTTTTCTAAAACACTTTTCTATTTTGACGAATACCAAGTTTCGTTAAAATATATTCAAAATTACGGCTGGTATTAGCAAATAGGTAGTTTGGGTCCAGAGTAAATCCCTCCCTCCTCATAATGAGCCGATTATTTTATTTTTCTAAAACACTTTTCTATTTTGACGAATACCAAGTTTCGTTAAAATATATTCAAAATTACGGCTGGTATTAGCAAATAGGTAGTTTGGGTCCAGAGTAAATCCCTCCCTCCTCATAATGAGCCGATTATTTTATTTTTCTAAAACACTTTTCTATTTTGACGAATACCAAGTTTCGTTAAAATATATTCAAAATTACGGCTGGTATTAGCAAATAGGTAGTTTGGGTCCAGAGTAAATCCCTCCCTCCTCATAATGAGCCGATTATTTTATTTTTCTAAAACACTTTTCTATTTTGACGAATACCAAGTTTCGTTATAATATATTCAAAATTACGGCTGGTATTAGCAAATAGGTAGTTTGGGTCCAGAGTAAATCCCTCCCTCCTCATAATGAGCCGATTATTTTATTTTTCTAAAACACTTTTCTATTTTGACGAATACCAAGTTTCGTTAAAATATATTCAAAATTACAGCTGGTATTAGCAAATAGGTAGTTTGGGTCCAGAGTAAATCCCTCCCTCCTCATAATGAGCCGATTATTTTATTTTTCTAAAACACTTTTCTATTTTGACGAATACCAAGTTTCGTTATAATATATTCAAAATTACGGCTGGTATTAGCAAATAGGTAATTTGGGTCCAGAGTAAATCCCTCCCTCCTCATAATGAGCCGATTATTTTATTTTTCTAAAACACTTTTCTATTTTGACGAATACCAAGTTTCGTTAAAATATATTCAAAATTACGGCTGGTATTAGCAAATAGGTAGTTTGGGTCCAGAGTAAATCCCTCCCTCCTCATAATGAGCCGATTATTTTATTTTTCTAAAACACTTTTCTATTTTGACGAATACCAAGTTTCGTTAAAATATATTCAAAATTACGGCTGGTATTAGCAAATAGGTAGTTTGGGTCCAGAGTAAATCCCTCCCTCCTCATAATGAGCCGATTATTTTATTTTTCTAAAACACTTTTCTATTTTGACGAATACCAAGTTTCGTTATAATATATTCAAAATTACGGCTGGTATTAGCAAATAGGTAGTTTGGGTCCAGAGTAAATCCCTCCCTCCTCATAATGAGCCGATTATTTTATTTTTCTAAAACACTTTTCTATTTTGACGAATACCAAGTTTCGTTAAAATATATTCAAAATTACAGCTGGTATTAGCAAATAGGTAGTTTGGGTCCAGAGTAAATCCCTCCCTCCTCATAATGAGCCGATTATTTTATTTTTCTAAAACACTTTTCTATTTTGACGAATACCAAGTTTCGTTATAATATATTCAAAATTACGGCTGGTATTAGCAAATAGGTAATTTGGGTCCAGAGTAAATCCCTCCCTCCTCATAATGAGCCGATTATTTTATTTTTCTAAAACACTTTTCTATTTTGACGAATACCAAGTTTCGTTAAAATATATTCAAAATTACAGCTGGTATTAGCAAATAGGTAGTTTGGGTCCAGAGTAAATCCCTCCCTCCTCATAATGAGCCGATTATTTTATTTTTCTAAAACACTTTTCTATTTTGACGAATACCAAGTTTCGTTAAAATATATTCAAAATTACAGCTGGTATTAGCAAATAGGTAGTTTGGGTCCAGAGTAAATCCCTCCCTCCTCATAATGAGCCGATTATTTTATTTTTCTAAAACACTTTTCTATTTTGACGAATACCAAGTTTCGTTGCATTACAAGAAAAAATACGTTCTGAATGAGCAAATAACTATTTTGGGTCTGGAGTAAACACTTCTTATAGGTAGACCGATTTTGCTGGTTAACGAACGCGTTAGTAATGTAAATATTGTAAATAATAAGAGAAAATGTAAACCTGTGCTAAAAGTTCGAGACAATAGGTTTTGGCCAATGGGTTTTTTCCCCTGTCGGTCCTTCATGACATGTATTCAAGAACAAAAGAATTATAAAAAAGACTTGATGTATTGTATAATTGTCAAATAAAGATGAAAAGTAAAAAATAAAATAAAATAAATAAATAAAAAACGAACGCGTTCATTCGATTGCTAGGGGAATACTATATACCAAGTTTCGTGGCGTAAGAAGAAAAACTTGCTTCGCCTGTCGTGTTAACAGACAGACACCCACACTTCTTCTTTTTAGTAACAAGACGTTTGCCTGGAAATACTGCTGATGACGAATGTTTGTAAAAAGAGGACATAAAATCCCGGCCATTAGAGCATGGAAGGAATAACGGGAGAGTAAATCACCAAGAATAGCTATATTCTTCTGAGCATGCGCACGTGTTTTCCATTGGTGAAGGCATGTGACCGTTATTGGCGTCATATGTTCATAATGGATTCCTCTAATGTTCCTCCTTAATTCCGTTTCGCTTTAAGGCCAGATAGTTTTCCTATTCGCCTTTTTAGCACTTTCCTCCGAAGGAAAGTAGCTATTGAGGTTGGACTCATGACGGAATTTTTGAAAAATTTCTTCAAATCTTTATCGATCCTACCTAGTAGACACCGAAAATGACCTCCGTTAAAATTTATATATATATATATATATATGTCTGTTAACACGATAGCGGCCAGAGTTTTTGTTTTTGCGTCACGAAACTTGGTATATAGCATTCAATCAGCAAACGATTGAACGAGTTCGTTAACCACCAAAATCGGTCCACCGGAAGGGGGGGGGGGGTTTACCCCGAACCCAAAACACTAATTTGACCATTTCAGCCGTAATATTTGTTATATTTCAACGAAACTTGGTATTCGTAGTGGTAATATAGAGAGAAAAGTGAGATATAAAAATGAACTAAATCGGTTCATAAGGAGGGGAGGTTTACTCCGGACCGACAATACCAATTCGCCACTACCAGCCGTGATTTTAGGTATATTTCGACGAAACTCGGTATTCATAGTGGTAATCTACAGGTAAATATGTGTTGTAAAAATAAACTAAATCGGTTCATTAAGAGGGGGGGTTTACTCCAGACCCACAATACCAATTCGCCACTACCAACCGTGATTTTTGGTATATTTCGACGAAACTCGGTATTCGTAGTGGTAATCTACAGGTAAATATGTGATGTAAAAATAAACTAAATCGGTTCAATAGGAGGGGGGGGGGGTTTACTCCGGACCCAAATTACTAATATACTCATACTGGTCGTAATTTCTGCTGGGTGAACGTGGGTAACTCATGGGAAAGAAGTGTTATAAAAATGAGCTGAATCGGTCAATCGGAAAGGGGGGTTTACTTTGTAATATATTTCAATAGAAAAGCCAGCCAGACATAGGTCCACAAAGGCGCCGCAAGGAGCGCTAGAGGGACTGTATCCGGTTCCTGCGTTAGATCAAAATACGATAATATGAGGTTTTTTGTATTTATTACGTAGTGTAGTAGGTACCATGTGTAAACATAACTCTGGAAGCAAATTAATAATTTATCAGTTACTCATTACAAAATTAAAAGAGAACTATTCATGTTTTTATTTTATTTATGTAGGATATTTTAAGCAAATTGTTCTGGAAAGCAGTCTACACTACCCAAATCCTGAGGAAAGTGCTTAGTTATGCAGCTCCTGCGTGACGGACTTTTTTATTAATTCAGCCTGCAAAACCGCTTCCATGCATTAATGCGGCGATGGTTTTTATACCTATTTTATATATTCTCATGAACGTAGCAAGATAGAATAGCAATTTTTCAGCACAGTGTGGCCACAATGCAGAAAGCTGCAATTCAAATAATCGCTCGTCTATCTCTAAAGTCTAGCCTCTAAATCAGTACCGATTTCAACCCGTAATTTAATAAACGGGGGAAACAAAAAACAAAATTCTGGCTAGACAAAGTTGTTCTTAATTTTATTTGCTTTCATTTAATAAAAAATGCATTGCAATCGTTTCAGATTTAGAGGCTGTAGCCTTTTCCGATACACGAAAAGTCGTTTTGCCCCACTTTGAGACGGGCCAATTTTGATATTTACACATGATGATTCTCTCACCCAATCTTTTGTTATGGAAACGTTGCATGGACAACATCGGAGCTTAAGAACGAAAATTGTGGCCTTAATCGAGCTCCATGTTAAAAGAAACAACTCACACACACACAATATATGTATATATATAAATACGTTTGTATTTGAAAGAACCGGATTCATTCCTCCTCTTTCACGGGAGATGAAAATCGGAGGAAAAGTCAGTTTCTTTCTCTTTATTTCTGCCGTGCTTGTGGTCTCACGATTTTCAACGGTTCTAGTGGTAATTACAGAAGCAAAAAAACATCAGAAAGCTCTAGAAGCTTTAGCTGCAAGAAGCTAAAAATCCACGCTAAATCTGTACGTCCAATTTATTTGCTGAATCTACTCAAGCGTCTACCTTTCCGCAAAAGAGGTACGCAAGTTTTATTTTATTATTTAGTAAAGAGTAAATTAATTTTTATTTTCTATTAAGAAGTGATTTTTTTTGTTATTTTTCTTTATTCTTAGCTCTTTCTGAAAAAAAAAATTACTAATCACGACACCAGCACATATATACATAAATTAGTATAAAGGATAGATATTGACCCTTCATAAATGCAAATTACATATGTAAAAACCAGAGATCGAAACAGTTTTGTTTAAAAGTTAAAATTTAACTGTAATTTTAAAACTTTAATTTTTTAAACTAAAAAATAATTAAAAAAAAACTTTAATTTAAAAATTCTAAGAGTAA
Source organism: Gonocerus acuteangulatus (assembly GCA_946811695.1). Classification (NCBI taxonomy): domain Eukaryota; kingdom Metazoa; phylum Arthropoda; class Insecta; order Hemiptera; family Coreidae; genus Gonocerus; species Gonocerus acuteangulatus. The sequence goes on along the minus strand of OX328129.1, from coordinate 26,961,845 downwards.
AAGTTATTTAGGAGCTCCTATAATTAAGCAAATGGAAATAAAAGTTAAGCTTTATTTTTTCAATGTAAAATAAAAGTTTACAGTATTTTAATCATGGAGTTTAGGGTTTCGTTGGTTTACAATACCTGGAATACTGGAAAGAAAGAAAATACATACTTCCATATCTTTATTAACTGGCACTTATCCTACACTCCTAGCCCAGCCATTTAAATAAGTGTGGAAAGAGATTTTTCAACCCTAAAGTATATATTAAATGATTATAGATATAATATAAATTCCACAAACTTACAGGATATTGAAATTAAATCAAATTCTTCAAAATAAGTGACATTTTCTGTGTTTAATTTTTTTTTTTTATTAACTGAAATATATTTGTTAATGCAAAACAAAAAATAAACATTAGTAGCTTTAATTTATTCCTTTAAATTGTATTCTATTAAACATTTTAATAACAATTGCTTTGAAACGTTTATTTTCTAAAGTTGAAAAACAACAGTAAACAAAAAAAAAATTACTTTTTCAAAATGAAAATAAAATTGAAAGTTTAAAAAATACTTTTTTAAAAGAAAAGTTAACAATTTTTTTCAACCCATGGTAAATAATGTTAATGCATTGAGAATAAAATATGTTACAACAATAATAGACGTAGTATTTACTTTAAGTAGAAACAATAAAGTTAAAACCTTATTTTCAAAATTATTACGAGCTTTCCGGAAACCCTCCGTTACCTTACATCTTGGGATTAGTGTGTAAATAGTTATGAATTTTAATCACTTATTTTGATGATCTCCAATTATTTTAATACAGGAGAACAAAATCCGTATATTATTTAATTATGATCTATCTTATTTTATCTAGTTTTAGTAGAACTTAAATTTTACATTATCCATCAGAAGCAAAGCTATAGCACTAAAAAGAAGGGCTGTTATAATTTTATATTTATGTTAATAGTTTTTATGTAATAAACGTAATACTTAGTGTGCGTGTCTTTGGCGCCTTCTAGCCCCCAAATCTTCTTACCTGCTGCACAGGGAACATTATTTGTAAATTTGGTGCTTGGAAAATTAAATTTTATATATTTATGACAAGATAATAATTGTTCCAAAGGTAAACTTACTTTTTTCTATGCATGTTCCAGCGCAGTCCCTCACAATACTTCCCTCCGTCACGTATTTCTGGAAAATTAAGAAAAAAAAAGTTTTAAATCACTGTAATGGTTAAATTTATTTTATTTAACTTTTTTAAGCCTTATCAACTCTTGGGCTATCAGCGCCGGCATATCTAGAGGTTGTCACCCTTTTATAATGCCAACGACACGCGTTATACACGGACATAATTGGGAACCAGTGCGTTCCAAGTGCCATGTATTTATTATATTAAACGGAATAAACCGACATTCAAATTAATTTTAATTTCTATTCTACTTAAAGATAGCAATTAGCTTATCAGCAGCTTATACGATAACGAAGTAGCTTGCCTTTACGTAATGTTTGTAATCAGGTTTTTTCATGGTCGGCTGTTCATAACAAATTTTAAAGACAAAACTATTTATGTCTATTTGCGTTTAATGAGGTTTTCATAATTTCAGCCGAAAGTTACCAGCTTGGTGAGAAACGTGGTTAGTCATGCAGCTCCTTCGTGACGGACGTATTTGTCTCACTTTAACTCTTCATTCTCATATTAATTTGCGCTTAAGTCATCTATGTATCTATTTTTCTATGTAGGGACCCATTATCATCTATCTTTGTTGGGACGCCCCAGCATCTATCTATGCAAGGACGCCGACACATATACCTATGTTGGGACACCCTAGCATCTATCTACTTTGGGACGCCCACACATACACCTATGTTCGGACCCCCTAGCATCTATCTATGCAAGGAAGCCCTATCACCAATCTACGTTGGGACGACCTTACATCTATCTATGAAGGGAGTCCTTATCATCTATTTATGTTGGCACGCCCAATCATCTAATCTATGTTGGAACGCCCTAGCATTTATCTATGAAGGGACGCCATATGATCTTTCTATGTTGGTACGCCCAATCATCTACCTATGTTGGAACGCTCTAGCATCTATCTATGAAGGGACGCCATATGATCTGTCTATTTACGTTGGGTTGCCATATCATCTATCTATGATGGGACGCCATATGATCTATCTGTGTTGGGACGCCGTATCATCTATCTTTGTTGGGAAGCCCAAGCATCTATTTATGAAAGCTATGTAGAAACGCCCTATCTAGCATCAGCCTTTGTTGGCAAACAATATCATACATCATATGATATCATCAATATCAACTATCTACCTATTTAGGAACGCCTTAACATTAAGCAATGTAGGGGCTTTCTATGATCTATCTATGTTGGTACGTCCTAACAGTTATCTATGTAGGGAAGCCCTACCTATCAGATGTAAAACTCTTAACCCCAAAAATACAAAAAGGTTCAAAAAACAAAAATAACTTCTCCGATAGTATTAAAAGTGTAGTGATTACGGTAAGCTAACACCAAATTTTGAACTGGTTAGTAATTTCCTGTTTTTCAATTAAGCCGAGGGTGTTTATTTAGGACGTATAAGTAGAATTGCTACTCGCTGAAACGGATTCTAAATTTAATCCCGGATAAATACAGGTTTCGTCTTGCAGAGTTTTTGTGAAAGGATTCAAGATTTAGAGGTCTGTGGTGATTTTATGAATGAGAAACTGAAGGCAATGTTTTAGCTTAATAGCATTGCCCAAAACTAGGTCATGGCTGTCGGAAACATCAACGGATTACAGAGAATTATTTCTAATATTCTCCTTCCTTGTGTATTTTTGTTTTATCTTAAATGTAAACATATTTCGGTTTTCATTGGTAAAATTTGTTCCTTAATTTTTAGTTTTGTTCTCCAGTTACAAACAATGTTGGGCAAATCTAAAAACTAAAACTAAAATTAAAACTACATTCACTTTTTAGAATAAACTAAATTTAAACTAAAAATTCCAACCTAAAAAAACTAAAACTAAAATTAAATTAACTAATGGATATTAGTTGAACTGAAAAACTGAATTAAAGCTTATTTTAGTGTAGTTTTACATAAATCATATGTTATTTCGGTAATTAATCAAATTATTAAAACTAATAGAACTTGTTTTCACTTTGTTTTAATTAGGCTGAAGTTGTAGTTGTAAGTTTAACCTCATTTTCCCCTCATTATTGTTCATATATAAACACTCATTATTTAAACAAAAGTACATACATACCTATTTTTTTACCCTTGTTCGGAATCAAAGTATGCAATAAACGAATTAGTGAATTAGAAACTAAAATCATAAATTAAGGTCACCTTTGCTTAAATTGAACTAATTTTTAGTATGGTAATTAGTTTATTTTAAGCAAAGGTGGCATTAATTTATAGTTTTTAATTCACTAATTAGTTGCTAGTACGGATACTAAAACCAAAAACAACTATTTATTAAGAAAATACTACAACATATGGGGTCTCCCGTGGTCTAATGGCTAGCGCCTTGGATTCATAAGCAGGAGATAGTGGGTTCGATTCCCAACCTCCGGCAGGAATTTTATCATCCCACGGCTCGCTGGCAAAATTCCTCGCTGCACCCTGGATGTCGGCGCTAATGACCTAGATGTAGATGCGCAGTAAAAAAAAAAAAAAAAAAAAAAAAAAAAAAAAAAAAAAAAAAAAAAAAAAAAAAAAAAAAAAAAAAAAAAAAAAAAAAAAAAATCTAAAACTGAACTAAAACTAATAATATAATTTATTTTCAGTTAGAATGAATTAACGTTAGCCCCTTCAGTTCCATTGTCCAGCCGACTGAACATAACTTCTTTACTTTGTATCACACCGCCTATGGCCGATAGATGTCTACTATCACTTTGGTTTGAAGCTCTATGCATTTGCCTTCCACTTGACATCTAATGTAAATTGATTCCATTCAATTTTGAAAGGTTTTGTATAAAATCTTCTCTGCTCCACCACGGGCAGTCATGGATTCTAAAGCTTAGTAACTTTTCCTTACATACTTAGTCCAAATTGTTTCTGTTTATTGTTTAAAACTGCTCCAAATTGAATGTACATAAGGTGTTTATGAATTTTTGAAAATACATGTCCAGTATACTGTACATGGGAAGTCAACCCTCATTGATGTAACAATATTTTTTATCTATATTTCAAATATTTTACTGTTATATTTTGTTTTTATGTTGCCAGAATTGTTTTTTTTGAGTACCATAATAATGAGTAACTTTTTCTGAATGGTATGGGCTAAAAGGCACGCAAACCGTTCAAAAATATCATCGGCCCATTCACACGATTTTCAAAAAATGTATTCTTATTAGTTTTATGTTTAGTTTTTTTTAATAAATTATCTCTTTTTGAGACTAGACTATGAAAATATTTCATTTTCATTAGAACTGTGCGCTGACAACATTTTCTTGTCTAAAATTCTAATCTATTTTTACAATACCTTATTATATTTGACCTTTTACTATAATATTTACTAATAATTTTTCAAATTTATTATTTAATAATTTTCCGAAATTATTTCTTTTAAATTGTTAATAAATTACTGCTTTTATTACCTATTTTTTTTAGTATTTCCAAATTTTGAATATTTTTTTTTTCATCCACAAATCATATTGCTTGACAACCAATGTCCAGTATACTGGACATTACGTAACTCCTGTCAGGTTAACCAGAAAATTCTGAAAAAAATCTGCAATCTTCACGAGAGCAATACACAACTATGACAGGAAAATACAATTTTTTTATCAAGAAATAAAAATTCGGATCTGAAGGGGTTAGTTTAGTAAACTTGCGTTAATTTTGCCTAACGCTTGTTACAATCATGTCCTCTTGAATACCACATATCGTCGATGCAAATGCAAAGTATCGAATGTGAAAATCGCCACTTTCCAGGCTGAAAAAACTTTTATTCATAACTCTGCTTTTGGACAGTCAAATAGTCAGCTGATTAGACTTCTTGACAGTGGTTACATTCCCGTTATACTGAGTAAACCTAGATTCGAGAGTTTGCCGTACATCAGTCCAACAGCAATCAGTATAGGTTGAAAATGAAAAATGCGTTTTTTTCATATTCCATACTTATCGACGATATTCAATGGAAAAGTTAGCTTCATTGAACATTTAATGAGGATATTAAACCAGGTTCTTACGAAATAAATTTGTGGGTAGTAAACATGGAATTTTTGGGTAGTAGACATGTTACTCCAAAGGAGCGCTGCTGTAGATGTTGCAACATTTTTTTATGTTGAATTCATAAGTATTGCACTTCGATGTAGTTGTATGAAGAATAGTAAACTCAAATGCGTTTCTTTTTAAAGAATATTGCCAAAGAGATAACATGTGGAAAAGAGAGACATAAAAGGACTAATGGTGGGCAATAAAATATTTAGGAGGAATTTAGAAAACTGATCATCTTTATAATGGACAATTCCTTGACAACGTTCTCACGAAGAGAATGAGAGTGGGACAGTGTGTGTGTGTGTGTGTGTCTGTGTGTGTGTGTGTGTGTGTGTGTGTGTGTGTGTGAGAGAGAGAGAGAGAGAGAGAGAGAGAGAGAGAGAGAGAGAGAGAGAGAGAGAGAGAGAGAGAGAGAGAGAGAGAGAGAGAGAGAGAGAGAGAGAGAGAGAGAGAGAGAGAGAGAGAGAGAGAGACTGCTAATTGACTGGCTAGGTCTGAGATCTCTCTTTGTGCTCATGCATTTTAAACAGTCTCCAAGGAGATAAATCTTGTAACTGGTTCCCCTTTCCCCCGGCACTGATACTTCAGCAGAGATTCCATCTCTTTCTTAAACACCATGTTGTCATGATTAATTGAGGAATCTACCATTCATAAATTTGTCTGCATTTAAGATCTTTTACCGCCAGTCATTCAGCCTCATTTGACAAGCATTAATTTAAAGGTGTCATGATGCTTGGACTAGATCAAATAATTGTTTCTCGTGAGCTAGGTTTTATTAGGTAAAAACAGTAGGAATAGTTAATTGGTTTATTTTTACTGGATGCAAGAAAAAGAAAATGTACCACGAGAGCTTGGTGTTGCTTGGTATTAAGCCACTTTTATGTTCAGAAATGCAGCTCGGAAATGTAGCCCGGATAGTGCTGCTCCGAAAATGTCGACTGGATAATGTAGCTCCATAAATGTAGCCCGGATAATGGAGCTCCAAAAATGTAGCCCGGATAATGCAGCTCTGAAAATGTAGCCCGGCTAATGCTACTCCGAAAATGTAGCCCGGATAATGCAGCTCCAAAAATGTAGCCCGGATAATGCAGCTCCAAAAATGTAGCCCGGATAATGCTGCTCTGGAAATGTAGCCCGGCTAATGCTACTCCGAAAATGTAGCCCGGATAATGCAGCTCCAAAAATATAGCCCGGATAATGCAGCTCCGAAAATGTAGCCCGGATAATGCTGCTCTGAAAATGTAGCTCGGATAATGCGGCTCTAAAAATCTAGCCCGGATAATGCAGCTCCGAAAATGTTGCCCGGATAATGCAGCAATATAGTCTGGACAATCCAGCTCGAAATTTGGCTCAAAGAACATTGCTCAGAAATTGAAGTTCCGACAATTTAGCTTGGAATAAGACTCTCAAAATATAGCATACTACGCAGCTCAGAAATTTGGCTCAAAAAATATATCTCAACAATTTAAATTAGGATAACGTATTTTGGGATTTAGCTCAAAAGTATAGTTTAGAAAATGAAGCAAAGAGAATAAACCCTAGAAAATAAGACTAAAATAATGTATGTAGGAAATTGTAGTTTGGAAAATGCATATTTCGAAACGGATTGTGTTTCTCTCAGTAAATTAAGTTTGGAAAATGTATCTGAAAATGTTATTTTGGATATGTTGGATAGAAATTGTTGTTCAGAAAAACGTACCTTGGAAAAGTTGGTTGAGTAAACGTGAATCGACCTCTAATAATGCAGGAAGTAAATTTATTTTAGAGAAAGCTTAGCAAAATTTGTTTGGAAAATGAACTTCAGAGAATTTAGTTCGGAAATGTAGCTTCGGAAGTTAGCTGGGAAGTATAGCTGGGAAATTGATTTTTGGGAAATTTACCTTGAAAATGAAGCTCAGGAACTGTAGGTCCAAAAATGTATCAGGAAAATGGGACCGAGAAAATGTATATTGGCGAATATAGCTTGGAAAATGTGCTTTGAATTAAAACTTGTTATTTGGGAAAACCAGTAAAACTTAACTTTTTTGTTCTCTTTGCTTTCCTAATGTAAAATAAAAAGTGTAATTTGTCAGGCCTAAAACAATGAATGGATGAGGACACAGCTGCCCTAAATTCCTACTAAACGACCATTAGAGCAGGCGCTTCGTCCACCGCAGAAACCCACGGTAGGGCAGTTTCTCTCTGCTTTCGCCAGTTGTGTTGGCATTATCAAAGGCGGAACTTTCCATTCAGAAGTTACAAACTAATGTCAATGTTTTCATATTAGGGATACTTCAAGGGTAGAAGTTTCATATAGAACCTAAACATGATAACATACTCAACTTCTAGCGTACTCAAGTTTTATTAGATGGACCTCCTTAAGATAGCAAAAACCTGTATTTCTTGATTAAACCCTGATGGGTGTACTGAGATATTTCAGAATCATTAATAGTATTAGGGTTGGTGCGTAAATAACGCAGATTTTTATATGACAAATTCATTCCTGATGGAAAAAAATCAGTTGAGTATCGACACCAACTTCTGCCGCAATGACCCGATCGTGATCAAAAACTGAAGACTTTCCTTGTCTACGATATTAAAATCTCAATTATCAGTTATTCTGAGTAAACTGGTTGTCGAAATATGATTTTCCTTGAACTAATACAATCTGTAAAGTACCTACAGGAAAACAAAATTTAGCATTGGATTTACTTTGTACCAACAAATATAAATTTTTAATTTTTCGAAAAATGAGCCGCACAACCGGTGTGCAATGATCTTTTTTATGTGAATTTACTTACGAATTGAATGATTTCTATAGTAAACATTTTTTTTTATTATTATTATTAAAGATGGGCAAAAAAAAAAAATTCGCTCCTTGGAACCGTGTTCGAAAAAAATTGTGTCGAATGGGTTATGGGCATATCTGTTTTGGATAGGTTGTTGAGAGGGGGCATACTAAATTTTGTAAAATCTTCAGAACAACTAAAGTAACATTGATTTAGTTATGCCTTACTCGAAAAATTCATTTCAACATATTTTTAAAATATAAAAAACAAGTCGAAAAACTTCGTTAATAATCAACATTTTTATCTTGGAATAATTCTAATACCTACTTCAACAAAATTGTATTAGAAGTCTTTTATCACCTTGGGAAGGTCTCTTGCGTGAATTCTTCCAGATTTATGAACGAAAGGAGTAAAAAAAAAAGAAAAAAGAAACGTAAGTTCTTTGTTTCTTTTGTATTGAAAAAAACAATTAGAATTTTTCGATTTACGCAATAGTTTCGATTTATATCTCAATAGTTATTTGAGTTGTTTTAAGTGTAATAATGATAATAATTTCGTTTCTGCTCTAATTCAGGATCATAAATATGCTTTAGGTCCTCCCTATGTAAAACCTATTAATAAACATGTAATGTACTGTTTAACATACAGTATTTTTTTCGCACATGGCTACCTACGCCAGCGGACACTGTAACGCTTTTTCGCAACTGTTTTTTTCAATTTGGTAATCGATAAAGCACATTTATGCTAAAAATATTTAAGAAGTATACAATAAAGCGCTGGCTTGAGCTTGGAGAAGAGTGATCCTTCTCATGTTCCTGTTTTTTTAGGTATTTTTTTCTCGCAGTTTTACTCATAAAATGACTGAATTAATAAAATCAAGAACTTATGTAGGCCCCCCCAAAAAAAAAAAAAATCTATTTTCCTAAATGTAGGGAAACCTGTGATACCGATAAGTATCTCTGGTAGTAATATACTACTTAGTGAAAGGTAAACAATAAGAAATACCATCTAAGTGTTAGTATTAAGCCGAGTACAAAAATTTATGATAATTGTTCGAGGTTAGAGGATAAGCTGGCACATATGATATATGGGGTATATTATACCCTAATGCCTCGGCACTTCCCAACCACAGCTCCAAATTAGCCCTGGCACTCGTCCAACAGTTATTATATCGCCTCGAATATATCGCCCACTTCTCGGATCTTTATCACTATTGCTCCTTATAACTGGACTGATTAGCCTTATCAATTTATCACTATTGCTCCTTATAACTGGACTGATTAGCCTTATCAATTTATCAATTAAAGAGCCGGACGAGAGAGAGAATATTTCTCTCTGATTCAAAAGGTTCTTCTAGAGAAAGTTTTTCTTTTTTAACTCTTTCTTTCCCTCGTTAATCATTAAGCTTGTTTACTTTCTGCTTTCTCCGAGCTACTTGTTTTCTTTTCATTTTTCCTTTGTGGATAAAGAAAAAAATAAAATTGTAAGTTTGAGAGAAGCATAAGGTTTTAAGTTTACAGACAGGATATTCTAGTAATATTTATGGAATTGAGGTATAATTATGAAAATTGAATCCTTTTTTGTTTTTATTATTCATTCGAAGCCCTTTAAAAAAATTACGCAATTTAATAATTGTCATGGCAGAACGTCTTTTATGGATAATAATATATGATTGTATACAAAATATGATTTCGAACATTCAATGAAATCATAGCGCTTGTAGTCATAAAATAATGAGGTATATTTATTTTTCTGTCAATGAGGATTATACATCATTATTCTATAGAAAAATACTGTCGACAAATAATTTTATTGCATAAATTATTAAAGCTAAACATAAACTGTGCAGCCACACATATACACAACTCAAACAGTTAAAAAACATACAGTATTACTTCAAAATGTAAGCTATTCAATTTTGTCCTTTATTGAAATACTTATTGTTTTAACTTTTCTATAAATTACTTATCTTATCTCTATTTACTTTTTGTTATTTTTTTTAAATTTAATTATTCTTTTCTTTTTCATAAATACATTTTTTATTTTTTATTAATTTGTATTTGTCTTTGCTACAGTTGTTAGTTTCCTACTTATTTTGTTTTATTTATTTATTTCACTTTTATCATGGACTTATACAGAGTTTGTCAGGTAAGTTGCGAAACTCTATAAATTAAAAAAATAATTTAATTTAATTTAATTTAAATTTTAACGTCCATTTATTATTAACTAGGAATTTTAGGACGGGTTATCTATAGGTTACCACCCTTTTCTAGCCAGGATAGGGCTGATGCCTTTTCTTTTTTCTAAAGAAAAGCCACCACCCCTAGTGGGAATCGAACCCACGACCTTTGGCTCAGGGGGTTAAGTGCTCACGCCTTAGCCCTCACGGCCATCGGGTCTCCTTAAAAAAATAAAATAAAACAATAACTTGTACAGACACAGTAAAACATTTTAAATTTTTACATAAACAATTTTTCGCATAAAATATTATATAAATCGTTTCGTAGCGTAAAACATAAATAAACAATATAATCCAGGTGAGCTTAAAACCTGCAGATGGACTAATTTATTTTAATCTTTTGCGGCTGTAAAACACTTGTACAAAATAAATATATAATTAAAAACATCTGACTCACTGGAACTGCGTCATCTTACAGAGTTTCCGTCATGAGGTCAACCTCATAAGCGGAGGAGGTAGGAACCGCACAAAAAAGTAAATGTTTTCTCTTTCGTGAAAAATGTAAACGCTTCTAAAAACTTAAAATCAAGATCTTATCGGAAATTACTACATTCAAACACTGACTTCTCCGAATGAGTTTGCTCTCTCAAAATTCACATAGGAACCGTATTTAATACACTTTTGACTAGATGCTTTACATATACTACGATATCCAAACAGGTTTCAAGAAATATAAGAATATAATTTGCAAGAAAAATGTACTTTTTTCATTTTCCTCGACGATGGTTACAGATATCAGCTTGAAAATGGTTCCATTGTATTCCCCACACCTAAATACTTATAAAACGTGTACCTGGAAGCCCACTAACGCAAAAACGTATGTGTTACGATTATGTGCACAAATCCCGCTGAAAATAACATATTTGAAGGTATTAACGCCGTTCCTCCCTCCCTCCATAGGGAGGAACCCCGCTTATAAGGCTGACCTTATGACGCAATCCGGATGTGCCGACTAGAAAAATTTACGTTTCAGAACCCCTAGAAAACGAAAATAACTGTGGTTCAAATTTGTATATACACACACTTATATATATATATATATATATATATATATATATATATATATATATATATATATATATATTTGTCTGTTCGCGCTCTACCTCAGCGAATATAAAAATCTTTCGTATAATTTAAAAGGTCATGTTCGTTAACCAGCAAAATCCGTCCACCTGAACATGGTTTTGGAGCGAAATTCGCGCGAAGTGCTTGCAAGTACTTTCTATAGGTTCCTTGGCCTAGAATAACGAATGAAACCATTTTTAAGGCGATAGCACTATCCGTTTTTGAGAAAATTGGAAAAATAGTTGTTGAATAATGTTTTTGGTTTGGGTACTTAGAATCAAGGGATTCAGTAGAAACATTTCCTGCATGTTCAAATTTCATTAAAACTAATACTTTTTTTGTTACGTTTGGAGGTAAGCAAGGGCTAGAATAAAATAGTTTATTAACATACTTGAAAAGTTTTGGGAACTTCGTATCTTATCCTTAATATCTCGAGAACGGTTGGAAATCTTGGTAATCGGAAGGTATTTGAAAGCATACTAAATGCTCTACAAAAAAGGTTCTACAAACGGAGAAATAAGTGCTTACAACTTTGAAGTAATTGATTTCGTTTATTCGAACGGCTCTTTAAAGAAAACATATTGATTGTTAGAAATATAGCTTTCCAAGAGAGACATTCGAAGACGCCTTGTGACTATTTTCAACTGCCTTATGCGAGGGTCTTTGTGGGGTTAGCCGACCCATCCAGGTAAGACCATAAACCACTTCAAGAAAGGTCGACCAAAATAATTACTGTTTCTGTTTTAATCTTTCCAAATTACACTAGGGGTAAGAACGGAATTGCGCTTTGATGACGCAGTTCCTGCGAGTCGGGCTTTTTTTATTTGAAATTTTCCAGGCAGCATTGAGCATGAGTGCGTCATAAGGCCAATCTCATAAGCTTGTTTCCTCCCTATGGAGGTGTTAGGAAACGCGCTAAAACATATAGTTTTTACCCTATGGATTAGCATGATTGCCCCGTTGATCTAGGAGGCATGACGGAAGGATATTGGATTAGGAAGGCAGTGCTATGGATGTGGAGAGCCGCAGCCTGTCAGCAGGAAATATTACCGGAGAGCAACACCAGGGGGCAGCTTTATCGCCTGTTTATATGACTGATTTCCCGCTCAAACCAAACAACACTTTAGATAAAATATGACCATTTCCCTCGAATTTATCAAAGCGTTTTGCAATACCCAAATATAATTTTTATAAGAAGAACTATTACATTTAGAGTTTACAATAATCCTTTAGTTTTCACAAATCTTTATACTAATAAAAAAATCCAACTCCCAGAAATTGCGTCATATTAGAGTTTCGCTTCTTATGCTTTTGATTTGATAACCTCGGATTTGGAGCAGTTAATGTTTTTTTTATATATATTTCGTGAAACGTGTAAGCACGAGTAAACATGTAGAATGAAATCTTAAAGAAAAGCAAGATTTTAGGCAGCACAATGGACCAAACAATTATAGTATCCTTGGCGAAAATTCTCACTTTATCTTCTCAACTTTCTCATTAGGAAAACATTATTACAAATACGTTTCTCATTTTCTCAGCCGAATGAAATCGTCCCATAAAACTTGCACAAAATAAAAAACCTTTTTTGTGTCGATAAATACTTTACGTTTACCAGGATTTCCTAACTGTTTTCTAAATATTTAAGATAATTTTTTTTTTCTTAACGGCGCATTGAAAAATCTGGGCCATTAGCGCCGAGTTAAGATAATATTTGAAAATCTCAGGAAAAGTATATATGAAGTTATATATATATATATATATATATATATATATATATATATATATTTATATATATATATATATATGGCTTAACATTATTTCATTAGACTGCCCATATCAAATCACCTATAAAATGTTTACCTGTTACAGATTCACATAAACCAATAATATATGGTTCATTAAATTGGATAAATTTCAAAGAATATAAAAGTTTTGTGCAGGGCTGTTTAATTACAATTCATTTATTTATTCACAGAGCTTCACAACGGCAAGGTAATTAAATTACTTAAAATTAAATAGTTTTATTCGCTGTCCAAATATTGTATAATATCAAAATTTGTTTACGGAATCCATAACATCATCTACATATTGGGGGTCTCCCGTAGTCTAGTGGCTAGCGCGCTGGATTCATAAGCGGGAGATGGTGGGTTCGATTCCCACCTCCGGCAGGAATTTTCTCATCTCAAGGCTCGCTGGTAAAATTCGTCGCTGCACCTTGGATGTCGGCGCTAATGACCTAGAAGTAGATGCGCCGTAAAAAAAAGAAAAAAAAAAAAAAAAAATCATCTACATATTGATAATAATATCATCTACATATTGATAATATAATATCATCTACATATTGATAATATAATATCATCTACTATTGATAATAATATAATAAGTGGCTCCTTACAGGCATATATCGATGGTCATAGGGAATAAGTTGGTATGTCGGAAGATGGAGAAAATAAGCTAGGATATCTCCTAGAGCAGGACATTGACGTTGCGATTTGTGGTCGTACTTAGTAAGACTGCAAGTTGGATAGTCGACTCCACTTACGCTCCGACTTGCTATTCAACTAACGATCCAACTTTAGTTATAGCCTGTTTTCACGACTGTGTACATCGCTCTCGAACCAAGAAATGTATGCAGTCCGAAGTTGCCCGAAGGTCGAGCACTGACTGAGCTATGTTGGAGGACTTTGATCCGACCCCACCACTCAGGCTCTAACTCCGTCGCCAGAGGATGTCACTGTAGATGTTCCGACTCGTTCAACTAGACCTCCAACAAGGCCATTCACGATCCGATGTCGGATCCAACTTCGGGCGTCGGACTTTCGTATCGTCCCTCTAGAAGTCCCGACTCGTCCAACTAGCCTTCCAACAAGGCCATTCACGTTTCGATATCGGATCCAACTTCGGATGTCGGACTTTCGTATCGTCCCTATAGAAGTCCCGACTCGTTCAACTAGACCTGCAACAAGGCTATTCACGATCCGATGTCGGATCCAACATCGGGTGTCGGACTTTCGTATCGTCCCTCTAGAAGTCCCGACTCGTCCAACTAGCCTTCCAACAAGGCCATTCACGTTTTGATATCGGTTCCAACTTCGGATGTCGGACTTTCGTATCGTCCCTATAGAAGTCCCGACTCGTTCAACTAGACCTGCAAAAAGGCCATTCACGTACCGATATCGGATCTAACTTAGGACTCATGCGAAGTGTCTTGAAGTAGCTCATAGCCTTGATCGTTTCGGACTAATAAATATGTGGGCATCTAGGTATCGCGTAAAATTGCTTGGTTTATTTGTTAATTGTCTGTTAAAGAGCTTTCCAGAAATGTTGAGGTTTTGACCTTACTACGTTATTCCCTGTGACCTATATCGATGGTGAATACATTTTAAAATAATGAATTAATAACATTAAAATAATTATTTTTGGATAATGACATAACAAAGGAATGATTTTGTTTAAGAAAAACATTATTGAATAAGACTCAAGAATAAAATAGCTTTCTTGTAAGGCTATTTTTGATTTTCGTTTCTAGAAGAAGAATTAGAAGAAAGTGGATCACGTCACCAAATACTCAAAGTACAATGATTGCCTAGCGTCTTGGCCTACGTGTTGGGTCTCTCTAATGGCCTCAGGAAGCCTTTTCTACCTGGCTGGAGCCCAATTGGTACTTGCTACCATTACCGGGCTATTTTTTACCGCCTTAGTGTGGAAAAAAGGAGTGAAACTGGAAAAAGAAGGAGAAAATTCCAAGAGTGGATGGGCAGAGGGAGAGTGGAAGTGTTAGGGTAGACGATTGGGTGAGGGAGAAAGAGAGTGAGAGAGGTAGAAAGGACAGAGAGAGTGAGAGAATGCGGGTAAATTGAGGGAAAAAAGGTGTGGGGTGTTTGAAGTAATCAAGTCTAAGCACGTAGGTAGACTTCACGGATGATTGAAGGCATAATAGGCTGTTAGTCTTACCTACTAGCTGGCTACTTACTTACAGTGCCTATTATATACATAAAAAATCCACATCAGCCATGAAAATCAATATTTTATTACAGTATAAGCACAGAAATATCATCTTATAACGGGAATTTTGACGATTTCTGGAAGCCCTCCATAACAAGAGCGATAATATCATGAGGGGTGAAGATAGCCGTCAAGGTGATAAGCAATCAGGGATTCGGCTAAAAAAACATCAATACGAATTTTTTAAAATTCTGTATGAAGGTAGTTTCGGCTACTCTTTGGTAGCCTTCCTCAGCTAAAAAAGACAAAAAAGAAGAAAATACGGAATTAATAAACAGAAAAAATGATTAACCAGTAAGATAAATGATAGATCTATACATATACAACACTTTTGTTGTTACTGAACAGGTAATTGAACAATAGTTATATTTCTAGAACTTAGTTGTCGAAAATCAATAAAAACATATTTTAAATGAGGTATGTCCAAGTGAATAATAATAATAATATTAATTTTTAACGGAAAATAAAGTTATACATACCAATGAAAGTGCCGGGAGGCAGAGAAAGAGCAAAGTTATATACAAGGGAACTAGAATCTTCCAGGTTATATGTAACTGAACAAAACAAGTGGTGGGAGGAGGTCCGTACGGATGACGTTTTATCACTGCAAGGAGAAAAATGTGTTAATTGAAGGATACCCAAGGGGGAAGGGGACATGGGAAAATACTAGGTAGGTCGTCCGAAGAGTTTGTGAAAAATATTGGGGGGATAGGAGAAATGTCTTGTTTGTCAGTTTTGTAATTTACATTGCTTTTATTTAGGTTAATGTGTAAGCATTCAGAGATCTGTAGTCTTGGGCGATAATAGTCCGACTCGCAAGAACTGTGTCATCTTAGCGAGTTTCCTTTCGCATCCCTAGTGCCATGAGTACAAGAATAGAAGCATTTTTTGATAGGTACGTTTTGATCTTTCGTGAAAAATATACCATGATATCTCAAAGAGAAGTAATGTATGGAGGAATGTAATTTCTGGGCCCATCACTGTTTCCTAGGCGTTGAGAAGAAGGTATATTATTCAAGCCCTATCTCAACAGCATAAATAATGTATGTATATGTTTTGTTTAATTATGTAATATTTTTTATATTTATTTTATTCCTTTTCTTTTATATAATTTTGTAATGTTTCATTATGCGATTCTTCTTTTATTATCATTTTTATCTTTATTTTCTTAGTATTATTTTATCTATTTATTTTTTTGCTCCCTTACTACATTCTATGTATTTTTATTTATTTATTTAAATGTTATAATAATTAGGGGCGAGGTTAGTTCAGTGGAAGAGCACTGTACTAATATGCTGGAGGACCTGAGTTCAAATCCCGAGCACTAGAGATTTTTATTTCCTAGTATCATCGTTCGTCGGCCTCCTTGGCCGTCGTTAGGCCAATTTAGCCCTTATTAATGGATACCTGCAAAGGGGAAAATCAGGTGGCCGGAGCATAGTAGTGACCACACTATCTCCCGAGTGTGCCGTATGGTCATGAATCAGATACCTCTATAGTATATGCCCTTCAGGGCCATCGTGGCCTGTTACAGGACTGATTTATGATATTTTATATTATTTTGTAACATTGGTAAACTGTATTTTAATCTGCCCATATTTTAGGAGTATATTTGGACTTCTATTGGGGTTATTTCTAATAACCCTTAAGGGGTAACTCTACCTTGAAACCTTTTTGCTTTTACAAATTATTTTATGGGCTAAAATTCTTTCTTAACTAATCAAACATTATATCCAAGAGTGGGGATATTTTAAAAGGGAAAAATATGATTTTCCGAGTGGAATCCCGATGTCGAGTGAACACGGTGCTGATTTAAAGATAATTTTTTGATCAAGCTTCGATTGGGTCTTTTTTAATTGTTAAATTTCTTTTTGGTCCTCGTTTAATACATTTCACCATTAAAACACATTTTTTTTTATCTTTATTACAAGATAGCATGAAAAGAAAATTAAATAGGAAGGACATGGACATTTCAGAACATCAAACTTTAAAGTCGTTTTCTCAAAACCCTATTTTTCAAATCGGGCGATCCTCTGGCGTCTTCAATGTTTGCCCGATCAACTTCAAATTTTAACTGCAGCTTCCCTATGGCATTTGCGAGAAAAGTACGTAGGATTTTTTCGATTAATTGAATTATAACGATTTTATGACCGATTTTCGACGGATTTTTTAATAAAAAATGAATAATTGTTCACCATTTTCGAAAAAATTAATGTTTCTTAAAAATCCTAGGTACTTTACTACAGTTAACCTTCTTCTTTCGAAATAATTTTAGTTTTCCGTTCTTGATTAAAAATTGCCGCCTGCACTCTATCGCCCGTGAACAAAGATGGTTTCCGTTCATCAGACACAGCGCCGTCATTCTTTTTTCAAAGAGTTTTTTTTTTTTTTTTTTTCTTAAATATGTTAATCTTTATTTGCCAATTATACAATACACTAAGTAGCTTCAAAGAATTGAAACGTATTTTTTTGGATACTTTAACATCCCGTAAAAGACGTTTTTGTTATTTATTTGTTATTTATAAATTCAAGAAAATTACTTTGATTTGATCACGAAAGGTAGTATTACCCCCAAAACTCCGGTATTATGCTTGGCAAATCGCATCCTTTGGAGGTCTTGTAGATAATAAAATACCCTTTTAATAAAATGGTCCATATCACTCCGTACTTAATGCCAACAATTCATTATGGTCTGCGTAGTCATAGTTGCGTTAAGATATATTAATTTAAAATTTATTTTGTAACAATACCATTTTATACGGCGCTAATGGCCAAGATTTGTCGATGCGCCGTAAAAAAAAAAAAAAAAAAAAGTACCATTTTATAACACAATGCTATTGAACAGGGTGTAATGTATGATACTCCTTTTATGTGAAAGACATTGTAGATATGAAATATTTTATTGACAAGGATAACTTGTACTAAAATGTTATACTTGTGATAACGTTGGAGTTACTTCTTAACAACACGTTTTACGAGAAAACCCACTTGTAAGATAAGGAGATAGATAAGACATTAACGTTTTATGTTGATGTCTTAATATCGATATTCAAATTGGATCTCTGAATATATGAGACACATCCCTGTTATATGTATCATAAATTTAAACGTGACATTTCATTCTATCTGGGCGAATATATTATATTTCTGCGCGACATATTAATTTTCCCGTTAAGCGGATAGAACGATTGAGCAGACCCGAGGGGAGCATAAAACTAAATTGTTCTGAATTCCCTTCAACCGCGAGATCTGCTGGGCGGCCATGATATATGTCTCAGGGACAGCGAAATTTTATTGAAATATTTCCATAAGTTTTGGGACGTTTTATTGTATTTTTCACTATCACATTTACTTCTTTGACTTCTTTATATATATATATATATATATATATATATATATATATATATATATATATATATATATATATATAATTATAGTTGGAAAAAAATCGTTGATTTCTATCACATAGGAGATTTCGTTATGTATTTGAATTCCTTTTTGGTTTGTTTCGTTTTAATTTTTTTCGTTTGTGTACTAAATTTAGAATGAATTCATAAAAATAGGAAAAATTACTAATATGTAATCAATTACATGCTAAGTACATCTGTCATGTAGAAAATAAAATATACTGGCTTTCTTAAGGGTTACTTACGGAAGGAAATAAATAAATACAATTTTAGAGTCCAAACTTAAAATTCGATTACCCGGAGAAAGATTAGTCATAAAAATTAAAAACCCAGTGCTATTTTTTAATTTTATACATATATTAATTTATATTCATTATCTAATAAAATAAAAAATATATCATACAAATATTGGATTTCGGTATATATTTAAATAATATATATTTAAATTTATTGGGCTGACTCATTGACCTATCATCGCCCAGCCCAAACCACTTGACAGAAAATTTTTTATTCTTGCATGGACACTCTCTTTAGCATTCGCTAAAAAAGGATTTTTTATACCCAAAATTTTACGTATTTTTAGAGGGGTTTGAATTTTTAGTTGTTTAGAGAGCAGGCACGCCTAGTCAGCAAGCTTTGTTAGGACGATAACAGGTCAGCTGATATCGTATTGTATTTATTTCTTAATATTTTTTCTACTTGATCTTCATTTCAACTATGATGGCAGATCTTGAATTACTACTAGAAATAAACTGTGATTTTGTCCCTCATAGATTTTCGCTATACCTGGTGATGGTCTATCCGAGTAATAATATCCGGAAGCCTTGCACACCTCCTCGTCCACCAGCCAGATAATTTCTTGATAATGCTCGCAAATATAATGGGTGTTTCCCAATGACATCTTGAAAACATAAATGTTTAACATACAATTATTATTGGCAGCGAATTTTAACCTGTACTAGTTAAACTCCTGTTACTGCTAACCTACAGATAACGTGTTATCTCTACGTATCTGTTTCTTGACACTGGTCCGGAGCGCCCCAGTGTGAAGAAATTTTATTCTCTGATTACTTACGAATTGATGAATAATTTATTCAGACGGGAACCGTGCTATAATAAGCTGCACAAAAGTATGCGCGTTAATTTTGGTTTTACATTAATTAACCCAATAAAATAACTACATATCTGCCGTGACGAAGCACGGGTATTTAGCTAGTATATAATATAAGAATAGTACTGGGTTTTAGCACTTTCCTCCGAAGGAAAGTAGCTATTGAGGTTGGACTCATTACGGAATTTTTGAAAAATGTCTTCAAATCTTTATCGATCCTACCTAGTAGACACCGAAAATGACCGCCGTTAAAATTTATATATATATATATATGTGTGTGTGTCTGTTAACACGATAGCGGCCAGAGTTTTTGTTTATTGTTCTTGGTATATAGCATTCAATTAGCAAACGATTGAACGAGTTCGTTAACCACCAAAGTCGGTCCACCGGAAGGGGGGGTTTATCCCGAACCCAAAACACTAATTTGACCATGTCAGCCGTAATATTTGTTATATTTCAACGAAACTTGGCATTCGTAGTGTTAATATAGAGAGAAAAGTGAGATATAAAAATGAACTAAATCGGTTCATTAGGAGGGGGGGGGGATTACTCCGGACCCACAATACCAATTCGCCACTACCAGCCGTGATTTTTGGTATATTTCGACGAAACTCGGTATTCGTAGTGGTAATCCACAGGTAAATATTTGTTGTAAAAATAAACTAAATCGGTTCATTAGGAGGGGGGGGGGGTACTCCGGACCCACAATACCAATTCGCCACTTCCAGCCGTGATTTTTGGTATATTTCGACGAAACTCGGTATTCGTAGTGGTAATCTACAGGTTAATATGTGTTGTAAAAGTAAACTAAATCGGTTCATTAGGAGGGGGGGGGGGGTTTACTCCGGACCCAAATTACTAATATACTCATACCGGTCGTAATTTCTGCTGTATTGTAACGAAAAGCGTCGTGGGTAACTCATGAGAAAGAAGTTTTGTAAAAATGAGCTGAATCGGTCAATCGGAAAGGGGGGGGGGTTTACTTTGTAATATATTTCAATAGAAAAGCCCGCCAGACGTAGGTTCACAAAGCCGCCGCAAGGAGCGCTTTCTACCACTAGAGGGACTGTATCCTATTCCCGCGTTAGATCAAAATACGATAATATGAGGTTTTTTGTATTTATTACGTAGTGTAGTAGGTACCATGTGTAAACATAACTCTGGAAGCAAATTAATAATTGATCAGTTACTCATTACAAAATTAAAAGAGATCTATTCATGGTTTTATTTTATTTATGTAGGATATTTTAAGCAAATTGTTCTGGAAAGCAGTCTACACTACCCAAATTCTGAGGAAAGTGCTTAGTTATACAGCTCCTGCGTGACGGACTTTTTAATTTTTATTTCGCGTAATTGAATTTTAAGTTTGGACTCTATCAATTTTTAAACTGCTATCTAAAAACAGAGCTGACTGTTGCTATGTAGATGATGTTCAGTAATGGCGTGGCTATTCTAGCGGAAGGTTTATCTTCGTTCTATTTGGCTTTATCTAGTTTTAAGGCCCCTGAAGAAGCATCCAAGGATGCGAAACATGTAGAACCAATCTTAATAAATTGACGTTTATGTTAGTTTGATTTTTTTTATTGATATTTTGCCTATAAAAGAAAGTTGTTGAGATTTTGGTCACTTTCTTCTTAATACAATATTGTCTAATAAGTATGAAATTGTATTTCCAAATCATAACCATAGTCATTTTGGCCGCCTTACACCCATACTATTTTACATCCATTTCTCAAAAGTAATGGCTCCTTTCTATCCCACAATAGATTATTCTTCTATTTGAAGGACTCCATTTAATCTGCTTTTCCTTTTGGAAATTAATCAACGATGGGTTACAATTTTCCAAATTACTTCATGAATAGATTCCCCGTAGAAAGGATTGAAGTCCATTTCCGACCATTTGTAAGAGCCGTTTCATCAAATTTCTCCGACAGAAGCTCTAAATATTTCAAGATGGATGTGGAATTATGTAAGAGTAATAACCCCTTTCTATTGAAAGAAATACGGAGAAAAGACATTGAACTGTATTATGCCGAACAGGATTTGAATCATTCTGGTAACAAACACAAGCGAACTAACCTAGATATACCTCACCGATTTTTTTCTTTGTATGATATGTTTTAGTTCTAAAAAAATATTAGAAGAATCACATTAGACTATCTTTTTATGTGCTAATTTTTAGATTTGAGGAACGACTTAAATTTCACCACCAAAGTAGTTTTTTTTTTAATCTCGAAAGTTTTTAGGATTTTTTCAATTGAATCAACGGCAAATTTTCTGTTATAAAAGGTGCTGATATATTTCATTCTTATATTTCAGGAAGATTTCCATTCTTTCATCAACATTTTTTCCTCCGAAATCCCGATGTCGACTTACTTATTTTCTACATGTAAATGCAATTTATAACCTTATCCAGCTGATTAATAGTCTTACGAAAAAAAAAAGAAGAAAAAAACAAATACGCTATTATTCCTAACAAAACAGACGTTGCAGCCCTTTGGCATAAAATATATGCCCAAAGAAGCACCTTTTTAGAAGAAAACATTTACCAATGTTAAATGTTTTGTTTAATAAAAACATATCGCAAAAATAATAAAATTGGTTAGATATAGGGTAAGTCTCTCTCAGTGAAATGAAAAATAATTATTTTGTTTCAGTTATAAATTGAACATATTCGAGTATAAGTGGTATTTGAATATGTTCAACTGATAACTAAAATAAGATTTTTCTTTCACATTTTTATTTAACCACTGAGTGTATGTTTAAGACGTAACGTTTGTTTTCCTTCTTTTATAAATAAATAATTCATTTATTTGTGTTTTCCAAATTTTCTGTTTAGCTGTAATCAAACAAAGAAATATTTATAAATATCTTACCATGTAGTTTACCTCTAACTGAAAAATCATTTCCATGCATTCATTTTTCTTCATTATAATTGTTCGGTGTGTGTGTATATATATATATATATATATATATACAATATGCATTCCAGAATTTTTTGAATAAGGCGACGACAAGGAGGTCATGGTAGAAGGGGTTTATATCTTACAAAATTCTCGAGCATATTTCGTTCTTTTCATTTTACAGTGAAACGAGGACATGTGTGTTTATATTTTAAGAAAATCATGGCTAGGAATAAGGTGTGCTTTCCTGGAGAAAATTGGATGGGAAGGAATAAGGGAAGCATAAATTATAATGGAGAAGAAAGGAAGCATTATATCATATTTAAGGATGCTCCCTTTTTATGAAGACACCGGCTCAGATTTATCATAAGGAACAGGAATATTTATCCTGGCTGTTTATCTAGCATAGATTTATTCAACATAGGAAGTCCATGTTTGCAGAAACTTTTATGTTTGTTAATAATTTATTTTATTTTAAAAATTGCGGAAAATCATATGTATATTAAAAACACTCTGACTTCTCAGAATATCTTTTATTTAGCGCTCTATATGATTTACCAATATTACTTAAATGTAATGAAAGATCAATAATAAAAATACACATTTAATCCATGTCCACATCTTATATTTTCTGATTTTCATGTTTCACGCTATTTTGGTGCCTCTTCGGGAGCATAGAATTAAAACTAAAACTATGTCTGATCATATCATTAAGAAATATTTTAATCAGCCAATGGGGTTAATCCTTCAACCTTCCTAGGCTGAGACCATACTTAAGGACGGATCAAAAATATCTACAAGACCCCAGCCTTAAAACGAATCTTATCACATACGATTACCCGTCTCCACTTGTGTATACACAACAGTACTACACGCAATCCTTTTAGCACTACAGACACGGACAACATAAATGTATGCACTGACTCAGTAAGTTCATTACACTCCGTGACAAACATTTACAGTACACACCCTATCGTTATTGAGATTTTCAAACACTAATTCAGACAACAAGCAAAGGGAAAAAATCCTGATGTTTTGGTTACCTGGACATGAAGGCATTTCATAGTGCACTACAGTAGACTTACTTGAAAAAACGGCAACTTAAAGACTTCTTCCAGACCTAAACAAAATAACAACCACTGACTTATGCAAATTACCCGAAAATAAGACATTAATTGACTGGCAGACAAAATGGACTAATTATGAAAACGAGCCGATGAGCGTGAAGTGCCTTCATTGGTCCCGAACCCGACCCGATCCGATCCGATCTAGTCGTCAGTAATGGACTCGTAGTGAAGTGAAAATCAGTGATGAATTTTAGATATACCACCTAATCAGGGCCCCCACTTCTCAGAGACAGACTGAAAATTCTAGTACTTTGCTACAGGAGATTGGACATTTTAAAATTATTTCCATCTTTAGTTTCGTGCGAAATGAGAATAAAAGCCGACAATCGGTGCAGTAAAGGTCACTTTCGGTACTTGTAGTTTTATTACGACTCCTAATGAAATATACTATTCTGGGACTGTAGTTTATGTACATTAAAACAATATAGATCCAATTACAATAATATAGGCTACGCTCGTCTATATTTCTAAACCCCATTCTTTTTACGAGCTCATAACCTATACATTTTTTCCCCGGCCCGGGACTCGCTAGCCTGGGACAACTGTACCCGGCAGTCCCCCCATGTGGCGGCCCTGCACCTAATAAGCATAGATACCTTCGATTTCCTTGTTGGAGGTATAATGGAAGATTTGAGAGGCCAGTCAATCTTCCGGAAGCATATCATTCCCAAAAAATGAATCTTAGTGTAACAGTTAAAAATTAACTACCCATTCTTATTAGTATATTTCATTCTTATTTATTCAGAAGGGAACTTAAAAATTAACTACCCATTCTTATTTATTCAGGCGGGAAGAAAGGCCTTTATGTACAGTATGTGGTGAAGATCTAACAATTAAACATATTTTCACGGACTGTAAAGCCTACGAGGAGATTCGAAATCAACTGGACATTCATGGTACTCTCTTTGATATACTTGGAGACGATCATGAATTGTGTCAGAGAACATTGAGATTCCTTAGAGCTACAGATCTGTTCACAAAAATATAAATAACAATTAAATCTATAAGGAGAAGTAGATCTCGAAAATACACTTGCGCGCGCGCGTGTGTTTGTGTGAATGTGTGTGCGCGCGTGCATGTGTGTGTGTGTATGTGTGTGTGCGTGTTTGCGCGCGCGCGCTTGCTTGTGTGTGTCTCTGGGTGTGTGTGTCATTCTACGTGTATGCACTTACACCAAATTTTTAAGTATTTTTTTCCCTTTATTATCTTATTTTATTCTGACTTTTTAAAAGTTTTTTTTTCTAAAATAAAAATATATTCATTGACTAATTATATTATTAATTAAATATTAAGTATATGATTAATCTAAATATATGATTCAAATAATACACTCTTTTACATTTTTACGTCAATTAATTTTCAATTGCACGCATATACATAGGCATCCATGACCCTTGTGGTTGAACTGCCTTAAAACACAAAAAAAAAAAAAATTATCTACGATAAGAGAAGTATTAGTATTCATAATTTAAAATAATTTATAAGAAAGGTAGCTAGACGTTTATAAACATATTTCCACGTAATTTAATAAAGAATGGAAACAAAGAACAAAATTGTGACTAGACGAAGTTGTTCTAAGTTTTATTAGCTTTCATTTAAAAAAAAACTTAATTAAAATCGGTTAAGATGTAGAGGCTCTTGACTTTTTTGAAACAGAATATTTCGTTTGTCGCCACTTTGCTTCGGTCGTTAAGATGCTTGTGTTTGTTTTCCTTCCGACAGGCGGTGGCTATCGGATCAGATCAGATCGGTACCAACCCTTAGGTGACAAGACCCAATAAGTATTGACTCCGTGAAATCGGGTATATTTTCCGGCAGGTTTCCACGTTTTTGCAGATGTGTAGACTTAATTTTGGGAATTAATTATATAGTGGAATAGATATGCTTAACTTTATATCCAGATTTAGGACAAGCCCAACAAGCAGGGACTTCTGAAATAGAGATATTGTAAAAGCTGTTCATCAAGGTAGACAGTAGGTTATATAACACAAAGGTATGACAAGGGAGGAAGAATTTTTTAATGAATCTGCACTATTTCAGAGAAAGGTATTCAAGAGCTGTAAAGGCGAAAAGAGAATTCTCTGGTCCAGAACCGTTCTAAATAATTAATTAGATCTGGTCCTGAAATTCATTTAGCTCAGCTTAGCACTTTCTTATTCTATAGCCACTTGATTTGTAATGCTGGCTCTGCAGTGTCCTTGTAATGCTCTGGCTTTCCTGTAGTCGATCTTTTCAATCAAAAATACTTCTTTCTCTACTCCGTATAATTATAATTCTACTTGTAATGTATTAGCTCAGTCAATAAATTAAAAGCGTGCATGGGATTTGCCATGACTCACTACTGGGTCATTCCATATCAAGTTGTATTAAGTTTCTTCCCTCACATTTTTTGATTTTTAGCGCGGTTCCTCCCTCCCCCATAAGGAGGAACCCCGCTTATAAGGTTGATACAATGAAACAATCCGGAAGTGCCGACAAGAATTTCGACCAATTTCGCGTTTCAGAACCCCTAGAGACCGAAAATAACAGTGGTTCAAATTTGTATATATATATATATATATATATATATATATATATATATATATATATTTGTCTGTTCGCTCATTTTTGGCTTCCCTGATGGTCCGATTTTGATGAAATTTGGTACAAAAATCTGTCGTCCAATTTGAAAGGTCAAGTTCGTTAACCAGCAAAATCCGCCAAAATTTTCAAGGCGATAGCGTTAACCGTTTTCGAGAAAACTGAAAAAATAATTTTTGAATGCCGTTTTTGGTTTGGGTACTTAGAGTCATGGGATTCAGTTGAAACATTTACTGCATGTTCTACTTTCATTAAAACTAATATGTTGAAATTTTGGTTGCGTTTGGAGTTAAGGAAGGGTTAGAATAAAATATTTTATTAACAGACATAAAAAAGTTTTGGTAACTTTGTATAGTTTCCTTAATATCTCGAAAAAGGTTGAGAATTTGGGAAACGGAAGAATACCATTAGAAAGCTTACTAAATGCTCTACAAAAAAGGTTCTAATGAAAGTTTTGATTAGGCGATGTCAATTGGAGAAATAAGTGCTTAAAACTTTAAAGTAATTGATTTCGCTTATTCGAACTGTTCTTTTTTTTGTCTTTGATTTTGATACTTAAAATTATGGGATTCAGTTGAAACATTTTCTGCATGTTTGAATTTCATCAACACTAATATGTTAAAATTTTGGTTACGTTTGGAGCTAAGGAAGGATTAGAATAAAATATTTTATTAACAGACATGAAATGTTTTGGGAACTTCGTATACATTCCCTAATATCTCGAAGGCGGTTAGAAATATTGGTAAACGGAGGGTTACCATGCTAAAGCTTACCAAATGTTCTACAAAAAAGATTCTGAAACAATTTTTGATTAGGCTATGTCAATCGGATAAATAAGTGCTTAAACTTTGAAGTAATTGATTTCGTTTATTCGAACGGTTCTTTTTGTTTGTTTTTATTCCTTGTTATTTTTTAATTGCTTAAAGTTGGATAATGTATTTGACAATAAAACAGATTAATTAAAATAAGAAAAACAATTCATTGTTAAAAATATATCAGGCTGTACCGTATGAAATGTCAGTTTTGGATTTGTCGATTTCCTTCAAATGTCTTGAAACTGTCGAGGCTCCTACTCCGAGTTCTTTGGCATATTCCCTAGTGTTTTTAATTGCTTATAGTAGTCAAATGTATTTGTCAATAAAACAGGATACGTATAATTAGAATCAATATTTTGTTTGTTAGAATTCGAAGATTCCGTATGAATATCTAGATTACAGTACTGGTGTTGATTTCGTTCTTTAGAATTATTCTTGGTATTCCCTATTTTCATCTGTTACCCATAGTTTTTTATTGTTAGTAGGTTTTTCTTATTGATTATAGAATATAAATCTATTTGGCTATAAAACAGGATACGTAAAATTAGTGACAATATTTCGGAGATTTCTGAGCGAAATACTTTTAAGATTTTCTACCACCACGGACGGCTTTTTTCCTCTATTTTTATCCACTAGATAGGCTTTATTTTGCATATTATTCTATATAAGTTTTATTCAGCAGGGGATTCTGATGAAATGTCGTGTTTTTGCTGTGGATTTTAAATACGATGTATCTAAGATTGGATAACATTAGCGAGTCTACTTAGTTAAGAACCGACGACGGAGGATTACTTCTTGCTATGATTTAGTCTACATATGTATATTAAGTCCTAAATCCAAAAAATAAACTTCACAACGGTTAGATGCTATGAGCGAATATGGCGGTTCAATGCCCGTAGAAACAGGGGGCCCCAGGAAATTTACCTGCTAAGAGTTAATCCTCAAGAGCTGTAAATATACCCCAGGTATCTGCCGACACAAATACAAAGCCTAGGCGGAGAGCACCCCAAAAACTCAGATCGAAACATAAGGTTATATACTAAATATTCATAAAGACTACTTAGTTGTAAACCGATTCATCAATTAGCAATCAATAGTTTTCAACAAAGGTTATATACTAAATATTGATAACAAGTATTTAATTAGAAAAAAAACAATATTCCACAAGACTTGTTTTTGGTCCATTTGTGTCTACTCCATAGACTTAATTAGGTATATTATTCTATTGTAGTTGGGCAACTAAACTTTGTTTTATTTTGTTAAATAAAGTTTTTTTTCTTGACTTGTTATTCGTCAAGACTTTTATTTGTCCTTGTGTATTTACTAGATAGGTTTTATTCGGCATATTATTCTATATAGGCTATATTAGGCAGGGTATTCTACTCAATCTTGTGTACTTCTTCTTGATCCTTCTGTACATGGGCGTATATAGAAACAATTTCGGGGGGGGGCTGAGACCATTTCCAGGGTATGGAATACTAAATATTTAGAGCTTGGAATAGTTTTAGGCAAACTAAAACGCTATTAAACGTAAAATAAAATATGTTTTATGAACTAAGTGATCTTATTTAATTTATTTTTAAGGGTTTTACGAGAAGTTTTTATCATCAATTCAAAATTTCGGGAGGGGCTGCAGCCCCCTCAGCCCCCCCTCATATACGCCCATGCTTCTGTATCCTCTAGAAAGGCTTTATTAGGCATATTTTGTATTGATTTATAGAGCTTTGCTATAGAATGAGAGCCAGATTCAGTAATTTCCGCTTCTGTGTAAAAGTTAGCTACTGTCGGTGTCCCTGACGCCTTAATATCACTTTCATTCGAGATGTTCGAGAGGATTTTGACAATTTTCACGAGATATATATAAAAAAAATAAGTTTATTTCTTTTCTAAGCTTATCAAATGGCACTAGGGACATGAACGGAACTGCGCTAAGATGCTGCAGTTCCTGCGAGTCGGACTTATTTTTTTTAAATTTGGCTCATCAATAGTACCCAATACAATTAAAAATCCAATTTTTTTTACATAAAACTGAGATCAAAATTTGATATTTAATATCAATGAAAAATGACAATTTTTGTGAAAATATTTGAAGATACGTTTTAAGAGAAATTTAAATTTTAAAGTTTTAAAAATGACCTTAAAATTGTTATTAATACGTCACGTTCTATATCGTTTTAACCAACATTTAATACACGAACGAATGCTTTTTACCAAACTTTTCTAGCTCATTTTGTTTGGGACTTATGGTCAATTTTATGATGAAGTGTCTGTATAAAATGTACTTTTTTAAAAAACCCTATGTTTAATAACTCAAAAACTAATAAAGATAAATTTCAACAAATGTGGATTTTTAATTGTCGTATGGGGTACTATTGATGAGCCAAATTTAAAAAAAAATCAAAAAATGTGAGGGAAATTTTTTTCTTATATTTTGGACCACTTGATATGGAATGACCCTACTAGACCAACTCACTTTTGAGCGTCTTGGCACTCACCATCGCTTGACTAATGTATTGGCCAGTCTGCCACAAATTTCGGACTCATGTTATTACCCATAGAAAATTAATATGGATTTTCATTTTCGTATAGCAAATCTGATTAATATTAATAGTGCATATATTGGACATATTCAGTTTGAGGACTGCCCAGAAATGGTTTAAGAAATTTTAAGTTGGAAAAAACAGCATTTATAATGAATCCTGTTTAGGAAATTCAGTTAGTTTTAATAACAACGTTCTTAAAAATCTTGTTGATTCAGGCACAATCAACTGTGGTTCAGATGGTGGAAAGGATTGATTCATCTCATGGATTCAGGCACAATCAACTGTGGATCAGACGGTGGAAAGGATTGATTCATCTCATGGATTCAGGCACAATCAACTGTGGATCAGATGGTGGAAAGGATTGATTAATCTCATGGATTACAAAACCTCTTGATAATGTTGAATGTCAACAAAATGTTGTTTTATCATGACAATGCTACGGCTCGAACAATGTTACAAAAAAAATATTAAATTTATCTGGGAGCTTTTACCGCATCCTGCTTATTCCCCAGGGAGAGCTCCAAGAGAGTTTCACGTTTTTCATGCATTAAAAATCTTTTTGCTGGGGAAAAAGTTAAATACTAAACCGGATGTACTAAAGGAACTTTTAATTTCCACATATACTTTATTTTTGATCTTCACCTCAGCCAAAATTTTTATTAATGAGCTAATTACAAGTCCTCATTTAAACGTTTCGGCCTCAGGGCCGTTTAAATGAGGACTTGTAATTAGATCATTAATAAATATTTTGGCTGAGGTGAAGATCAAAAATAAAGTATATGTGGAAATAATTTATACCTCAGAAAATCCTTGTGGATAATCCCTAACAAGTCATGGAACTTTTAATTTTGTTTGCATCAAAACCATAGTCTTTCTACAGCAATGGAATTTAAAAGTTACCTGCAAGCAATGAATTTTAGCTTGTGAAGAAAAATATATCATTGATTAAAATGTTATACTATTTAAACATTTCTCTAGAATGCACAGGAACTTTTTGATATAATTAATACATACACTGCAGCTTGTACATCGACCCTACCAGGTCAAACTATCGAATATGGAAAATCTCATTTTTCAGATTTGGTACTATACTCTTGTATTGTGGACGATACGGCTTGTGGCAAACTGTCGAAACTCTGGTCTCTTTAGAATTGCCAGAAATGATGAAATAAAGTATCAAATATGACCATTTTTCAACAAATGACTTCGTTAATGTATCGAATATGTTCGTTCGCTAGTTTGCTCCTAATAATCATACTTTTGAGACAAAAACCTGACTTCGCAAACTGAAGAAAATGGATGGAAAATGCATTACTTTAGTTTGTAGATAACACTAATACTACATAATTAGTACAATGCTTCACATTCGTTAGTTTGAAGGTGTAAATATGTATACAGTTAGTCAATCGGAATCAGCAAACTATCAATATACCACATTCGACACTTTGAAACGGCGATCCAAGAAAAATCACTCATTAGCACCAAGATGCAAACTCACGAATTTGATTTTTTGTTAATTAAAGAACAGTCGACAATTTGTTCATAATATCAACTTAAAGAGATTAACAATATACATAGAAAAAATATGTAAAATTGTCCTCTTGTAAAGGCGCTGATTTAGGAATCACTATTAAATCATTATCTTGCTATCTTGAAAAGTACCGATTTTCATATTCGATAGATTGACATGGTAGGGACGCTATGATTATTTTTAAATCTTAGTCGTCTAGTATGTTTTGATTTTTTTTTTATAGGGACAATGAACAATAAACTTTTTTTTAAAAAAAAAGTTTTTTTGGAGGGAATGGTGGCAATAAAGAGATTGGGATCATTAGTTGAAATGGAGTTGGTAATTCTTCCATCAGCTCATTATTGGTCCTCAGCTGGTACTCTTAATCTAGCTAATATTTTATGCTGGATTTTACAGGAATTTCTTTTGATGCGGAACAATATCTTCTACGCATTTTTTTTATTTTTAAACGTTTTGTTTATTTGGAGTGGATAATATTTCTTTAAATGTGACTTCTCCACGTGAGATTCCCCCCCCCCCGTTTCACTAGACTTTGGTTAAATCTATCACTGTTGAATGTTCTCTGTCTTCCTTGAAACTTTGCATTGTTTCATTATATGCTCTCTTGCTTGCTTTCCTTTTTTTAATTGAGGTATGGATCGTCCGTGTCATTTTGATTTTTTCTGGGAACCTCATTTTCTAGGGAAATTATTGCTTTCATTGTGGCTTCTCCTCATACCCTAGGATTGTTTAAGCCTAGAATTGTTTTATTTTGTCTTATATTTTTTTATAAGGGTTTTTTTTTCTTGAAACCACTTGTTATCTTTTTTGCAACTCCGTACATATATTTTCTTGATTTTGAATTCTAGTTAGTAGAGTCCTTCTTCGTTTCCTAAAATCAATTTAGATTGGTGTTCTTGTTGCGGGAAAAGTAATTAAAATGTGTGTTATATTTAGGCTTCGTTCTGAGGACGTGTCCACAAAAATCAATTCTTCTCTTCCTCACTGTGTCCGGGAAATCTTAGTTGTTTTAGACATTTTTATTTAGGTAATATTCTTTATCTAGGTAACGCAAAATGATTTATTATTGTTTCTAACGCCCCTATAAATTAGAGTTAAATTATAAATAAAATTACACATAAGACATGCCTTACGAGTCTTACGTTTAGTTTGTAGCGATTATAGAACATTGTAAATCAAACCAACTGCAATTAAAAAAAAAAAAAATCATAAAAGGGAGTTTTTTTTTAACTACACAATCCCGACTGTTTAGTCATGCAAAAAAAAAAAAAATAAAATAAAAAAATCCGTTAGGAATAATGAAATATCATATTGACTTATGTTATCCTAGCATTATTCCGGATAAAGCCAATGAAAAAAATAACGTAATTTATTAGAAGAAATTATTCCTACCTTATTTAAAATTAGGAAAATTAACTTAGCGCAATGGCGTCAGATTGCTTTTGTTGTGTTGTAAACTTCAGACTCATTAGATCGCCAGAAAAAGATTTCAAATGAAAATGAGACCTGATGGGATTTATTTTTAAATCTTTTCAATCTAAGATTAAAGATCATTCATAAACAAACTGTATAGGACTATTAATCATATTCTCGTTATAGTTGCTAATGAAACTTATAGTCGGTCTAAGGGTGCGTTTACTTCTGATAGTTATTGCAGGATATTTATGTCAGACAGAAAATGTGACTTATGAAAACTGCGAACAATTTCTGTCTGAGATATATATTTCTATGACGAGCTATAAGTGTCGACAGTTCCATTCCATCAGGTGTAAACACTGATTATAAAGAGAATACTTTAATGTGAGAGATAAATATCTTGGCTACTAGCTGTACTGTTGACACTTCTATACCAACAGATGTAAATACTGATTATTTACGCCATGACCTATGATTAGCCCTCCATTTATCGCAAATTTGTACAAATCCAGAGCTGTCGTATACATATCCATGACATAAATGTCTAGCTATTTCTGTCAGTATGTAAACATGCAAGATAATATCTATCCGACACCTGACATATTTCCTACGAGAAGTGTCAGGTGTAAACGCACTCTAAGGGTGCGTTTGCTTCTGATAGTTATTGCAGGATATTTATGTCAGCCAGAAATTGTGACTAATGTTAACTGCGAACAATTTATGTCTGAGATATATATTTCTATGACGTGCTATAAGTGTCGACACTTC
This sequence comes from Gonocerus acuteangulatus, assembly GCA_946811695.1. Taxonomy (NCBI): domain Eukaryota; kingdom Metazoa; phylum Arthropoda; class Insecta; order Hemiptera; family Coreidae; genus Gonocerus; species Gonocerus acuteangulatus. Next base: position 26,928,363 of record OX328129.1, on the reverse strand, counting down.
TATACCGTCAAGTGCAAACACTGATTCTAAAGAGAAGAATTTAATTTCGGAGATAAATATCTTGGCTACTAGCTGTATTGTCGACACTTCTATACCAACAGATGTAAACACTGATTATTTACTCCATGACCTATGACGGGAAGTACATTTCTCGCAAATTTGAACAAATCCAGAACTGCCGTACACATATCCATGATATAAATGTCTAGCTTTCTGTCAGTATGTAATCTTGCAAGAGACTATCTATCCTACGTCTGACATATATTTTTTTTGAGAAGTGTAAGATATAAACCCACCTTTACACTAATGTCAAACACATGTTAGGGTGCGTTTACAACTGATAGTTATATTTATGTCAGACAGAAATTGTAACTAAGGGTGGGTTTACACTTGCTAGTTATTGCAGGTAATTTATATCAGACAGAAATTGCGACTAAAACCATGAGCAATTTATGTCTGAGATATATATTTCTATCACGAACTATATGTGTCGACACTTCTATACCACCAAGTGTAAACACAGATTTTTACGAGGAGAATTTAATTTCAGAGATAAATATCTTGGCTACTAGCTGTATTGTCGACACTTCTATACCAACAGATGTAAACACTGATTATTTGTGCTTTTGGTGAATTTATCGCAAATTAGAACAAATCCAGAACTGTCCTATACATATCCATGACATAAATGTCTAGCTATTTCTGTCAGTATGTAAACCTTCAAGAGAATATCTATCCGACACCTGACATATATTTCCTGCGAGAAGTGTCAGATGTAAACGCACCCTAAGAGAGGTCCCACTACACAAAGATCCAGTAGTCTACCAGGACCATTCTAATACTTGAAGAAACTATTTTGACTGACCAAGGACAAAACCAAAAATTATTTTCCGTTTGAATTCTGATTAGTAAACATTAAAAACCTATTTAATAATTCCCCACTTTCCTAAAGGAAATTAAAAATTGACAGTGTGCTTTGTCTTCTATTCTGTTCAATCCCCAAGCATCATTTGATTTTGAAGTAGCAGAGAAGGGATCTGCTTACGCAAAGTGGAGTTGCCCCAAGTACTCTTTTACTTTAGAACTTGCGGAATATGCAAATATCAAAAAGTTTTCCTTCTAACAGCCTCTTTAAAGTGTTAAACCCTCCGAGAGCGTAATATGAACCTTCGGTGTCTTGTTACAGACCCTGAAGAGAGGAATCGCTCTTCAAAGTATTTTCTGGTCATAAACTTGCAGATAACCAAGCGAAAATTGATAGAATACCAATCAGACATGAGGTCTCAGACATAATTATGTCGAAATTTATTTTGGAATATTGGAAACACTGTTGGAAGGTACTTACGGGCTATAAAACATACCGTTAAAGTTATCGAGCCTTTAGAAGAGAAGAGAATGTATTCCCTCTACTTGGAATTGGATATTTAATGCTTGTGTGCCTGAACCTCACTATTTATTTATTTAGTCAGAATTTACAACAATGTAAAAATACATTTCCAGTAAAATGATAAATGTGAGTGTGTCTTGAAGCTCGTGAGGAGGGAAGCCGCACAGTTGCAGTACCCACAAGGCAGAGTGATTACAATCTGGATGAACTACTCCTGCAGCTGGTCTCTAGGCCAGTTACGCTTCAGTCGGCGAACGGGGTTATTTGGGATTTGATGTGAGGATAGGGAGTTTATTAAAGAATTAGGATGGCCGTGTAATTTTGAATGAAAGTTTTGATACAATGTTTTTGGAAAAGGGTTGGATAAATGGAATATGAAAGTCGTTATGAAGAGTCAAATTGGAGACAAAGAATGGTGTGTCGGCTGCGGAGGATTTTAGATTGCAGTATACAAGAGAAATCACAAATTATGAATACCGAAACAAATCATGATCAAATGAATAGACACTACTTATTTATAGTTTTTTTTTTTTTTTTTTTTTTTTTTTTTTTTTTTTTTTTTCTTACGGCGCATCTACATCTAGGTCATTAGCGCCGACAACCAGGGTGCGGCGAAGAATTTTCCCAGCGAGCCCTGAGATGAGAAAATTCCTGCCGGAGGTGGGAATCGAACCCACCATCTCCCGCTTATGAATCCAGCGCGATAGCCACTAGACCACGGGAGACCCCCACCTATTTATAGTATTTTTACAGCTGAACTCCAAGGGATCCTCATCGGTATGGATAATATACAAGAAACAGGCGTTATAATATTTGCTGACACATTGAAAGTACTAAAAGCACTTACAGACACATACACGTCCTATCCGCTGCTACAAAAAATTCAGTCACAGTATTGTTTAGTAAACAGAAACATTACTATGTACTGGCTACCTACGAGGCCATGAAGAGCTTGGGAAAAGCTCCATAGCAGATTATTAGGCCTCGGGTACGATAAGAGGGATGAGCGATGAGCGACAGAACAACTGAGCGACCGAGCGTTTAGCAGAAGAGGGGGACTGGCTACGATACAGAGCGGCTGGGCGGTAATTTCCTTTAGTCTCCGTCACTGGATACTCCAATATACGTTTTTTAATTAAAATATTAATTAAAAAAATAATATTTTAAATGTCTAGTTAGTAAAAATATCTTACCTTGCATGTTTAATTCGCTACCAGCCTCTTCTCATAGTTTCTTGTTTATGATTTTATTTTTAAAATCACTTTATCTGTCATTCCATACTTTGTACTTCCGAAATTAAAAGCTCACATTCACTATCATCCAATTTTCTCTTTTATTAGTATTCATATTTTTAAATTAGTTATAAGAAAGGTAGCTAGAAGGTTATAAGCATTGGAAGGTTATAAACATAGGAAGGTTATAAACATTGGATGGTTATAAGCATTTGTCCACGTAATTTAATAAAGAAGGGTAAAAAGAACCATAAATGTGAATTGACAAAGTTGTTCCTAAATTTTATTAGCATTCATTTTTTTAAAAAATAACGGTTAAGATTTAGAGGCTGAAGCCTTTTTTGTAGCGCGAAAAATATAATGTCTGGGCCAAGCGATAAGCGACAGGCTGGAACCTGCAAGTGACGTCACATTGTCGCTTATGCCTATTGTTGCCAGTCCTTCCCTCATTCCTACTGCACTCAAGTTTAACATTAATGAGAGCGACGTTGCCCTGATGCTTTTCGCTTATCGTTCATCGCTCTTCGCTCGTATCGTACCCGAGGCCTTAGTCGTAGAAATCGTCTCTCAGGACGCCTATTTTCAGTTCGACTTATTTACATGGTTTTCCACGATTAAGCCTGAAATAAATTTGGCCTGATTTATTTATTTATTATTTATCTTACACTACCATCACCTAACTTCGAGAGACTTTGTATATTTGTATATGTGAATGTAAACATTAGAATATGAGATAAAAAAGGGATGTGCAAATTAGTTTATTTTCCCTCCATTAATGCTATAATAGTTTTATTGATTGAATTAACTAGTGAATAAATTAATCTACTCTATAAGGAGAGGGAGCTAAGCCCTACCGCTGGAATGCTAAACCTAATTAACAAGTAATTAATCAACGCAGGCAAGTTGGATATTCTATAGGCTCTTGGCACAATCCATTTTACAACAGAAATTGTACATGAATTAACTCAAGTACTTACTGATGAAACTCAGGAGGGGGGAAAATTATCCAAGAGCAAAAGTTTTGATATTATTTGAGAAAGGAATATAAACTTATAAAAGGTCACTTGTAATAAAAATATTATAACTTTATGTTTAATTTTTTTTTGTGAATGTAACATCCACTTCCAATATCTGTTTTCAGATTTGAGGCAGAGTGTCGCACATGAAACCTTGACTTTTGCAATGTTTTCATAATTGAGGGTGGGGTAGAACTATTTTTTTGTTTTCTGATCTCACAGGGGAATACGGCTATAAAGTAGGTAGCATTTTTTGTCAGTTGGAAGACTATCAACTGGTTGTATCAGTAATTATGTTTGGTAAACTACAAGAACTTGCAAACCTTCTTGCCAAGATAAGGGTTAGGCACGTGAAAAATAACACTTTTTTGCTACTGGTTGTTAGGCTTATCCCCAGTATTACCGAGAACACAGACACACAAAATATAAAAAGTGGTCCAAAGACACCATACATTTCGTTTCTACCATGCAAAACTATCGAATATCCAAATCTGACCAAACTAGGAAACGAACATATTCTATCCATTGACGAAGTAATATATTTATAGATGGTCTTATTTAAGGCATTGAAGGCTATTCTACAGGGTGTCCCAGCATATGTGTCCACCCCCTATTCCTCCTAGAGATTTTGGAATTTCGAAATGAAACTTGGTAGGTCATAGTTATGTTGCATGAGGTTTCTTTTGAAGGTTTAGTTGACTTTGTAACATTCTCCAGCGCATCTAACTCTTGAGATTCCAATGGCAGCAGGTATTTTTTATGACGAATTCTGATAGAAAATGTAATTTTAAGACTAATTTATATCGAGACATCTTTTGATCCGACGCACCGTTTGCGCGTAAAACGCAAAAAAAATGAAAAATATCGCCCTTTTGTAGACAAATTCCTATTTATCACTGAAACCAAGCCTTGTACGTAAAAACACCTCAATGTAAACGTTGTAGCCTATTAATTTTCCTTTCAGATGATACCAAGATCAAAGTTGTAGATTGAATATTTAACGGGATATTATGAATGAAAACATACGTTGGGTCGATTGTTGAGATGGGTTTAATGCTATAATAATTTCATATGGAAAGAGAAATTTATTCTGTTCTGTTTTATAATACTTTTTATATACTTTTAGTAAGTAATAAGCACTTTTTTTTATTGTTTATGACAGCTACTTTTTTTCTGTTCATATCGATTTTCTGAATTGCTATTTTTTAAAACTTTTTAGGTATATTTTTCTTTCATAATATCCCGTTAAATATTCAATCTACAACTTTGATCTTGGTATCATCTGAAAGGAAAATTAATAGGCTACAACGTTTGCATTGGGGTGTTTTTACGTACAAGGCTTGGTTTCAGTGATAAATAGGAATTTGTCTACAAAAGGGCGATATTTGTCAGTTTTTTGCGTTTTACGCGCAAACGGTGCGTCGGATCAAAAGATGTCTCGGAATAAATTAGTCTTAAAATTAAATTTTCTATCAGAATTCGTCATAAAAATACCTGCCGCCGTTGGAATCTCAAGAGTTAGATGCGCTGGAGAAAAACTGGAGAATGCTACAAAGTCAACTAAACCTTCAAAAGAAACCTCATGCAACATAACTAAGACCTACCAAGTTTCATTTCGAAATTCCAACAACACTAGGAGGGGGGTCTCCCGTGGTCTAATGGTTAGCGCCTTGGATTCATAAGCGGGAAATGGTGGGTTCGATCCCCACCTCCGGCAGGAATTTTTCTCATCTCAGGGCTCGTTGGGAAAATTCCTCGCACAATACTAGGAGGAAAAGGGGGTGGACACATATGCTGGGACACCCTGTATAAAGGGGTTCTGCAATCCAAGAGCAAAGTCCCGAATCTAAAAACGAGATTTTCATATTCGATAGTTTGACACAGCAGGAATGATATAGTCTTATATATTTCGACACGCTGAATCGAAATCCGGAGTCCGTTTGACCCCAGCACGTCCGGTTGAAGAGCATTTTAAGGCCAAATTTTGAATGAAGTCGTTTAAAATTAAATAACTAGAGCTTCATAGACATATTTAATATAAAATAAGGATATTTGAGTGTCAAATACAAATATCTTTACAATCTAAATGAAATAGTTTATGCTACGTTTTGGCGAAGAGAAAATTTCTTTTGAATGCTCATATATACATGAAATCCCTGGATAATACAAATTTTCATCAATGAAATAAGTGCTTTGAAATATTGTCTTACTTTTCGCAAAAAACTGAAAATTTCTACATGATGAGAAAATGATTAACGACAAGGCGTTTTGGGATTAGAACTATTAATAAAATAGAGAATAAATATTAGAATTGTATTTAGAAAATAAATATTGTAAGTAATTAGGCATTAAAAAATGTTAGTTGAAATGCGATTGATCAACTAGAGTTTTGGGTTTTTCCCCTCTCAGCATCAATGTGCTTCGGTAATTTGTTGTTTCCAAGTTCATTGATTCTTTAGTATTAGTCCTAGGAATTTGAGAAAGGTTAATGGATACGAGAAGGCAGATTGTTCCTCCGGGAGGGAAAGTTAAGTGGCTTTATTATAATCCATGCTGTGGAAGATCTATGTAAGAATAGAAATTACAAAATAAAAAAGTAAAAGTAAAACCAATCCTTGGCAGGATTTAAACTCGATTCAGATAGATTGGATAAATTTTCCCCCTGCCTAAGCCCGAATCCCGTGGAAGTAATACCTTGGACTCTGTTCGATTGGAAGGAGGGGTGTACTTGAGTGGAAGTCGTTATAAGGGGGGGGGGATGCTTTTCTCTTCTCCTATTAGGGCCATACGACGGGGATCAATGAGATTTTTTAATAATCTGTCTTATACCTAGTGTTATTTTAAACGCTGGAAATAGAAACAATTAATAGCCTGATTACATTTATATGCAAAACTTGCTATAAGACGACATGAGCTTAACCGACCAATCGCCCACTAAGACTTGACCAATGGAACTGCAAAAAAATATTATAAATTACTGGCAAGATTACTTGCTCGACTCCGAATTTTCCTCACAATAAAAACATACCAATATCTCAAGACTGGACTTAACGAACCAATTTTTGGTATATATAATGTAGTATTTAGTGTAAAAAATCTACTTACGGAATACAGAAGATGACAAAAACTAAATATTCCACAATATATGAACGAGGGACAGCAGCGAGTACATAAACAAAATACTCCTTCAATTACAGAAAACTTAGCTTATACAATCTCATTTGATGACATCTGCTGAATAACCAGTGGCTATCAGGCATATCACCGACATTTCCAAACCTCTGTTTATGGAAATAAGTGAATCCTTGATCGGCGAAAAATCGCCGTAGTCGTGAACCACTTATAAATAAGTAAATAATTGTTTTTTTAGATGTTCAGTGAAAAATTAAAATATTAAAAAAAAAACAAAAAACCTTTTCTTCCGTTGCTTGACATCCCTTCCAGATAATATTAGCAAACAGGCTGTTTTTTTTCTTTTTTTTAATCCTGGAATTACTGTTTTTTATGTTTATATGCTTCAATATGCTTATACAACAGTTAAAATTTAAAAATTCAACTTTTATTACATTTTTCTTACTATGTGCTTTGATTCCCACTAGGAGTAACCTATAGATAACCCGTTTTCGATAGATTACCAGTAACAGCAGTGAAACCAATTACGTTTTCAATAATAAATGTACGTTAAAATTTATGTTTCTCAGATGTCATTTTGAAACACCCACTATATATTTGCTAGCATTACCAAGACGTGTGTGTGGGGATGCTGATGGGTGAGGAGGCTGTGCAAGAGTTCAGGATATTATTATCTCGGATGGACCATCGCCAGGTATGGGCGTAAACGCTATGGGGGACAAGTTGAAACGGACCGTAATTAAAATGGTGATTTTGTCCCTCATAGCGTGAACTCTGCGGGGGACAATTTATTTCTAGTAATTCAAGGACTGCCATCACAGTTGAAATTAACCGCAATCAAAAATAACACTTGTTAAAGGAGTTCAGTCTAGCGGTGTCGCGGTGGTTCTGGACTCGGACGGTGCCCTTTCCGCGGTATTGGCTAGAGGCTTATAGATTTTTCTTTTCTTCTTTAATGAATTCAACTATTAATTTTCCATATAATAAAATTTAAAAAAATGTATTTAAGATTTTTTTAAAAGGTTCCTTCCTTTCGTTGGGCGCCCATGACCTCCCGCGGTTGAATACACCCTTCATAACGATATAAAAAAAAATAAATAAAAATAATACTATGAAATAGATACAGTACGATATCAGCTGTACTGTTATCGTCCAAGCAACGCATTCTGCCTAGGTGAGTATGCTCTCTTTAAAATTAAAAATTCAAACCCCTCTAAAAACACTTAAACATTTGAATATCAAAGAAATCATTTCTTAGCGAGTGTTTACATCCCAAAGGGAGTGTCCATGCAAAATTTCAATTTTTTCTGTCAAGTGGTTTGGGCTGGGAAATGATAGTGAGTGAGTGAGTGAGTGAGTGAGTGGTATTTGACAAATATATACATAATAGATATGAGATCTTGAGTTTCGTTCGCACATAGACACAAGGAATAAATGACTTATTTGTGAACTATTAACTCATAAATTAATTTGATTGTAAGTATATTTTGATGTGATTATAATAAAGGTTTCAAAATACCATTACCTATGAATAATATCTTTTTTTTATTACTTTATGAAGGATTTACCTAAGAATTCCCAAATGAAGTATTTACTGCACCCCTCCGAAATTTATTGATTAAACGAAGGTCGATAAGAGTCCTGGTAACTCAGAGAACTCAGAGGTTCAGACATGCTGAGGTGGTGAGCGATTGGTTGTTTCTTTATTGCAGTCGATACTCCAAAATGAGATACAGTCACCCTGGGCCTACCTATAGAGAAAAATCCCTCAAGCCGAGGATGGAAGAAAAAGAAAAAGAAGAAGAAGAGAAAAGCAATTAGGATCTTTCGTCCAGGATAGTGAGTAAATCGTGAAAAGGGGAACCGATCAATAGACAGTTTATTTAGTAGGAATTCCAGCTATAGACAGTTTTCCAGGGGGAAGTTCTACTATTCCAGGCCACGAATTGTATTCTTATCCATTGACTAGTAGACTAAATAATTGACTAAAAACTATTCAAAAAAACTCAATAAAATAATATTGTTCAACATCGAATTTGGCTCCAAATTGAAAAAAAAAACAAAAAAAAAAAAAAAAAAAACGTAACGTTAATATGGCTATCCCGTATATTTGAGGTTCCATATCTCAAATACGAATAACTCAAATACGAGGCCCATACCAATTTCCAATCCATAGAGGACACTTCAATTAACATGAAGGAAAGCTTATAAAGAAAAAATACTTTTAAAATGAAAGCTTAGTTAATTTATTTTAGGGCGTTTATTTCATTTACTTCAATTGATAACACAGCCATACACAAAAAAACGTCCTGTCCCAGAGAGTAGTCCATGTTTTTGAGCTATATGTTTTTGGGATAGCTGAATCCGAATCTGGGGTCAGAAAAGCCCCAAAACTCATAATTTAGGATATTTTACACTTTAATATTTTTATTAAAGTCGTTAACGGAAATAAACGACGTTTCCTGTGCACTTTCTTTTAGTGCTTAATAATACTAATGTTTTGAGACCTCAACGAACTCGATTGGTCCATTTGGAGCAAAGTTATAGCCCTTTTAATATATTACTCTTCTAAAACATTCGCGTATTTTGGAATATTAAGGATTTTATCATGAATTATTTCCAATGGCGTGGGGTTAATTTTTCGACAAGAACCCACAGATTGTTTGCATCAGAAAACGTATTAAACACTTAAATAAAATCAAGAACGCAAAAATCGTGTATTCAAATGGCTGTAAATTGGCTCCAAATGGATCGATCGATGGAAAAATTTGTATATTTGACAGGAAATAGTCGTGAATTTTTGTTAACGAGTTGATTAAACGATAATAGTATAGAACCTCCCAAATTGTGAGGTCTGTGGGTTAGGCTTATACCAAGAGGTGCTGGGGTTTTTGTAACTCTGGATTTGAATTCAGCGATCCAAAAATATTTTGTGTGTTGCTGTACCTGTTTTAATGTAATTTTAATGTTCCAAATAAGAATTTAAAGCTTTAATTTCAAATTTTGTTGATATACCCTTGACCTATTTCATTTCTTATTTTTTTTCTTATTTGTTTTTGGGTTTGGAGACGAAGAAATTGCTCTTTAATTTGGTGAAGAACTACCACTGCCCAGCCAGATCAATGTATATAATATATATATATATATATATATATATATATATATATATATATATATATATATAGGTTGATAAACAACTCCTTCTCTTTTAATAACTAGATTTATTATTCTGGAAAGAATACATTTACATATTAAAGCGAATGAAATAGCAATAACAAAACTCTTTTAAAAATAACAAAGATAGGTACATACCTGGAAAGAATAATTAAATTACAAAGTCATTTCTTCATCAAAACAATATCATTCCTCTACTTTTCTAAACACATGGGATAAAAGTAAAACCACTGCCTTCATGATATAGTCCTAGAGTGAAGGAAGTTTACGTGTATATATATATATATATATATATATATATAAATATATATATAATGGAGAATATAGCACAAGGTGGGGTACTTTGGGGTTTATATGAGGGCTGGAGTGTGTTTGGGTTGGGGTAAATCATGATCCGAAGGTAGATAAAATGAAAAGAGAATGAGGTACTGATTGCAGATCCTTGCCGGTGTGGTGGTACTGGTAGGGTTATTAAAGCAGGGAGCGGGGAACCTTTGAGTTCTGTTTGGACTGGGGAGAGCAAAGGGTGAAGAGTTGGGAGAGGAGCAGAATTCTCTCTTTCTCTTTCTATAGGGCTTAGAAGAGAAGAATGACTACTAACGGGTACATTTTACACTATTTAACAACAACAAATAAATGTAAAATACTATTATACAATAATGAATACCAAAAAAAGTCACGCAGAGCTACATAACGAAGCACAATCTACAGAAGATTGGTTACAGCCAATGCTGGTTTGGTGGATATTCAATTTGAACATAATACAGAGTAAATCACAAATTCTAACTAACCGATTAAGATAATTCTTGCTAAACTTCTTTCTCATCAGATATTCACGACCTATATCGAATTTCGTTAAAATACAACGGAAATTACGACCGGTATGAACAAATTGGTAATTTGGGTCCGGAGTAAACAACCCGTCCTAATGATCCGATTTAGTTTATTTTTCCAATACATTTTTCTATTAAGATAGCCACGACAAATAACGAGTTTCGTTGCAATACAAGAAATATAACGGCCGGTGTATGGATCTTGGGTCTCCCCCTCCAGATGGAACGATTCTGCTCGTTCAATCTTTTCCTAGTGGGATTCTATATACCAAGTTTCGTTGCGAAAAAACAAAAATTCTGGTCTGTATCGTCCTTTTTCAAAACTTTTGTCACGGAAACTGCGTTATCTTTGCGCTTTTTCGTTCTAATTCCGTGGCGTAATTTGGAAAGGTTGGAATAGACGCAGTTAATGTTTCATTTTGAGATAGAAGCAAGATTTTAGGCGCAACAACAGTAAACTGACAGTATCATGATCTGAAATTACTCCTTCCTTCTTAGAGTTTACTCTTGGAAAACAATATCACAGCTACGTTTCTGATCTTATATCTCCTGGTAATCTTATATCTGATCTTATATCACAGCTACGTTTCTGATCTTATATCTCCTGGTAATCTTATATCTGATCTTATATCACAGCTACGTTTCTGATCTTATATCTCCTGATAATCTTATATCTGATCTTATATCACAGCTACGTTTCTGATCTTATATCTCCTGGTAATTTTGACCAATAAGAGTCATTTCTGACCTATGTCGCAGTTGACTTTTTCATTCCTTTTTCGTAGATTCGAAATATGCAATAAAAGAATTTGACCTTGAATAACATTTCAAGGTCAATTTTGCGGGGGCTAATACGGCCAACAGATGACCATTAATTTTGTGACACCCTGTACATACAGTTTTGATGGTTAATAAAGAGATACTTACCAATGTCTTCCATAATCATAACTTAGAAACACAGATTTTTGAGTTGTGTCAAATTAGAAAAACTAATGCGATATTCAAATTTGAACCACCGTTATTTTTGTTATATTTGAATTGTGAAATATGACGTTTTCTAGTCGGCTCATTTTGACCATCATTCATTATTCTTATTATTAACTATTAAAGTGAATAGTTTAGCTTACAATTTAATATAATGAAATAATTAATTAACTATTGAGAGGAGAGGCGTAATACCAAACACAAATACAGAAAATTAGACCTTTACTTTGTGCAAGGCCAGGAAGAATTGATCCTGAAATTTGTACCTGAAGCATGAAGAAGAGATTAGCAATTATCGTAATTAAATGTATCTACGTACAGTGTTTTATGTACAATACCTTCTTAGAGAAAATGAACATTGTAAGAAAAAGTAACAAGTTTTTCCTTAAATTTCCTGAATAATGAAGAAGCCTAGGTGTTAGAGACATTGTGGTGGATAAATAATGCAAGAATGATTGAGGCAAAAAGCTACCCTTGCTTGGCCTCAGTGCTTGCTGGTCGGGGGGTATTTCTTCCCAGTCCTAAGCTAATTTACAGCTGTTCTTATGTTACGCCTCCAATTGGAATAACAATAATTCCGTCGCTTTCATATAGACCAGAGCACATCTGTTATGAGTAGGATATTGTTAGGATTTGGGAATAATTTCGAACAACTCAAATAACAATAATTGACGTATGCTTACATAAAAAATTTCCCGGAACATATTTATTTTTTAAGGACAACAAAAATCGAAAAGAATAAGTTTTTTTTTTGTACTTCTTTTGCTCCTAACTCCAGAAGTATTCACGCTAGAGAACTCCCCAATGCGTCAATAGATTTCTAATGAAATTTCCTTTAATGTTCTGCTATTTAAAAATGTTCACATTTATTCTTCGCTTTACAAAATAAGGGTAGAAAAATACGGTTTTTATATCATGTTTTTTATCGAGAGCTTAAAATACATTGAAAGAACTCACCAAATGTCGTTTAAATAGGTTTGATAATTACATACCTAGTCGTTAGTTTGTCATAATTATGTTACTATTTAGGTATCAGCGAATTGTTCTAATGTACAACCATTAGCTTTATTTTTATTTTTTATAAATAATGAAAGAATGATTAGAGTAAAATATATCCTTTCTTGGCTCCAGGACTTGCTCTTCCTGGGTATTTCTTGTCAGCCCTCACCTAATTTATCGAATAATCAACATTTTCTTCTTGGAATATGAAAGTCTTAAATGCATTTTAAGCCGCCGAAAGATATGCTATAAAATATTCTATTTGTTACTCTTTTTTCATACTTATCGTTTTTCAAAGCAGATAATATATTTTTAACATTTCTTAATAATTAAACAATATGGAAACTTTTATTACAAATATTTTGACAAATATTTAGAGGTCTCTAGTTTAAATACTTTTGGTGTTGAATGAAGTAAAAAAAACAAAACATACTTTTCATTAGTAAATCTCCCTTGTCCAATATTAAATTGATAAAGCGTTATATGTCATTCGTTTATAAACTACCTTCCTGAAAAATGTATAACAAACATAGATCCCTAAAGTAGGGCACGCCTAGGGCTACACCGCCTGAATACGAAATTAAATATTGACAGGTCCCTCTGGAGAATAGGGATGCCGATCCCTGGAAGAGATGTGAAATGTTTGTGTGTCAAGGAGTAAGAGAGCTACCCTTCCTATGAAATATCCCGATACTCCCTCTTCATCGTGTAGGAGGATCAGAATCTCTCTGGTGTGTGTGTGTGTGTTCCTGTATTTCCCTATTCCTCCCGCATGCCGTCGGAGTCTGGGGGGAATTATTAAAATCTTATCTCTCAAAGGAACAGACCTCCCTTTCGAGACGTTTGTCAGGCAAATTCATAGGGGGTTTTGTCTAAAAGGAAAATTCTAGGCATTATCATATTTTTAACATAGACATTTTTGGCAATAAGAGAAACTCTCCATCTCTAACTATCCCTAATTGTAGATAACCATACATGACCACCCCCACCCAACCCTAATCATCTCAAACCACACCTGACCATCCGAAACCATATTTATGTCTACAGATTAGCTTGCAGACCAAACAGGTAAATCTTATGAACATCATCTCCTGTATGGACTGTAGGAGCGCTGTAAAAGAAGATTGCTTGCGCATTTCTCGAAATGAAGGAAGCCTTTGACAATAGTACCGTTACGTCAGTAGAAAATGCTATGGTTGAGAAAGAATTTGTCAAGCTTTGGACTGACAATCATATGAAAATTCGACTGGCAGAGGGGAACTACTGCAAACATATCAGGACCTGGAAGAGAAAGGGTGAGTCACGAAATCCGGATGTTGGGAAATACTCTATGGAATGCTGATTCATAAAACTGATTGAAAAAGTATGCAATTGAAATTCCATGTTTTACATTTAATTTATACGAATGATTTATGGGTAACAAAATGCTACGATGAGAGTTTCATACCCGGGATTTGCCCTTGAAATCAGACATTCAATTTTTCCTTGCTGCTATTCACCTTAACTTGAAACTGTGAAAGAACTAAAGGGGAGGTTTGATGGCAATTCGATGGTTTTTTTTGGCACTCCGGACCTTTCCTAACACTAAAGGGAAACTAGTGAAACAAGGCTAAGGCGTCGTGTTACCTTCATCTTTCTTACTCAGAAAATAAAATAAAATAAGAAAGGCAATTTTTCAGATTTGCCCTTTCTCTTCCTAGGTCCTGATAACAAACCAGGGACTGGCTGCCCACCTTGTTTGTGGTTGGTGATGGACACATTGCTGAAAATCTTTAAGGATCAGAGTTTTCATGAACAAGCGTATCTGAATGATCTCGCTATTAAAAAAAGACGATTTACGAGGAATGCATCACATTATTCTCCGAAAGTTTCGAGAGCAATTCGGCAAAAAAAAGAAAAAAAAAAAATTGTTATATATATATATATATATATATATATGAATAGTATCCCGCGCTCTTCGATGAAAAAAACATTGTTAGACATCCTAGGGATCATAGACCAGCATATTTACTTTTAAAGAAAATAAACATGTAAAACTTAAATGGAACCATGGTAACATAATAGAATCATAAGAACAATGCAATTTTCAAATCTCCGGACTTAAGCCGCTCTGTAAAACGAAGAGAACTGATTATTCGTAGATTGGTGGTTCGGCAGTGTGCTTAGCAACCCCATTTATTTGGACAAACTTTAATTTATTTTAATAAAGTGCTTTTTTTTTCTTTTTGCAACATAAATGGACATAATTTAATTAAAATCTCTAAAATGTTAAAAAAAAAAAAAAAAAATCCTTTCCAAGAGCGACACCTAATGAAATAGTGAGTAGAATGGAAGTGCTCTAAAGGTAGCAGTGTAACCTCTTAGATAACCCTTAATTATGCTCTTTACCTTCCCACAAAAGCCTAATGCAAACCAACCTTCCTCCTCTAAATTTGAAAAGCTTTACTCTCCTCCCCCCCACTTTAATTCAAGTAAAATAACTTTTTATACAGTTTTTTTTTTCATTCTTCTGACTTTATTACTTCAACAAAGTTCACTTCTTTTTATTCTTTTAATGCCTCTAAACAGTTGTGTTTACTCTGTTCATTTCTTTTTATTTTCTTTGCTTTAGAAGGTTTTATTTCATAATTTAAAAGTTTAAACACAAAGGAGAAGGGAACTTAGATTTCCAAAAATTTACCAAACGATATTTCTCGAATAAATTTATGGCTATCTATTTATTTCATACGATAAGTAATCAATTTTAACTTGTAAATTTAAGTAAAGAACATTTCTTATGCCACTATGCAAGAAAACATTAGCAACCTTGGACAACCGGATCAATCTACTTTTAATTTAGTTCGGAAAAATAAGTCAAAATATAGTGTTGATTTACATATCTAGATCGGGCAACTAACCAAAATGTAGTTTAGGGAGATGTCTTTAACTCACTAGTATATACAAAACTATAATCAGACCTATTTTGGTTTACGGACTTGAATTATTTGGAAGAGAGAAACACTCAGACATACAACGTATAAAAGCATTCCAATCCTAAGTCCTTTGCAGCCATAGTTAATGCACCTCCAACAAAACCCTACATAACGACCTTTATTTTCCCTTCGTAAAAGATCTCGCCAAATTTCGATTCCTAACGTTTCATTCCAAATTGTCATCCCACCCAAATCCTAGAGGCCAATCCCTTTCCATATGCGTATATAAGGGGGGGGGGCTAAGAGGGCTGCGCCCCCCCCCCCCGAAATTTTGATTTGATCGGTAAAAATTTCATAAAAACCTTAAAAATAAATTAAATAAGATCATTTAGTTCATAAAGCATATTCTATTTTGGGTGTAATAGCGTTTAAGTTGGCTAAAACTCTTCCAAGAACTAAATTGTTAATATTCCATACACCGGAAATGGTCTCAGCCTCCCCCGACATTTTCCCAGCCCCCTCCGAAATTATTTTCTATATACGCCCATGTCCCTTTCCACTTGGACCATCCCAGGAGGTTTCAGAGACTTTGGCCCCGTGACCAGCTACCCTAATAGCGGCTAAATAAAATGTTAACATTGTCTTAGGAAGTGTTAATAATGATTGATTCCTTCCAAATATCAAGTATAATGCCATGAAATACTTAAGCGAGCACAATTAATTATTGTAGTAATCATATTTGTACACATTTTAAATTTCCAAAAAATATTAAAAAGAAGGATAGATGTCTTTATTTGACAACAATACAATGTATTTATGACTAGTGCGGACAATGTCAAAAAAGTATAGTCTGTAGTGTACATACCGCACAACGACAAAAACACTGTTACACCTCTAACGTCTAAACGTTCGTGAAACACAGTTGTAGGATTCAGAATTATTTTAATGAAGATTTCTTAATTTAAGTAATATTTATTCTCTGCTATAAGCTCTTTTAGCTCATACGGATTCCTACTAAAATACAAATCCTGTAAGTAAAATATTTGATTTAATTTGCAGTTAAAGAAATATTCGGGAAAACTATGTTATTAATAGACATGAAACGTTTTGGGGTCTTCGTATATTTTCATAAAAACGGTTGAAAATCATGGTTTGCAAAAAGAACACTATTCAAAAGCTTACTAAGTGTTCTAAAAAAATGTTGTGAAGCAATTTTTGATGGAGCGGTTGTCAATGGCAGCAGTAAGTGTATACAACTTCGAAAGTATCTATTTAGTTCTTTTGAACGGGGTTTGTTTAATTCACTTCGTTGTTTTTTTTTTGTTTTAAATTGTATTTATCAGTAAAATTAGTATTTTATTAAAAGAAGGCTAGAAAATGAGAAACGTTGTTATGGTGTTTCCAAGAACGAACGTTGAGAAGAGGATGGAATAATTTCCGCTTAGGATACAATCAGTTTCCTATTGTGCTTTATATCTTCCATTACTTCTATTTGAGATTTTTTTTCCACGATAGATCAATACCAACCCATAACTGCTTCTGTTCCTTTATAAATGACACGTGCTAAGAAGACGCAGTTCTTGCAAGTCGGACTTTCTACTGACACATTAATCCTGGCTATTACAGGATTAAGGTGTCAGTAAAAAGTCCGATGACACCTTAATCATGCCAAGAGTGGCCCTTCTGGAAATACAATGTCACTTCCTCCAATCATACTAAAATTCAGGCAACTTTAAAAATATAACATTTTTATCTTTATTTATTACTAATTTCCCGAAAAAATTGTGTTCTAATTAACTTAAATCATACATTAGCATCCCTATGTATCTAAAGTTTACTAAGTGCTTGACTGCTAGAGAACAGAGATAGTTCTGCCGTGGCACTTGTTCAACGTGGCACTTCGTCATTTATATGACCCTTTAGAGACGAGACCCAGTTAGCACAGCACTCACTAAAGGTAGGCCATTAGGTTCAGGTCTCGTTTAAAATACCACTCACTCCTTTATCTGCATGGGTACGGGTAAAAATAGATTGTAATTTAGAGGTAAAGCGAAATTGTATATATATGGATGTAAAACGGTGCTTAATCGCCAGGCCGTCGGGAAACTTTTACATAAGAAGAGAAGAAGTTGTAGTTACTAGTTTCAGAATAGGCCATTCACTGATAACTCATTCGCGTTTAATGGCACAAAATGAGGAACCATTCTGAAGAATTTGTAGTGGTCCTGCTCATCTTCTCTGTGAAATTTTTCCCCGGATTCCTCTCCGGATTCGTCTGACTATCGTCCATCCTTCCTTGTTGGCAAAGGAACGATCATACCAACCTGCAAGAGAGTTGAGAGTTTCTTTCCTTCAAGCGCGTCGATGTCTGTGGATCACCGATGTCAGCTGGACTTCACTGCCACTGGTCAAAAAAGTGTGAGCGTCCCTGTGATAAAGTTGGGAGGCATCGGATACAGAGCCCTCATATTGTATCATATATCATATTACCAGATATATTTATATACAGGATGTAATATCCAATAAAGAAATCAATAATAATATTAAAAACTTATTGGACTCTTTATATAATTCTAAGACCTGAGACAAGTAAAAGCATAAGACCAGAAGGCGTCTCAGGACTGGAAGAATGAGACCCTAGAAACGCAGACCCCTGGGGGGGGGAGGGTATGGAAGCAGGAAAGGTCATTAATAACCTACATTAATTTTCACAGGGACAATTAGCCCGCTTAGACCATCATCTTATTTTCTGGGGCTTAATTTTAGGGGAAGTTTCCGCTTTTTTTTTTTTTTTAGGTTATTAATGTGGATTGTGACGTTAAAAGTATAATTAATTGTTGATCTTACTCCCTGGGCAAGTGTTCTCTTATATGAATGTTTAACCCAGCATTCCCGTCCATCATGGCTTGTCAGACCACATCCTTAGATTTAGTAAAATATCATTTGGTTAAATATTGGTGTAGAAATACTTTCGAAGTAATTTCTATTTCAGATGATTTATCTTTCTTAATACGGTGAGTTTGTATGTTCTCGTATTTATATGGTTAAGATTTCATTTTTGATAGAGCTAGGCATGATAAAATTGGATCTCAACTAAGAAGTAATCACTATAAAATGTATAGAACAGGTGAAACTGTTAAAACTAAGTGTATAGCATAGAGTAGATCAGTTCTAGCAAAAAGCAGGCTGTATAAATTGAAAACTGGTTTAATCAAAAACAGAATGCAATGAACACTACTTCACTTTCTTTTTACGAAGACGCAAGAATTTCCGGCACGCGGCCAGAGTGCAGCACAAGTCGAAGACCAGCTTCTGATTGAGCGATGTCCCACGAATACTAAGTTTTCCAAAAACTGGCTTCTTCTTATGCAAATATTAGATCCTGCTTAAATTGTTCATATCCAAGGTCATTTTTTAATCCAGAATTTGGTATGTTAACGTGTTTACGTAGTGGTTGTAAGCTGATTTAATGAACGAAATTGGTGGAAACGTTCAATACAGAAAATCTCATTACGGTGTTATGCTTCAAGTAAATAAGCACGTAGCTCTCTATGCGAAGTTGTCAGTGATAAGGCGTGTAAGCTAACCATGCTGCAATAGCTTGTTAATGTTAGTATTTTGATTTCTATATTGGTTATTATGTTCTGCTTATTAATACATCTAGTAATATAATATATGACACAATATGATGGCCACGTGTTCAAGGCGTCGCAACTTCATCCTCGATTAACGCCAGAAGGACGCTCAGATAACGTTGAGAGGGGCCTATTCAAGCTCCCTTCTTTTCCGACCAGTGGCTTGAGTCGAAGAGAGATAGGTGAGCCACAGAGAGCTACAATAAGATTGTTGGTAGAGTATTGTCACAAGGCGCGCCAACGTTGATAAGAAATTACCGACTTGCTTTGCTGGTTAATGCGCCCGAAGTCCGAATTAATTAAGGCATCCGAGGGTGATGTCTAATGCTAGAATGGAGGAATTGGTTAATGCCCTCGAGCAATGATAAGGGATCACAACCTGGTATGATGGTTTATAATCAACATTCGTTGATAACAAATATAAATTAAATAATATTGGTTAAGACCTCCGAATATAATTTTTTTTCTTTGTCGTTTAAAGGCCAGTCAAACACTATTGGGTCATTTGTGCCTTTTGGTCGGTCCAAAGACCTCCAAATAACGATAAAGAATCATAGACTACCTTGGTTGGTTAATGCCTCTCGATCAGTAATGACGAATCGTAGCATGACATAATGGGTTATAACCCCATAACGGTGAAAATAACTCCTCATCTGCCACTACATGTTGTAAGGACAACGACGGCATTTGAAGGAAGAGATAATGGGGAAATATTTTAGGGAAGGGGAAATTCCTTTCAAAACTACAATTTGCACTCAGATTACAGTTACATACTTAAATATCGTAAACCATCGCTAAGATGAGAGAATAGGTTGGGTGGGAGAGAGACAGCTAGTTAGAGTTAGCAACTTTTCCCTTTGAGGAGGTTAGAAAATAATTTGGAACTGACCTACCTCTCATCGCCATCTCGGCCGAGACCTCAGGAACGGGCGTGGACTCTGACCCGTCGGAGGTAAGCCAGCTCATTATATCCTTTTAAGCCCACCCCTGCTTTAGCACGTGGCTGGACGAGAAACTCTCGTCAGGTCTTAAGCTTGCCGAGAAAACCTACGAATCAGCCAGGTGCGGGTCCAACAACTCAGACGCAAGGTTTGCGGATTCGTTGTTCCCACATCTCCAGAGATGTACAACCATACTTTTCTCTCATATTTATTCACTTAACAAAGTCCAAGGGAATACGGGGCCGTGCAATGTTAAGACCTCCGAACACTGATAATAATCGAATCAAAGATCAGCTTGATTGGTTGAAACAGTGCTTTTGAACTACCAGGTTTAGTTATGGAACCCAAGATAATTATTTCAAGAATGGCAACATTAATTATGACATCTTGAAGTGTGATAACTGAATAAATCGTGCTAGCCACCACTCTGTAATTACAAATCCCTACTAGACGGTATTGGTTAAGACCCCCGAATGTTAATAATGAATCACAACCAGACATGGTTGACCAAAACAATGCTCATAAAACTCCCAGGATTAGTTTAAGAACTTGACTGGCAGCATTGATAAAGACGTCTTAAACAGTGATAAATGACAAAATCTTGCATGTTTTGCTATAGCCGCCACTAGGTGATTAAAAATCCCAGCCTGACAGTATTGGTTAAGATCACCGAATACTTTTAAAAAATTGTCCGCTTTGATTGGCTATTTCCTACGAATAATAACGAATCACAGGCTGGCATGATAGGTTAATTCTAATAACAGATGATAAAAGCCAACTAGGATCTTCTGAATATCGTTTGTGAGTACTTTTATTTAGACGATGTGGCAAAAATTATTTATATAGAAGTGATAAAAAGTTTCAATGAAAAGAAAAAGGAAATTAAGAAAGGAATATTTCGGGTTTAGGAGATAAAAGTGACATGGGTGGAGTTTGGATCGGGGCCAGGATAGGACAGGAGATCTATCTACACCACTAAAGCTACCTCAACAGAACAACTTTTATATATATCTTCATTTTCCATTATTCTATTTATGGCTACTTTAAAACAAATTTTTATTGTCCTATAAATATTTTCATTTGTCAAACGGGAATTAGAATACAATTGGTGGTAAATGTGAAGTTTCTCGCCCTCCAAACCGATTTCTTTAACACTTTTTACAACAATGTATTTTGATGCACTAAACACGAATACGCTAAAAAAAACCTTCGCATTTAACTAGGAAAGAAGTTATTAAGCACTAAAGTTCACTGTTATGCGAGTTATGAGAGCTAATGTAAACAACTAAATTTGTCAACATGCGCATGCGCGGGTATGGAAAAGTTCGTAATAAAGAAGTTTAATTGAAATTTACCATAAATTATTTAAATTCATCAGCAGTTATTTATTCCCAATCATTTTTTAAAATAATGAAACACTCTTCAAATTTCTCGTTTCGTCCATGAAAAGTATTTTATATCAGAAATCCCTTAATAATTAGCTAATGCCTTTATAATTATTAGTTCGTTCTAATTCGCGCCTACCGAACTTCAATTGTCAAGAATTCAATTGTCTTCAATTGTCTTATTTTAGAAAAAAAAAGAATAGGATGCACAAATTTATTATTCTTTTCCACAATAGAGAAGAATTACTCAGATTTTTATTTGAAAATAAAATTTTGAGTAATTCTCTCAATTGTGGTAAATGTGGGGAGAATTTAAAAGTAAGAAGAAGAAGAAAGCTAAGAGGGATGTCAAGGAGTATTAGAAGAATGTCTAGGACGACCTTAAGGCATACATGCTATGCGTTTCCGCTCGCTCAAGAAGATAACAAAAACCCAATCAATCCAACTCGCTAAAATTAATAGAATTCTATTAATTTTAGCGAGTTGGATTGACTGGGGTTTTGTTATCTTCTTGAGCGAGCGGAAACGCATAGCACGTATGCCCTTAAGCGACAGGTGACGACGGGTGAGGATGGCCTTAAAATTAATAATATTTTTGAATAAATGGTTTATGAACATTTCAAATGAGAGTTCTCTGTTTCCCAATGTTACATATCTGCGCATGCGCGTGTTTACAAATACGCTGTTGACGCCTAGCTTTATAACCTTCCTAACAGTGAACTTTAGGACTTAATAACTTCTTTCTTAGTTAAATGCGAAGGTTTTTTTTTAATGTATTCGTGTTTAGAGCATCAAAATACCTTGTTGTGAAAAGTGTTAATGAAATCGGTTTGGAGGACGTGAAACTTCACTTTTACCCAATTGGTAATGCGTGATCAAGATTATCAACTTATCATAGAATTCTTGTTGTCCTCCTTAAATTGTATGAGGCAGCATTAATGTAAGATTTTGTAAACAGCATTAATGCACTGTCTAACAAAACGGAAGAGCTATTAGCCTGTGGTTGGATTTATGGTCATTTGATTCGAATGGATTAACAACTTATGCTCTTGTATTCTCAACCCAAATTATATTTAGGGTACTAAATTTTAACATTTATGTGTTTTACAAGAATAGCCTATTACGGTCCTTTAAGGAGATAGCAGTCTAGCCTTTACAGTGTTCTAGCCAGGTTTCAAGCGTTCCGTATGGAAGAAAGCACTCCGTTCCAAGACAGATTTTGTGGAGGAAGGTCCGGCTTTACTCGTGCGATTCTTCACGCTGAGACTCATCACTTATTTTGCTGCTAGAGACAGAATGTATGGTCTATCCTCAAATCCCTATTTCCTAAACCTTATTTTTCCAATTGACCATTACCCTTTGTGCCAGACTGGGTGAAAGAGCTCTTTATTAGTTGTTTTTTTTTTTTTTTTTTTTTTTTTTTTTTTTTTTTTTTTTTTTTTTTTTTTTTTTACGGCGCATCGACAAATCTTGGCCATTAGCGCCGACATCCAGGGTGCAGCCAGGAATTTTCTCAGCGAGCCCTGAGATGAGAAAATTTCTGCCGCCGATGGGGATCGAACCCACCATCTCCCGATTACGAATCCGGCGCGCTAGCCACTAGACCACGGGAGACCCCGTCTCTTAGTTAGTAGTAATAAAACAGTTATAATTAAGCTGTTATTTGTTGAATTGAAAGTGACTTACCAGTGGTGTACAACACCATCTTTGTGCGAAAATATATTTCAATACATACATATATTAATACAAATTTAATCAGTAATGCATTATTAATTTTCTAAAAAACTTAGTAAACTATGATCTAGTAATCCCAGGAAATCTCTTCTTAAATATATATCCCCAGATATGAACAAATTAGATACTTATATTTTTTCCGTTTAATTAATTCCACACTTTTTTTTATGTTTTATTTGTTTGTATGTTTTTTTCTCTTATTTGTGCAATTATTTTTTATTCATTTATATCCCTCTTTTTTAATATTTATTTAATTATTTATTTTTTAAATTGAACTATTTTATTATATTCTTATTCCCCTTTATTTATAGTTTCATCATTCCTCCTCCCTCATCCCCTTTTTCCACCTGTATTCCGCAATCCCTCCGTATTGATTGTCTTCATTTTATTAATATTTACATGAGTATTATTTTATTATGTTTTAGCTTTTGTTTCTTTTTTACCTGTAGTGATATTTTTAAGTTAAATTTTTATATTAAACTATATGTATTTATTTGTTAAGAGACAAAGCCCTAGAATAAAATATATTTTTTTTCATTCATTCGTCCAAGAAATTAGTATTGCACCTAAAAGAGGTAAAGATTCTCTACAATACAAATGACTATCATGAGTAGACTCAAAATTATTTAATAAACATGATTTAAATGTGTTGAATATTTAATGTCTTAGCGTTAATGACCTCGAGGAATGACACTCCGTAAAAACAAATAGAAAACTGTATTATTGAAGTATATTTTATTATTCTTCCGACACTATCTACCTTGTAATTTCTGGTTCCGCTTGGGGAGTTAAGAACGGATGTTTGTAACACGAACTTCCTTTTCTTCGGAAAACCCCTGTTAGGAAAGAGTGAGAAATGTTTTCCCAGCATGACTTCTGTTTCTTCCTACTTTCTCTTTCTTAGTATCCAGGATAAGTCGCTTTTCCGAATTTGTCTTCTTATTTCATTTTTTTTTTGTTAGTGTAATCCGAAACCAATTCCTTAATCAATACAACGTCAGCTTGTCTAAGGTATGCAATGGTTTGCAGTAAGGCCAGTATTACACTTTTAAATATCTTCGACAAAGTTTTTTATAGCTGAACTAGATGTAACCCAGTGTGCCATGCTACACCTACTTTCTGTCTATGACTCTCCCCGTATCAAGATCTACATGGTACCTAGTTGTCTATAGCCAGTTACGAAAATCGGTCAAACGATGTGAATTTGTTTCAGTTCATAATGATACCGGCAGAGGCCAGCACAACAGCACTTCATCTAACAGCCGACAGAGGCCAGTAGTTGTCGATTTAAAATGTCCGTCACAATCTGAATGGTTCAGTGTAGCCAATTTTTCTTGAACAAAACTTTTGACCTTTGGAGCAAATTTTGAAATTTGACTATTTTGACCTAGCCTAGGAGATTTCTCGTATAAAGACCTACCTGTGTGCCAAGTTTGGTCAATATCGGTCAAACGGTGTAGATTTGTATAAGGAACAAACAAACAAATAAACAGAAAAAACAGACAGACACGTGATTTTTATATAGATAGACAAAAAAAGCTTCAGCTAAGACAAAAATAATCATTAGTAAATGTATTTAAGGAGGCTGAAATAATCTATAAAATATAATTTATTTATTTGTGTTGCATATTTTGTACGATAAACACACTGAGTTAAGTCTTCTAAGAGATCAGGAATTGATTGTAAGTGTATATATTATTATATTTCCAGCATATATGTATTTAAATCAAATATATTAAAGGCATAAAAAATATTAGAGATTTAATTTTAAGTAATTAAGTAAAATATGATTTACTTAAATATAAATATTACAATGCAAATCCTCATTTATTTATGTGTATACATAAGAGTAAATCCTTGCCAGGAAAATACATGTAAATAAATATATTCAAATGGGAAATGTAAAAATGAAATAAATAAAACAGAGCAATATAAAGAAGCATAAAATAAAGAAATAAACATAAATAAATAAAATGAAAAAAAAATTACTTCTGTATATTTCTGTGGGGTTATGAGCACAATTTATTATTTTTGCGTATGGTTTAAAATTCATTACCATTTTTTTTATACCTATTTCCTCACCTATTCGTTTTACCGCTAAAAGAAAAAAAAAACGAAAAGGGCTTTACCCTATAACTTAAATAATACGTTTTTGTATAAATCTCAGGTTGGATAAATTTGAAACTTATTGAGTCATCGAATCAAAAGTTTTATTCTCGACAATACCTCGAAAGTGGTTACATTCTATTTCAAATCTTGAAATACCCATAGAAAGTGTACCTGGAAGCCGAAAAACGCAAAACCATGCAAATAGTTTTTTTTGCGGGAATTTCGTAATTAAAAGACGAAAAAGTTTAATCAAAATCGGTCCATTTAGGAAAATCTGAGATCCGTAACAAACGAATATATTTATATATATGTACATATTTGTGAAATCCAGTCGTCAATACAGGTGAGTTTCCTCCCAATGGGGCAATACTAAAATATAGTAGAAATTGGTATAAGAAGTAATTTTCACAAGTTATTTATTTTATGGAAATATGACCAATGGAAATGCTTTTGAGCTTACTTAAAATACTAAAAAAAAAAAATCTCTAAAGAAATTCAATACATTATGGATAAAATGTAAATATAATTTCGGCATGAGGTCTAATCTGAATAACAGATTTCTTACTGAAATGGAGGTTCAAAAGTAACGACGATATTACTGATTCATATTATACCCATTTACGTCAAAGAGGTGGAAAGACAAAGAAAGATGTACTTTCCATAAAGATAGCCAGGAAAAAGGGAGTGAGATAAACGGGGGGATTGTCTTAATGAGCGTAGAAATTTTCCATTTTAACCCCTTCCCTCTTTCTGAATGGAGATTCTTAACGATCTACCAGTGGTTGGTTATGGCCTGGTTAAAACGAGTATAGTTAGTTGTCATTTTTGTTTGTCACTCTCAATAAATTGGCTGAGTGAAAAGTGACATTGACTCATTCACTCGATGGCGTGTAAGTAAATTCATCATTTCAGGATAGATCATCGTCGCCGTTCTGATTTAAAAAAAAAAAAATTGTATACATTACTCCAAAGTTGTTGTATCAACAATCGTAGAGAAAGTAGAAGAATTGGCGATGAACAATCACAGAATGATAGCTAATGTTTGCAATAGCATTCCCTTGGCAACCACCGAGAAAGTAACAACGGCCTGCTTGACGAAGCTGGAGAGGATTCCAGCAAAACATAGCAGTAAGAGGTACCACCGCTGGAGAAAACCACCGAAAAATATGATCCCAGCAACAAAATTAACATCATAACACACACGAACCGCGAGCGGAAACGCATAGCAGTTTTGCCATTAAAATAAGTGCTTCGTGTTTACACTTGCTCAAGGTATTATTAAAACTCTAGTCAACCCAAATCGTTAATAATCCCGTCGCCATATTGGCAAAAACTCAATTGACGCCTTGATCCAGGTTTCTGACCCGGTGATGATCCAGATTTCTGAGAGCCGGTTCTTTAACCTTCGTTGAAGGCTAATACATAAGTACTGATGAAGGATTCCAGAAATTACAGAAAATAGTTAAGGACGGCGTTCACTCCAGATTTTCGGAGTCGCTTCCAAGATACTGCGTACGAGGCAGTTTAAGTAATTTTAGACGAAAACATTACTTAGAAATCTCTCCTCTTAATTTTGATTACTGACTTTTATTTTAGACTTTTAGTTACTTTTACCACATTTTAGCGCGGTTCCTCCCTCCCTCCAGAGCGAAACCGCTTATGAGGTTGACCTCATGACGCAAACCGGAAGTGCCAACACGAAAATTAGGAAGGAAATCGAATGAAACCATTTTTAAAGCGATATCCGTAACCGTTTTTGAGTAACATTGAAACACCTACTTTTTCAAACGAATTTTCGCCGTAAAAAAAAAAAAAAAAAAAAAAAAAATGAACTGGAACCGCGCTAAGATGACGCAGTTCCTGCGAGTCGGACTTTTTTTGAATTGCATTTAATAGTAAAATTAGTATTTTAATAAAATGAGAAACGTATTGAAGGTTGGGGAGGTCATTTCCGCTTAGGATACTATCAGTTTTCTGTTTTGGCGCCTTTAATATTCTTTCTCTTATAGTTGGCATTTTATGTTTTTCACGAAAGATCAAAACCTACCAATAACTGGTTCTACTCCTTTGCTAATTTCCTTTTTTATTATTTATCATAAAAATCAAAATACACCCAATAGCCAATGATCCTAGTGTACAGAGTTAGTCTTTGTGATTTATTCATGTCCCGGATAAGAAATTCCTGTACACAGGGTTTCTACAGGCCGGAACAAATACATTTCTAAAGGATAGAACCATCGATATGACACGAATAAAAATGCCTGAAGAATAAACATTATACAAATGCTAGAATTATTTTCCATTTTGAGAAAATAAAAAGCCTTCCGTAGGATTTGCTCTTAAAACTTCTCCAAGAGTCCGACTCGTAGTCGGAAGATGAATGTCTG
The DNA here is from genome assembly GCA_946811695.1 of Gonocerus acuteangulatus. Lineage (NCBI taxonomy): Eukaryota > Metazoa > Arthropoda > Insecta > Hemiptera > Coreidae > Gonocerus > Gonocerus acuteangulatus. The sequence continues at coordinate 26,900,503 of OX328129.1, read as the reverse complement.
TAGGAATTGAATAGTTTGTTCGTGTTAATAGGCTTACAAGTAAAAGCCAAGTTCTTCGGCTTTCAATCTCTTCCTCTCTCTCTCTTTTCACTTTCCAATTCGCACATACTTCTCTCCATCTTCTTTCTACAACTGGGAAAGTCAGAATAAAAAAAAAATAAGAAAGAAGTAAATACATTTAAGTAAGAAAAAGCATAGAAAACTTACAGCGAAATTCTTGTTTGTATTCAAAAGATATTTTTTCTTTATATTCAAAACTCTGTATGTCACAGACGAAAGTTGTAAACTGCAGAATAAAAACAGAATTACCGTCACGCAGGACCTTCATAACTAAGCACATTCCTAGGAAGGTGATTTGTTTACGCCGCATCTCTAAGGGATAAGTAAAAAATAACCTACTAAAAAAAATAGCTTTATTTATTTATTTAGGGCTTCAACCATTCAGCCCAGCCTCCACTTTTTTGTTTGTTTTCTAGTCTTCACCTATAATCAATAAAAGATACGGAGGAATACGACTGGAGACAAAATAAAAAATAGCTTTGACCCTTTATATTTCTATTGAGCAGCTGCCTCTATTTTTTTTTTTTTTTTTTTTTTTTTTTTTTTTTTTTTTTTTTTTTTTTTTTTTTTTTTTTTACGGCGCATCTACATCTAGGTCATTAGCGCCGGCATCCAGGGTGCAGCGAGGAATTTTACCAGCGAGCCGTGGGATGATAAAATTCCTGCCGGAGGTTGGGAATCGAACCCACCATCTCCCGCTTATGAATCCAAGGCGCTAGCCATTAGACCACGGGAGACCCCAGCTGCCTCTATTATTAATGTTTAAATCCATTTTCTACCAGAGTGTGTGATTGCGTAGTTCTACACAACTTAATAAGTACTTAAAAAATTGAAATGTTTGTTTATGAATTCTGATAATTAATAAAAGCGTTTGCAAGTAAAAACTGAAAACCCCGCAAACATTTTTTTTTTTTTTTTTTTTTCATAAATGTTTATTTAAAATCTGTACAATTTATATAGTACAATAATTAATTGTGTTCGTCTTGCGTACATTCAGTGAATAGTATATGGAAGGAGCCAATCATTATTGGCACTTCCTAAAATATGCTAACATTCATATTTTCACTATTTTTAACCGCTGCTAGGGTAGCAGGTCACGGGGTCAAACACTCTTAAGCCTCCTGAGAGCGGCCTAACCATACCACGAACATTCGCGTAACAACGTAGGAAATGGACACTGCGCACCTCTTTCCGCTCGTTACGCTCGTTTAAAGTTATATCGAAACTCTAGTCAATCCAACTCGTTGATAATATAGATCACTGGGTAATATGGATCAATCAGGTTCAACTGTCATGAAATTAGGACAAAGCACCATGGACTTAACACCTGTTAATTTTTCGTTGTAACTTAAGCATTTGACACACAACAATAAGATTCATTTTAACTTAAACATGAAATATTTGTACATTCTGTAATAAACCTCTGAATTCCACCGAAAAACCAGTGATCTATACTATCAACTAGTTATTATATCGAAACTCTAGTCAACCCAACTCGTTTTTTTAATAACATTTTAATAAATGGTCTTTCCGTTGTCATATTGGATGCCGTGATAATCCAGATCACTAAACGAGACCCTGGTGAAGCTAATACGTAAGTAACGAAGTAACATCTACTCCCATGATTTGGCGGCTTATTTAATTTTAACCGAACATAAAATAAACTCAGATTCAAACTTCATTTTTTTAAATTTATTTATTGATTATTACATCCTGTATACAAATACATCTGGTGGTACGTAGCATTGATTATTACATCCTGTATACAAATACATCTGGTGGTACGTAGCATTGATTATTACATCCTGTATAAAAATACATCTGGTGGTACGTAGCATTGATTATTACATCCTGTATACAAATACATCTGGTGGTACGTAGCATTGATTATTACATCCTGTATACAAATACATCTGGTGGTACGTAGCATTGATTATTACATCCTGTATACAAATACATCTGGTGGTACGTAGCATTGATTATTACATCCTGTATACAAATACTTCTGGTGGTACGTAGCATTGATTATTACATCCTGTATACAAATACATCTGGTGGTACGTAGCATTGATTATTACATCCTGTATACAAATACTTCTGGTGGTACGTAGCATTGATTATTACATCCTGTATACAAATACATCTGGTGGTACGTAGCATTGATTATTACATCCTGTATACAAATACATCTGGTGGTACGTAGCATTGATTATTACATCCTGTATATAAATACATCTGGTGGTACGTAGCATTGATTATTACATCCTGTATACAAATACATCTGGTGGTACGTAGCATTGATTATTGTTCTTATGACTTTGGATTGGAATGTTTGGATGCGTCTAATGTTCAATGTCAAAAAACCATACTTCTAATGAACCGGTTTAGTTTATTTTTTAATTACAACTTTCTTTTTAGATACCCACGAAGTGTTATCCGAAAAGAAACAAGTAATTGTAATTGACTGCAATTAAAAAATAAAATATATAGTTTTGTTTTCTTCTTTCGAAAGAAGAAAAGTTATCACCTTGGCTAGAAAAGAGTAGTAACCTGTAGATAACCCGTCACAGAAATTTGTATTTATAAGCACGACATTAAAATGTTAATACATAAATAGTTTTCCTATTTTATTATTGAAATGAAAAACTGACTCATTTATTAATTTAAAAAAAATTAAACTGTAAAAAAAAAAATAAATATTGCTATTTTATCATTGGTGAATGTATTTCTGACAAATAGTTTGTTTATCTAATTTTTATAAATTTGGTGGACAGAAATGTGAATCAAAGACGGAAAATCAGGGCTCCACAAGCCTACTTATTATGTGCAAACAGAAAAATGTGACAGTTACAATGACATGAGTTAAAGGACATTCTGGACTATTAGTGAACGAGACAGTTGACTTACTTGCAAATTCTACATCAAAGGACACGACATTACCAATATTTTACTCTAAACTTACATCACAGACTATAAAAACTCTACTGAGAGACAAATCAATGCGAAAATGGAACGAACGATGGACGAACGCAACTAATGGAAGACATTTACACAAATTCATACCTACAATACTCAACAGACAACTTTAAAATGACTCAATTCATATCAGGACAAGGACCAACGAAAAGTTATTTACATAAATTTAAACTTATAACAAACGAGATTTCCCGGATCAAGACGTATCTATGTGCGAAGTTTGGTCAATATCAGTCAAACGGTGTGGATTTGTATAAGGAACAAACAAACAGAAAAACAGAAAAACAGACACGTGATTTTTATATATATAGATAACACATGTGAATGCGACAATACAACTCAACAGACTTATGACCATCTCCTGTTCGACTGTACATTACTGGACGGACCCAGGACGACACTCATTAAGGACATTACCTTACAGGACGGAACTTGGCCCGTTGACAAACCAAACTTACTACTTACATATTTCAAGGAATTTGATTAATTAAACAACTGGACCTAAAAAATGGCAATCAACTAATCTGAATGCCCACATGTTTATTATTTTATTTACATATGTATGTATATATTATTGTTTAATTACTTTTTTTATTTGTTTTTAGTTTTCGTTTTATTTTTATTATTATCATTTTAATTTCAGTATTCATATTAATTGTAAAAGAAATCATTATTTTATGTACATAATCAAAATACGTGTAGTACCCAGAAAGGATGGCATACGTAGTGTAATTATCTCCCACACAGGAGGTATACTCCAACGTGGAAAACATGAAAGCCTACCCTCGGGCATTCTAGGGTACTATAAAAAAAAATATATTTAGAAGAGCCAGCTCTAAACAACTAATTTATATATACATATATATATATATATATATATATATATATATATATATACTCACTATGCAATGCTGTGAGTGTTCCTTCGGACACTCCTTGAGATTCCTTGCTGTGTAGTTGAGGCACGGAGTGATAGAACCAACGCCATCAGTGTACTCTCCGCATTGGTAACACCGAAGCCCTCTGGCTCCCGTAACTGAAAAAAAAAAATTAGAAAAATAAATTGGTGGATAATTTTATTTATTATAATCATATATTAATTTATTGGTGAACATATTTTGTATGAACATTTCTAAAAAAATCGATCAAAAAAAAGTAACCAAATATTCTCTACAATTAATAAAGAGAATAAGAAGTAAAAAGATTAGGGTGATTGAGATATCTGCCACCAAACCGGTAGAAATAATATAGGTTAACATGCATTCATGTTTGAAACCACAAAAGACCCAATTAAACAAAGAATAATTCGACTTACTCATAGACTTTCCCTCACTCATAAACACAAACACTTTCGCCCCTTCCTACCAAGACATTATATTCACTATTTGTGAATTAAGTGCTTTGACTTATATATTTAATAGTCGTGCGCCATAACTAAAATAATTCGCCCATTAATAACATTTTTTTTCTTATTTTATCAAGTAAAAATACATTAATTTATATAACTATTTATGTAGATATAATGTTAACATATGTATATCATTTTATAATTAAATACATTACATAAACAAAAACACATACATATATATTACTGTTTGATGTTATTTTTCGTCGCTGGGATAGTATTTTTGGATGGAACGGCATTTTTCTCCAGCGGTGGTACTCCTCCTCACTTCAGAAAGTGAAGAAGAAAGAAGAACTTTAAGTGAGGAGGAGTACCACCGCTGGAGAAAAATGCCGTTCCATCCAAAAATACTATCCCAGCGACGAAAAATAACATCAAACATATAAAACCTTACAGCGAGGAAAATAGAAGCAGGAGGAAAAAAAGTCCGACTCGCAGGAACTGCGTCATCTTAGCGCGGTTCCAGTTTTTTTTTTTTTTTTTTTTTTTTTTTTTTTTTTTTTTTTTTTTTTTTTTTTTTTTACGGTACATCTACATCTAGGTCATTAGCGCCGACATCCAGGGTGTAGCGATGAATTTCACCAGCGAGCCGTGGGATGATAAAATTCCTGCCGGAGGTTGGGAATCGAACCCACCATCTCCCGCTTATGAATCCAAGGCGCTAGCCATTAGACCACGGGAGACCCCGGTTCCTGTTCATATCCCTATTCTCATTTGAAAAGCATAGAATAGAAACAGATAATATTTTCCTCGGCCTTTGTTCAAAGGGTTTTATGGCTATACCTGAGGTCAGGTCCACAAGACCCTAGAATCCTCTTCTACCGATACTTCATTTCATACGTTTCAATGAATTGGAAAATATAAAATATTTTCACAGATTCCTGTGTTCTTTTACTATAGTAATAATTCTACAGATAAAATCAATTAAAAAATAAAATAAAAAACCAACAGCATAAAGGCAATTGAAAATATTCAAAAGACGTCAACGAATCTTTTTCTCTTGGCAAGCTATATTTCTAACAATGAATTGTTTTTCTTATTTTGCCTAATCTGTTTTATTGTAAAATACATTATCCAACAATAAGCAATTAAAAAATAACAAGGAATAAAAAACAGACAAAATGAACAGTTCGAATAAGCAAAATCAATTACTTTAAAGTTATAAGCTCTTATTTCTACGATTGACATCGCCTAATCAAAACTTTCATTAGAACCTTTTTTTTAGAGCATTTAATAAGCTTTCTAATGGTATTCTTCTGTTTACAAAGATTCTCAACCTTTTTCGAGATATTAAGGAAAGTAAACAAAGTTACTAAAACTTTTTTTGTCTGTTAATAAAATATTTTATTCTAACCCTTCCTTTACTCTAAACGTAACAAAAATTTCAACATATTAGTGTTGATGAAACTCGAACATGCAGAAAATGTTTCAACTGTATCCCATAATTCTAAGTACCAAAATCAAAGAAAAAGAACCCTCCCTAGGAAGGACGCAGTTGAAAAGCTATATATCTTGGAAATCCATATCTCTAACATTAAATTGTTTTTCTTATTTTTCTTAACCTGTTTTATATTCAAATACATTATCCAACAATAAGCAATTAAAAAATAACAAGGAATAAAAAACAGACAAATAGAACAGTTCGAATAAGCGAAATCAATTACTTTAAAGTTTTAAGCTCTTATTTCTCCGATTGACATCGCCTAATCAAAACTTTTATTAGAACCTTTTTTTTAGAGCGTTTAATAAGCTTTCTAATGGTATTCTTCCGTTTACCAAGATTCTCAACCTTTTTCGAGATATTAATGAAAGTAAACAAAGTTACTAAAACTTTTTATGTCTGTTAATAAAATATTTTATTCTAACCCTTCCTTAACTCCAAACGTAACCAAAATTTCAACATATTAGTTTTGATGAAAGTAAAACATGCAGAAAATGTTTCAACTGAATCCCATGATTCTAAGTACCCAAACCAAAAACGGTATTCAAAAAATATTTTTCCAATTTTCTCGACAACGGTTAAAGCTATCGCCTTGAAAATGGTTTCACTCGTTTTCCTAGCCCAGGAATCATATAAAACGAGTTCTTAGAAGCTTATGAACTCAAAAACGTAAGCGTTGCGATTTTTTTTGCGCGAATTTCGCCCCAAACGCCATCTTCCAGTAGGCGGATTTTGCTGGTTAACGAACTTGACCTTTCAAATTGGACGAAGGATTTTTATATATATATAAATAAATATATACATATATATATACAAATTTTAACCACCGTTATTTTCGGTCTCTAGGGGTTCTGAAACGCGAAATTTTCTAGTCGGCACTTCCGGATTGTTTCATTGTATCAACCCTATAAGCGGGGTTCCTCCCTATGGGGGAGGGAGGAACCGCGCTAAAAGACGCAATACCATCAGCGCTACCAACGGACAGAATCCCAACTACACCAGGGTGCTTCAACATCATTGGTCCGCCGATACTGGGGCTAGAGAGGAGAAAAGGCGCCCAGATCGAGAAAAATGTCATTTCCTTGGCTACCACCGAGGAAGAAACATCAAGTACCTGAAGGAGATGGAGATGAACCCATCGAAATATTCCAGGAAGAAGTGAGAAGGAGTACCACCGCTGGAGAAAAATTCCGTTCCATCCAAAAATGTATATTACTGTATCGCTTTTTCTTATTTCTTATTTATATTTTTTTTTCGGCTGGGGGTCGATAAAGAAGTACACCAATCGTTCATATAACTACTTTATTCGCTATCTATTGCCCGAGATGTTTCGTGCCTTTTAGTCGCACTTCTTCAGGGGGCTTTCCTATGCAAAGATTTTTTTATTGTAAACCTACAAATTTATATTTTTTACAAAAATAAACACCTCTCTTTTCCTTAAATAAATTAACATTTGAAGAAATAATATTTTATTTAAAATACTAATCCTGCCTTATGAGGAAGTCCTCTCATGATCACTAGCTTGAGTCAGTATTACACCTATAATATTATAATATGTTTGCATAGGAAGGTTTTTTGTATTTCGTCGTTTTACTAATAAAATAATTGATTAATTGAAATAATTAATAAAACCAGACAAGTCCAAAAATAAAATGTTCAGAAAATGGCTTTTATACCGACTATTGTCCCAAATACAACTTTCCATTGTAGATAAAATAAATATATTTATTTAAGAGGATAGTTGACAAAATATAAAAAAAGTAATGGACCCTTCAGATTTTTGCAGAAATCATTGTTACAGGACATAATGAAATAATATTTCCGAACATGAAGTAATTTAATCCTTAAATGAGATTATTTATTATATTATCCTGACAAATCACAAATTATTTTTGAATGATAAACATTCTGAAAATAGCAGACAGGTCCAAGGACTAGTCGGTATTTTGGTGGAAAAGCGTTGGACTTGTCTTATTTTTAGCGCGGTTCCTCCCTCCCCCATAGGGAGGAACCCCGCTTATAAGGTTGATACAATGAAACAATCCGGACGTGCCGACAAGAAAATTTCGCGTTTCAGAACCCCTAGAGACCGAAAATAACGGTGGTTCAAATTTGTATATATATATATATATATATATATATATATATATATATATATATATATATATATATATATATATATATATGTATATATATTTATTTTTATATATATATATATATATATATATATATATATATATATGTATATATTTATTTATATATATATATATATATATATATATATATATATATATATATATATTTGTCTGTTCGCTCATTTCTGGCTTCCCTGATGGTCCGATTTTGATGAAATTTGGTACAAAAATCCGTCGTCCAATTTGAAAGGTCAAGTTCGTTAACCAGCAAAATCCGCCCACTGGAAGATGGCGGTTGGGGCGAAATTCGCGCAGAAAAAATCGTAACGCTTACGTTTTTGAGTTCATAAGCTTGTAAGTATTCTTTTTATAGGCTTCTTGGGCTAGGAAAACGAATGAAACCATTTTCAAGGCGATAGTTTTAACCGTTTTCGAGAAAATTGGAAAAATAGTTTTTAAATACAGTTTTTGGTTTGGGTACTTAGAATCACGGGATTCAGTTGAAACATTATCTGCATGTTCTACTTTCATTAAAACTAATATGTTGAAAGCTATGTTACGTTTGGAGTTAAGGAAGGGTTAGAATAAAATATTTTATGAACAGACATGAAAAGTTTTGGGAACTTCGTATACTTTCATTAATATCTCGAACACGGTTGGGAAATCGTGGTAAGTGGATAGAAACTATTTGAAAGCTTACTAAATTCTCTACACAAATGATTCTAAAACTATTTTTGATTAGGTTATGTCAATCGGAGAAATAAGTGCTTAAAACTTCAAATACGTCTGTTTTGTTCTTATGAACGGGTTTTTGTCGTTCTTTTTGTAATTTTTGTCTCTTTCCCTTGGTTTTTTATAGCTTTTTATTTTTGTAATTTATTATGTTAGGAAAATGTATTTGTTTGTAAAACAGGATAGGAAAAATGAGACCAATTTTCTGTTGCTAGAAATAATGAAAATTTTGGGAACTTCGTATACTTTCATTAATATCTCGAAAACGGTTGAAAATCTTGGGAAGCGAAAGGTTACCATTCGAAAGCTTACTAAATGCTCTACAAAAAATGTTCTGACAAAAGTTTTAATTAGGCGATGTCAATCGGAGAAATAAGTGCTTAAACCATTAAAGTAATTGATTTCGTTTATTCGAACGGTTTTTTGTCTGTTTTTATTCCTATTTTTTCATTGCTTATAGTTGGATAATGTATTTGACAATAAAATAGATTAATTAAAATAAGAAAAACAATTCGAACAGGTAGATATCGAAAAAAGCTGTGCTTCAAATTAGAATCTATTGTTGAGTAATTATATGAATCTTTGGATAATAATTCCAATAGTTAAAATTATAACTAAATTGGAAAATATGTATTTAATAGAACTCATTAAACCTTTTACAGAGAACTCTATTTTTTTTTTTTTATTTTATTGATCAACAGGTCTTTGCATATATTTAAAAACTCTGTTGATATAACCTCTATATCGTTTTTTGTTTTTAGGCCAATCTATAATTCCTTTGGGTTAATATGTTTTTTAAATTGAAGCTTTAAAGCCTCAACAGGAATATTTGTGTAATCACCCTTCACAGTTAATTTATTAGAATCATGAGTGACCGTTTTTGTGTTACAACTAACAATCTTTGAAAACGAAGTTTGACTATCCTTGTTATTGTTATTTTCCTTCTGTTTGGCCGAGATTTTCTATTCATGATCTAATTCTCCTTGAATTTTTTGACTAGATCAAGAACCTAATTTAAGCACTCTTAAATTCCTTAATTTAATTGAGGAAGTTTATCAAGCTTGATATAATCACTTTTGGGTTAATACGGGTGGTCTATACCGAGTCCTTTGTTTGTAAACACAAAGAGCCTTCTGAGTAACGGTAAAGGGCAGTAAAAGTATATGACTTTACCTGGAAGCAGACCCTGCATACAGAGAATTACAATACGAGACCTCATTCTCTCTTTTTACCAGCTCCCGTGTAACACCTTAGATCTGTTTATATTGTTAGCGCGGTTCCTCCCTCCCTTCATAGGGAGGAACCCCGCTTATAAAATTGATCTCATGAAATAATCCGGAAATGCCGACAAGAAAATTTCGCGTTTCAGAACCCCTAGAGACCGAAAATAACAGTGGTTCAAATTTGTATATATATATATATATATATATATATATATATATATATATATATATATTTGTCTGTTATTTGAAAGGTCAAGTTCGTTAACCAGCAAAATCCGCCCACTGGAAGATGGCGTTTGGGGCGAAATTCGCGCAAATAAAATCGCAACGCTTACATTTTTGAGTTCATATGCTTGTAAGTACTCGTTTTGTAGGCTTCTTGGCCTAGGAAAACGAATGAAACCGTTTTTAAGGCGATAGCTTTAACCGTTTTCGAGAAAATTGGGAACATAGTTGCTGAATAACGTTTTTGGTTTTGGTACATAAAATCATGGGATTCAGTTGAAACATTTTTTGCATGTTCAAATTTTATCAAAACTAATATCTTAAACTTTGTGTTACGTTTGGAGTTAAGGAAGGGTTAGAATAAAATATTTTATGAACAGACATGAAAAGTTTTGGGAACTTCGTATATTTTCATTAATATCTCGAACACGGTTGGGAAATTTTCATAAGTGGATAGAAACTATTTGAAAGCTTTCTAAATTCTCTACAGAAAAGATTCTAAAACTATTTTTGATTAGGTGATGTCAATCGAAAAAATAAGTGCTTAAAACTTCAAATACGTCTGTTTAGTTCTTATGAACGGGTGTTTGTCGTTCTTTTTGTAATTTTTGTCTCTTTCCCTTAGTTTTTTATTGATTTTTATTTTTGTAATTTCTTATGTTAAGAAAATGTATTTGTGTGTAAAACAGGATAGGTAAAATGAGACCAATTTTCTATTGCTAGAAATAATGAAAAGTTTTGGGAACTTCGTATAATTTCTTAATATCTCGAAAACGGTTGAAAATCTTGGGAAGCGAAAGGTTACCATTCGAAAGCTTACTAAATGCTCTACGAAAAATGTTCTGACGAAAGTTTTAATTAGGCGATGTCAATCGGAGAAATAAGTGCTTAAACCATTAAAGTAATTGATTTCGTTTATTCGAACGGTTTTTTTGTCTGTTTTTATTCCTTGTTATTTCTTAATTGCTTATAGTTGGATAATGTATTTTACAATAAAACTAGGTAAGTAAAAGAACAAAACAATTTATTGTTAGAAATATAGATTTCCTAGATTCCAAGACCTTGTAACTAGCGGGACCCTTTCAAGTGTTGACCGACCCTTCCAGGTAAGATCGTAAATCAAGACCTTTCAAGACTGGTGGAACCAAAATAATAACTGCTTCTATTTTAATCTTAGGTGATTCGCCAAAGTTGCGAAGCCTTATCAATAAATAAATATTTTAATCTTTCCAAATTAGACTAGGGATAAGAAAGGAACCGCGCTAAGATGATGCAGTTCCTGCGAGTCGGACTTTGTAGAATCGCTTATATCTCACAGTCATATACAGGGTGTTCAAAACTCGATTGACACCCCCCTTTTTTCCCACAATTTTTGAAATTTAAAAACGAAACTTGGTGGGTCTTAATGTGATCGAATGAATTTTTGTTAGACCTAATGCACGACCCCTCAACTTTCTGCAGCTTTTCTTCAGAGACCCTAACTCTGAAATCTCCAATGGAAAGGGGTTCTTTTTATGACGGATTATTGTAGAAAATAATTTTATGTCGATTTTATATTTGTTATTTTTTCGCTAAAGCGCACCAATGAGTAACAAATTGCGAAAAACCGATAAAACCCTTGTTTTTCGTCACTTTTCTACCAATAACGTAGACAGTATGCCCATAATGAAAAAAGTAGTTGATGTAAACGTTGTAGAGGATTAAATTTACTTTCCAAAAAGTACCTTTAAATGCCTAAAATGTCAATAGGAATGGAGCAAAACACACTTTTGTTTTTGAAGTTTTCAGAAAAGTTTATTATCAACGTGATCTACGCTTCAGAAATAACTTAATTAACATTTCCTAAACTATTTTTGCTCCACCTAGTTTTGGATTTAAGAAAGTTTGAAGAAAAAATCAAATTCAATTACTTTATAAAGGCATTAAAATAATAAATTTAAAGCAATAGAACTCACCTAATGATAAGAATTTCGTAACCACTTTTTTTGTGTTGGACGAAATTTTTATTGTTTTTGTTTTTTTTTTGTTTTTTATGGCGCTTTGACATCTAGGCAATTAGTGCCGACATCCAGGGTGCAGCGAGTAATTTTCCTAACGAGCCATGAGATAAGAAAATTCCTGCCGCCGCACAGTGGGGCCAAACTACTTTTCGTTTTTTAAAAAAAGGCTACAGCCTCCAAATCTTAACCGATTGAAATAAATATGAGCACCCTCTTATGTTTTTGATTTAAAATTGCTTTCATTTTTAAAAATTATAGATTTTTGTATTTTATTACAACTATAACAAGTTTTCTGAAAAAGAATAAATAAGCAATTGATTTCCAAGTCTAATCAGGGATTGAATGTTTAATCCCTGATTAGACTTGGAAAAATCAAAAATTATTATCAACTCATTCAAAAATCACATTATTTCAATAATTCTCTTTGTTAAATTATGATTTTATCATAATTCAACAAGAGAAGAACTGGAGAAAGTTGAGGGGTCGTGCCTTAGGTCCAAAGAAAGTTCATTCGACCACGTTTCGACCCACCAAGTTTCGTTTTTAAATTTCAAAAATTGTGGGAAAAAAGGGGGGGTGTCAATCGAGTTTTGAACACCCTGTATAATGTGACATCGGTTTTTTGGTGAAAGCAATAATATCAGTATGTAGAGCTGAATTTCGAGAAGAAGAAGATGTATTTATCTCAAAATATCAATTTTTGGACTTGTCTGGTTTTTGCAATGAACCCTTCAATTGCTTATTTATTCTTTTTAAGAAAACTTGTTATAGTTGTAATAAAATACAAAAATCTATAATTTTTCAAAATGAAAGCAATTTTAAATCAAAAACATAAAAGGGTGCTCATATTTACAAGATTTCCTCCAATAATAACTCATCCTCCATTTCTCTCAGATACAATAATTCGTAAATAAATGATTGATATTTAATTCGTTGAATTAATGAATAGGGAATTATGTGAACTAATTTCTTCAGCTTGTAATTAGGCGAGAAAAGGTAAATTGCCTGAGGGTAATATCGTACGACGGCTTGTGTACTGAGTAAATTTACACAAAGTCTTGCGCTTCCGGTATTTTATTATAGAAGATCGGAAAATGCCTCCTTGCCCCTTCTAATCAGCATAAAACATTGGCCTAACAGAGAAGGGTTATGCTTGAGCTTATCTTGAATAGGTTATAGTGATCGGTTTAGGCCTATTGTGTTAGGCCGTTGAAAACGTGAATCGTTGTCGTTATATGCAGGGTTTATATTATCATCATTACTTATTTATTTATTTTTTTATTATCATCATTACTTATTTATTTATTTTTAGCACTTTCCTCCGAAGGAAAGTAGCTATTGAGGTTGGACTCATGACGGAATTTTTGAAAAATTTCTTCAAATCTTTATCGATCCTACCTAGTAGACACCGAAAATGACCCCCGTTAAAATTTATATATATCTATATATATATATATATATATATGCATATATATATATATATATATATATATGTGTCTGTTAACACGATAGCGGCCAGAGTTTTTGTTTTTTCGTCACGAAACTTGGTATATAGCATTCAATTAGCAAACGATTGAACGAGTTCGTTAACCACCAAAGTCGGTCCACCGGAAGGGGGGGTTTACCCCGAACCCAAAACACTAATTTGACTATGTCAGCCGTAATATTTGTTATATTTAAACGAAACTTGGTATTCGTAGTGGTAATATAGAGAGAAAAGTGAGATATAAAAATGAACTAAATCGGTTCATTGGAAGGGGGGGGTTTACTCCGGACCCACAATACCAATTCGCCACTACCAGCCGTGATTTTTGGTATATTTCAACGGAACTCGGTATTCGTAGTGGTAATCCGCAGGTAAATAACTGTTGTAAAAATAAACTAAATCGGTTCATTAGAAGGGGGGGTTTACTCCGGACCCACAATACCAATTCGCCACTACCAGCCGTGATTTTTGGTATATTTCAACGGAACTCGGTATTCGTAGTGGTAATCCACAGGTAAATAACTGTTGTAAAAATAAACTAAATTGGTTCATTAGGAGGGGGGGTTTACTCCGGACCCACAATACCAATTCGCCACTACCAGTCGTGATTTTTGGTATATTTCGACGAAACTCGGTATTCGTAGTGGTAATCTACAGGTAAATATGTGTTGTAAAAATAAACTAAATCGGTTCATTAGAAGAGGGGGTTTACTCCTGACCCAAATTCTTAATATACTCATACCGGTCGTAATTTCTGCTGTATTGTAACGAAACGCGGTATACGTCGTGGGTAACTCATGAGAAAGAAGTGTTGTAGAAATGACCTGAATCGGTCAATCGGAAAGCGGGGGTTTAATTTGTAATATATTTCAATAGAAAAGCCCGTCAGACGTAGGTTCACAAAGCCGCCGCAAGGAGCGCTTTCTACCACTAGAGTGACTGTATCCTGTTCCTGCGTTAGATCAAAATACGATAATATGAGGTTTTTTGTATTTATTACGAAGTGTAATAGGTACCATGTGTAAACATAACTCTGGAAGCAAATTATTAACTGATCAGTTACTCATTACAAATTTAAAAGAGAACTATTCATGTTTTTATTTTATTTATGTAGGATATTTTAAGCAAATTGTTCTGGAAAGCAATCTACACTACCCAAATTCTGAGGAAAGTGCTTAGTTATGCAGTTCCTGCGTGACGGACTTTTTTAAATTTCATTATGTGAGATCATAAATAAGATCCTGTATATACTGATCATACTTAACCAATGTACTTAAATATTGTACAGATGTTAAATAAACATATTAAATAAAAATATGCAGGGTTTAATATGTTGCCTACATCTAAGAAAATTGGAGAGAGATATCACTTGACTTATAATGTAGGGATAACATATCTGTCTTAGTACAGGGAACGTGGCTGTACATCTGGTCGGTTTCTGAATTTATTCTCTACCTCTCCCCCAATCAATCATTGTGTTAGGTCCTCGCAGAAACTGGTATATAATAGCGTCATTTCGTCTACATTATATCTGCAGTAATTTATATATATATATATATATATATATATATATATATATATATATATATATATATATATATATATATTTCTACAATGAGCTTCCTTTAATCCGGCACCTTCGGGACTTGAAGCATACCGGATTATTAAATATTCCGGATTATTGGATGCATGCCGAAAAAATGGACAGAGGTGAAAAAACAAAATATAGTCTGTAGGACTAGTACATATTTAATGTAAAATTACTAAAATAATATTGCACACTGTTAGAATTATACAGCTTCAGTCGATAGCTTCGAACTGAACTGGCAACAAGTACGAGTTTGATCACATAGAGGGTTTCGGGAATTTTCATACCACCACGCCGGGCACCATGCGGTTGTTGGGGTGGGGATTTCATAGAATTAATGCATAAGAACTGATGAGGCGCTCTTTCCAAGTTTGGCCTGGACACCTACGCCGTGCCGGACCATAGGATGCCAGATTATGATATATATATATACGCATAAGATTAATGGGTACCTGAAAAGGAAAAAAAATCAGGTGGCCGGAATATTGTCTGCCCACGGCTTGATCTCAGGCATTCCATATTAGTCAAATGATCTACTACTGAGCTAACCTCACCCTTTAAGGTGATCATTACTGTAATTATAGTTTTAATAGAAAAAATAATTAAATTAAATTGGCTTTCTATATAGGAATCTTGAAAGTTAGTGTGGCAATCAATATGTTAAATTGCTCGCCTGCAAAGAACCCTTAAAGCAATATATATATTTATATATATATATATATGTATATATATATACATACATATATATATATATATATATATATATATATATATATATATGTATATATATATACATACATATATATATATATATATATATATATATATACATATATATACACATATATTGCTTTAAGGGTTCTTTGCAGGCGAGCAATATATATATATATATATATATATATATATATATATATATATATATATATATATATATATATATATATATCTGCGTGTTTGAGTAATAATATTAAATTTTGGTCTCTAATGATTAGGATCCCTGAGAATTTGAGGACTTTTTTTCATGACTTCAACCTCAATAGATACGTTCTTTCCGAATGTACAAAAATGGAAAATCCTTTATGTATTTATTGCCGTCATTTGCATGCTGAGAAACGTTCCTTATTTTAGGATCCTCGTGCGTGCTTCACAAAACGTCTTGGAGGAATTCTGCAACCTGGTTATGTTCACTAACATATGACTTAGACGTTATAGTACATCTTAGCTCATTATGATTCCTATTGAGAAATGACTACTTCATAAATTCTCGATGTATTATTCATCCCTTTAAGAAGGAGGATCCTTCCACATAAATTTATCTTACTAACCTCCTTTTTTTTTCTCTTTACCATCTTCCTGAAAAGAAAGAGAAATGTCTGAACCGATATGTCTTCGATATTGTCGATCCATTGCCCCTAAAATAATATATTGTTCCACTCTGCTCAAATCGTAGCAAATCTACTTCAATCGTGTTTCCTACAAGAATATCATCGTCAAATGTTATATTATTAAAATATTATTATACCGGTTCATTGTTATATTAAGAAATTAATGAATGTAAAATAGGTTTCAACTAATCCCACTCGAATTTTCTCACGATCTCCTACAATAACTGAAATACAATATTAAGGAGGCTTTTTAAATGTCAGGTCAAATCTCAAGCCCGGGACTGCAGAGTTTCGCCTGTACGGGTTTAGCACACACGCGCGAAGGTAGTAAACCTCAAGGCAGAGTTCAGTTGTAGTAGTAAGTGAAGCAAATATCCTCTTGACCACACACGTCAGGCCTGCCTGCACAGTCCCGGCCTCATTGGCCAGTACAGTTAATCTTTTGGTTTTAATCTACTTCGATGGAATGTATGGTCCAACTCTCCTCAAGGTTGTCCCATTCAGGGTGACGAATATGTTAAAATTTGTACTACGCAGTCCAAATCTTGAGATTTCCCTCTTCTTGTATGGGAACCCTTAAGGAACGTTTTCTAGTGACCTGTATTTGGCGTTGCAAATGCCGAATTTGTCTCAATTGCGTAGACAGAAGAGTGAAATGCGTAATTTTCTTGGTTTTATGTAGAATCAATTTAAGATACTTCTAAAATTAAACATTTTTATTGCTTTAGTTTTAGGGCTACTTTTTTTTTCAATTATTTTTTCCGCACGCTGACAACTGGGCCATAAAAGTAGGTAAATAATTACCTTATTTTGTTTGGTTTAAATTATTAGGCTATATGCTGGTATTCGACGTTTTAATGGCTGTAACCAAACAAACGATAGCTCCCAGCAAGCAGGTACTACTTGTGTTAAAAAAACGCACACACAAAAACCCTTGTAGGTATATATTTAGTAGGTAATATAATTATGTTTTTTTTTTCACTTTTTTCTTGTGAATATTGGTCTTGATTCATGATTTTAGCTCCTGACTAAGGGCCGCCACACACTATGAGGTAGACCGGACAGGTTCACCTGTCCGGTGCACCTGTCCGGTCTACCTATAAGTCTGTGGCGGAACTTTACTACCCCCACTCTACCCTTTCCGGCGACCTCACACCTGATGAAAATTCGATTATTTCCACCTCACAGGCGAGTAGACCTCATTTGTGTGTGGGGGTTGTCAGGTGTACCTGATGAGGTCTCAGTTTTCTGCAACTCTGATTTTTGTTGATTTGTTTTACCGTTGTGGCCTTTTTATTTATTTATTTATGGAATCAGTTTAAAGTGTAAAATTTATCATAAAATTAACGAAGTTCTTAGTGATTTCATCGAAATTTATAAAAATGAACCATGTTTATGGAAAATAAAAGACGATTATTTTCACAATAGAAATAAAAGGGATGCTGCATATCGCAAATTAGTATACAAACTGCAGAAAATATATCCAAATGCAAACGAGAGTATGGCTAAAAGTAAAATTAATAGTTATCGATCTAATATTCGAAAGGAGTAGAGGAAAATTGACTTCTCAAGATTCTCACAGTAGCTGTTAGTTTTTCGTGTGGAGATATAGCGACCCTCATTTGTGTATATTTCTTCTTAATGAAAGGATATACAAGTGACAATAACTCTATGTAAACTGATTCGTTCATGCGCAGATAATTGCGATAATCTGTTGGTTCATCTCTTAATTCGTTCAGCAGATTGTTATGGGTGAATTTTTTTCTTCTCTTCAACCATTCCTTACACCATTGTTTGCGTTTTTTTCGTTTGTTTTTACGTGTCTCAAATATTACTGCAAATAGTGAGATATAAAGTAGATCATCTCCTGGAGAATCCATGTTGAAGACTGACAAACCTGAACAGTGTGGGTCACAGGTAGACCGGACAGGTGCACCTCACGGGTGTACCTGTCTGGTCTACCTCATAGTGTGTGGCCGGCCTAAGGAAGTGTTTGAAGTGGCGTTGCTCATGTGCCGGTGAAGTCAAACGACGCAACAAAAGCTATAATAGAAATAGCAATAACCTATTGGGTTAGAGAAATATCAAACGGACGCTGCAGAGAGGTGCCGAAAGGGGAAAAACCTCCAAAACCGAAGGTGTTCAATTGCGTTTGAACTAACATTTTTTTTATACCTAATTAGTTGTGGAATACTGCTTAAATATTGTTTTTCCATTTTATTATTAGGTATGATCACAAAAAACCTCTTTGTTGACCGTTTTCTCACTGACTAAAAATCTCACAGTTTTCAATTTTTTTGAAAATTAAAAAATATTTTATACCACTTATTTTATTCCTGAAAAATTGATATTACCCAGGGAGTCTCATGAGTATATGTAGCTTTTAAACGAATTTTCTTTTTTGCGAAAATGTACCATGAACCCGGTGCATTTAGGTTGAGAAGATATCTGTAATGAGACTCAATTATCGTTAGTTTATTTGGTGCAGAAAAAAAAAAGCGGTACTTAGCTATGCTCTCCGCATAGTTTTACCTAAAACTACATGTTCTGAAGTTGCTTTCCTATAAAATCATCGCCGTACTCGGCCGTATGTGTGCACGGCCTAATAAAATGTAGGTGTCAATTAGCGATGCGATTATTTTACGAGAAACGACTTTACCATTATTTTTTTCTGCAGAGAGTTGTTAAAAATGTTGTGTTAGCAAGTAACTAAACATAAACAGTGAGATCCATCAAATATCTCGTGTGAAACTGCCAATTTTAGTCGTTATATGCTCAAATTTCAAGAATGAGGAATACGTCGAGTTAACAAAATTACATTTGTTATTAATTTATTCGACTCAGCACTCCAAAACACATTTTGAATTATACATATCTCTACCAATTGAGAATATGAATTTTTTATATTGACTACTTGCTGTTTTTTAGGTTTTTCTTAATATAAAACCCGTTTATCTTCCAAAATAATTATTCTATCAATTTGGTAGTGGTCTCATTCAAGTACCTAGAGGTTTTTTTCCCGAAATCGGGCGTTTGGCACCACTGTGCGCTGGTCCCTCTGTGGTCCAGTGGCAAACGCCTTGGACTTTCATGCTGTGGATGAGGGTTCAAGTCCCGCCTGCAGCATCTTTAGGCCTGTTGAAAGAATAGTCTGCTACACCTATAGCCCGGCTCTAATGGTCTAAATGCAGAGGCACCCCCCCCCCCCCCTCAAAAAAAAATTAAATGGGTCTATTTGGATTTTATGGAATCGGTCTCTTCTATTAAGTAAAACCTTCATATTCAAATTAGGGCTTAGAAGATTTAGCCGGAGGGTTTGGGCGCATCATTATTCTAAATAGCAACTCTCTCTATTTAATCAGTTGTGAATTTTACTCAGCAAAAAAACAAAGCATATTGTGCAAAACAATAAAATTGTGGATTTTACAGTATCTCTGAAAGGGCTTTTAATGGATTTAATTAGATTCGGATTTTCTGGTTTTTAAAACTTCACCAGCTGATGGATTATTCAAATGACATTTTTTATTCCAATAAAATGAGTAATTTCTCAGAAAAGCTATTAGAAAATTAAAATTAATGTAGAAAAATGTGACATATCCTTTTAAGTCACGTATGATTGTCAGCGCGTTCCTTCCTTATTCTTATAGACCCCAAGCAAATCTACAAGCATCTCCTTGGACCAGCCTGGCTTCATCAAGGAATGACTACAAAATGTACACTATGGGTAGAACACTCTAGTGGCGAACGAACATTGACTTAATATAGCCATTATGTCGAAGGGCGCCGCACAGTGGTGCCAGAGGGCGAAAAACTATGGGTCACTTTTTGGTTACGCCCGTTATAGCTGGTTTTATAGGGCTAAACTGAAAAGAAAGTGTATTTTTTTCTTTTTTCTTATACTTTTCTACAATAAGTAAAAAGCTACATTTCTAGTAATTTGCTTTAAAAATATTTCATTTCTGTAATGGTTAGAATTTATATCTAAGAAGTCCCACTGTTGCACCCGTTACGCTGGAGTTGCCCACAGATTGTTGTGTATGCGAGGTATTACACTACTCAATAAATGCAGTTCAATTTTTGTTTATTAATCGTGATAAATAATAGAAGTTTCCACGATAAAATGAGGATATCTAACATACACACAAACATATATATATATAGGAGGAGGGATATTGTTAGTTTTCGGTCGTTTGTTATCTTCATGAAACTACACATTTTATAAGAAAATGTGTTTTAATTTTTCCGACGTTTTGGCTTGAAGGTCAAGCCTTCATCAGATGAAAAGAAGGGCCTCGCGGATGAAGGCTTGAATTTTAAGCCGTAAAGCAGGCAAAAATAGAACAGATATTCTTTTATTAAGATACCACAAACATCCAATTTTTGCAATGTACATCACTTTCCACTAACCAGCAATTTCTGCGACGAATAAAGCTCGTCAAAGTGTACCAGAAATAATATGGCGTACATTTCTCACAGATTGAAAAAATGAGGGAAAAGTCCCCAGTAAAGTAACTGTGGAAACCGTTGGTCCTTTAATTCTCATTGTGCTCATTTTCTTAGTAAGGAATCGGACATGCTAACAAGTGGTGTAATAGCGGACTAAGAATTTTAAAAATTGAGTTAATGAATTCTAGACAAATAACGAGAATTTTTAGTAATATTTTATGGATAAAAAATCTATAATATTATAAGTATTCAATGAAAATATTTAATTATTACTTGTATAATAACAAGGGCTCTTATTTATCATCAAGAGCATCGGGGTTAAGCTCGGCAGAATATAGACCTCTTAAAATGTAATTAATCAACCCGTATATTCCAGGAGTTGTTACTCATTTCCCTAATCTCTCTCTCCTTATCTCAATCTCTTTCTCTATTTATCTATATATCTATTTCTCTTCATGTATTTCTCTCTATCTCTATTTTCTTTGCTCTTTCTGTCTCTATACATATTTTTTCAACATCCCTAGTGCCAAGGTTTTTATCTGCAGGGAAAACAGCTCACCCTTTGATAATCACATTTTTATAACAGACAGCATTAATCTAAATTATTCTCTCGTCAAGTATTTTAGAGTTCCTTTTTTTTGTGGTACTCTTACATAATAGCAGGCCATCAGCTATAATAAATGATTCTACAAAGGTTTTCATTTTACTTCCTGGAAAAACTTGCTACTGAGATAATAAGTTTAGCTTAATTCAAAGAATTTGTAAACGTTATTACTAGGTTAAGCGGCAGGTACAATTGAATAGAAATGCCTTCTACAGGCAGTATAGTCGGAGAGCTGGTAACACACTTTTCATGAAGTGTGCTATGCACCTTGAAATTTTGCTATAATGCATCTCTAATAAGAAGGTATAGTCGATTTCTTCATCTCGTCTGGCTTGGGAGGTATAGCGACTTCTGTTGAATCGCTCCTCGACCTATCGTCGGACCATTCTGCGATCCTTTTAACCCTCTTTTCCTCCCCTGTACCCCGTCCTTTACAACCAACCCTTACACCTGGTCCTATCAACTGGCAAGCATTTCAGATCAACCTAGAGCGCTCCATAGACCTAAGCATTTCCCTGAAAACCCCTACAGAACTAGACAAAGCTACCGAAGATTTCACTAAAGCTGTTCAGGACTGTGCCCGCAATTCATGCCGACCAAGAACAAGTTTCCCTCCTCCACCCAAACTGCAACTCCCAGCCCACATCCAAGAACTTCTTGCAGCCAAGCGACGGGCCAGAGCTCTATGGCAAAGATCACGTTATCCCTCGGACAGAAACGCATACAACAGACTGACACGACAACTGAAATCTTCCTTGTCCCAATTCCGCTCAGAATCCTTCAACGAACACCTTTCATCCCTCTCTACACAAGACTGTTCTTTGTGGGCAGTTACTCGTAAAATCCTAAAGTTTCACCCAATGCCTTCCCCTCTCAAACGCAGCGATGGAACCTGGGCCAGAAGTGATGAAGAAAAAGCGCTCCTTCTCTCCACACACCTGACTACAGTATTTTCCCCTAATCCTCAAACGAGTCCTTCCCTGGATGAAGACATCGAAGATTACCTCAATTCTCCCTTACCTTTGTCTTTCCCACCCAAAGCTTTTCATCCTTCCGAAGTAAAATATACCATCAAACTCCTCCCTAGGAAATCTCCCGGTTATGACCTTATCACCTCCACAATTCTTAAAAACCTCCCCCAGAAGGCCATCATATTCCTCACATATCTCTTCAACTCAATCCTAAGAACAACCCATTTCCCGAATCCCTGGAAACATTCAGTAGTTATCGTTATTCCCAAACCCTTCAAACCTCCCGATTCCCCATCTTCCTATCGACCTATCAGCCTTCTGCCATTAATGTCCAAAGTATTCGAAAAACTCCTTTACAAAAGAATCCTCCCTATCATAGAATCCTCGAACAAAATTCCCAACCATCAATTTGGTTTCCGCTTCCAACATTCCACAATTCAGCAGTGCTTACGAGTCGTAGACGCAATATCCTCCTCGCTTGAACGTAAGAGTTTTTGCACGAGTGCCTTTCTCGACGTTGCTCAAGCATTCGATCGGGTTTGGCACCCGGGATTACTTTACAAAGTAAAGCAAATACTTCCACACACCTACTTCCTTATCCTCAAATCCTACCTGTCATACAGATCATTTCAAGTTAAACAAGGTACAGCCCTTTCCCCAACCTGCTCCATAAATGCTGGAGTCCCCCAAGGGAGTATTATCGGTCCCCTTCTTTTCCTTCTTTACACTGCGGATATTCCCACACACCCCCAAACCCTACTTACCACATACGCTGATGACACAGCCATCCTGTCAACTTCCCCTGACCCTTCAGTAGCATCCCAAAACCTGCAGGAACATCTTTCCGCCATACAACATTGGAGCGAACGGTGGAGAATAAGAATCAACGCAGAAAAATGCAAACAAGTGACATTCACACTCAACCGAAGATCATGCCCTCCAATTTACCTCAGGAACACTCCTCTCCCGGAATCTAACGAGGTTCGATATCTAGGGTTATACCTTGACAGCCGACTGACATGGAACCCTCACACGAGACTGAAAAGACAGGAACTGAACAAACGATACGGACTACTTAGACGACTCCTTGGACCCTCATCTAAATTATCGATACAGAACAAACTAACGATATACAAAACAATCATTCGACCAATATGGACATACGGACTTGAACTCTGGGGATCTGCAAAACCATCTAACATCAACAGAATACAGGCATTCCAGTCAAAAGTACTTCGTAAAATTGTAAATGCTCCTTTCTATGTTTCCAACAAAACCCTTCACAATGACCTCAACATCCCATTTGTCCTTGACCTTGCTAAAACCCGATTCCAAATGTTCCACTCCAAATTGTCTTACCATCCTAATCCTGAAGGTCTATCCTTATCATCCCAATCCCATCCAGACAATCCTCCCAGGCGGCTCAAGAGACAGTGGCCTCGAGACAATCTAATCATCTGATCTTATCGTAACCATTAAAACATTTAGCAAGACATCTCTGGAAGTGCCAACAGTGGTTGTCTTCTTCTATATTTTGTATTATTTTTTATTTTCTTTTATTTTACTTTTACCGTTTTTGTCAAATTGTACATAATATCTGCATGAACAGACTTGATTATTGTACTGCTAATAATTGTACAGATTTCAAATAAATAAATGGAAAAAAAAAAAAAAAAAAAAAAAAAAAAAAATAAGAAGGTAAGTATGTGTTTTCTGGACATGCCTTGGAACACCAGATACCGAGCATAGGGGAAAGGTGCAAAACTATATTGCCCAAAAATAGTGTACTATTCAGAAGCCAAATATGATTAATGTAAAACAATTGCAAATTAAGGCAATTTTACAATGAATAATAAATAAGGCAGACACTTTTAAGGGGGATAAAATGTAAACAAAACAAAGTATCTGGTTTTTATTTTTAGTATTAAATGAAGTGCTTTAATAACGCTGCGATTAAAACAGCGTCTTCAATAAACATATTTGAAAATAATTACAAAAGAGCAGACACTTTTGTAGGGTTTAATTATCAGGAAACTAAAATAATTGTTGCCTATGATAGACTGCAATACACTGCGTGTAACTGTACGAGTGAATTCTAGCACCGAGCAGTTGTGGTTATTCTCTGCGCTCTCATTGGTTCTTGCTCATATGATCTTGAACAGCTCTTCCGGTTTAAATGGCAGCGTGAATAAAACTCTCATTTAATATTAGAATAAAAACATTTTTTTTTTTTTTACATGTTATACCCCTTAAAAGTGTCTTATTTATTATTCATAGTAAAATTGTCTTAATTTTAGATTAAAGATAGTTGGCTTCTGAATAAAACTCTATTTTGGGAAATATTTTTTTGGCACCTTTCCCCCATGCGCTACCTGGTGATTCACGGTAATGCTTTGCAACACATATTTACCGTCTTATCAACCCAAGAGGTACATTATAGCAAAATTTCAAGGTGTATAAAACACTTCATGAAACGTGCGGTTACTTGCTCTCGGGCTACTATTTACTAAGCGGCAAGTTTTCCCAACATCATTCTACTATATACTTGTCCCTTGTCAGCTCACGTTAATAGCCCAACAACCGTTTAGTTGATGGATGGATCCTAGTAAACGCCAACCACCGTACAATTAGTGAGGGTGACAAAATGGACTGTTTTGTTCATTAGTCGACGGACCGGACTGAACGCTACTTCTTCACCATCGTTTGAGTAATTTTCACTTGTCAGCTTTCTTAGTGGCTAGTGAAAAGTAGCTTAGAGGACTATAGTCCTATAGGAGTAATTTCAAGACCACAGCTCGTGTAAACTGTGCAGCAAAGTAACTGAAATTGGAATACAGTAAAACCTCGTTTATCTGGATCAACTGGGACCAGGGCCGATCCGAGTTAACGTAAATCATGGTTATCCGGAGAATGAAGATTGGATGGAGATTAGAAATTATTATCGACACGCTTTCGCCTTAAAACACATACTATGTATAGCCTTTGTACTTGTACTGTAGTCAATATAACTTACAAATTAGTCTATAGTAAAAAATGCAGTGAGCTTCTGCTGTCTCAGTTTAGTGTATCGCTCTCGAGGAGCGCGATCTCGCACCCACTTTAACATTAGAAGTTCATTTGGAAATGTTTCGGCTTGACTCTCGAAATACACAATCAATTTCTAAATATTTGCTACTGCTTCTTCGTGGGTCATAACCACCATAAACTGTCCATAGAAATCGTCTTGAAACAAAAGTCTTCAGTGCATTTTCTGTTCTTTTTACAATCAAATACGGTCGATGTTCGTACTACAAGCTCAGTAGCGAAGTTCTTTTACGATTCTCCCTTATCATTTCTTTTCAATGCTTCCATCCTTTTTTCCATAGTCACATCACTGTTTTTAAGTTTGTTATGATTCGCAGAAAACGAGCAAACCGATACTTTACCTCGACCAAGAGGCTAGGGCAACTCGCGTAATTAACCTACCTACTGAGAATAGCACTTTATCTGAGAATCTTAATTTACTACACTGAAAAACATAATTTCGTTTTCAGAACTAGTCCGGGTTATCCGAACATCCGAGGTAAAGAGGTCCGGGTTGACGAGGTTTTACTGTACATGCAAGCCTAAAGAATTTGGCCTCTCAAGTAACACTAAAAACGGAATACACAGGTAAGGGGGGATTAAGCAGCCCCATTTATCATGAAAATACAAAAAATATAAACGTTAATTTCAAATATAAACGGATTTATTTATCGGCATTATGAAAACAAACGATCACATTTTATTTTGGATAAATACTACCATATTTATTCGACCATAATCCAACTTAATTCCTAAATATTGTTGCTGCTTTAGTAATTTAAATAAACTAGATAATAATTTACGGGGTCTCCAAGCGGGAGATGGTGGGTTCGATTCCCAACCTCCGGCAGGAATTTTATCATCCCACGGCTCGCTGGTAAAATTCCTCGCTGCACCCTGGATGTCGGTGCGAATGACCTAGAAGTAGATGCGCCGAAAAAAAAAACAAAAGAAAAACATTACATACAATTGTTGTGTCAAATTTGTAATTCAAATTATATACGTTCCACGTTTTTTACCTTTTTCGAGGTATTTTATAAAATAAATGACAATTGAAAAAGTATATCTGACTGTTATAATAATTTTTTCTTCTTGAAAATAATTAAAAATGTACAAAAATATTAGTCATCACTGAAAAATCTAATGAACCTCAAATGTTCCACGAATTCTACCAAAGCAAACCGGTACGTCTTACAATTTTTACGTATATTCAATCCGTTATCACCAAATATTTTTATGTGGTTGAAGGTGAAAACTCATTGACTAAACAATATGCTTCAATAATATTGTTTTGGCCTACATGTTTCTGGTACTCTGGACGCCTTTTCAGGAAAACTTGAAAAAAGAGGTTACAAGCTAGACTTTAGAGGGCGTTTTCTAGGCTCCATCGGATTTTTATTAGAATTTTATCGGTTGATGTGCTGGAGGACTTCTGATGGTTTACGAATTAGTCATATTTCTTAAGTATTTTTGAACCAAATGCCACCAAAAGCAGACTATCGTCAACTAGTGAGTTTTAAAAGAAAAATATGTATTTTTGCCGTAAACAGGTAAATATCGTTTGAGTTACCATGTTTTTACTTGTTAAAAAAATATTTAATTTTGGGGTAAGGTATATGCCTAAGCTAAGATCAATTTC
This sequence comes from Gonocerus acuteangulatus, assembly GCA_946811695.1. Classification (NCBI taxonomy): domain Eukaryota; kingdom Metazoa; phylum Arthropoda; class Insecta; order Hemiptera; family Coreidae; genus Gonocerus; species Gonocerus acuteangulatus. Next base: position 26,873,124 of record OX328129.1, on the reverse strand, counting down.
TCCAATGCCAATAGACAAATTTTTTTTTTATTATCAACTTATTTATTTGAAATCTGTAAAAATTATTATATGTACAATTATCAAGTTTGTTGATACAGATATAATGTAATAAATGTAATAAATTGAACAAAACGGTTAAAGTAAAATAAAATAAAAACCATACACATTTGGAAGGAGCCAGCCATTGTTGGCACTTCCGTGGCTGTCAACTATTTCAATGATCATGATACGGTTAGGTGAGTAAATTGTCTCGTGGCCACTGTCTCTTGAGCCGCCTGGGAGGATTGTCTGGGTGGGATTGGGACGATAAGGATAGACCTTCAGGATTAGGATGGTAGGACAATTTGGAGTGGAACATTTGGAAACGGGTTTTAGCAAGGTCAAGGACAAATGGAATGTTAAGGTCATTGTGAAGGGTTTTGTTTGAGACGTAGAAAGGGGCATTTACAATTTTACGGAGCACTTTTGACTGGAATGCCTGTATTCTGTTGACGTTGGATGGTTTTGCAGATCCCCAGAGTTCAAGTCCGTATGTCCATATTGGTCGAACGATTGTTTTGTATATCGTTAGTTTGTTCTGTATTGATAATTTAGACGAGAGTCCAAGTAGCCGTCTAAGTAGTCCGTATCTTTTGTTCAGTTCTTGTCTTTTCAGTCTCGTGTGAGGGTTCCATGTCAGTCGGCTGTCAAGGTATAATCCTAGATATTGAACCTCGTTGGATAATGGTAGTGGAGTGTTTTTGAGATGTACAGAAGGGCATGATCTCCGGTTGAGAGTGAATGTAACCTGCTTACATTTTTCCGGGTTGATTTTTACTCTCCACATTTCACTCCAATGTTGAATAGCGGTAAGATGTTCCTGCAGGTGTTGGGATGCTACTGAGGGATCGGGGGAAGTGGATAGGATGGCAGTATCATCTGCGTAGGTTGTTAGAAGGGTTTGGGGGTGTGTGGGAATATCCGCAGTGTAAAGAATGAAAAGGAGAGGACCAATAATACTTCCTTGAGGGACTCCGGCATTTATGGGGCAGGTCGGGGAAAGAGTTGTGCCTTGCTTGACTTGGAAGGATCTGTTTGACGGGTAGGATTTGAGGATAAGGAAGTAGGTGTGTGGAAGTATTTGCTTTACTTTGTAAAGTAATCCCGGGTGCCAAACCCGATCGAATGCTTGAGCAATGTCGAATAGACAAATTAAAAACGATTCCTCTAAGATAGTCTGCCTTTCTTCAAATATTTTGTCGACTTTCGCCAGAAAAGGTTCAGAACCATTCCATTCCTTGCAATAAATGAATTTCAAAGATAACGGGTTCTTTCATCAGCAGAATGGATAGCGTGCCTCGTGACAAATGCGGGTTTCAGAAGCTGCTTCAATTTAGCTCTGGTCATGATAAAAAATTAATTCTTCGCCAAGATTACTAGGAAATCCTTGGTAACTTGTAACCAGGTTGTGATTTTTATATAAAGCGAAACTACCGGTTTTCCGTGACCTACATATATGTTCACGTCGACATTTCTTCTCTCCAATTACAGATCGCGTAATAACTGGATTTTTTGTAGATACTGACTAAGGAAAGCTTCAAAAAGTAACCAGAAACATTGAAAACTACATAGTATTAGGCATAATGCTATTTATGGGACAAATATTAGTCCACAAATGTAATTTGTTCGTATGAAATAAATCCACAACTTTTGTAAAATTGACAATGCCCTAATTCACAAGCATCTGATAAATTGTAGCTTGGTGTTCCTCCTAAAATTGAACTAGCTTCGATATTGAAGTTCCACTTCCTTAATAAGTCAAAGTTCCTTTCTAACTCGAGCAAACTATAAATGGTTTCCGACAAGAGTTACCAACAGAGGAAATTTAACGTGCTGGGGAAGTTAGGGGTCTTTTTTGAAGTAAAACCACTTTTATTTGAGTAAATACTTGCTTGAACACTAATAATAACACAGGCACACACAAAAAATGAGGTATTTTCCAAAGACACCATACAAATATTTTTATGTCATCAGGTTTAAGAGCATTTGATTGTCAAATTTTTTTGTACCTGTGTAGTAAGTAGATGTAAATACTAAACATAGACAAAATATTAAAACTCTCATAGAACAAATATTCTTGTTATACTAAAAGCCTTCAAGACCATAAGAAATATTTTAATGGAAATTTGGTTTTATTTTCCTCTAAAGAAAGAATTTTATTTAACAGTCAATATTTCTTTATTTAATAGTCATTTTAATTTCAGTAAGCTAAGTGTCGGGCTCTACTACCCTATTCACAAATATAACATGGCTTTTTAGAGTTGCCTGATAGCTAGCCTTGTAGCATGTCAATAACGTTTAAATCTCCACAAACCTGCCACTTATGTTCATATTTTACTTTTTGTAGAAGTAGTTTTAATGTTATTTATTTTTATTTTTTTATGTTTCCCAAAGCTGCATTTGCAGAGATTGGACTTAAAGTAAGACATTTATTGTTGTCTCTCTTACATTGTTATATTTTTGTGAAGCACATTCATTTCTACAATGTTATCAGTATTATTTCTTCGTTTTCTGGTTTCTTTTCAGTTTCATATGCACAGAAGTACATTAAAACATTTTAGATATAACAACTAATTGTGCAAAAATGGTACGAAGTAAAAAACAAAACAAAAACGATTACAGCTTTAGAAGCAGCATATCAAATTTATTAAAGTAGACCTATTTTGGAGAAAAACCCAGAATCATGCATGTCGGTGATATCGTTTTGGATATTTTCATCGCGTTGCCACTCTTCTTCCCAGATGTATTAAAAATAAACTATAAAAGTGAATGGTTTGGATAATATTGATGGTTAATGGTTTATGAAGCACTTAATCTAAGTGGGTTCAGTTTTCAGGGATGGGGGTGGTGTTAGTACCTGACATTAAAGGCAATAATTTTATTTAACGCTATTTTTATGATCCCTTCGATGTTATGGCTGTAGTACATGTACGTAAAACTAAATTGAATTCTGTTCCCAATTTACAGGGCTATAGGATGAACACGCCTTCCATTTGTATTAACTTATTTATAGGTTATGGTTTGATGTCAATAGCATACCATCAAGTTTGATATTGAAATGTTCTAGATATTACTCCCTATTCAATATTCAAATATCCGGAATAAACTGAATTTTTTTAACCTGTTTTACCTTAAACTAAAATCATACAAACTAACATACAACTCACATCTGGCATAATAGAAACTACCATACCCGTTTAGTATTAACATTGGTACAACCAATACTTGAAATGAGTATAAAATATGCTATCCTAATCTACTAGGAATTATCCCAAGCACGGGGGACGAGGTTAGCTCAGTGGTAGAGCACTCGACTAATGAACTGGAGGACCAGGTTCAAAACCCGAGCGCGCACTAAAGATTTTTTCTTCTAGTGCTACCGTTCGAGGGTTGGATTTGGGGTCCCAGATCGTCCCTAGGCTCACCCAGCCTTTAATTAATTGAATTAATAATGGGTACCTTGGGTGCTAATGACTCTAGCAGTCGAAGCGGCCAAGGGGAAAATCAGGCGGCCGGAGCATAGTATTGACCACACTATCTCCCTAGTGTGCCGTATGGTCAAGAATCAGAAACCTCTACAGTATCTGCCCAGTATCTCTGGGCTCTTGCGGCCTGTTACGGGACTGATTTTTTTTTTTTTTTTTTTTTTTTTTTTTTTTTTTTTTTTTTTTTTTTTTTTTTTTTTTTTTTTTTTTTTTTTTTTTTTTTTTTTATCCCAAGCACGAGTATTTTCCTACGTAAAAGCCACAAGCAGGTTTCCTCCCTATATTGAAATAATGAAAAACTACCGCAATAATATAGTATGAAGTTTATTCCAACAATTTATTAAGAACAAAGGGGGTCATATTCATTAGAATTTTATACGAACTGCGCTATCCTAAACTAGAATCATGTAAGCAAGTATACAACCCAAAACGGAAATAATAGATGTTTCGTCCCTGCCATGTCAAACTATCGAATATGCAAAATCTCGTTTTTCAGATTCGAGACTTTTGGATTGTGGATGATATGGCTTTTCGCAAATTTTCACAACTTTACCACCTTTAGAATAGCCTTTAAGGCCTTAAATAAAATATCGAATGAGACTATTTTTAAATATACGAAGACAGGTATAGTTGGGATTCGGCTAGGAGAAAAACGTCAGACTTTCAAAAAGAAATCTGTATTTTGGACGTTCTTTTTGAAAGTCTGACGTTTTTCTCCTAGCCGAATCCCAACTATACCTGTCTTCGTATCTCTACAGCGGCTAACTATCTCCATCTACACTATTTTTAAATATATTACTTCGTCTATGGATAGAATATGTTCGCTCTTTAGTTTGCTCCAATTTTCATATTCGATAGTTTGACATGGTAGGGACGATATTTATAAGATGAAATTTATACAAACTACTCTACCCTAACCTGAAATACTCCAAAGTACCCAAAACTGAAATACTTCCAAAATCTAAAGTAATAGAAACTACTGGACTTCTATGAGATGGAATTTTCAAAACTACTCCTCTCTAATATGTAATTATACAAACTACCGCACAACTTAAACATCCATTAATACAAGAACTCTTAATACAATAACCTAAAGTTAACAAACTGCCACAGTGCTAATACAAATGCTAATAAATCTTCCAAATCTGAAATTACACAAATCATAAATGGACAGCTTAAATTCTAAAGCTAATTTACACAATTATGTTTTAAATTTATTATTGCTCTTCCAACGGACTATTGCTAATCCTGGCTTTAAAAATACATTAACTCATAGGTAATCAATCCAAAAAAAAAACAAGAAACTTTTATTTATAGAGCGACGTTAATATAAAAATTTAATTATTTCAAAATTCATGTTATAACAGTGTCTCAGTTAAAAATAGCTTCGTGCTGACAATCGGCGTAGTTGTTCGAAGGATCTTCACTAAGAAAAGGGAAATTCACAAGTCAGATGTAACTTTTAGGAAGGTCCAAATTAAATATAAAAGGAAGAAGAGAGAGTACTGGGAAAAAGGTAATCCACAGCACATCTAGAGGAAATACAAGGTGCTTGGAAATCTCAGGACAAATTCTCCGCGGGGATACAGCCGGTTCTGGATCATATTTCTTGGGAGGGGGGCCTTCGACCCTTGTTCCCATAAACACAATTTACCCTGTAGTCCTTCGCTAAGGAAAAATGTAGTCTTTTTAAGATACCAAGACCAAACCCTGACTTCGTAATCTCAACGGTCGATGATCTCCTAACAACGTACAAGGAATGAGTTTCAGGATTCATTTTGAGTTCTTTCTTAGTTTAGGGTGATCGGCTAAGGTGAAAATGTTCCAAAGATCAACTAACTATGGGCATAATTGATATTCTGAGTAAGTGTAGATTTTGCTAAGTTGGGAATTGAGAATTTCCCGTCGGTTAGGGAGAGGAATGGGGAAATTCGAGTTTAAAAGGAGTTCCGAGGCGAGACTTGTTGGAATTCCTTGCCGTCCTACATTAGGGCTCGACCTCATACTACAAACTTTCATCATTACAAATTTTCTTTTCCCTTAGATGAGTAGTTGACGCACAGGGCCGGTCATATAACGGAAAATGCCCGCCCGTAAGAGCTGCACAAGCTCAGCACTTTCCTGAGGAAGGCCTAACTATTATATATATATATATATATATATATATATATATATATATATATATATATATATAAATAAAAAAAAAAACTGTTCAAATAATGGACTTAAGTCTGAGGATTTCCAACGAATTACAATGCTACAAAAGTCGCACATTCTAACAGAAATACTCTCCTGTGAAAAATGTTTAAGCAGAAAATATATAAGGCTTCAGCGGGTATGAGTGAAAATTGGATTGTGGCTCCAGAAAAGATCAATTTCAGTTTAACATCATGAATGCACCATTATTTTTAAGTTTCAAAGGTGGGGATGATTGGTAGATTTAGTCGAGAGCTGGCATGATGATAGAATCAATCCCGGAAAGATCAGTAAACGACCGATGCACATTGACTCGTGCGGAATTATTTTGAAGGTGACCAAATTAGGTGTACCAGTATGCTATGGATTTAGATGTTTCCAAAACAAGAATCATTTGTACCACTGTTTCAGATGCTTCGACTGCAAGAGTCATTTCCACAAGCCCTTTATGCTCCTAAAGCAAGAATCATGTGCACAACAGTTTCAGATGCATCAACTGCAAGAATCATTTCCTACACCTCTTTATGCTTCCAAAGCAAGAATCATGTGCACAACAGTTTCCGATGCATCCACTGCAAGAGCCATTTCCTACACCCCTTTATGCTTCCAAAGCAAGAATCATGTGCACAACAGTTTCCGATGCATCCACTGCAAGAGCCATTTCCTACACCCCTTTATGCTTCCAAAGCAAGAATCATGGGCACAACAGTTTCAGATGTTTCTACGGCAAGAGTCATTTCTACTATCCTTTTAGAATACTACGACAGCAATACTGTGAACCACTGTTTATGACGCTTAGACTGCAAGAGTCATTTCTGCAATCCTTTTAGAACCTTTTTTTCTAAGGGTCATGAGCACCATTGTTGTAAGAGATTCGACTGCATGCGTCATTTCGACAATTATTTTAATTAAAATAGGTTCGGTTCAAATAAAATGTAAATTAGAATCGAAAGCTACGTATATTCTTAAAATACCTTGTCGAAATGTTTAGTTCAAAATCTAAGTACATCCCTTGGTATTTCTAGTTTTCCTTACAGTCAAATCACAATGTCCGTTAACCCTACTAATCCATTCCTCTGTTCCATTTCCCCCGTTTCCATTCATCAAATCTAAAATGCTAATCTGATTTAAGCAATCTCGAAGATTGATAAACTTTTAATAAGCTTCTCAATTTCTTTCATTCAAGTATGGCTTAGAGAATTGATTCATGGAAATTCTATCTTATGGCGGACACATATTGATTTTTTCAAAATGTAATAATGTACGAAAATGTAATTCGCAATCTTCTTTTAATTATGCAGGTATACTATATTTTTCTGACCGTGACGCATTTTTAACCAAAGTTATTCATAAATGATTTTATTAAACATAGAAGCCAACGGCCATAGCTACGTAGAATGCCGCGGTTCCGGTTGATTATCGAAGATAAGCAACGTCGGGCGTGGCCATTACCTGAATGGGTGACCGGCCACATGCTATTGGAATTATAAAAGGGTGGCAAGCTGTAGATAGCCCTGTGTTAATAACCCACTTGTTCATACGCCGTTAAAAACAAAATAAAGATAGAATTTTGATAAATATTTTTAATATCTAGAGGAAAAGATGAGCTAGTTAAAATAACTCTTTAAACATAATTCTTGGCATTAAAATTTTCTTACTCACCAGGACTGCTAATGAGAAGGAAATAAATTGGAAATTTTTAAAGCTTTCAGTCATAAGTTGATACTTTTGGGGAGTCTGTTCGCGGAAAGTTTAATTCTTTTCGGACCCAACAAATTTCTTGATTTGAAGTTGAAGACTAATGAACTGGAGGACCAGGTTCAAAACCCGAGCGCGCACTAAAGATTTTTTCTTCTAGTGCTGCCGTTCGAGGATTGGATTTTGGGTCCCAGATCGTCCCTAGGCTCACCCAGCCTTTAATTAATTGAATTAATAATGGGTACCTAGGGTGCAAATGTCTCCTGGCAGTCGAAGCAGCCAAGGGGAAAATCAGGCGGCCGGAGCATAGTAATGACCACACTATCTCCCTAGTGTGCCTTATGGTCATGAATCAGATACCTCTATAGTATCTGCCCCTCAGGGCCCTCGTGGCCTTTTACGGGACTGATTTTTTTTTTATATATATTTATATTTAATATTGTTAAGTTAATTTATAGCTCCATTGTGCGTTTTGTTCTGACGATTTTGTGGATTATGTTGTATAAATCTCGGTTCACTTAGCAGTACTAAGTTGTGAAGTTACTGCAGACGTCGGAGAGTGAATTTCTGAAATAAACTGTCAAAACTCCGAGATTTATCATGTCACTTAGAGACAATACTTCCCCGGTTTGAGATAGCACTTACACTTGTAAGCCCTTTATTCCCGCACGCCTTTCAAGCGGAATAATGCCTCAAAGAAGGTCTAGGCTCCTTGAGACACTTTAAGATAACAGACCTGTTCCTTGAGACAAAGGTGTGAGAGACACAAGAGGTGGAGAGGTGAGGAAGCTGTAACTATTGTGAGAGTTGGATGTGTGAGGATGTGAAGTTTTGTCTATGTTATCAACTCGGGCTGTTGAATAACGAAAACAATGTCTAAACAATGGATAAGAGTATCCTTCATAATTAAGGTGATTTTTGTTAATCTAGAGCGGAGCATACAGATTTCTAAATCAGCCAGTTAACACGTGTTGAAACTTGTTTATCAATATAACACGTTAACATGCGCGAAGCCAAACGAATTTTCTTGAGAAAAATAAATAATAAAAAAAAATTACAATTTTAATTAAACGACTAGTATGTGAAAGTTTTTTTATTTTATTGACCTTCTGCATAATTTATATCTAGTTTTTTTTTATATTTAAATTTTATGTTTAGTTGAATCAAGTTTATTTTTTTTTTCCGAATCCAACATACAAACAAAAACACTAGAAGATAAAAACCTTTAGTGTTTGCTCGGGAAATCAGACCTTCCAACATATTAGTCTCGAGCTCTACCTCGCCCCTAGTTTAATTTAGATAATGAGTCCAAAATATTGGCATTTATGGCACTTAGGAGTACAATATCATTATTATTCGATATCACTTTTATTAAACGACTAAATTGAGAAAAAATGATAAAAGCATAGGTTGACTGAAGTTATTTTATAAACTATAATTGAACATACAGTTGATACTCGTGGTCACAATGATCGTTTTTCAATTTAATTTTAAGAGTGTATAAACAATGTATTTATTAAATATATAAATTTTACATAACAAAGATTTTTAGGTCGAGTTATATACATGCTAAAACCCTATTTTAAACAGGATAGCAAAATTTATTTAATTTAACGTGTAATTGTTTGTCCTAAAAATAGTTAACAAGACCTAAATATAGTATAACCCACATGTAAATATAGTATAAACCACTTACTTATTTATACATTCTCTACGGCAACATAATGAGCAAAAACATTTCTTGGAAAATTATTTCACAGGAAGACGTTGGTTAGAGTTTCAATTAACTCAACTCGACATGCTCGTACGAGTTTATTTTCATGGGTATGAACATTCATGTGAAATTAGTGTTCATTATTTTCTGAATGAATAAATTGAAAAGGACTTTATGAATATTTAATGTGGTGTAGAAACTCCAAGCTCTTTGGGGCGTAAGTCAATGTTCTCACCTGAAATGAATTTTCTTCTCGATTTTCAGCATGCTCTGTTTATCTCTAAGGCCGTTAAGACTGTTACTTTGTGATAATGGGTAAGACTACTAGGTAAAAATAAAGTAATATATCTATATATATATATTTTAGCGCGGTTCCTCCCTCCCCGATAGGGAGGAACCCCGCTTATAAGGTTGATACAATGAAACAATCCGGAAGTGTCGACTAGAATATTTCGCGTTTCAGAACCCCTAGAGACCGAAAATAACGGTGGTTAAAATTTGTATATTTATATATATATATGTATATATTTATATATATATATATATATATATATATATATATATATATATATATATATTTGTCTGTTCGCGGATTTCTGGCCTCCCTAATGGTCCGATTTTGATGAAATTTGGTACAAAAATCTGTCGCCCGATTTGAAAGGTCAAGTTCGTTAACCAGCAAAATCCGCCCACTGGAAGATGGCGTTTGGGGCGAAATTCGCGCAAAAAAAATCGTAACGCTTACGTTTTTGAGTTCATAATCTTGTAAGTACTCGTTTTATAGGCTTCTTTGGCTAGGAAAACGAATGAAATCAATTTCAAGGCGATAGCTTTAACCGTTTTTGAGAAAATTGGGAAAATAGTTTTTGAATACCGTTTTTGGTTTGGGTACTTAGAATCATGGGATTCAGTTGAAACATTTTCTGCATGTTTTACTATCACTAAAACTAATATGTTGAAATTTTGGTTACGTTCGGAGTTAAGGAAGGGTTAGAATAAAATATTTTATTAACAGACATAAAAAGTTTTGGTAACTTTGTATATTTTCCTTAATATCTCGAAAAAGGTTGAGAATATTGGTAAACGAAAGAATACCATTAGAAAGCTCTACAAAAAAGTTTCTGATGAAAGATTTTATTAGGCGATGTCAATCGGAGAAATAAGTGCTTAAAACATTAAAGTAATTGATTTTGCTTATTCGAACTGTTCTTTTTGTCTGTTTTTATTCCTTGTTATTTTTTAATTGCTTATAGTGGGATAATGTATTTTACAATAAAACAGATTAGGTAAAATAAGAAAAACAATTCATTGTTAGAAATATAGCTTGCCAAGAGAAAAAGATTCGGTGACGTCTTTTGAATATTTTCAATTGCCTTTATGCTGTTGGTTTTTTATTTTATTTTTTAATTGATTTTATCTGTAGAATTATTACTATAGCAAAAGAACACAGGAATATGTGAAAATTTTTGATATTTTCCAATTCATTGAAACGTATGAAATGAAGTATCGGTAGAAGAGGTTTCTAGGGTATTGCGGACCCGACCCCAGGTATAGCCATAAAACCCTTTGAACAAAGGCCGAGGAAAATATTATCTGTTTCTATTCTATGCTTTTCAAATGAGAATAGGGATATGAACAGGAACCGGGGTCTCCCGTGGTCTAATGGCTAGCGCCTTGGATTCATAAGCGGGAGGTGGTGGGTTCGATTCCCAACCTCCGGCAGGAATTTTATCTTCCCACGGCTCGCTGGTAAAATTCCTCGCTACACCCTGGATGTCGGCGCTAATGACCTAGATGTAGGTGCGCCGTAAAAGAAAAAAAAAATGAATTGGAACCGCGCTAAGATGACGTAGTTCCTGCGAGTCGGACTTTTTGTATATTATATTTATATATTCTCTCGTAACTTGACCTCTTCCACATATATATTTCCTCTTTTTTTAATAATTTACTTATATTCATTTTTAAAATACGTTTATTGTAATTTATATATATATATATATATATATATATATATATATATATATATATATGTATAACAAGGTTAGATAATGAAAAAGCTATTGGAAATAGGGTTTTCCTACAGCAAACGTTAAGAAGGCGCCCTTCGTTTTAATGGGTTGTTGCTTATTTTAATTGCATTTAACAGTAAAATGTATATTTTACTAAAACAAGGTAAGAAAATGTGAAACAGTGTTTTATTGTTTCCAAGAGCGAACGATGAGAAGGTGGGAGAAGTCATTTATGATACTGTCAGTTCCTTTTTGTGGCCCCTGAAATCTTCCGTCTCATCGATTTTATTTTATATTTATCGCGGCAGATGGATTTCTAACGAAAACCGCATTTATTCCTTTACTAATGACGCTCCTGCGAGTCGGACTTTTTAATTTATAGCTACTTAGAAATATTACCTAGATACTTAATAATAATAATTCTCCATCTAGCCCCTATAATAAAGTTCTTGTAATTGAAAAGTGTAATAAACTTCCAATGTCGAATGATTTTACGCAAATTTTATTACCTTTTTAGTGCTTTAATTAGGGAAATAATTAAACTTTTATTTCTTGAGCATTCGACGAAAGTATCAAAACTTGATAGAATTGTTTAAGTTTTGTAATATACCACGGAAGGTGCAGTTCTGAGTTCCGGATCGGCGTAATGAAAAAGTTCTCCAGTCCAACTAAAGTTATACTAGTAAGTTAGGGCTTAACTTACTTGATTTTTTTATCCTAAATCCACTAGAGTTTGATGCCCGAAATGCAATATATAGGTGGCTTCAGGTAGTTCTGTTCTATAATCCAATATACATTTCACTAACCTTCTGTTCTCTGCGAATAAGTAGACTTTGGGAATGAATGTAGATGTCTGGGTTGCACTTATGAACGAATTTTTTTGATTCTATTGAAGGGTGTGTGTGTGTGTGTGTGTAAGGTCATGAACACCTAACGAGGGGATGGAAATGTCTGACAATTTTGAATATAATGTATGCTGAACGATGTCGGTATTATCAGAATACACTGGATGTCAATAATTTAAGATTTTTCTTAAAAAGAAATTGTAGGAGTAGTAACATAAAAGTTATGCTTCGAGTAACTTACATTATCACTTATGACTTATATTATTACTAAAAAAGTAATGTGACGTTTTAAAATTTAATATTTCCCTTTCTAACAATATAAATGACTATTGTATTATCTCAGAGGGTGTAAAAAATGGTTCTCAAAATAAAAATAAAATGCAAACGTTTTTGCAAAAAACTTCGATCCCAGAAAACGTAAAACACCCCGATTGGAAGAAAAGTGGTCACATTGGAGCCTTATCAACCATTTATGTTTGGTTAAAATCGGGTAAATATTCTTTGAAATATGGCCGGATTGTTGAATCCTTAAAACAATTTTGAGGGTCGGGCCTCAGCGAAATTTAAAATACATTTTTTTTTTAATATAGGGGTTTTTCAATGTGCTAAAAACAAATCTGACATCCGTATTTAAATCATTTTTTTTTTGATAATGGACAACTTTTTATAGGCACGTATATGGAATATTTTGGCAGAATAATGACTTCTATAGAGTCGAGTGTGTAAAACGATTTTTGATTTAAAAACTGATGTCAGATTTGTTTTTAGCACATTAAAAACCCCTATATTCAAATTTTGAGAAGATTCCAAAAAGGGTCTATAAAGGCTCCAAAGTGACACATTTTCTTCCGATCGGGGTGTTTTTACGTTTTCTGGGATCGACATTATACGCAAAAACGTTTAAATTTTATTTTTATTTTGGGAACCATTTTTTACAAGTACATTCTGAAATAATACAATAGTCGTTTATACAGTTAGAAAAATGAGTCTTTAAAAAAAAAAAAGTAAATAGTTCAAGGACGTAAAAACGGATTATCTCAAGGGAAGATATTAAATTTTAAAATGTCACATTACTTTTTCGCATACGGTCTCTTCGGGACTGGGAAAAATTATTATTGTTTGTTTTCAATGATGTTTATCACATTAGGGTTTCTTGGGGTGCTGATTTTAAATATACTATTATTTTTGGTGTAAACAAATGTGTAATACTAGTTTACTTGAAAACGTGAGAATATTTTTGAATTTATTTGAAGAAACATAAATTATTTTTTAACGACTGTATTTTTTCTTTAATGAATTGGTGAATGAATCATGTCGATATCAGTTTCAAAATACGATATATAAAATAAAGCATTTTCAACCTATTTTATTTTATTTCTCGGCTCCTAAGGCGCATTGGACGGAACGATCGGACATGTGTCGACTATTATTCGATGCAGAATCACCAGGAAAAAAAGTCCGTCACGCAGGAGCTGCATAACTAAGCACTTTCCTCAGAATTGGGGCAGTGTAGACTGCTTTCCAGAACAATTTGCTTAAAATATCCTACATAAATAAAATAAAAACATGAATAGTTCTCTTTTAAATTTGTAATGAGTAACTGATCAATTATTAATTTGCTTCCAGAGTTATGTTTACACTTGGTACCTACTACACTACGTAATAAATACAAAAACCTCATATTATCGTATTTTGATCTAACGCAGGAACAGGATACAGTCCCTCTAGTGGTAGAAAGAGGTCCTTGCGGCGGCTTTGTGAACCTACGGCTGGCGGGCTTTTCTATTGAAATATATTACAAAGTAAACCCCCGCTTTCCGATTGACCGATTCAGCTCATTTTTACAACACTTCTTTCTCATGAGTTACCCACGACGTATACCGCGTTTCGTTACAATACAGCAGAAATTACGACCGGTATGAGTATATTAGGAATTTGGGTCCGGAGTAAACCCCCCCTTCTAATGAACAGATTTAGTTTATTTATACAAAACATATTTACCTGTAGATTACCACTACGAATACCGAGTTTCGTGGAAATATACCAAAAATCACGGCTGGTAGTGGCGAATTGGTATTGTGGGTCCGGAGTAAACCCCCCCCCCCCTCCTAATGAACCGATTTAGTTCATTTTTACAACACATATTTAACTGTGGATTACCACAACGAATACCGAGTTTCGTCGAAATGTACCAAAAATCACGGCTGTTTGTGGCGAATTGGTATTGTGGGTCCGGAGTAAACCCCCCCTCCTAATGAACCGATTTAGTTCATTTTTATATCTCATTTTTCTCTCTATATTACCACTACGAATACCAAGTTTCGTTGAAATATAACAAATATTACGGCTGACATGGTCAAATTAGTGCTTTGGGTTCCGGGTAAACCCCCCCTTCCGGTGGACCGTCTTTGGTGGTTAACGAACTCGTTCAATCGTTTGCTAATTGAATGCTATATACCAAGTTTGGTGACGAAAAAAACAAAAACTCTGGCCGCTATCGTGTTAACAGACATATATATATATATATATATATATATATATATATATATATATATATATATATATATATATATATATATATATATAAATAGATATATATAAATTTTAACGGGGGTCATTTTCGGTGTCTACTAGGTAGGATCGATAAAGATTTGAAGAAATTTTTAAAAAATTCCGTCATGAGTCCAACCTCAATAGCTACTTTCCTTCGGAGGATGGTCCAAATCTGTGAACATTAATTATTCTCTTTATTTAGAAATAAATTACTTATACTATCCTATGATGAGTGAGTTAGAGAAGGTGAAGTCTTAACGTATACAATGCTAATTCAAGGTAAGTTAGTAGGTAAGAGATAGGAAAGGGCAAATCCTACAAAATCCCCATGTTTTATTCATTTTCTGCAGGTCAGTATTGTCAGGGAACATACATTTCCAACCAAACAGTTTTACAGATCTCCAGTGGCAATTAATAATTCTTCAAACTCATGTGAGCTGACTTTCTGAAATACTTTGCTGTTAAGACCTCTAGCAAGTGTCTGGAAATTGAAGAACAATAGAGAAAAACATAGAAGAAAAAAAAAAACAACACCAAAATAAATTGAAAAGCATCATATTGATATTGTTAAATGTATTCCTTGATGTTATCCCTTAGTGTTATCAATAGGTCGAAATTGTATATTTTCAAATTTTCGTATTCTAAAGATATTATTATTTTTTTTTTTTTTTTAATTTTTGAGTCTCTTCGCAGCTTTGGGGATAACAGCTTTACATCTGGTAAAATTTGACATTGATAGATGGTAGATCATTTTAGACGGTTTTACATAGATACACGGAGAAAAAAAAAACAGGCTGCCGGCAGCCTGAAAAGTGTGACTCAGTGCCAGCATTTTGAAATAGGATTCCACATATTTAGCCTAAAAGAGGATTCCACTAGTTACACTCTAACTAGTAGAATCCTATTTTAGGCTGAAATATGTGGAATCCTATTTCAAAATGCTGGCACTTAGTCACAGTTTTCAGGCTGCCCGCAGCCTGTTTTTTTTCTCCGTGTAGACGCACACTACACTTATTACAGAACAAATACACTCAAATTCCCAAAGAAATTCATATCAAGCAACACATCTACAAAGCACAACTTTCAGGCATACATACAACAATTTATTTACTACCAGGAAATGAAAACCTAGGACTTAGCACGACAGTAGACGAACAAGCAAAATTGGCTACTAAAGACTAAACAATCCAACCACTAGACATTTTTACCAAGACTTTACGAGAGAGGCTAAACATCAAATAAAAAAAAAAAAAAATGGTAAAATGACTGGACTTGCCTACCATTAACAAATTGCGACAAATAAAACGGAAGATAGCACTAACTAGATTCGCAATTGGACATACACGAGTACTTAATGACTAAAAAGCCTACATGCAAAATATGTAAGAGCGAACTATCCGTAAAACACGACAAGGTCAAAATCTAGACTTACCGTATGACATGACCGAATTACTTACTGACAGCAGTCCACATATAGCAAAAATCCTTACACATCTCAAAACTATTAATATGAATGGAAAAATTTAACACTTTCAGAAACACCCCCCTTTTTTTTCTTTTTTTTTTTTTATCTTAACCGATGTATAACTAATTGATCATCCAGATGTATATGAATAATATCACTTGTTTATAGATGTATATATGTAATATTGTAACTGATGTATATACGCAAGAACTCTTTCGAACGAATAGCCTCAGAAACGCAAGTATGCTCATAAATAAATTAAAAAAGAATGTTTACTTCATATTTACAATGATTTTTTATACCAAAAAAATATCGATTTTCCTATCAGTCCATTAAAATTATAAGTTATTCAGGGGATTGATTTGAAGTTTTAATTTTAATTAAGAGTGTCATATACCCTGGTTCGTTTAAGAAAATCTTATGTGTTTTCTATATATTGGCTCTCGTCTCTGAGTATGTCAGTCAAGTTTTCAGGCATGTCAAAGCCAGCATTCCGTTCGTAAGTGTTTTGTAGTCAATTTTGTGTTGCTCTATTGGCAGATAGTAGTCTTGTTTCGTCATAAGGTGTGAGTGAGCAAGTAAAGAGTGTCCTGTTCTTAGTCGACACACAATAATTTCTCCCCTTCTTGTATATCTCTTGCTCGAAGAAGATATTAAGATATCTTTGTACCTTTTTAGCTCCTAAATTAAAATTGTTAAATGAGAGAAATTATTTTTTTGTTGAAATATTATCAAACCAACCATTAATATTGGAGTATGCGCAGTTTGTGTCACCTGGAAGGAAATTTTTAACAAGTGTTAAAAAAACAACACAATTTACCATTTTAATAAATGATATAAGTTTCTTCATTATGTGCGATTTCTTGATATACATACAGATAGTTATTAAATTCCATTGCTGCAATAAGGCTCTCGTTTTTCTGCGAACAAATGTTCCCAAGTTCATTTTATCAGGCAGTGAAGATGTGGAGATCTCTTAGGGTACGTTCATGGTGAGGATTCATTCTGCGATGCTACGATAGCTACTCCCATGAGCGCTGCCCCCATGTATTCTACATCGATGGAGGGTGTTCATGCTGACTCACCATTGCATTGGTTCTTGCTGGGAGTAAAGTAACCTTCAACAGTGAATTAGCTTTTGTTTATGAAAAAGCTCTGCTTATGTTAGTGAGAAAAAATGAGCCTTTACAATTAGTTCGCGATGTTCCTGACAAAGAAAAAGGGATTGGTTTCTTACTCGGAAAAATTAATGGAATCCTATTAATTTTAGCGAGTTGGATAGACTAGAGTCGCTTAAATTAATATAATTCTATTAATTGCGAGTTGGATTGGCTAGAGTTTTCTCATATCTTCTTGAGCGAGTGGAGCGTAGCATAGCGATCGGAAACGCTTATCATGTATTGCTTAATAAATGTAAAAGATCCAAAAAAGAGAGAGAGAAAAGGAATAATATATGTTTGTTTACAAATATCGTTGTTTGTTATCCTTCATAACCTGCAAAACAGTCAACTTTAATGCTTAATAACTTTTTTCATAGTTGAGAGAATTGATTTTGATCATATTAACCTTTTTATTAATAAATATTACTTGCCATTATCTATCTAATATGAATTATAACCGTAGATAACGAGTCAAGTAGTAAAAGATAACCAGCAAAGAACCTGTAAGCTAATCAGTAAGCTTATCAGCGAGTACGAGTAACTGTTATAAATCACTTAACTAAATAAATACTTCAAAAGTAACTGGATGTAGTCTTCGCAAAAAGACCCAATTTTCTTTCATCTCGACAACGAAATAACCAAAAAAGAATAATCACACAAGATGAAGTAATGAGAGAGGGTAGGTGACCTGCGCACTAGAGTCCTTTTGAAGGAACCAATCACAGTCAGGCCCACATCGCGGCTTCCCTCCTCACTGCGAGGAGAAAACAAAATATTTGTTTTTCCCCGCGGTCACTGCGCGAGTGCGAGAATAGCATCGGAAGTAAGGATCCTCACTATGAACACTCCCACTTTAATACATGTGTTTGTTTTACATCGGGGCAGCGCTCATCGGAGTAGCTATCGTAGCATCGCAGAATGAATCCTCACCATGAACGTACCCTTAGGATCTAGCTACTCTGGAAACTAAGCAAAATGCGGGAAAAGTTCCCAAATAAATTCAATAATTGTGGTAATAATAAGTGGTCTAGGCTTATGAAAAAGCAAAAAAAAATGTTGAAATTAAACACTCGCGAGCAGTTTTTGTCCAACCCATGATTATTCGATGCGTATGAAGAAACTCCAAATGTAACGAAATCATTACTGTTGAATATGTTTTCAATGAATGTGTGTTGTACTCCAACGCATATTCCACGAATATAATACTAACTCAGCAGTATGAAATTTATTTATTTCAAGACCTCTGCGAAGACAAATATTCGTTTTTAAAACACGAACTCTATACTATATTTCAGCAAAACGTATTTTCATATCGATTTGTTTTTCACACGAGAATCCAATATTAAAAACAAATAATATTGATGTCTATGACAAATATTCTTTAAAAATACTCTCTTGTATTTCATAACGAATCATATTAATCTTTAAGTAGGGAGGTGGGGTGTTCTCAGCACCCCATGACTTAATTAGCTCTATATTTTTAATTTATAGATTTTTCAATCCTTTTCAACTCTTTGGTACCTTCCTCAATAGTAGTTGGGTACACATTGAGGTTGCATTCGCATCAGTAAAAACCTTATTTGATTGTTTTATGGGCCTTTTATTGGCTTGGGGTGTTCACAGCACCCCACCTCCCTACTAAAGTAACAAAAATTTGCAATATAATTTTTTTGTTTCGACCCCCGTTTGACTTTTTATGCGAAGAGAATCAAGAAAGAATGAAGAGGCTTTTTTTAGTAAATGTGTGAAGAGGATTAAGAAGTTGAGTTTATTGATTTGGACGAAGAGGAAGGAGATACACGTATTTCTGAAAAATCATTGCATGAAACATAAAGTGAACAGTCGGATGAAGAATCAGTATAGCAGGGCTGAGATGAGAAGCTAGAAATAATAATATTTTATGATCTACCAAAAGATGATGTAGTCACCATTGACAAGATGTACGCTACATATCCTGTAGCTCGACGTGTCCTCTTAACTATCTTCTTTAAAACCCTCCACATATCCGGCAATATATGTAGCAAATAATCCTAGTACGAACTCTGGTGAGGGAAGAGTCTTCAGAGATACTGGGCATAAACTGACTAAACCACAAATTGAAAAGAAAGCAACAGAATCATAGATTTCAAAATACATCAAGCGGCCAAAATGATCAGATGACCGGACATGGGAAGATGACCAGAACCAGCACCAAAAACGGAGAATAGACATTCTGGTTGATGTGCCCAAGACAAACGGAAAGGAAAGTTTAGATAATAAAACAAACGATTTTTTGTTGTTTTTGTAAAACATATATGCATATGAATGACATGAAACAAATTTATTGGGGAGATTTAGAGTTAGCAATATGAAGGATTTTACAGATTAAATTTGCATACTTTGGAAAAATATTTTTTAAATAAGTACTTGATTTGTCTTCTACTATCCCTTAAAAATCAATTTTAACTTGATTAAGAATTTTTCATTATTCAACAAAGCCATATTTTTGATAACTGTATAATAACAAAATTACAAATGAAGAAAAACCATTACAATTTTATTATTTAAAAATATATCATATTTGGGCATTTTAATTAATTATTTGGTTATATAATATTGGTAATAGGTTTAAAAAAGTAAAATAATGAAGAAGTTGCTAATTTTAAAACCCCCTTTTTGTGCAGGGATTTTTTTTCAGTGGGGTGTTGTGAGCACCCCACCTCCCTACTTACGTTAGAGTAAACCACCTTCCTACTTAAGGGTTAAAACATGCAATTTTCATTCACATAGATTCGTTATGTCTTTGAGAACAGAACGAAGAGAATAAGCTTTCGAAGAGCCAAACATTATTGTAAAGAAACAAGAATATAAGAATAAGAAAACAATAATTCAATACAGGAATGACAAATCTTTCAAAGAATGAATTATTTGAATAATGAACTTGTCAATAACAGGAATATTTGGTTTATTGAGATGGACAGTTCAGCCCGATAAAGTTATTTTGTCCCTATAAATTATTACAGTCGTCTTTCGGATCTGACATTAACAAAATATAACAATATAGAAACTGATGAAATTTTCTTCAAGAATTTCTTTGTATATATATATATATATATATATATATATATATATATATATATATATAATATATATATATATATATTATATATATACATATATAGTATATACTCACACACACACACATATATACAATTCACTGTTTAGCAATAGAACGAATCCTTATTTATTTCTGGAGGCAGAGGCGAAGAAGAATTATTACATTTTGGAAGTGGGTTTGAGATCCATGCCTTTTCTACAGGCTTCTCGTGATCCTTCATCCTGTTTTTGGCAACTCCCATTATTCAATCAATAAGTCTTTTAAATCCTCAAAGTCCAACAAACCAATCATCATTTATTTCCTGCGTTAGATATCATTATTTGCTCTATGATATGGCGAATTTGTTAAGCTGGGGGTTTAGTGTTCAGATCATGGCTACTGAAGAACACATTCTTTCCCAATTCTTACATACTCCCAGTTATATAAATATTAAAAGGTTCCACAAAGAAAACTTGAAAATATACAGCGAAGAAAAACATTTATGGATGCTTTTGTTAAACTCTGGCCTTTAGAGTGCGCTGTTTTTGCTGCAACGTTCATTTTTCTTTATCCATGTGTTCTTTTGAAGGTCCATTTCTGTAATTCCATCTTTATATTTTCGATAAACCCTCCCTCCCAGTACACTGATCAAGGAAGAAAAAGTGGTATATTTCACTACTGCTGTTGAGATTATTAAATCCTTGTAGTTTATCGCTTATCACTTGAGAAAACCTCGAGTGTCAAGTAATATAGGAGAATTAGCCCTTCCAAGAGGTATTTGTCCGGACACTTTCGACGTTGCTTTAAATATCGAGAAACGCTAAGCACAGATTGGTATTTTTTATAGTTCTTCCTGAAAACCGTGTTTTAATGTGTGTATACTCTCCTACTCACAAACTGTACACCAAACAACAACAACAAACATTATTAACACAAGATGCTTGATCTATCCGCCATTTTTTGTCAAAAAAGTGGCTATCACTTTGTCGTTGTCACAAAACTGGCTATCCGTCTCGAATGGTTTTGGAGCTTCATAGCAAACACACAATTGCCAAATTTTCCTTCTTAGTCTATTGTTCCAGAGGACACTTTTCGAAACCACTGAATAGCTATGTATATATATATGATCACGAACGATTTTTTAAACCTTAAATGGTGCTTTTTTTAGATCGCCGAAAGATATAATAAGATAAAAGGCTTATTTGGATAAGATAAAGCCGTAATTTTGATGTAGAGAGAGAGTGAGAGAGAGAGAGAGAGAGAGAGAGAGAGAGAGAGAGAGAGAGAGAGAGGAGTGAGAGAGAGTGAGAGAGAGGAAGGGATGGCTTACTCCTTGTCCTATGTTTTATTCACAAGTCCACCTTAGAGAAGGTTCTATAGTCGGGACGACCTCCAGAATCTTCCTGCTCCCTCAGATTATGACCTCCTACATCTATAAAATCTAAGCTTCTATGCACACTATTCTACATTCGAACGGTCACGTTTTCTTTTCTCATTGGCAAACAACAAAGGTCTCACCGCTAGGGAATAAAAATAAAATCCCTTTCATTTTATTTACAACTGAGCCAACTACTAGGCACTTTGTTTTTTTCTTCTTCTTATCCTACCCTGCCTGTCTTATATGTGTCTATTTTTTCTAGCTGTGCACACAGCCATTTTGGCAAATTGTATCAACAATACAGCAGGGCTTTTGTGATATTTCTATTTCAGTAGCACCATGTATACTTTAAAATGTCTTCACTTGCAATACTAACGTTGCCATATTCAGAATTTGCCTGTAAACGCCACGATTTATCATTTTTACGAATTACACTGAATTAAATGGCTTCCAGTGGGCGAATTCTACTGGTAGACGATAAAGTTGAGAGAAAAGGTTGAGTGTCCAACATTGGAGATGTGGGAACAACGAATCCGCAAAAGCAGCACCTGGGTCAGTTGCAAGACTCGTGGCAGACGCATAAGATAATTCCCTTAACGTCTAAGACCTGACGAGATAAGTCTTGTCAGGAGCCTCGTGCTAAAGCAGAGGTGGGGTGAAGGGTTTATTAGGGCCGGCTTACTAATGACAGGTCAGAGTCTACACCAGTTCCCCACACCTCGGCACAGATGTTTATCAAAGGTCAGATATGCACTTGTCTCCCCATATGACAATAGTCAATCTAACTAGCTCTCTCTGTCTTACTCAATCTGTCTCTAATCTTAGCGATGGCTTATGATATCTATGTGTGTAGAAGTAACCTTAGTATAAATTAAATTTTTGAAATGGAATTCCTTTTGTGTAAAATATTTCCAAATTATCTGCCTTTTTAAATCCCGTTCTTGCTAATCAGCCTCCTTACATATAAATATCCGCTCTTTCGGATTTCCTTATTAGATTCGATTTTGTGGTAGAAAAACATTGATATAAAACTAATGAGGCTTAAACCACAGAATTTTGTAATATGAACAACTTGTTGTTGAAGTAGAAATTACTCTTAAAATTTAAATTTTCTGAGCTTATGCCTAACATCTGCAAAAAAATCACTCATATATTTCTACATACTGATATATATATATATATATATATATATATATATATATATATTCAGTGAGAATGAAGGAGACAGTGAAAGGACTATTGATGGAATTCCTTAATTTTATGAGTTATTTTTGTTAAATACTTCGAATCTAAAATGTTTTATATAATTTATATTTGATGATATTTTACAGAGGTCAGAAAGAAAAAAAAATAATCAGAAATTCCTAAATGGCTGTAGGCTGGAGGGATATTAACATTTTTCTCCCCTGGAAGAATTCTCTCGAAAGAAAGGTATTAGGTTTTGGGATTCGTTTGGAGGAAAGAAGGACCGAGATCTGATAAAAGTCCAAAGAGAATCTCTAAAGTAAATCTAGAATGAAAAGGAATGTTCTTTTACAGACTGAAAGAATTCTATTTCACTAATGTGAATTGTTAAATTATATGCTCATTGTTCACTATTATACGATACCTTACATGCCGTTTTTTAGTAATATAATATCTATGTATATGTATACTTTAAAAAAGTTAAAAAAAAAAAAAAAAAAAAAAAAAAAAAAAAAAAAATGCTTTTTCTCATGCTTGTCAAAAATGTCTAAAACAGGAACAGTAATAAATCTGCAAAATATTTATTAAAATTCACAAAATGGCTAAGAAATTCTAAAACTCAATTTGTACATACATGAAATAATTATCGTAAAAAAATATTTCTAAATAGAAAACATTTTTTAGGAACAATACACTAGCAAGATCAAAAACCGTATAAAATAAGAACTTTAGGAAAATACAATGTTCTGTCCTATCGAGACTCGTTAACATTTAACACGTTTTGGTAATGGGTGATTGTGGTACATCGCCCATCTACACACAGAGCGTAGCGTTTCGTCTTCCTATCATCCTTTCTGTCACAAAATGAACATCTCCATCATGAGTTGATTCACCTCCCAAAACAACAAGCATAACTGTCTTCAGTGGCACTAATTGCCAGATGAGCTTTGACCAGTTGGTAGCCTAAATCAAAGAGAAAATATTTTTTGGCCACTTTCAGGCCATTTTTTGACTTGAAAAGCCGTAATATAAAAGTTGTTTGTTTATTTGTGTTTTAGGGGAAAAACTACGTTTTTTGGCTATTATTCCACGTAGTTTTTTGCCCTAATATAAAAGTGATCGACCTGTAAAGATTTATCAGATGAGTGTAAAAGGTATCCCGTTAACTACATGGGGTAAAAATACCCCATTCACAGCTCGCGACCTTTCCATGCAGCGATTATTAGACAACTGGATTTGTTTATGTTAGGTTATACCAGGGTCTCCCCGTGGTCTAGTGGCTAACGCCTTACTTTCATATGGGGGAGATGGTTGGTTCGATTCCCACCGGTGGCAGGAATTTTCTTATCTTACGGCTCGTTAGGACAATTCCTCGCTGCGCCCTGGATGTCAGCGCTAATGGCCCAAATTTCGATGCGTTTAGCACGAAAAATACAATTTTTTGTGAAGAAATTTGGCGTTTTTCATTTTGCCGATTCTCGGTACCCTTATCACAATCCCCCTACATCATATCCGTTCCTCTCAATCTCGGCTTGTATACTTTTTCTTCTTTCTCTACCTCCTTTCTGCCCTTGAGCGTGGAGTGGATTAGGCTTGACCCATCTATCTTCTTGAAAAAGTGTCTATCCTGGGCCATTATTTTTGCTTCAGGCACAGAATTGCTTTTATTTCTTATTATCTTCTCGATATAGCTTACCGTATGGCCTTGCCTTTTCTGTCGTCTCCCATACGGCTTACGTGACCGAACCATTTTAACTGGCGTTCTTCGAGAATATCTTTTACTGGCCTCACACCTAGGTTGTCTCTCACGCAGTTCAGCCTAGTTTTGCCTGCTACTCTTCTAAGATACCTCACTTCAGGGGTCTTTATCTTTTTATAGTGTTTCCGAACATTGCCCAACTTTCTAAGCCGTACTACAGCAGTACTAGAAAAAGTGTTTTTAATTTTGGCTGATCTGCAGACTTATCTTTTTCTAATGAATATTTTCATAGTTAGGTTATTTACTCATCTCTAAATTTCTTGTTCACTCATATATGTATAAATTTGATCTAATCCAGTTTTTAAAAAGTTCTTAAACAGTTGTCATGTCATTTCATAGCCATACGGCCATGGAAAAACTATCATAGTAAGTATTTTTAGGATCAATTTTGTACGACATAATGTTTATACGACGCACCTATATGCAACCTAAATGTTAGAGATAATAGTAGAACGCCCTTTAAGGCCAATTGAGACACCGCAGAGTGTTAACTGCTGATATTGTCTAGCAGTTACGACCGCCTCAGTCCATAACTGTAATATGGAACGTAAAAGGTGCAAGTTGGAAAAGGTGAGAAAATAGAGTTAAGAAGAACCTTTATGGCCGTTTTTATAACACGCTATTATCCTTTAGTCTTATAGCGTATAGTTTGCCCGCCGAATTATTCCTTTTCCTATGTGATCTTTTGTATTTTTGTTACTTTAATTTGATAATTTGATGTTTAACTTGGAATAAAAATGTCCTATGTATTCATTATAAAACACATTCTACTTATAGATTAATTCGGCCCTTTATGCTACTTTCATAACCCCAATCTACTATATATTTGTTAAATACCACTGACTCACTGACCTATTATCGCCCAGCCCAGACCACTTGAGAGAAAAATTTGAAATTTTGCATTCTCTTTAGCATGTAAACACTCGCTAAGAAAGGTTTTTGATATTCAAATTTTTAAGTATTTTTAGAGGGTTTTGAATTTTTAGTTGGTTCTAAAGAGAGGATGCTCGCCTAGTCAGCATGCGTTGCTAGGACGATAACAAATCAGCAGCTACCGTGCTGTATCTATTTCATAATATTATTTTTATTTGCGCGTCTTTTCAATAATGATAGCAGACCTTGAATTACTAGAATAAACTGTGTTTTTTCCCTCATTGAGTTTACGCTTTACCTGGTGATGATCCATCCGAGGTAATAATATCCGGAACCTTTGCCCAGCCTCCTCACCCCCCCCCCCCAAAGTGTGAGGAGGGGGGGTAAAAAAAGAGTGTCTCATTACATTGGTTTCCTGTTTGTGTTGTTAAATATACATAAATGTTAGGCATAATTTCATGGCCTTTTTCCCCCCGCATATCGACATCGTCATGCGCTGAGAAAATTCCTGCCGCCGGTGGGAATCGAACCCACCATCTTAAGCTTGGATAACAAAGACGTTAGCCACTAGACCACTTATTCGCCTTAAGGGGGGAGGGGAGACCCCTTTTTAGCCTTAGTATCACCAAAAACATTACGCCAAGCTTTGAAAACTAGGAGATACCAATAGTACAAAATCTAGCTTTTCACACTATTATAGCTTGTAGGTTTTTATAATATTTTGTTTAATGTTTTAGGATCAAGTGTACAATCCGTTGCTGACCTGCTGAAAAGTAAACCTAGAACCCCTGCCAGACCATTCATCATATTCCTGTCAGCTCTATCAATATCCTTTCAAGGCCGTACTATCTCCAGGTCAAGGACGTGGTCAGGGGGCGGGCTTTTTTACAGTTTTCTTTGTTTACTTCCTCTTTCATTTAACTTAAAAAATAATTTATCAATATATTGTAAAACATATTTTTTCAATGGTTATATATTTTCCAGTCTAGCCTCAAATATTAAATATCATTAATTAAATGTTGCGTAAAGGATATATTTTATTTATAGATATGAAAAGTTTCGGAAACTTCGTATTTTTTCCTTAATATCTCGAAAACGGTTGGGAATCTTGGTCATGATCATTGGAAAGCTTACTAAATTCTCCACAAAAATGATTTAGAAGCAATTTTCGATTAGGCGATGTCAATCTGAGAAATAAGCGCTTAAAACTTCAAATTTATTTGTGTTTTTTTTTTTTTTTTTTTTTTTTTTTTTTTTTTTTTTTTTTTTTTTTTTTTTTTTTAACGGGTTTTTGCATTCGTTTAAATCATTTTATAATTGATTTTTTAATATATTTTTAATTGCATTTATCTGTAAAATTATTATTATAGTAAAATAAAATAAGAAACAGTAAGTAGTCTGTTTTTAGAGCGAGCCTTGACATAGCCAGGAAGTCATTTTTCAGGTAGAGGTATGTAACCTTGCAACCGTGACCTATTTGGGGTCATAAATTATTTCATGAAAGGTCTTACCAAAATTATAACACTTTCTATTTCAACCTTTCCAAATGACATTAGTTATAAGAACGGAACCGCGCTAAGATTTTGCAGATCCTGCGAGTCAGACTTTTAATACTATTTGAGAAAAAGGGTTTGAAATATTTTTGTAACTTCTTTTCAGTTTGGTTACTTAGAATATTGGTATTCAGTAAGAATATTTTCTAGATGTGTAAACTTCATCTAAACTTAAATTTTGGTTACATATGAACTTAGGGAAGTACTCGAAAAACAAATTATTAATAGATATGAACCATTTTGGAATCTTCATATATTTTCGTAAATATCTCGCTAACGGTTAGGAGATCATGGTAAGTGGAAAGTGACTATTCGAAAGCTTACTAAATTCTCTAGTGAGAAGGTTCTAAAGTTTTCGATGGGGCGATGTCAATAGGAGATATCAATTCTTAAAACTTGGAATCTGTTAGTTTGGTTCTTTTGAACGAGTTATTATCATTGTTTAACTCAATTTTTAATTGGTTGATTTTTGTTTTTAATTGAATTTATCAGTAAAATTAGTATTTTAATAAAAGAAGCAAAGAAATTAAAAAATATATCTATAATATTGTTTTCTTAGAGCGTTGAGAAAGCGTGGGAGTCATTTCCGCTTACGATACTGTCGGTTTCCTATTGTGGCACCTTGAAAACCCTTTCCTGCGATTCGCACTTTTTAAAAATTATCTTGACTAATCACTACATTATTTTTTATAATTAATTATTTTATTATAATTTTATAAATTAAGCTGTTTTATAAATTATTTTGAATTACCCTGGCTGGTTTTGCCCAGTGAACGCATTGATTTAAATAGCTCTCTGTAACTGTGCTTCCTAATTAATTCGGACTCATGTCCAAAGCCCCAAGACTCGGAGCACACAGTAACCACATTCCCGTGTAATTAATGAACTGAAACACTAGTCCTACTGTCGCCGGTGCGTTCAATCACAGAAATACACTCAATTACAAGGCGTCTATTCTTTACAGCCTAAACTAAGGTAATTATTCTAGACAAAGCTCTAGAAGTAGTTTACTATCTGGAAGGAGGAACACGGCATGATTTGTTGTGAATGGTCAATATCGTTTCTCGTATTCAGTTAGCAGAAAATATATTTACGAATCGTTGTTTAATACAAATCATGCATGTAAACGCGATTAATACATTGAGGATTAAATGAATATAAACAAAAAATCCACCTCGGAGGAACTGTGTGATCTTAGCGGACACCTTTTCTTATCCCTAGTGTCATTCGGAAAACTTAGGACAAAAACAGTTATATAATATGGCTGTGAGCTAATGAGAATTTGTTAATGTTTTTGGGTATAGAATTGTTTCCATGTAAGAATAATTTTATTTCAATTATGACTAAATTTTACAGTATCTGTTGATACGACACTCATTCCTGAAGATAGACTAGTAGTACGAAAGTTATAATAACGTTTTATGAGAATTCTGAAGGGTTATTCCACATATTTTTTTGTATTACTGGTTAATACCCTTCACCTTTTTTATCAAAATATGTTAATGTTCTGTCTTAATATTTAGTGAAACATTACACCTAAATTTTAAAAATTCGTCAAACATGTAAAATGAAAACTCAAAGAAAAGCAAGCTAGTAGATGCTTGACAGTATCCTGAGCGAAAATTACTGACTTTTAGCACCGATTTCTCTGTTGGAAACCGCTCTATCTACTATGATTCCCCAAACGGTTGTGAAATATACAAGGATATATAAAAAAATCGCAGAAGCATTCTAGTTTTTTTCCATTTTTCTCGAAAACGCTATATATATATATATGGAGCGAGGTGAGCTCATTGGTAGAGTACTGGGCGAATATGCTGGAGGACCTGAGTTAAAATCCGAATAAATAAAAGATCTTTATTTTCTAGTGTTTTCGGTTATTGGTTGGATTCGGCCTCCTTGACCGTCCTTAGGCCAACTCAGCCATTAATTAATTTATTAATTGGTACCTGCAAAGGAGAAAATCTGGCGGCAGAAGCATTGTACTGACCACACTATCTCCCTAGTGTGCCATTGGGCCATGAATCAGATACCTATAGTATCTGCCTCTCAGGGCCCTTGCGGGCTGTTACGAGACTGATTATATATATATATAAATTTATTAAGGGTTTTTCGTGATCTGTAAGGTCTGAATGGTGGATATTTCTTAAGGTTACCCGATTCCGTCATATGGTCGATGTCGAAAGCGGGTTTCCGCGTAAAAACCTTATTTTCAAAATCCCTGCAATATTTCGGAAAGCACCACAGTTTACATATACTGCTTGCAAATATATTAAAGAGAACTACATATAATATAAATAAGGATATAAAAGATACATTTCAGTCGATGTTAACTCGGCGATAAAATAAATAAACTCAGAGAGAAAATTTGACGTTTGAAGTGCGAAACTTTAGTAAAGGTTAAGTTGGAAGGAGAACTGATGAGTATTGATGCCCACCTGCCAACTCTTGCTCAAGTAGAACTCGCTTGGCGGAGTTCCAGTTCAAATCGGTGGTCTGCCACTGAACGCCGGGATCATCAGAACTACCTTAAGCTTCAAAGATAAACACCCAATCAGAAGGTATAATAATAATATTGAGGAAATCGATGGAATTCGGGAGAATATTAAAATAATAAACTTTTAATGATAAACTTTGTCCAGCTTAAGAGAAACAGAAAAAAAAAAACTTCATTTTACCAAAGGTTGCCTATACTAAAATGGGTTTCTCGAGACACAACTTTATTTATAAACCTTTACCTTATAAATACATTAATAAAATAAAAGAAAGAACATTTATTACAGTACCATTTAGCGATCTACCATCCGTGGGTGAATTTTAATACATTATCATTTGTTAGGATTTGGGTAGAATACCAAATAATTACTTCTATATTCGTATTTTTCAGGACCCGTATTTTTCGTTGTTATCGTTTGACCGACAAAAGCCGACAGCAGCCGACGTTAGTGCCTAGATCGGTCCCAAACAGATCCGATCTAGTCATAGCTCTTGAGTAATGAACTCATAGTGAAGTGAAAATGAGTGATTAATTTAAGAAATGCCGCCTGATAAGCATAGAAAGCTTCGAATTACCTTGTTGGAGGTATAAAGGAGGAGCCAATCAATCTTCCGGAACTATATCAGTCCCGAAAAAAATAGATGCATTAGTATTCACATTTTAAAATAATTTATAAGAAATGTAGCTAATTTCAACGTAATTTAATAAAAAAGGGAAACAAAAAAAAAAAATGTGACTAGACAAAGTTTTTCTAAATTTTATTAGCTTTCATTTATAAAAAAAAAAAATGCATTGAAATCGGTTACGATGAAGACGTTTTGTTTTTGTTACGATGTGGTCGTCTGATATCGGTCTAGAAACAAACAAGTTTGAACGGCCGAGAATCGGTGGCCATCGGTTGGGTCGGATCGGGATCAATATAGGCACCTCCATTGAGATGCTTGTGCTTGTTTTCCTTCCGACAGTCGGTGGCTATGCTTATTAGGAGCTCAGAAATAACATATAATAGGTTGAAAATTCATTATTTTATGTCTCGAGTTTGGAAAATGATATCGACATGATTCTTTCACTAATTAATTTTTTTAGGGATTATATGAAAGGAATAATAAAATTGTTAAATAATAATAATAATAAATTGTTATATATTTTTTTAAATCGCAACTGCTCCTAGACCATTAGTGCCGGGGAAGCATGGCTCCCAGCCGCCACTAATATATTTGGATTGGATTGGATTTCAGGGCAAAAAACTTTGTGGTTGTCATTCCCCGATTTTTACTTTTTTTATTTTGTTGTCATTTAGATTATGATTATGATGATTATTATGTGTTGAGTATAATTTGCGTTGTGATATGGAACAATTTTTGTGACAATGGATGGTTTTTATGTTGTACGCCTATTATTTATTTACTATATTACTTTTATTATATTATTATTACTTTATTTTATTTATGTATTTCGCACAAAACCTTACATACTACGTTATATACCTTATTACCTACTAAATGCAATTGACTATTTACAATCTAGTTTCTTTACATTTATATGTGCTACTGTATGCCCAGTTATTTGTTTTTTATTTTTTATTATTAGTATTGTTTTAATTTTTTTTATTATTTTTTTTAACATGCATCCATAAAATATATATTCTGCTTTGTAAAGTTCCATGTCTTAACTACATGCAGAATTTCATTTATTTATTTTTTTGTACCTACTATTTACACGTCATCTACAATTTACAATTTAAGTGATTTTCATTTCTGTGCTAACTACGTGGCAATTTTATATATATATATATATATTATTACACTTTGGGAATATAAATATTATATTACTAAATAAATAAAGTTAGACTAACATCAAATAAGAGCATATTTTAAGTATGGAAATATTTGGGATTTCGCTCGGAAAAAACAGTAACATTTTCGACAAAATGTATATTTTGCGTCTAGATTTCAACTGAAAATTTGGTTGTATTTTTTTTTTAGACGGGCAACGATCTGGATTATTTAGCTGCCCGAGAAGCCTTAAACTTCGTCATTACTTGAAGTTAATTAGAAGGGAATAACTAATTAACCTGCCCAGCACTGAGAGCCTGAATGACTTGTTATACGTACATTAACTTGTTTATCGCCCAACAGTAAATTACTGATATGATGATTCCTCTTCAAATAGCCGCATAATTACTCGAGCGACAACTAAAACTTGCACTCCGACTCGATTATTCGATTCTAACCTCCGAAATTTATGCAAATCAACGCGCTAGACCGTATTTCATATGTAAATTTCAGCCTTCTGCCCAATCAAATGCCTTAATGAAATCCGTTTTAATAAACCGACTCACATCTAGCAATTATCATCCCTTAACAATTTATCAACAATCTACATACCTAAAGTGATTATTTATTGATGACAAAATGGTCAAAAAGAATAATTGGTATCTAATTAAACGCCGTCCCTTTCAAGTTTACTCTTAGTTAAAGCTGGAATCCATTTTACAAATATATGAGGAATATAAAAGTAAAAACAATAAAATCCAATTGACTCTACGTGAACAACTTTAGCAAGTAAACCAACGGGCTTCAAAGCAAGTTGTCATCTAATGTAGCAATCAACATTTATCTCAAGACGGACCATCTTCTTGGCATATAACGCACTAGAGAAGTTATTCTAACCCTTTCTTTGCTGACGAATGAAGCGACTCGCAGCGCCCAGTACGCTCGATGCTTTTCCGTCTAACTCCCCCCGTAGGCTCGCCAATCTCTCCTCATCTCCACTTCACTATCGTTCGACTCCTTCCTCGTTCTAAGAAAGCGAGGTGCATCGTCACTCATATGGAAGGTGGCTATCTCTACCAACCCTACTATACAAGATACAAATTGTGACTGAAAAATATAATCAGCAACAATATGGCTGGAGAGACAAATCTAAGTAAGGCACTACAAATAGGCGGCGAGGTGTGCCAGCTTCAACAATTACACATAACAATGGCGATTGTAGGACTTTACATTTTTTCATAGATAGGTACTAATAGACTTGCACAAAGAAAATTTCAATTATTATATATGAAGCTCTATTCGTAAATAATAAAATCACTAGCAATTTTAGGATAATTGAGATATAAAGTCACTGTTACTTTAACCTTTAGAGAAAAATTATTAGTCATTACAGATCGTAGAAATGCTCAGAAAATTATATTGAATGCACCATTTCATTATGGCTTCTTTAGATGTCTCAGAGATAAGATATTATAATATCTTACATAGTATGGTTATTGTATAAACACATTAGTTAATCAAAAATTATAATATTCCATAGATTTGATGAACCTACGAACCATCCTTAATATCGCTAGGTCCCACTGATGTTATGCGGGTTAATAGCACTAGGCTGGAGAAGCGACAGACGGGGCTTATAACTCGTGTGGAGCGTGAGGGGCACCGACAGTGGAACATGAGTTAACTTGTGTGGAGCGTCTGGGGCACTGCTTTTCGTACACGAGTTAACTCGTGTGGAACGTGAGGGGCACCGACAGTGGAACACGAGTTAACTCGTGTGGAGCGTCTGTGGCTCTGCTTTTCTTACACGAGTTAACTCGTTCAGAGCAACGAAAGGGCTAAAGATTGCAGAAGGTCATGAAGATATTTAAATCACTTTAACATCTTGTAATATCCTGTATTTCGTGCTATACCAGTTGTACGATCACAGACGTGTATTCCGGAGCAACATAATTTTGTATATATAACTAGCTGTTACCCGGCGTGCCTACTTTCTGCATCTAGAACCGACAAAATAAATTAGAAACTAAATAAGTAATATTAACATCTAATAATTCAAATCTGTAACTATTTGGGTTCATATTTTCGAACCCGTGACCTCCGAACTGTGAGTTCTAGACGATTTTGGCCTAATGTAAATCAAGACTTACATGTGTGCCAAGTTTGATCAAAATCGGTCGAACTGTGTGGATTTGTATAACGACCAAACATACAGACAAAAATCGTATCAAGACCTACCTGTATCGTGTCAAGTTTGGTCAAAATCGGTCAAACGATGTGGATTTGTATGCGGAACAAACAGACGAACTGATGGACAAACAAACAGACACGCGATTTATATATATATATATATATATATATATATATATATATATATATATATATATATATATATATATATATATTACCCTCAACTAAGGAAAACTTTCCACAGGTTGGGCCACGTCCAGACTAATACAATAAAATGAATATGGGCGTCGACAATCTCAGAGATGGGCATAATTTAAATGTGATGATTAAATATTCACAAAAAATCAAGTGATTACAAAAAAATCACATTAAAATATATGAATATAAATTTATTCACATTAAAATTTGTGAATACAAATTTAATCACAAATTAAATTTTGTGACTAAATACGCGCCTACATTCAATTTTTTTTTTAAAGGAAAACAAATCACCTTAAATAACTTTCGACACATCATCTCATCGTTAATACGAATAAATTCAAAATTTATTTGCGATTTTTTGTGTGAATAAATTTGTATTCACGAATTATAATGTGAATAAATTTGTATTCATATATTTTAATGTGATGTAATCACTTGTTTTTTTGTGAATATACACATTTTTTGTGAATATTCTCATTTTTTTTTAATATTCACATTTTTTGTGAATATTTTCCATTTTGTTCTGTGAATTTATTTGTATTCGCCGGAAAATTTGCGAATAAAATTTCATTTGCATATTTATATTTAATATACATGAATACGAATAAATTCGTACTTTTACTTATGAATACGAATTTATTTATATCTGTATTTACAAATATATGAAGTACGAATAAATTCGTATTTTTATTTATAAATAAAATTATGCTCATCTCTGGTCAATCTACTGTTTATAATCGATAGTTCCATGGCTAATATATATATATATTTCGCCGGGTTCCTCTCCGGCTTTCCCAGGCTTACTTCATCCACCCTTGATGGTTTGCAAGGAAAGCATTGCATATTCTTTATTAATATAATTTCTACCAGTAAGGCGTAAATCGAAGTTTATCAGCTGATATGTGTACTCCGATCTTGGTTCCAGATGCTAAGAATATTTTAGCCTTTTTAATTCTTGAAGTTCAGGAAAGGAGTGTGACTGAAGCGTATGTTGAAAGCTGGGTGAAAGGTTCTTCTTTCAGGAGATGTCACAGAAGAAAGACAAGGGAGCGCAATAATGCTCCTTACGAAATCCCGACTTCTCGAAGGGGGAATGGTTCCGACACATACTTGGCATGTACTTTCTTCAAGGAAATACTCCATAGGAAGGAAAATATTCATTTCTCTAGTTTATGTCACAACAGTTGTAAGAAAGTATCAGAAGACCAGAAGAGTTTTCAAGTCCTTTAACTGTGGTGGGCATGTTATAGTCTGTTATTAGTGTTCCTTCCTCATATTTCGTCAAATATATGTTTCGCCAAAAAGTTTGATAGAATGCAAAAAAGATCCTTATCTAGTGTACCTTATAATTAGGAAATTGTGGTAAAAGTAAAAATTACCTATTGGAGATGGGAGTCCAAGTCTAGTGTGTTATTTTGATGTACCTTTAACGCGGGTATCATCATTGGAAGTGTGTTCAAAGTAGACATTTTAAAATGAGGAGCGAGATTCAGAAAGGAATATTTTGGAAGGGGGAGGGTGCGGGAGGCTTTTAGTGGATCTGCATAGGAATGCTGAATCGAGGTAAGCGTTCTCTGAGAGTCAGCACCGCGGGGCACTTATCAACCTCTCCTCACATCTCTCTCTCTCTCTCTCTCTCTCTCTCTCTCTCCCTCCCTCCCTCTCTCGAGTAAATCTCCTCTGTCTTGGGTTAATGCCGTCTTGTCTGTTTACTTACATGGGCATATTACTTCCACAGACGAACACTACCTCATGCTTGGTTGAGTAACATAACGAAGATCATAAGTATAAAATTAAAAATGGTTAAAGAAATTTCAGCATCCCGACTCAATTTTGATTAACTTAATTTTCAAATTTTAATTTTTTAGAAAAATTAATCAGCTCACCAGGATGGGATTTGAACCCAGAATGTTCGGTTTTATGGTCGCGTGCTTTACAAATTACCTTTATTGATTTCATATGACAGTATTTCCGTCATTGAATGGACCCACAGATTCAGAGAGACGGCTATTTTAATATTCATCTGAAGATGGACGGCATAGGCAATCCGTCTAGTTGGCTATTTGATGAATTAACATTATAATCAGCGATATAAAACCCTATTGAGAGGTTGCCAATGTATCCATTCGTATTAGAGAGTATCTTTCTCTGAAAAATAAAGGGTACTTTGGCTTCAACTCAGGTTAAAGAACCGGCACTCAGAGATCTGGATCATCACCGGGTCAGAGATCTTGATCAAGGTAAATTGAGTTTTTGCCAATATGGCGACGGGATTATCAACGATTTGGGTTGACTAGAGTTTTTATATAAACTTTAGCGAGCGAAAACGCGTAGCACTTATGTTAATGGCACAATTGGTATGCGTTTCCGCTCGCTCAAGGTTATATAGAAACTCTAGTCAATCCAACTCGTTGATAATATAGATCAAGGATGGTTTTTCACTGGATAATGGACCGATATGCAATTTAACAGTGCTTCCTTTGTTTCGGTAAAATAAACAACAAACTAGGAAATCACGTAACAACAAACAAAAAAAACACCAACATACAAATGAATTGCGTCCTAAATAGAAAGGGAACAAGACGGTTACTATAAACGCAATGGCCAATAGAATTGCTTATAGGAATAGACCAATAGAAATGCGTTATCCGTGATCCAGATCTCTGAGCCGGAGTTAGGCGTAATCATAATCATAATTACGATTACGATTATAATTACAGGCTCTCGAGATATAATTACAATTACGATTATAATCACAGACGCTGGAGATATGATTACGATTACGATTATAATCGTAATTACAGCTGTGATTACGATTACACTTGTAATCACTCCTGAGGTTATAATTACAATCGTAATCACAACATTTTTCTCTAATTACAACTGTAATCACAAAATTATTCAGTAATTACGAATGTAATCACAGCTGTTTCTGTGATTACACTTGTAATTACAACTAATTTATCTGCAATTACAACTGTATTCACAATTTTTATCTATGATTACGGCTGTAATCACAGATGTTCCTGTGATTACAAACGTAATCATAAATGTTTTCTGTAATTACGAATGTAATCACAAAATGTCTGTGATAACGAACTTACTCGCACCTTTATTTCTGTGTTTTCCTCTGTAATGACAACTTTGCTCTTGTGAATACAGTATCAAGAAGGGTTGGGAAAAAATTATTTATCGCTAAAAACTGATACCTTAGCGTAATTGAGCGCTACCTTATAAAACCAGCGCTAAAAATTTGCGCAAGTAATTATAATCGTAATCGTAATTATGATTATGATTACGCCCAACTCTGCTCTGAACAAGACCTACATCTTTAACCTGCGTTGAAGCTAATACGTAAGTAGCAACAATTTATAGTAATTGTAAATGCCTCCATATTGCAACTAACAACAACATCAATAATTATGAAATGACAACTTTAATACGTTAAGTACCCTCTTGGGTCTTACTTTCACAGGGTGACCATGACCCATTGTGGTTGACATTGCCCTTAATACAAAACAAAAAAAAAACAAAAAAAACAGATATGTAAATTGAGTCATTGAATGTGTTCACAATCCTAAGTGTTGCACAATAGTTTAATCAGCTTAGATACTCCTAGGAATAATTACTTATTTGTTTCTTCTAACCTAACCTCCTATGATGATCTATGAAGAACTTCGTTATGGTAAAATATAAACAAAGATGTTTAAATTTTAGTTGCGTATGGAGATAAGGAAGGAGTAGAATAAAATATTTTATTAAAATGCATGAAAAGTTTTGGGAACTTCGTACATTTTCCTTGATACCTCGAATACGGTAGGAAAATCGTGGTAAGTGGAACATGGACTTTGGAAAGCTTACTAAATTTTCTACAAAAAATGGGACAGTAACATTTTGAGGAATAAGTCCTTAAGTAAGAAGTAGTTGGTTTTTCTTATTTAAACGGTTCTTTTTGTCTGTTACACTTAGTTTTTTATTTCTTGTAATTTTTTCAATTGATTATAGTACTAAAATGTATTTGGCAATAAAACAGGATACGTACAATTAGAAGCAATATTTCGTTATTTTAATTAGAGATTTCCGAGTGGAATGCCGTAGGAATATTTTTTACTACTTTGCTTCTGATGTTTTCTATTTACCTAACTCTTTAATTGGTTTTATTGGAAAGCATTGAACAGTAAAATGAGCTCAAAATTTGCTCAATTATAATGAAATTGGGGAACGTTTCTCATTGATCCCATTAGTGAAAACAATTTTATTCGAAGTCAAAGTTCACAAAAAACGTTTTTTGGGGGCTTTTTAAGCGAAACCGTTAGTGTATGATAAAAATATTTTAGATAAAAATTGCAGTACCTTCCTTTGTCCCTCTCGTGCAGTTTATTCTGTACAATGTATGACAAAATGTATAATTTGTGTCTAGATTTTAACTAAAAATTTGACTGTTTTTTTTTTATTTATTTTTTTTTTATTTATTTTTTTATTTATTCATTTTTATTTTTTTTTTACCCGTATCCTAACTACTTTTTAAATCTAGACGGCCAACGATCTGGATTATTTAGCTGCCCGAGAAGCCTTAAAATTCGTCATTACTTGAAATTAATTAGAAGGGAATAACTAATTAACCTGCCTAGCACTGACAGCCTGAATGACTTGTTATACGGACATTAACTTGTTTATTGTCCAACAGTAAATTACTGATATGATGATTCCTCTTCAAATAGCCGCATAATTACTCGAGCGACAACTAAAACTTGCACTCCGATTCGATGATTCGATTGTAACCTCCGAAATTTATGCAAATCACCGCACTAGACCGTATTTCATATGTAAATTTGCAGCCTTCTGCCCAATCAAATGCCTTAATGAAATCCGTTTTAATAAACCGACTCACATCTAGCAATTATCATCCCTTAACAATTTATCAACAATCTACATACCTAAAGTGATTATGTATTGATGACAAAATGGCCAAAAAGAATAATTGGTATCTAATTAAACGCCGTCCCTTTCAAGTTTACTCTTAGTTAAAGCTGGAATTCATTTTACAAATATATGAGGAATATAAAAAAAAAAAAAAAAAAAAAAAAAAAAAAAAAAAATCGAATTGCACTCATAATAATCATAATTCTAGTCTAGATAAATAATATACATTTTTTTGAATTCACGGTGTTTTCCTTAAGATAAATTCCTAGACGGTGCTTTAGGTTTTTGCCAAGCTAGTTGAATAAAACGGATCGAGAAAGGGCGAATCTATCCTTTACTCTAGACCGAAATGAGCTCCCATTGTTAAAATTCAAAAGTTTAAATTGGACTTGAGAGATTAAAATGCTCCCCTCCCCCGCTGACAGAAGGACCACGCGACTAAAACCCCCTTTGGATTAAGATCCATTCTCCATTTAAATCTCTAAGAATTCCTGCAATTGCCTTTCTTCTTAAATATATTGTGTTTACCTACTTAAAAAAAAAAAAAAAAAAAAAAAAATGTGAGCATTACCTTTTTTGAAAATACACTGATTTAAAGGATACTAGATAAGATACCTGGAACATCTGCTGTGGCGATGTCCTGAATACTCAAATCTCAGAAACACTCTGAAACCCATTATTGATGAACACAACAACAACTCTGCAACATATTATTTCCTGACCACCTCTAACATCACAGACATAAATGCCTTTTGCATTTACTTAGAAAATGTAATGAAGAAAAGAGGCAACCGCAACGTATAGTGGCTGAACCGAACATTCATTTCTTAATTAATTTATATTATAAAAGCTTATATTATTTTTTGTTTGTTTTATAAGAGTCTACTTTAATTTTCTTTCCATTAATTACCCCGACCATATTTGTAAGAACAATGTTCAATCACAAATAAATATTATTATTATTAGATAAGATACCTATTGGAAGGGTTGAGTTTTAATTTATGTTCAAGGTTTTAAAACTCCCACTCACTAGTTTTAAAAAGTAAATGACGAGTTTTTCTGCATACAATTTGAAACTCAGGGCCGCAACCCTGCCTCTATTTTTTGGGGGGATTTTAATTTTGATTTTGGATTATTTTTAGCTGCTCAATATTGAGTACAACTTGAATATCTACACTTCTTCAAACAGTGTTCAACCACTTCGACGCTCCTCCCTCACTGGCGCAGGCAGATACGAATGTTCTCCCCATATATGCATATGTAAATGCATATACAAATGGGATCTCTACAGACATGGAGGTAAATACCGCGAAAAGTAACAAAATAACACATATAGCCAGGAGAAAGTGTGCTTAAAAAAGTGCAAAAGAGCTCCGCTTAGACAGTGCATCCAAGGCAAAATGAATTCCGCGTGACCCGCACAACTCTCTTGTATTCAATTCATCGGTGAAAGGGTTAAATGGGATATTAAACCTCATTGGTCCTGTTCCTTACCACTGTTTCGTGCCGAAACTGTCCCGTGCATTGAATGTGACTTCCGTTTAAATAGTTCTTTTCGTTTCCAAAATGTGTCTGTTCTGACAGTTCCGTGTCGGATGTGGAGTTGTTCTATTCTCTGAATGTACCCTTTCAGTCCAGGCACCGAACAGTTATAGATTGACATTTTTGGGACGAAATTGTTGACTTCGTAACTTTGTTTGAGCTGGATAGTATCTCGGAAACACTTATATCTCGGAAACCCTGCGTCCTAGCGACATGACTATTCTATAACAAATGAAAGCTGATGAAATTTCCTACACGTTCTATCATAAAGTTTTTCGAGATATCTTCAGTTTTCGAAATATCCGCTCTTGAATGTCTGTAATTTTGGGAAAAAAACACAATTTTTTCTATTCTCGACCGGACATCTCTTCAACGATGAACCCAAAAAATAAATGTCGGTTATTGGGTTGTAGAGCATTCCATTCGCTTCAATAATATATTTTACTTTACTATTTTATGTTATTTATTGAATAGAACTTGTAGAAAATTTAATCAGCCTTCATTTGTTATAGGATAGTCATGTCGCTAGGACGCAGGG
Source organism: Gonocerus acuteangulatus (assembly GCA_946811695.1). Taxonomy (NCBI): domain Eukaryota; kingdom Metazoa; phylum Arthropoda; class Insecta; order Hemiptera; family Coreidae; genus Gonocerus; species Gonocerus acuteangulatus. Next base: position 26,832,470 of record OX328129.1, on the reverse strand, counting down.
TTTCCGAGATATAAGCGAAAACCCGAAAAATGGGACCTTCTAAACCCCCCCCCCCCTCCCCCCGCACAAAGGCTACGGGCGAGGACTTTTGATATGTTCACCTGTTATCCAGCCGAAACAAAGTTACGAAGTCCAAAATTGTGTTCCAAAAATTTCCACCTATAGCTGTTTTTAAGCATTCGTTGCCTGGACTGTTTATGCTGCGGTGTCCAATTCATGTATGGTGCAGTTCGATCCTCGAATAATGTTTTACAGGTCGGTTTCTTGTCATACTTATACTGTTTTCTGAATGGCGCAAATAATAAATAGTTATAAACACTTTTGTATTTTTAATACATTGTTCTCTTACTGATGTGCTCCGCATACGTAAAGCAGATTTTCTATCGTCAAAAGTAACAATGTAACAAAACATGCGTACACTTAATTAATTTCATTTTGCCTATAGCAAACAGGAAGTTGCTGAAAATGAGCGGCTAAAGCATGTTTAATGTTTTTCGAATTTGGCAGTAGTCTCAAAGCATAATGGGGATCCAGTAGGTGAGTTTTTTTTTCTTTATTAGGTTTGATATTTAAGGTATTTAAGAGGAACGCAAAGGATGCTATACACGAATAAGTAAGATAATTTGACAACATTTTCATACATACCCCCACCCTTAGCAGAATCAATTTCGGGCATATATATATATATATATATATATATATATATATATATATATATATATTTATTCTTATAGATGACCCAAAATATCAAAATTCTTTTTTATCCTAGGAGGCATGGGGTCATTAAAGCAGTCTTCCTTTATTACACCACTTTATTTATTGGGCCCGACATGTTTCGTGCATCTTTTCTTCGCACCTCTTCAGGGGCATTTCTACAACAAAATATAATTTTTTTGCACATCCACACAAACCTTTTTTCTACTATATTAAAACTATCAATACGATCTTTGAACTGTTCCACAAAAGGCATTAAAACATTATCATGCTCATTAAATGTTACTTCTACCCTAAATATTGCAATAATTATAGCTAAATTACATATTTTTTATATAAAAGGTGTTGAGTCCTACCTTGCAAGGAAGTCCTCCCGTTACCAAGTACTCCCTCTGGAGTCCGGCTTAATACTAACCCTGTAAGTGGATAGCCAAAATGGCCCTGTCGTTATCTGTCCTTCGTTGTTGTCCTAGTAAAGTCTACTCGTCAAATATTTTTTTATACATTTTTGGGTATTAATCTATTATTCCATAGAAAATTTGGTGAACATTTTTCAGATCAGTTCTTTTATTCACTGCTATTTTCGAATTTTTTAAAATATAAATATTTTCTTTTATTTTTCTTTTCAGGGTATTTCTTTCTTTATTTAATATTTTGAATTCTTTGAAATTAAAACTGTGTTTTTTTGTTATTGCATGATCCGTCAATGCTGTACCGTTTTCTTGTGTGTCAATGCTCTTTGCGTGTTGCATAATTTTTTTACCTAATAATTGCGCAGATTCCCCAATATAACATTTGTTACAGTCGTTGCAGTTGATTTTATAAATATTATATTTTGAACTTGATGCTTTAACCCTGTCTTTAATATTACTAAATACATTGTTTATTGTATGTTTATATTTCCAGCCAATTTTACAAACATCTTTACATATTGTTTTTATTTTGTTTTCTATAAGAGGATGATAATCGAACGTAAAATATTGCTTAATAGGATTTACATCTTTGTCAATACTGTTATTTAAAACCAATTGTTTCCTTTTTTGTAAAAATAAGTGATTATTTAACGTGGTTTCTTCTAATCTGCCGTTATTTTTAATGAAAAAATGATGATTATCATCCTCTTATAGAAAACAAAATAAAAACAATATGTAAAGATGTTTGTAAAATTGGCTGGAAATATAAACATACAATAAACAATGTATTTAGTAATATTAAAGACAGGGTTAAAGCATCAAGTTCAAAATATAATATTTATAAAATCAACTGCAACGACTGCAACGTAAAGAGCATTGACAAACAAGAAAACGGTACAGCATTGACGGATCATGCAATAACAAAAAAACACAGTTTTAATTTCAAAATATTAAATAAAGAAAGAAATACCCTGAAAAGAAAAATAAAAGAAAATATTTATATTTTAAAAAATTCGAAAATAGCAGTGAATAAAAGAACTGATCTGAAAAATGTTCACCAAATTTTCTATGGAATAATAGATTAATACCCAAAAATGTATAAAACAATATTTGACGAGTTGACTTTACTAGGACAACAACAAAGGACAGATAACGACAGGGCCATTTTGGCTATCCACTTACAGGGTTAGTATTAAGCCTGACTCCAGAGGGAGTACTTGGTAACGGGAGGACTTCCTTGCAAGGTAGGACTCAACACCTTTTATATAAAAAATATGTAATTTAGCTATAATTATTGCAATATTTAGGGTAGAAGTAACATTTAATGAGCATGATAATGTTTTAATGCCTTTTGTGGAACAGTTCAAAGATCGTATTGATAGTTTTAATATAGTAGAAAAAAGGTTTGTGTGGATGTGCAAAAAAATTATATTTTGTTGTAGAAATGCCCCTGAAGAGGTGCGAAGAAAAGATGCACGAAACATGTCGGGCCCAATAAATAAAGTGGTGTAATAAAGGAAGACTGCTTTAATGACCCCATGCCTCCTAGGATAAAAAAGAATATATATATATATATATATATATATATATATATATATATATATATGTATATATATATATATATATATATATATATATATATATATATATATATATATGTATACGTGTAATACCTCCTATACAAAGAAGCAAAAAACCTCCTATCGAAGTCTGGAAGCAAAAAATACTTCCCCGAAGGGGTTGAGTTCTTGATGGGTTGGTCGTTGGCCAGCCCTGGCTATTCCCAGCCTTTTTTGGCGAAATCAATTCGAAATCAAACAGGAATCCACTGCGAGTAGAATGCTCTGCTAGAAATGTTTTTATGCAGGACCATTCATATCGCTTTTCAATAAACCAATGAAAAACCGTTGGTTTATTTCAAATTTCCATTGTGTGTGTGTGTGTGTGTTTCTTGTATAGGAATCTGTTATGTATCTGTGCGTCGGAACAAAAAGAGCTAATGTCCAAACCTCTGAAATTTGAGTGAACTGCACCAGGAACATCAGGGTGGGATAAACATAATTTTTAAAAGACCCAATGTTAAAAAAAAAAAAAAAAAAAAAAAAATCTTTTCCTCAATAACTAACAATGGGAAGACATTGGTTAACAATTAATGTATATCTTACCCTGATGTCACTCGTGGAGTTCACTCAAATTTCACAGGTTTGGACATTAGCCCTTTTTGTTCCAAGGTAGAGATATATACTTAGTTTATACTCTTGGATCATGGGACTGACTATGTACATTTTTTTCTGAACTTGGTTTATTGCTTGGGTCAAAAACAAAATCGGCAAAATGTTTTTATTTTTAAGCCACTTTAATTCAAACTCTACCATCTGGACATAATACATTTTTGTCTTCCATTTAATTATGTATTGAAAAAATTATCAATTGCCAACTTTATAATCATAAATTAGAATCTATTTAATTTTTAGTCCTTATATTAAATAAAATGAATTGCACAAACCGTATGTGGTCTACTTGTGTACCATATCAAGACCGAGGAGGGGCTAAAGATCTGATACACAATTTTAAATGGTCCGCTGATCAACAGGTCAGCTTTAGTGTCAGAGATATAAATTGTCACTTGGGGAAAGCCTAGAAGGGTCCGACGTTGTCAGATCTACTACCCTCCCAGCCCTCTCTCAACCGGACTAGGAAAGGGACGAATGTCAACCCGGTAATGCAGTTAATGTCTCGAGGCCAATGATTATTTCTCGGTACACCGGTATTAATTACATTCAAGTAAAAAAAAACGATAAAACGGGCCTGCGTTACGTGCAAAATGGGAATGGCCTCCGGTTCGAATTGAAGATAATCTATACTGCATAAAGGAACCATAAATATTGGACATGAAAATAGGCATTACGATAGTGGATTCGAACAAGAACTGTTGTGACAAAAGAAAATTATCAATTGTTCTAAATAGCCAAAAGGAGAAACGATAGAGATTTTAGAGTAAGGTCGAGTATTTCATGGCCTGGCTGAGGTTTAAATGGTTCGTTAGAGTAATTTGGTGTAATTTAACAAAAAAACTAAATTCCATTCTGCACATTTTACAAGATAATTTAGTTTCTCTCTCTCTCACACTCTCTCTCTCTCTCTCTCTCTCTCTCTCTCTCTCTCTCTCTCCCTCTCTCTCTCCCTCTCTCTCTCTATCTCTCTCTCTATCTATCTATCTCTCCCTCTCTCGTTCATAATATGAATTAATTAGTCGCGCACTAAAGGTTTTATTTTCTAGTTTCTTGGTTCGAGGATAGGAATCGGGGTCCCAAATCGTCCCTAGGATCGTCCAGCCTTCAATGGGTACCTTCAAAGAGAAAAATCAGCCGGAAATTATTACTGCCCACACTATTCCTCTAGTGCTCTATACATTCAAGAATCAGATACCTCTACAGCCTCTGACAAACTGGGTTTTCGTGTCCCGTTTCGAGCCTGAAAAAAAATGAACAACTGAGTTATTTTCAGTAATAGGTATTGATAGGTGCATTATAGTTTTAGCTCCGTATTTTATTACGTGGACTGATTAATTGATTTATATGAATTCTACCTAGCATTTTCTTTAAGTACTTATCATAACGTTTTAAGTTGGGGACTTTTAGCGCGGTTCCTCCCTCCCCCATAGGGAGGAACCCCGCTTATAAGGTTGATACAATGAAACAATCCGGAAGTGCCGACAAGAAAATTTCGCGTTTCAGAACCCCTAGAGACCGAAAATAACGGTGGTTCAAATTTGTATATATATATATATATATATATATATATATATATATATATATATATATGTATATATTTATATATATATATATATATATATATATATATGTATATATTTATATATATATATATATATGTATATATATTTGTCTGTTCGCTCATTTCTGGCTTCCCTGATGTTCCGATTTTTATGAAATTTGGCACAAAAATCTGTCGTCCAATTTGAAAGGTCAAGTTCGTTAACCAGCAGAATCCGCCCAATGGAAGATGGCGTTTGGGGCGAAATTCGCGTAAAAAAAATCGTAACGCTTACGTTTTTGAGCTCATAAGCTTGTAAGTACTCTTTTTATAGGCTTCTTGGGCTAGGAAAACGAATGGAGCCAATTTCAAGGCGATAGCTTTAACCGTTTTCGAGAAAATTGGAAAAATAGTTTTTGAATACCGTTTTTGGTTTGGGTACTTAGAATTACGGGATTCAGTTGAAACATTATCTGCATGTTCTACTTTCATTAAAACTAATATGTTGAAAGTTTTGTTACGTTTGGAGTTAAGGAAGGGTTAGAATAAAATATTTTATGAACAGACATGAAAAGTTTTGGGAACTTCGTATACTTTCATTAATATCTCGAACACGGTTGGGAAATCGTGGTAAGTGGATAGAAACTATTTGAAAGCTTTTTAAATTCTCTACAAAAAATATTCTAAAACTATTTTTTATTAGGTTATGTCAATCGGAGAAATAAGTGCTTAAAACTTCAAATACGTCTGTTTTGTTCTTATGAACGGGTTTTAGCGCGGTTCCTCCCTCCCCCATAGGGAGGAACCCCGCTTATAGGGTTGATACAATGAAACAATCCGGAAGTGCCGACTAAAAAATTTCGCGTTTCAGAACCCCTAGAGACCGAAAATAACGGTGGTTCAAATTTGTATATATATATATATATATATATATATATATATATATATATATATATATATTTGTCTGTTCGCTCTCTAAATAGAAGACGAATGGTCCGATTTTGATGAAATTTGGTACAAAAATCCTTCGTCCAATTTGAAAGGTCAAGTTCGTTAACCAGCAAAATCCGCCTACTGGAAGATGGCGTTTGGGGCGAAATTCGCGCAAAAAAATCGTAACGCTTACGTTTTTGAGTTCATAAGCTTCTAAGTACTCGTTTTATATGACTCCTGGGCTAGGAAAACGAATGAAACCATTTTCAAGGCGATAGCTTTAACCGTTTTCGAGAAAATTCGAAAAATATTTTTTGAATACCGTTTTTGGTTTGGGTACTTAGAATCATGGGATTCAGTTGAAACATTTTCTGCATGTTTTACTTTCATCAAAACTAATATGTTGAAATTTTGGTTCCGTTTGGAGCTAAGGAAGGGTTAGAATAAAATATTTTATTAACAGACATAAAAAGTTTTAGTAACTTTGTTTACTTTCCTTAATATCTCGAAAAAGGTTGAGAATCTTGTGAAACGGAAGAGTACCATTAGAAAGCTTATTAAATGCTCTAAAAAAAAGGTTCTAATGAAAGTTTTGATTAGGCGACGTCAATCGGAGAAATAAGAGCTTAAAACTTTAAAGTAATTGATTTCGCTTATTCGAACATTTCTTTTTGTCTGTTTTTTATTCCTTGTTATTTTTTAATTGCTTATTGTTGGATAATATATTTGAAAATAAAACAGGCTAAGAAAAATAAGAAAAACAATTTAATGTTAGAAATATGGATTTCCAAGATATATAGCTTTTCAACTGCCTAGCGTCCTTCCTAGGGAGGGTTCTTTGTCTTTGATTTTGGTACTTAGAATTATGGGATACAGTTGAAACATTTTCTGCATGTTCGAGTTTCATCAACACTAATATGTTGAAATTTTTGTTACGTTTAGAGTAAAGGAAGGGTTAGAATAAAATATTTTATTAACAGACAAAAAAAGTTTTGGTAACTTTGTATAATTTCGTTAGTATCTCGAAAACCGTAGACAATCTTGTGAAGCGGAAGATTACCATTCGGAAGCTTACTAAATGCTCTACAAAAAAGGTTCTGAAGAAAGTTTTAATTAGGCGATGTCAATCGGAGAAAAAAGTGCTTAAAGCTTTAAATTAATTGATTTCGTTTATTTCAATGGTTCTTTTTGTCTGTTTTATTTCTTGTTATTTTTTAATTGTTTATAGTTGGATAATGAATTTGACAATAAAACTGGTTAAGTAAAATAACAAAAACAATTTATTGTTAGAAATATAGATTTCCAAGATTCCAAGACCTTGTCACTAGCGGGTCTGTTTCTAGTGTAGCGGACCCTTCCAGGTAAGATTGTAAATCATGTATGTCACCTTTCAAGACTTTACTACTCACAGGAATGGCGTTAGTGACCTTAAGGGTTGACTCGCCATTATAATAATTAATTTTAAAAAAAAGACTGGTGGAACCAAAATAATAACTGCTTCTATTTTAATCTTTCCAAATTAGACTAGGGATATGAACGGAATCGCGCTAAGATGATGCAATCCTGCGAGACGGACTTTATTTGTCGTTCTTTTTGTAATTTTTGTCTCTTTCCCTTTGTTTTTTATTGCTTTTTATTTTTGTAATTTCTTATGTTGGGAAAATTTTTTGTGTAAAACAGGATATGAAAAATGAGACCAATTTTCTGTTGCTAGAAATAATGTAAATTTTGGGAACTTTCATTAATATCTCGAAAACGGTTGAAAATCTTGGTAAACGGAAGAATACCATTAGAAAGCTTATTAAATGCTCTACATAAAAGGTTCTAATGAAAGTTTTGATTAGGCGATGACAATCGGAGAAATAAGAGCTTAAAGCTTTAAAGTAATTGATTTCGCTTATTCGAACTGTTCTTTTTGTCTGTTTTTTATTCCTTGTTATTTTTTAATTGCTTATAGTTGGATAATGTATTCGAAAATAAAACAGGTTTAGTAAAATAACAAAAACAATTTATTGTTAGAAATATAGAGTTCCAAGATTCCAAGACCTTGTAACTAGCGGGAAAGTTTCTAGTGTTGCCGACCCTTCCAGGTAAGATTGTAAATCCTACCTTTCAAGACTGGTGGAACCAAAATAATAACTGTCGGGGTTCGGTCACTGCTACTTTTATCGTAAAAATGGTTTTATTGTGCCGACGTTTCGGCTTGAACTTCAAGCCTTCATCAGGGCTGTAAATACAAGTAGGACATATTTAACACTAATATATGCACATATCTATGTAAATATACCTAACATATATATATATATATATATATATATATACACATATATATACATATATAATATATATATATATATATATATATATATATATATATATATATATATGTATATATTTATATATATGCATATACACATACACATATACACGCACACATATGTACATATATATGCCCACATACATACACATATGGGGTATGTATTATTAAGTAGCAGTGACGGTCAACAAAATAATAACTGCTTCTATTTTAATCTTTCGAAATTAGACTAGGGATAAGAACGGAACCGCGCTAAGATGAGGCAGTTCCTGAGAGTCGGACTTTTTTCCTTTTGTATGCTATTAGAAAATGCGGGCAGGGGTTCTATTGAATAAAATAAGTGCCGTTCACTATTTTATTTTACACACCTCCTTCCAATACGTAAGGAGTAATAAAAAACTTTTTGATTTGATTATTGGTCTAAAATTGTCAATGGGGTATTCATGGCAGGTTAGGGTTCATCATGAGGATGGAAACGGAGTAACATTAAGAAGTCTAGCCCCATCGGCTGTCTACAATTACTTACTGATGTTACAGAAAATATGTTTAGACATAACCTTCTGAAGAGGTGCTAGGAACATTTAGAGCGGTGAATAAACCATTTGGAGCTGAAATAACGATATAATTTAAGTAGTTCGATGAAATTGAAGATTACAATAAACATAATGATCCGATATGGTTTATTACTAAATAATAATATATCTACATATATTTATTAGTTTTTATACCTTCTTTTTACTGATTTTCTTATTACGCTATTACTTTTTCTACTCCTCTCTTCTATTATTGTCTTTCCATAAAAACGTAACCTGTCAAACACTGTTTATTCCATGAATTTCATTGGATCCTGTGGATATTTTCTAAGGCGTCAAAGCGGAAGGATGGAGTTGGCAAGGTGGATCGGAACCCCTAGAGCCGTCACATACAGGGAACGACAGGACAAAACAAACAACTTGGTGCCCGCACTCTTGGCAGTTATAAAAATTCTTCAAGACCGCAACACATCGACAGTAGTGAGGAAAACGAAATACACTATTTGATTTCACGTGAAATTTCCAGATTGATTTTATACGCTAAATGAAGAGAGAATTTCATAGTTTATTATCGCGTTTCATATTACGTCGGATGGACCATCACCATGTGTAGCGTAAACTCTATAAGGGACAAAAACAAAGTTTATTTCTAGTAATTCAAAGTCTGCCATTATAGGTGAAATGGACCGAAAATAATATTATGAAATAGATACAGTAACAGATGTGCGCGTTTGTTAACAAGAACGTTGGAAAAAGTTGCCTTCAGTTTTTCTAGGAATTAGTCAAGAAAAAGGCCCAAATTTGTGTTTTAAGTGTGCATAACATTATCATTGGTAAGCAAGAAATAAATTTATTGTATCTTACTGACCCTCAACAGTTAAATATATGATATATGAATCACAGTTCAACCTAACCTCAGATGTTCAAATTCCACCAACAAAAGATGCTTCAAAGCAATCTGGTTTTACTAATAGAACAACCTACATGGGCGGATCATTGTGTCCCAGTGAAAATGCAATAGTTTTAAAGACTGTGAATGGAATAAAACAGGAAGATTATGTACTGGGTTTGATTGATTTTGTCGATTCCAAATCTATAACATTTGCTTCCTATATTTCTAGAGGTAGGTTCTGTATACACTTCAACAGTAAGGATGAAGTTGATCGATTAATAAACCAACATCCTATTGTAAATATTGGTGGCCATGATATTGTAATAAAACGTCTCCTAGAGCCAGCTATTCGAGTAATAGTATCCAATGTGTTTCCAGTAATACCTAACCAAGCCATTGAAGGTACCTTGAAGAGGTAAGGTATTACCATAGTAACACCCTTGGTTTGTTTGAAAGCTAGTCTTCATGATCCACGCTTAGCCCATGTGCTTAGTCATAGAAGACAGCTGTTCATTAAACCAGAGCACGTTAACATGTTACCTTCCTCTTTGGTTATAAGAGTTGAGAATAAATTATTTAACATATTTTTTACAACTGAAGGGCTCAGCTGTTTCATATGTAAAGGAAATCATTTAGCTTCACAATGTCCTGTAACTCATGAAAATAAAGTTGAAACAAATCATGTAGTTATTACTAATAATGAACTCCCTAAAAATACAGAAACTACAAACCATTCTAAAAATGATGGTGGTCGTATAAAAGATCCTAAAATACCACGCTTAAAAGAAAAGAAATAATATAATCCATCAATTTTAGGAGGTGAGTTCTCTGGTGTCCCGACCTCGCAGGAATATCTTGATATAGAAGAAGAGATTATAAGAGAACCAAAGCATGCAAGGGAAGGTAATTATGAAGATGCTGACTTAAAGTTGACATTGGAAATATTAACCCAGGAAAGCGCTGAGCGTCTGGAATTGATGGAAAACTTCCTAAGAATGATGTCTCCTAAGAGAGATCGTCCTCCCCAAGAAGCTAGGAGCCCTCGAAAGGAGTCTGGTAGTAGCACCACCCGACAAGTGGAGAGCAGTTCGAATGAAGATGAAGATGCGGAAAGAATGGAAAACTCTGGGAGTAATGAAAATATTAACTATAAGCGGCAGAGGCGACCTCGAAAAAGAAAATGAACAAAGAAGAATGCGGCCAGGAAAAAGTAAATAGACAATATGAATGGAATTTTTCGTTATAGTAGGCATTAGTTTAATTAACACAGCTGTTCTTTGATAAAAATGTTCCTGATTATTTGTTTTTTCCCTTTACTTTGTTTCTGTGTTCTAAAATTAGTTTTATTGTATTAGAGTTTTTCTTCTTTTGTTTTGTTTTCAATATCTGTGTTTATTACTATGTTTTGATGTCAAGTTTGTTTGTAAAACATTTCATGGAGCCAGTCGTCTTCGTTACGAAGCTCCTCAAATAAATAAATAAATAGATACAGTACGGTAACAGCTGACCTGTTATCGTCCTAGCAACGCACGCTGCCCAGACTTGCTTGCTCTAACCAATTAAAAATTCAAACCCCTCTAAAAATACTTAAAAATCTACTATATATTTGTCAAATACCACTCACTGACTCATTGACCTATCATCGCCCAGCCCAAACCACTAGACAGAAAAATTTGAAATTTTGCATGGACACTCCCTATAGAACGTAGACGCTCGCTAAGAAAGAAGAAGAAGAAGAAGAAGAAATATTTTTATTTTGGACCAAAACAAATTGTTTTTTTTTTCACAAATTGAAAGGAAAGAAAACAAACAAAAATAAATAAATAAAATAATAAAAATAATAGATTGCTCTTTAAATTAAAATAAAATGTCTTGATACAGCCTCGGCTTGAGGCGTCGGGCTGTAGGTTCTCCTAGGCTGTAGATCGTGGCAGCTGAAGAAAGAGTTAGTTTGTCTTGATGCCTTCGGGTCAGTTGTTCGATGTGAAATGCGATTGGATCAACTCCCATTTCTCGATGGAGCAAGGTGTTTCGAACGAACCAAGGAGCGTTAGCTGCGATTCGCAGCACTTTGTTCTGTAAAGTCTGTAGTCGTTTGATGTTCGTCGTGTTTGTTCCATACCACACAGGGCAGGCGTAAGTCAGTATTGGGAGGATCATGGTCTTGTAAAGTAGTGTTACTAGTGAAGGTCGAAGTGATGTTTTTCTGTTCATCAGTGGGTAAAGTTCTGAGAGTCTGGAGTGTGCCTGTCGTAGTTTTATGTTAATGTGTAATTTCCAAGTAAGTCGAGTGTCAAAGTATAGTCCTAGATACCTCACTCCCTGGTCCTTCGGGCTCCAAGAAATTGGGAGTCCATCCAATCGGATTTCTGGTAGTTCTTGGTTCGAAAACCGCCGTAGGGAAAAGACTTTGGCCTCCGTTTTGGCTGAATTTAGGACCAGTCGCCATTTGGTAATCCAGCGAGTCAAGAAGTTCGCCGTTCCTTGCAGGTGTTGAAACATCGTGCTCAGATTCTTATGGGCGGATAAGATGAGAGTGTCGTCGGAAAATGTTGCAAGCTGAGTGAAGACATCTTCTGGCATATCCGAGACGAAGAGTAGGTAGAGTAGGGGACTCAATATAGCTCCTTGTGGAACTCCAGCTTCCAAAGCGATCTTCCGGCTTACGGTGGTTCCGATCCGGACTTGGCAAGTGCGATCCTCTAAGAAGGATTTTATGATGATTTTTCTCTAAGGAGAAGAGGTAGACTGGTGGTGTTGTCTTCTTCAGCTTATATAGTAGTCCTCGATGCCAAACTGAATCGAAGGCCCCCTTCAAGTCTAAGAACAAGCCAGCTGTGTATTCTTTGGCTTCAAACCCTTTCATTATGATCTCTGCAACCCTCTGTGCTTGGTGCGTAGCGGAGTGATTGTGTCTGAAGCCAAATTGATGAGATGGAATGGTAAAGGTCTCTTCAAGGTGTTGTCGTAGCCTCTTCTCCAATCATTTTTCTAGTAGTTTGCCGAGTGTACATATCAAACTAATTGGGCGATAACTGGTAGGGCTGTGCTTTGGCTTCCCCTCCTTGTGAAACATGAGTACTATCGCGTTCTTCCATGTCTTTGGAAAGTACCCCAGTCTCTCAAGCAGGCGTTGAAGAGTCCGACCAAATGGGCAATCGTCTTCCTGGGCAGCTCGCTAAGAAAGGATTTTTTGAATTTCGAATTTTTAAGTATTTTTAGAGGGGTTTAAAGTTTGAGTTGGTTAGAGCAGGCAAGCCTAGGTAGAATGCGTTGCTAGGACGATAAAGAACAGCTGTTACCGTACATTATATATTTCATAGTATTATTTTTAATTGAGGTCAATTTCAACTATGATGGCAGTCCTTGAATTACTGGGGTATGGAATACTATCAACTTGGAATAGTTTTAGGCAAATAAAACGCTATTACAACTAAAATGAAATGATCTTTGGAATGAAAAAGGAATGTATCAAACCAATTGTGCTTATGAAAGAAATGATCTTATTTAATTTTTTTTAACAGTTTTTAAGACACATTTTTACCATCAAATCAAAATTTCGGGGGGGGGGGGGGTTGTACATCCCTCAGTTCCCCTTATATACGCCCACGCTGGTAACATATAGATAATGGGTTATCTCTACGTTATCTGTTTTTTACAGGTGCAAAATATCCCAATGTCAAGAAACATTATACTTTGATTACCTATAAACTGATGACTAACTTATTACATGACGGGAACCGTGCTATAATAAACTGCACAAAATTAAGTGGGGGTGTTAATTTTGATGATACATCATTTAAGGTAATAAAATAACTACTTATCTGCCGTGACGAAGCACGGGTATTCAGCTAGTTTTAATATAAAAAAATCCTTTCTTAGCGAATGTTTACGTTCTAAAGGGAGTATCAAGTGGTTTGGGCTGGGCGATGATAGGTCAGTATATAGTAAATATTTTACGTTTCCACTGTAATGTGCTTTTTAACGCCCATCATTTATAATTCTTATAATATAAACTGATTAACATCTTGTACATTTCTTTCTGAGTTTATCTTCTTTTATAAGAGTAGAATTTTTCAGAATAATATATGTAAATGTATTTATTTATATATTTTAGGAGCCTCGCCACTTGGCTATTTTCTCCTTTGATTTCATAATTACAATTTGTAAAAAATAAAGTTTTCAAAATTACAGGAAATAATGTCATAAACATTAGGGTACATAACAAATAAAAAGAAAATATTAATACAACAAAATAATTTGATCATATACATTTCGAACAGCTGAGCGCAGTGTACTGGTCTTAATAAAGGATATAGAAACACTACTTCTTCTTTATTTTGTGTTCTTCTTCTTTATTCCTGACTCCAACCTGTGTTCTTCCAGTTTTCGGAGTGGTTTTTCCTTTATTTCGTAATCCTTTCACCGTTTCCACCTTTCTATCTTTTGGATTTCCTTTCGGAGTCCTAGTCTTCTTCTCGTCCACATTAGCAGTTGAACAGCCAGGCCCACAATCTTCTAGAGGAGGAAGATATAAGTGAATATCACTATCCGTCGGAGCTTCCTGTGACTTTAGAAGTTGAAAATCCAGGCCTACAATCTTCTAGAGGAGGAAGATCTAAGTGAATATCACTATCCGTCGGAGCTTCCTGTGACTTTAGTAGCTGAACTTCCAGGGCCACAATCTTCTAGAGGAGGAAGATCTAAGTGAATATCACTATCCGTCGGAGCTTCCAGTGACTTTAGTAGCTGAACATCCAGGGCCACAATCTTCTAGAGGAGGAAGATATAAGTGAATATCACAATCCGTCGGAGCTTCCTGTGACTTTAGAAGTTGAACATCCAGGCCCACAATCTTCTAGAGGAGGAAGATCTAAGTGAATATCACTATCCGTCGGAGCTTCCTGTGGCTTTAGTAGCTGAACATCCAGGGCCACAATCTTCTAGAGGAGGAAGATCTAAGTGAATATCACTATCCGTTGGAGCTTCCTGTGACTTTAGTAGCTGAACATCCAGGGCCACAATCTTCTAGAGGAGGAAGATCTAAGTGAATATCACTATCCGTCGGAGCTTCCTGTGACTTTAGTAGCTGAACATCCAGGGCCACAATCTTCTAGAGGAGGAAGATCTAAGTGAATATCACTATCCGTCGGAGCTTCCTGTGGCTTTAGTAGCTGAACATCCAGGGCCACAATCTTCTAGAGGAGGAAGATCTAAGTGAATATCACTATCCGTCGGAGCTTCCTGTGACTTTAGTAGCTGAACATCCAGGGCCACAATCTTCTAGAGGAGGAAGATCTAAGTGAATATCACTATCCGTCGGAGCTTCCAGTGACTTTAGTAGCTGAACATCCAGGGCCACAATCTTCTAGAGGAGGAAGATCTAAGTGAATATCACTATCCGTCGGAGCTTCCTGTGGCTTTAGTAGCTGAACATCCAGGGCCACAATCTTCTAGAGGAGGAAGATCTAAGTGAATATCACTATCCGTCGGAGCTTCCTGTGACTTTAGAAGTTGAACATCCAGGGCCACAATCTTCTAGAGGAGGAAGATCTAAGTGAATATCACTATCCGTCGGAGCTTCCTGTGACTTTAGAAGTTGAACATCCAGGGCCACAATCTTCTAGAGGAGGAAGATCTAAGTGAATATCACTATCCGTCGGAGCTTCCTGTGGCTTTAGTAGCTGAACATCCAGGGCCATAATCTTCTAGAGGAGGAAGATCTAAGTGAATATCACTATCCGTCGGAGCTTCCTGTGACTTTAGAAGTTGAACATCCAGGGCCACAATCTTCTAGAGGAGGAAGATCTAAGTGAATATCACTATCCGTCGGAGCTTCCTGTGGCTTTAGTAGCTGAACATCCAGGGCCACAATCTTCTAGAGGAGGAAGATCGAAGTGAATATCACTATCCGTCGGAGCTTCCTGTGACTTTAGTAGCTGAACATCCAGGGCCACAATCTTCTAGAGGAGGAAGATCTAAGTGAATATCACTATCTGTCGAAGCTTCCTGTGACTTTAGTAGTTCTAGTCTCTTAGCACTTTTCTCTAATAACATAGTCAACTTTAAGTCTATGTCCATATCTGTCAGCTCATCGTTTCTCTCCCAAATATCCTGGGTCTCTTGTTTTCCAATTTCTGATGGAAGAAAATACTGCCGATTCAGACCTGTGGTGATTTCTTGTTCTACGATAGGTTCATTCTCTTCGTTTATGTAAATGTAATAAAAATTGCTTAAAATGATTGACACATTGTAATTTCAGCACCTTTCCTGCTCCTTTGTAAAGTGTGGTGAATAATTTCAGCCCAGCCTATTCCATGGGAGTAAATTGGATGGGGCTAAATTTCAGCTTCTCAATTATACAATTCATATAAGTCCATTGAATTTAAATTTGGTTCTACGGACTGGCCCTCCGATCCCTTGATTCCATTAACACCTGCATTGATTTAAATACTAATCAGGCGTCCAGCCGTTTGCAGGACTTCCTCTTGTCTAAATCGTTCATTCCTTTTACAATTTATAAGTTTATTAAATTTTTTTCATATCTCAGAAACCTCATCTTACCAATCTAGGTTAAGGTTACATGAATTCTCCAACCAGAGAAATGATGATCAAGGATTTTTCTGAGTTATATTTTAAAAGAGCAATATATTGTATTCATGTAGGATGTAAAGAGTTTAAGACTTATATTATTAAGTAATTTAGGCCTTAGGTATAGAAGCTATCATAATCTGGGGCATATCAGTCTATTCAGTCGATAAAATTCTTTACAATTACAACGTTTCCCAACAAGTTTCGACTTATATATGTAGCAAAAGTAGACCAAGTCCATTTTTGGCATTTTATGTTGTAATGTCATTGAATAATATTACATACTAAAATGGCTCTTTCCAGTGCTGCAGGAGACCAAGTCCACAGCAGTTCTTGCTACACATCTGGAAGTCATTCTCATTTCTTGTCAGGGCACAAGTAAGCCAAGTCCAAGTTGTATCGGTTTTATAAACAAAACTATACATAATTAATGTCAGTGATATATTAAATCTTTTTAAGACTTTTATTGGTCAATAGAATATATAAAACGTCTCTGCAATTAATACGCATAATATTCATTTTCTGAAAACTGTATAACTTGGACTTGGTCTAGTTGTGCTCTGAACCCTCCATATAAGAATATGACCGAAACCTCCAAGAATAAGAATTTCGTTTATTCCATTTTCTTCGACGGTGGTTATGGATATGGGGTCGCAAATAGTTTCATTAGATTCATCACGTCTAATTACCAATAAAACGTGTATATGGAAGCCTTGTAACGCAAAAACGTAAGTGTAAAGCGACAATTTCGCCCAAAATACATTTGCCCGTCGACGAATTCTCCTGGCCATCGAAATTGGACGAACTGTTTTTGTACCAAATGTTATCAAAATCGGTGCATTTTTGAGCCAGCTAGAGGCCGAACAGTCAAATATATTCGTGTGTGTTATTTATGTGTGTTTTGTTTTAGCACTTTCCTCCGAAGGAAAGTAGCAATTGAGGTTGGACTCATGACGGAATTTTTGAAAAATTTCTTCAAATCTTTATCGATCCTACCTAGTAGACACCGAAAATGACCCCCGTTAAAATTTATATATATCTATATATATATATATATATATATATATGCATATATATATATATATATACATATATATATATATATATATATATATATATATATATACATACATATATATATATATATATATATATATATATATATGTCTGTTAACACGATAGCGGCCAGAGTTTTTGTTTTTTCGTCACGAAACTTGGTATATAGCATTCAATTATCAAACGATTGAACGAGTTCGTTAACCACCAAAGTCGGTCCACCGGAAGGGGGGGTTTACCCCGAACCCAAAACACTAATTTGACCATGCCAGCCGTAATATTTGTTATATTTCAACGAAACTTGGTATTCGTAGTGGTAATATAGAGAGAAAAGTGAGATATAAAAATGAACTAAATCGGTTCATTAGAAGGGGGGGTTTACTCCGGACCCACAATACCAATTTGCCACACATATTACACATGGTAATAGGTACCATGTGTAAACATAACTCTGGAAGCAAATTAATAATTGATCAGTTACTCATTACAAATTTAAAAGAGAACTATTCATGTTTTTATTTTATTTATGTAGGATATTTTAAGCAAATTGTTCTGGAAAGCAATCTACACTTCCCAAATTCTGAGGAAAGTGCTTAGTTATGCAGCTCCTGCGTGACGGACTTTTTTTAATTTGCTTTGTGTAATGTTTATTAATTCGCAGAAAGGAATCGAGCAATGAAACGACATACGGATTGAAGGATATTTCCCATCCTTAAACGAAAACTCTCCTTTAACAGTTCCCCGTTGGAACGAATGGTTTCGGACCGTATTTAATATCAGCTGTAAACGGACTCCTATATTAGAGCACGTCCCCGAAGCAACAAACACGTGCAGGCTATGGCAATTTTAGCCCTTTATCCTCGGCCATAGCATATATTGATTTGTTTCCAACTATAAAGCCTCGCGCCAAATTTATACTCCTGCCATTAAATAGCAGAAGGGGAAATGGAAATGAATTTTCTGGTTATAGTTTCTAGAAGAGCCCTCGTAAAGCTTAAACCGCAGAATAGATTTTAAAATACCACATGTTGTTATCATCGTGTCCTAGGAATGTCAACTATTGACTATTTTACAAAACATGTTTTGTAAAATAGTCAATAGTGAATGCATTCACTTGTAAATTAAATGTAACAAAAAGCCGGTCTCCGACTTTCTGTCTCCGGTATTATTGATGGGATATCATTTTAAATATATATTCGTTAAGAAAATAAAGTACAATGCATTAAAAAAATTGATTTTTAGTGTTTTGTTATTTTTATAGGCCGTCATCGTTCAAAGCGCTCTATCATTTTTTAAGTCATAGACCACATCCCTATACACTTACAATAACTTAGTCATTTTTTATTTGACTACCAAAATAATCACTAAAAATAATTTATACGGCAAAATATATATATGAGTGTTTGTGTGCCGTAATGAAACCTATATTTTGAAAACATATATTTCCTCGGATCTGGGAAAATTGATATCTCACATTTCAGCCAAATAATAAATATGATTCCGCATATCTGTTCTATAATGTTTTTATTCATTCTGTAAATACAAACAAAAATACTCTGTTTGAAATAACAGAATGTTATTTATATATGAGTTAAGGCGTACTAAAATTATCGTTGACAGGATGAAATTAAATTTTACCAGATGCTTATTTTGCCAGTGAGCAGGATGTAATATTGGCGAAAGAAGAATCAATAGGCTGGGAAAACATTTTCAGAAGCCAGGATCTGAAGAGCTAACACTCTCCAAGTCCTCTTACCGGTAGAGAAATTATCAACATTTCTGTTATCAACACAGTAAACACTCCAATTTTGAAAAAAATAAATAAATATTAGAATCAATTTATTAATATTGGATAAATTCTAGTTTCAAAGTAACCTTCTTTATTTACTAAATAAAAAACAATTCCAGAGTATATCACTGGTCTATCTAGTGGATATTGGCCTGTTTAGCGTGGTTCCTCCCTACCTCCATAGGGAGGAACCCCGCTTATAAGGTTGATCGCATGACACAATCCGGAAGTGCCGACTAGAAAATTTTGCGTTTCAGAACCCCTAGAGACCGAAAATGATGGTGGTTCAAATTTGTGTATATATATATATATATATATATATATATATATATATATATATATACGGGTATAGGTACCCGTAAATGTCTAATCATATTGTGGGAGGTGATAGAGGAACCTTAGGGGAACAAAAGATGTTCTATGAAGATTTTCCGAATTCTCACACATTAGGGAGAAAACGTCATTTTATTGTTTTTTCGAGACAAACGTGGTTTTTAGAAGAATAATCGTTGTAGCTCCGTCCCAGGTGGTTGTACTAGAAAGAAAGTGAGACCAATCGAAAGCTGAGTAAATTTACTATAAAACTAGTTGAGAGCAAACATAAAAATGAATGAATTTAAGTACGTCTATCTTACCAAAAGAAAGTTATTCTAAATTTCCTGACTTTTTCTTGATATTTCTTACCAGCGTTACTCCTCAATGGGCAGGATCTGAGATTTCTGGGCTTCAGAAAAATTTCTTCATTTAACCAGCTTTCCATTCATGTATCACAACCCTGAGTTATTGAAGCAAGTGAACGATTTAGGAACAAAAGTTTATAAAAAAATATGGATCTGTGAAAAGAAAACTAATTTTTTTTTTCCTCAGTTTATTCAAAAATCTCAAAAGAAATAGTTATTTTTATAAATATTTACGATAAGATATTAGATATTTAGATTTCAAGATATTTATCTCTGAAATGAAATTCTTCTCGTAAAAATCTGTGTTTACACCTGGTGGTATAGAAGTGTCGACACTTATAGTTCGTGATAGAAATATATATCTCAGACATAAATTGCTCATGGTTTACACTAGTCGCAATTTCTGTCTGATATAAATTTCCTGCAATAACTAGCAAGTGTAAACCCACCCTTATAGTACCCCTGCTCGCACTGTGCAGCGACAGGCTCTGCAGCTGTGATGCTGTATTCACGGTCTAATAGTACCCCTGCTCGCACTGTGCAGCGACAGGCTCTGCAGTTATGATGCTGTATTCCCGGTCTAATAGTACCCCTGCTCGCACTGTGCAGCGACAGGCTGTGCAGCTATGATGCTTTATTCACGGTCTAATAGTACCCCTGCTCGCACTGTCTAGCGATTACCTCGTCCTGCATCTGCGGACTGATAGGTTCCCGGTGATTGGCTGGTCGACAAACTATAGGAAAGGCTGAATGAATGGGAATTGCCCTCCATTGACATCCGGGGAATGTAGGAGTTTGAACAGCCTCACCTGCCCTCATTCCATTGGATTCTTGTTTGCACCGGATCACATTAGCCAACCCTTGCGTGAAATGGCAAGTCCATTTGTATTAGTCGAAACAATTTTAGTAATAGATAATTAAGGTTTTGTTATTGTAACGATGTGATTAAATAAATTAAGTGTTATATTTAATGTGCTTTTCTGTGGTATAATGAGGGATGAAGCAATTTGATAAATTTTACTCATTAAATGATTCCGCTGTTTGGTTTCTCTTAAGCAAGTGGACTGTATTTTAGGGTGTTGTTTTACCAAGGCGCTTAACCAAATCGCTGAATGGCAGTCGTGGTATACTGGCACTAATGTAAATCGTAAAACGTGTCGTACACACCAATTTTGAGCCACTAAATCGCTTCGACACTCGACGGCGAGAATCTGTGCACTGAAAGTATGAAATAAAGCTCCATTCAGAGACACTGTTCTCTAAAATATTAATATTTCCTGCACGCACAGCACACACACAGCTGTTACGGAACACACACTACTCCTCTTGGAGTCTCAGAATACACTGCTTACCGGATCACATCCGGTCAAGCTCTATTATCGCCATAGAGGTACGGTCCAATGAGGTACGACTTACACAGTACCAAACATTTCCCTATCAAATTTCTTTATATCATTATAATTGTAGTTAATTTATTAAATGCTGTAATAACACATGTATAGGGATAAAATAATTCAAATTAAGAATTTTGTGACGTTATTGTTAAAGTAATTCAATAAATACTTCTTTGAATCAGTAGACACTTAACTTAATAAATTATTTTGAGGAATTACAAAGCCTTAATTGATGATTTTTTTATTTATTTACTTTTAAGTAATTTCAATGATGATATTTAGTCCATTTGTCATTTTAGTTGGAAGTCAATTATTCAAAACGCCAGACGAAAGATTGCTTGAACCTAGGCTCGGTGAGCGTAGGGATGAATACGTCGCGACTTGAGTGATAGCATTCATTATTATAAGTACGATATTCAAAACTCCAGATGAAGGCTTGCTTGAACCTAGGCTTGGTGAGCGTAGGGATGAATACGTCGCGTCTTGAGTGATAGCATTCATTATTATAAGTACGATATTAAAAACTCCAGACAAAGGATTGCTTGAACCTAGGCTTGGTGAGCGTAGGGATGAATACGTCGCGTCTTGAGTGATAGCATTCATTATTATAAGTACGATATTAAAAACTCCAGACGAAGGATTGCTTGAACCTAGGCTTGGTGAGCGTAGGGATGAATACGTCGCGTCTTGAGTGATAGCATTCATTATTATAAGTACGATATTAAAAACACAGTCACCTAGAGAATCAAATGCAGTTTGTACAAATACTGTTGAAATATAAATAAGAAAATTAAGTGGTTGTTGTAGTCCATACACACACATACACATTTTAATTATTTGGGAACTATAGTCAGGCGTTTGTTAAAAGTATTGTTGTCTTCTGGAAAAGTTAGTATATAGTTGATTTGGTGATGTTTCGTGGAATTTCTAAGTATTGTCACAAATTACAGTCTTACATTATATGTTAAACTGTCATATCTTTGTTACAAAGATGGCGTCATAAGGTATTTCTGTGTTCTACGTAAGTGTGTTAGTTAGGCCTTATCCTTAGTTTGGCCAACGCAGCATTCTGCATGAATGCCAGTATGATGAACATAAGAGCGCATACATTTTTTTTTTCATTTGTATGTAAGTATAAGCATGAAAACTATAGACGTCTTCGAAATTTTAATCGTTTTGAGTAATACTACATAGCATTTTTTTTTTTTTTTTTTTTTTTTTTTTTTTTTTTTTTTTTTACGGCGCATCTACATCTAGATCATTAGCGCCGACATCCAGGGTGCGGTGAGGAATTTTCCCAGTGAGCCCTGAGATGAGATAATTCCTGCCAGAGGGAATCGAACCCACCATCTCCCGCTTATGAATCCTAGGCGCTGGCCACTAAACAACGGGAGACCCCACTACATAGCATTGTTTTAAACTTTTGTCCGTTACATGTTCCTAAATCTTAGTTGCGAAGCTAAAATTATTAAATAAAAGCTATATAAATTAATTTGTTGCTAGCAAAATTCAATATTAGATTAATCCATCAAATAGATAGGGCGAACGTTAACTTTGAGAAGGATGAACGGAAATGCAAATGAGTGTTTGAAGACCAGCTCAAATCAAATTTAGGGTCACTAAAGTGATATTAGTAAGGGCACTAGACGTCGGATCAGGAGATTCACGACTAGAAAAGGGTCATTTCAGACTTACTTCAATTTCTAGACTAATGCGAGACCTAGATTAGAAATTGCTGCTATCATCTCGTTCCTATTCAATATCTCTACTTGATAACTATCTGAATGGATAAATATTAGTTCTTCAAGTGATGGTTTATTTCGGTCGTGTACTTTCTCATCTCCTACTAAATTTAATAATTTGTAATGTGATGT
Source organism: Gonocerus acuteangulatus (assembly GCA_946811695.1). Taxonomy (NCBI): domain Eukaryota; kingdom Metazoa; phylum Arthropoda; class Insecta; order Hemiptera; family Coreidae; genus Gonocerus; species Gonocerus acuteangulatus. The sequence continues at coordinate 26,809,510 of OX328129.1, read as the reverse complement.
AGATAGTTTGCCGCCGAGGTGGCATGAAGTCAGGGAATTTGGCTAAGAACAACAATCAGATTTTCGCAAAAATCAATATCAGCCTTATTCAGCTAAAAACAAACAAATGTACAGAATTACCAAAGAGGATAATTAAAAACAGTAAAAACAATATATCAGATCGCCACATAAATATTATTATAAATGTTTTTTTTGTGTCTAATACCTAAGTGTCAAAAGATTACAAAAATAAGGTCAACTCACAAGAACTGCATCATCTTAGCGAGATTCCGTTCTTATCTCTATTGTAATTGGGAAAGATTGAAAAAAAAAACAACTTTTTATTTTGATTAAAAATTAAATACTTTTATGGCCCCGACGTGACAAAGAGCTAAGAGACTATTACCTGGAAAAATAACTTTCCGGTCTTCTCAACGTTTGTTCTAGGAAAGCACTATTACCACAATATTTCTTATATTCATTTACTATAATAATAATTTTTGCAGATAAATGCAATTTAAAACAAAAAAAAAGCAACCAATTAAAAAGGGAGTTAAACAACTACAAGAACAAGTTAAAACTTGTAAAAATCAAACACATTTGAAGTTTTAAACAAATGTTTCTCTGATTGAGAACGCCTATTCGAAAATTGCTTCAGAAGCTTTTTTTTTTTTATAGAATTCACAGTAAGCTTTCGAATTGACAGGTTCCACTTACCATGATTTCCCAACTATATAAGTTAATCGCCCTGAATAAACTGTAACCTAACCTAATCTAACCATGATTTCCCAACCGTTTTCGATATATTTAAAGAAATATACAAAGCTCCCAAACCTATTCCTGTCTACAAATAAAACATTATTTCAAATACTTCCTCAACTCCAAATGAAACCAAAATCTAAACAACTTAGTTTAGATGAAACATGTGGAAAATATTTGAATTAAGTCCCAGAATTCTAAGTACCCAAACCGAAAATTTCAAGTTACAAAAATATTCTTACATCTTTTCTCAAAAACAGTTACAGATATCGCCTTTACAATGGTTTCATTGTGTTTAATACCTGAAGGAACCTATAAAACGAGGGTCTGCAAGCATATGAACTCGAAAACCTAAGCGTTACGATTTTTTTCACACGAATTTCACACAACAAAACATGTTCCGATGGATGGATTCTGCTGGTTAACAAACCTGATCTGTCAAATTAGACGTTAGATTTTGTACCATATTTCATCAAAATCAGACCATTTTTTAGCCTGTGAGAGAGTGAACAGACAAATATTTACCATCAAAATCGGGTCATTTTTGGGCCTGATAGAGAGTGAATAGAAAAGTACAGACATACATATATATATATATATACCAGGCTCAAAAATGATTCGAGATTGATGAAATGTGGCAGAAAAATACTTAGCCTGATTTAAAAGGTCAAGTTCGTTAACTATACTATTTGCACTATATTTTCGGTGAAATTCGTCCGAAGAAAATCTTAGATTTAACGATTATGCCTTTATAGTTTTCCATACAAGCGTTTTATAGGTTATATATATATATATATATATATATATATATATATATATATATATATATATATATATATATACCAGGTCATTCAAAAAGTCCTGTCGTTTTTTTGGGGGAAATTATAAATAAATAAATATTTTCAAATAATCACCTTTATTCATCAAAATATCCACCGTTACAGTCGGTAACCTTCTCCCAACGAGATGGTAAAGCCCAAATTCCTTCCTTAAAAAAACTGTTGATTTTTACTGCAAAAATAAGTGGTCAGTTCGTGAATTAGGTTGTCACGGTCTTGAAAACATTTCTGTCTCAGATTGTTGTCGAGATCTCTGAATAGGTGATAATCAGTGGGTGACAGGTCAGGGGAATATGGTGGGTGAGGCAAAACTTCCCAGCCTATTTCTGTCAATTTTTCAAATTTCTGTCAATTTTTCAAATTTCTGTCAAAAATTGACAGAAATAGGCTGGGAAGTTTTGCCTCACCCACCATATTCCCCTGACCTGTCACCCACTGATTATCACCTATTCAGAGATCTCGACAACAATCTGAGACTGAAATGTTTTCAAGACCGTGACAACCTAATTCACGAACTGACCACTTATTTTTGCAGTAAAAATCAACAGTTTTTTTAAGGAAGGAATTTGGGCTTTACCATCTCGTTGGGAGAAGGTTACCGACTGTAACGGTGGATATTTTGATGAATAAAGGTGATTATTTGAAAATATTTATTTATAATTTCCCCCAAAAAAACGACAGGACTTTTTGAATGACCTGGTATATACAATGTTGTTTTTCTGTTCTATGAGTTCTCGAAAGCGAAAATGTAGTAGTTAGGAAAGTGGCTACACTGAATTGAGTAGTAACGTCCACTCGGCTAAGATGTATTATGAAGCTGAATATTTGGGCTTCGCCGCCCCAAGTGGTAGCCCCAAATGTCAAGGGTTCTACGGAAGGGTTCCAATCACAACTTGAACATCTCATTTCAATACATTTCTCCCCACTTCCTACTTCCATTATTCCAAAGCGACCAAGCAAATAATTAAACGGCGTTCTGACAGCTCTTTACAAGTAGGTCTAAGCAATTACATCTTCAACACCATTCAAACAATTGAATAAATTCTAAAATAAGTAGCTTGTGTAGTAACACTAACAAGGACGTATGTAGAGGTGCTTTATAAAGCTGTAAATAAAATACAAATGAGATAAGAAATCACAAAATTGTTTTCATGCAGCATTCAGGGAAAACTTTTGAGCTTTAGGCAAAAATCTAAATTGCACGTTTCGGCTGCACTTTGGCAGCCTTCTTCAGCTAAAAAATAAATATACACAGCTATAAGTGAGAATTATCAAACAGTAAGAAACCTTTTAAACGTCATTACAATAAATTAGGAACCAATCGTTTATTTAATTAAAAATGCCCCTTAGTTATTATACAAAATGCGGTTTTCAGTAAGTAAACCTATTAATAAAGGTTCAAAGTATAAGAAAATACAGATAAATGTAAGAGAAACGTACAATATAGATTTGTGCCTGAAGATCTGACTGTTTTTTCTCCTAGCCGAATCCCAATCATACCTTGACTACGTATCACCTCAACGGCTTATTCCATCTCATTACAATGAAGCCTTTTAAACAAAGATAAAAAGACAGGCTATTTCCAAAATATCCATTCTATATATTTTTTTGTCGTTAATACAACAATAATTGGGTGGTTAGCATGTAGCCAAGAGAAATAGTACTGAACTTACTATTGAAGGAATAATGCCTTATTTATGATTTTTATTTTTATTTATTTTTTTTTATTTTATTAATTTTTATTTTTATTTTTTTTTTTTATTTTATTTTATCTATTTATTTTTTTCTTGTAAATGTGTGTGGATGCATGCACATGGATGTTTGCTTACATACATATATGTTGTATATATTGTAAATAAATTGTTTCTTAAACTAGTGATCAATTGTAAACACAGAAAAAGAGCCATACATTACGACATTACGACATCTTTTTCTTTATATATATATATATATATATATATATATATATATATATATATATATATATATATATATCTAGTAGGGAGTTCAACAATGGTTGTCTTCTCCCCACCTATGTATCCATGAGTTATAGATCATTACAGTACTATTTACATGTTGTTCTCTGTACAGGTTGTAAATTTCAATAAAGATGAAAAAAAAAAAAATTATGATTAAAGTCCTCACTTTGGCAGTACATATACTAAAAATGGAGCTTTTATGTTTAAAAAACATTATGAATATTAGAAAAGGAATCACAGACACACCGACGAATGCTGAATGCTTTAAGCAATCAAAACATACTTTTAATAATACTAGTATGTTGACCTGAAACGAGTAAATTGACACATTCTCAGGAACAGTATAATCTTATTTTAGCCAAAATCCTGCAAAAAACACTTCAGAGTAAATGAATTCTTTCAGTTCCGTCCTAATGAATTCTATTCCACTTTCATGTCAACATTAGTAATTTGACGCCAAATTTACTTGCAGGAAGCAAACCTGAAACCTACGGATGACTTGAAGCTTATGGACCTCAACAGGATACAATTAGGTGCAATACTTGCATTATGTGCGCGGGGTGTGGAATTGTTACTGTATCGCTTACACACACATTACACAACTCCGAACAGAGGCTATGAGAACCGTGACAAAACATTCACCATGTATATCTCATTTATGAAATTAAAGTACAGGGAAGAGAGTTTATGCAGTTGAAACGTCAACTTTCCAGGTATTCATTTATCGTTGGTGATTATTATGGATTTTCGGTAATACAGGCAGATTAACAGAGAAACTACCTCAGGATGCGCAAATTCGTATTTTCTAAAAGGGGGTTACGAAAATTAAAAAACAACTCTCACTCGCTCATATTTGGCTATTCATATTGCCATTTGAGTTTACATTCCTATCTTTATTTCTAGTTTTAGCGGCATTACATGTCAAGCCAAACCATAAACACACCGAGTAGACTGGAAAACACTTAAATGCGTAATATTGAACGCAAAAACTTTCTCAGGTCTAATTTTGAATGCTGTGAGTCATGAAAACCCAGCAACGGCGATTCATAAAAAATGCGAACAAAGGATACAACGAGGTAAAACGGAGGAGAGGGAAGAGTTAAGGACGCCCAGATTAAATTCCATATAACATTTTCAAGGACCTCCCGGTTGTAATACTAAAGGGCTTGCCAAACATCTAAAGCATCATTTGGGAGTTGACGAAAATTCCATGCTCCTGGAGAAACACGATTTCTGATCTCAGATGTAAACAATTAAGAAAGCTTTAGTACATTAGCCAAGTATTGTCTGCCAGTAAATCTGACGTTATGACTTTGCTTGTAATTTGAAACAACGCTGAACAATCGTCTTATTTTGACATTAGCACCCATAACCGGCAATGCAGCTTCTGGGAATAATTTAACTAATAATAACCACGTCAAGGGTCTCACGTGGTCTAGTGGCTAGTGCCTTAGATTCATCAGGGGGAGATGGTGGGTTCGATTCCCACCGGCGCGCCAGGAATTTTCTCATCTCAGGGCTCGTTGGGAAAATTCCTCGCTGCACCCTGGATGTTGGCGCTATTGGCCCAGATTTGTCGATGCGCCGTTAAAATAAAAATAAAAAAAATAACAACGTCAAACCCGAAACAGAATTAGAAGGCAGCTTCATCTGTGGCCATTACGCATCAGTTTAGAATACATCTAGAAACTTCAGAGCTATCTCTTCCCAAAGCATCACCTACCCAGTAAGTAAGCAAAACTTTAATAAGTGGTAATTTAAGAGTTTTCATATGTTAGATGGATTTCTGTTGTAGTAATTGGGACTTCTAGACCTTCCTACACAGAAGTTAACCTAAAGTAGAGGGTTATCAATTTAATAGCACTTTTCTGTTAGCAGAACCGCTCTACAAATCAGCCCTCTAGGCGACAAAGGAATATTGGCTGACCCCATAAAAAGTAGACCTCGGGGCAGAAAAAGTGTTCTGGAGTGTAGGCCGGGATCTCTTAGAATTATCAACTCGAAATTGGGTTCCCGAAGGAATTTTCCCTTAAAAAATCTGAATTAAAGAATACTAACAACAATGGTGACTCCAAGTCGAAATCAATTTGAAGATGATTCATTAATTTTTGATTTTGGCGTAAAAATATTCCCGGAAAATTGAATGACATACATTCCAGATGATTAATATTAAGGGCACAGTAAAAAAGTTGTCTTCATGAACCATCATCAGCATTATCAAATCCTATAGATTTACTGTTATTATTATATATTATTGTTGCTAATTTTCAATTATATATTCCCGCGTATTTCTGTATCAATTATATAATAAAAATTCATGACCTATGTATTTTTAAGAATTAACCAAAAAATCAGTGCTTTTTCAGGCGCATTCTACTGCCTAACGAACTTGACCTTTGGTTTTAGACGAAGTATTTTGCGCCAAATATCGCCGAAATTAGGCCACTTTTCTAAACAGATAATACATATTTAAAGGAGCGAATTTTTCGGGGCCAATGAGTCATGAAACGTCGACATCCTTCATCAGCATTTCGGTTGGCTCCTAGAAAGGAAGGAGAAAATAGTCTAAAAAGAATTATGTTTTGTCTGTAGTGTTTTCATTAGACATTTCGTCCTGTCGCATCTAAATAGTTTAGTTCATAAATTAAATTATTGTTTATCGTGGTCTCGTCGGACAGGCTTTATTATAATTAACGATGGCGGACGTTGGCGTACTAAAATGCAGACTTCCCCATAGTTCTCTTGCTAATACTTAATAAATTTTATTAGTGTGAAGCATTCATACAAAAATGGTACTAATCATGCCTTAAGACTTATAAGATTAATCATGAACTTGGTTAATGTAATTTTTCTTTATTAATTCTCTTAGTTTTAGCGCGGTTACTCCCTATCTCCATAGGGAGAACCCGCTTATGAGGTTGACCTCATGACGCAATCCAGAAGTGCCGACTAGACACTTTCTCGTTTCAGACCCCATAGATCACGAAAATATAGGTGGCTCAAATTTGTATATATATGCTTGTCTGTTCGCGCTCTAGCAAGCTCAAAAATGGTCCGATTTTGATGAAATTTGGTACAAAAATCTTTCGTCTAATTTGAAAGGTGAAGTTCGTTAACGAGCAGAATCCGCCCACAGGAAGGTAGTGTTTGGGGCGAAATTCGCGCAAAAAAAATCGTAACGCTTACGTTTTTGAGTGTATATGCTTGCAGGTACTTGTTTTCTAATTTTCTTAACATTAGAAAACGAATGAAACCATTTTAAGGCGATATCTGTAACCGTTTCTGAGAAAAGTGGAATCAATGTTTTTGTAAGTCATTATTTTTTGTGAGTATAGCGGGATTCAATTGAAATATTTTCTACATTTTGAAAATTAATCCCAACTAAGATTTGGTAATATTTGAAGTTAAGGAAGTATGGGAAAAAATTATTTTAATAATAGACATGAAAAGTTTTCGGATCTTCATACATTTTTCGTGAATATCTTGATAACGGTTGGGAAATCGTGGTAAGTGGAAGGTGACAATTCGAATGCTTACTAAATTCTCTACAAAAAAGGTTCTGAAGCAATATTCGATGGCTTATTAAGCGCTTAAAAGTTAAAAAGTGTTTTGTTGTTTTGAAAGGGGTTTTCTCTTTGTTTATCTCACTTTTTAATCGGTTGTTTCTTGTTTTAAATTGCATTTATCAGTAAAATTAGTATTGTAGTAAAATAAGCTAAGAATCTAATACCAATGGTATTAGTTATAAGTTTAGAGTGGCTGTGGTAATCATGGTGGCAGTGGCTACTCATGATGACGTAGTTTGTTTTGAACTCTCCTATGTATATAACCTTCCTCAAAGCCTCCAACTGAAGTTATTGTTATTTCTTATTTTATAGAAAGATTTAACCCACGACAGAATGCAATTTTATTCACCATGAAGCTCATATTTACAGTTGATTATAACAGTAAAACGAATTTGCTAGTAAAACAAGATACTTCAAATGAAAACGGATTTTTGGTTGTTTAGAGTAGAGCCTTCTCAGCTGTACTCTAAGAGTAAGTACGTTTTCAGTAGATAATTGTATTAACTTATACAGAATTATCCGCTTCTGTGTAAGTTGGCTACTGTCAGTTTCCTGTGATTTGTGATGCTAATAATAATTTTTTCGAGATGTACGTAACCGCGCTAAGATGTCGCAGTTCCTGCGAGTCGGACTTTTTTAAATTAATTTACTAAAAGTTGGTAATTTTACCTTGAATTAATAAAACGGTGCAGAGGAGTTGTAAGTAATTCAGAAGCTAGAGGAACTTCTACCCAGTTAGATAGTTTAGTTTCAAAGTGAATTTACTATTCATTGCTACAATCATTGATAAACTTAGTGGCGGGCCGCCTTTTTGAGGCTTGCACATTAAAAGCTGCTTAAATTAACTAAAATAGAAGGTACATATATATTTGACGATATCATTCAACCCAGCACCGGGTTTAATCTCCCTCTCTCTCTCTCTCTCTCTCTCTCTCTCTCTCTCACACACACACACACTCTCCTAATGTCTTCTCGTGGAGAGGAAAAAAAGCACTCACGGCCACCGAGCCTCCAAAAAAGTATTTTACAGTAAGTAATGTAGCCCATCACAAACAGTTTCAACTATATGTGTCTTCCAAAACATGGAACTGAGTCAGCTCCAACTAAATGGGTCGTCGGGTGGGTACAAAAACATCTTCATACATCACTCTAGTAACTTAAGATAGACTAGACAGATTTTTAGTAAAATTTAAGATCCAACTTATGTTCGTGTTGAGCAGCGTTTATCACCCATAAATTATAAGATTATCATTTAAACTAATGTAATATTTTTTCTCTTTTTCATTTTTACAAACGACCTTGGATCTCTTAATCAAAGTTTATATTATTATTCTCTAGGAATATATTGGCGAGTGGGTTTTAATGGAATGTTCATTTTTCATTCCTTCCAAAAGCTCCAAGAATTCCAAATAAAACGAAAAAGGACAAAAGGAAATATACTTAGTAGTTTATGTCCTCCGTTACATTTTGAATACATGAATACGCTAGCGTGGTAGCTGATACACTCTCGATTTGAGCGACTGTATGCAATATAATATATTCAGCCTACGGCCAAGGCTACGTGCTTTGATTTACATCCGCTTTCTCGAGGGGCATTTTAAAGAACAGAAGTAACGGACTTATTTTCAGCATTTTTATATTTTATGGCTGTATTATGTATTTAGCTTCCTTGTGAAGTATTCTCGGAAAGAAATATGATTCCGTGGTGGCCAATTTGTTATGAAAACGAAGAAAAACTTAAAAAATATATTCCACTTGCTGATATTAAAAGTGCACTTCCTGTTATTTCTAGCATATGCAATCCTGATATAATTTGGGTTATTAATATATAACGTAATAATGTAATGTGATTTCATAAATGTAAAACAGTATATATTCGTGTACTTCCGTACAAAACCACCTACGTAGGTATATTTAAACACACGAATATTTTATAATTTTATTTTTATTTGTTTATTATGAATGGTGGAGTGTCTCAGCTCAGGAGATTTTTACTGGGGGATATTTCCAAACAGTAAAAGTTATTAGTTATAATTATAGCCCGGAAGTTAGGCAAAATGCCTTTTTTATCTGAATGGATATATTGAAGAATCAGATAGAAATAAATATGTTTTCGTGCATTTAGGAAGTTTAGAGACAATTTTTATTTTGCCGTTTTTGCCTATTTTGGCTTCCGTTGCCTTTTTTGCTCGTTATGCAATTTTTTCTGCGATTTAAACATTTTAAAAAGCACCGTTCATCCAAGACAAAAAGGGTTGCACAAATTAAATTACATACTGCTGTCACAAATATCTACTCGAAAGCATATTTTCCCAACCCATGGATGGAATTGAAGGATTAAAAATAACAGAACCTTCCTTAGTAGAAGGAATGCACAAGCATAATGAATAGCAGGAAAGAGAGAGCATGAGGGAAGTATGTCTCCTTCCTCACGCCCCTTTTGCTGTGACAATGGTGTAATTACCTGGTATTCAGGATTTAGAAATGATAAGATAATGCAGAGGAATTTTTTCCATGATGAAAAACATTTTTTTTTCTGAGAAGGTCTATGACATTTGATACTTTGAAAAAGCATCTTGTTGTTGCTTGTAACAAGAAAACAAGAGTAAGTACACTAATTCTGTGATGAATTGATAATAAAGAAATGAATGAATATTTAAAATACATATTTTCATTAATAACGAGTGAGATTCCTCTGTGCCTTCACTCCTTATAAATGCCTATTTTAATTTCAGTACTGCCTATTTTCAGTATTTCAAGTGCCTTTTTGCCTGCCTATTTTAACCAAAAATAAATGTCTAACTTCCGGGCTCTAGTTATAATATAACAACTATTTATTTATTTATAAATTATTGGCATTTAAAAACTTTTTTATAATTCGAGCAATGTTGAGTAATACTGCTTGCTGAGATTAAATAATTAGTTCGTCTGACAATTTCAGATACTTGGTGGCACAAGCTGTTGTTTTTGGTTGTTTTTGGAATTAATCCATTGGTCGAGATAATAACTGGAGTAACTCTAGCGGAATCTAATTTGTAGAGATATTTCAACTCAATGGCCAAGTGGCTAAATTGAAGGGCTAAGTGCCACAAGCGTCTAATCCACAACTAGAAAAAACTGAGAAAATAGGTAAAGCAATAAAAAAACACCTTATCTTTCAAAAACATAACTCTAGTTCTTCGATATAATGTCGCTTGATAATATATTTCGTTCTTATAAGTTCATATGCTGTATTTAATCCTCAAGCATCATCTCTGAGGTTAAAAAATCTTACTGAACGAAAAATGTCTGAAACACAACTATCCAGAGCTGACGAGGGCCTCTGACGGATCTCGGGTCATCAGGGCAGAAAAAGACCTGAGTATCAATATCGCAACAGTTATCAGTTCTTCTACTTGAAACTAAATATATAAAGTACAACATGCCAGGCCAAAATAATAAAAGAGCATTTTCAGAATAAAATAATAATAAATAACATGCTTTTCTTGCTTATAAAAAATATGTCGAGTGTACTCTTTAAATATTACTTATTACCACCTAATGGCCATCGTTCAAAGTTGCTTGGGCATGCCCTCAGAGGTTTTTATTACACTAAACTTCGCCCCGCACAGTATAATTCACAAATTATATTACTCCAGCAACAAATACAAAAAAACTACAAACGAAGCAAGGCCTACCGGCCAACGCACAACCAATCCTTACTCCTCAGTCTCTTACAAAGAGGTAAGGGCAAAAGAGGCGATTATTTGCTGATGAAGGTAGCTCCCGCTACATCACTCCCCTCAATAATCGCCTTAATGGTCAGCAAAACGCACGTTGGTTTCAGGGTTCTTCCAAATCGGCTCTTTCTAGCAGGTTCAGGAACCGATGCGGTGTCTTCACTGGTGTCGTTCGAGGTATGCTGTTCAACTGGCTTATTTTTGTCAGCAGGCCTTATCCGATCCTCTTCATCACTCAACACCCCCCCCTCCCCCACAGAACCATTTTTATTTTTAGAACATCTCTTTACTGACTTGAAAACACAAAAGAACTTATTTAGCCGCAAACAGGTCACTTTTAAAACTTTTTTTTTTAGCCTTAGGCTCTAAACAGTGAAAGATATTAATTTGAACAAGTAATACGTCTCTATTACAAATTATGCGAGTTTATTACAGCGTTATTTTTATTCGCAAATAACACTAGTTTACAGAAGGAGAGAGAGAGAGAGAGACAGAGAGTGAGACGGAGAGACGAGATCGCTTTATCAAAAATTGCATAAGAATCATAGAGAATTTAATAAGCGTTGGAATATAGGGTTTAGACTTAATACTGTTTCCCAAAGGTTTTTGAGATAAATAGGAATAATTTAGAAAAATACACTTTTTCCCCGTCTTCCTCCACAAGGGTTGCAGACAGGGCCTTCGAAAAAATACACTTTATATATATATATATATATATATACATATATATATATATATATATATATATATATATATATATATATATATATAAAAGGATTTGTTTTGAAAGGGGTTAGTCTATTTGGCCACTTTAGCCCGAATTGGGTAGGTTGTGGATTAGATTGACAGCTGGAAGCCCCAAACTATTCTAGTTCCCGTTTGTTTATGTATCGAGGCAAGCCCGATATCCTTCCAGCTCATATCACTCAAGCTGAGAGTTTCATCCCCTTTAGTGAGAATTCCTTCTCCAAATGCTATCGGAAAACCACTGTCTCTTTCCGGCATTGTTCCAATTCAAGAATAGAATTCCTCCACTTTTTTATGTCATATAACTAAGAGAGAGTATTGATACATAGAATCGGTTCTTTCTAGAGGTCTATAAGACATTCCTTTATTATTTACACTGTAAATTATTATCTTCATCGTCTCCCTGCTTCTTTCTCCAGCGGTGCTCGTTGTTCGGCCGTACAACGAGCACCGCTGGAGAAAGAAGCTGGGAGACGATGAAGACGATGCCCCAGCGAAGGAGCCTAAAGGAGAACATGTAAATTACACTGTTCTGCAAAAAAAAAACTTTTCTCCCCTCCCTTGAACAATTTTGCCTGTTTCTCATGTTTTCAGGTGTGCTGAGTCCGAATCTGAACTCAGAAAAATTCTATCACCCTCTGATTTTGAGAGAAAAGAGGAGAAACTTGGAAAAAATGAAAAATTGTATTTGAAAATTACACTGTTCTGCACGAAAATCCTCCTTCAAACCAAAACATGCTTTCTTACTGTTTTCAAATGTGCTGAACACGAATTTGAAGTCAGATTCTGTCTATCACGCACAGTTTCTTGAGAAATTCTAGATTTTTATCCAAAAATGTGAGTTTTTTGTAAATTTGACGAATTTTTTTTGGCATCAAAACATAGTGGAAAAAATTCAAAAGCCCGATGATTTTGAGCGCAATGAAGTATATTTGAACGAAAAAAAATTTGATGGGAATATTACAAGTGGTTGACGAAATATGGCTAAAAGTGTTTTTTTCAGAAACTGAAAAAACACTTTTAGCCATATTTCGTCAACCACTTGTAATATTCCCATCAAATATTTTTTCATTCAAATATACTTCATTGCGCTCAAAATCATCGGGCTTTTGAATTTTTTTCACTATGTTTTGATGCAAAAAAAAATTCGTCAAATTTACAAAAAACTCACATTTTTGGATAAAAATCTAGAATTTCTCAAGAAACTGTGCGTGATAGACAGAATCTGACTTCAAATTCGTGTTCAGCACATTTGAAAACAGTAAGAAAGCATGTTTTGGTTTGAAGGAGGATTTTCGTGCAGAACAGTGTTATTAGTAGTTACCTACGGAGATTCCATTACTATCGAAGCCATATATATTATCATTAGGGAACGGACTTTATTCTATTTAAATATTTTTTTTCAATTTTAAATCATAATAGTTGATGTAATTCTGCACGTTTTAAGTAACTTTAAAGTATTTAAACACGTTTTTTAAGATTAAATTTTGGTTACGTTTGGAGTTAAGGAAGGATTAGAATAAAATATTTTATTAATAGACATGAAAAGTTTTGGGGACATTATATATATTTTCCTTAATATCTTGAAAACAGTTTGGAATTTTCATAAGCGGAAGGTTACCATTCGAAAGCATACTAAATTCTCTACAAAAAATATTCTCAAGCAATTTTCGATTAGGCGATGTCAATCGGACAAATAAGTGCTTAAATCTTCAAATGTGTTGTTTTTTTTTTCGTTCTTTTGTACGGTTTTTTTTCTTTGTTCAAATCACTTTTTAATTGATTTTTTTTTGTTTTAAATTGAATTTATCTGTAAAATTAGTATTATAGTAAAAGAAAATAAGAAACAGTAAGTAGTGTGCTTCTAGAACGAACCTTCACAAGGCTGGTATTCAGGTAAGAGGTATGGACCCTTGCGATGGTGACCTATTTGGGATCATAAATTATTTTATGAAAGGCCTAACAAAATTATAACTGTTTCTATGTCAACCTTTCCAACATTAGGGATAAGAACGGAACCCCGCTAAGATGATGCAGTTCCTGCGAGTTGGGCTTTTTATTTAATATAATTTTGCTGTTTGTCAGTCTTATTTGCGTTATTAGATTTTATTATGACTTACTTGGTTTTTAATTTATTTTTGATTTCTTATGCACAATGAGAACATTTATTATTTAACTGTTTAATGAAACAGATTTTGTATTCTGTGAATATATATATATATATATATATATATATATATATATATATATATATATATATATATATATATATATATATTTTATATTAGCAAGACTACTCCTAGAAGCAATTTTTCTTATCTTCCAACAAAACATTTAACATTTTTTAGCTGGGTGTGGTTCTTTCAACTTATAGTCTTCTAGACCGTTTTTTACATTATTAATTAGTCATACTTTTACAGCATAACTTTGATTGGTTATTCTTCATTTTTTTTAATATAATATAAATTAGTAGATGTAGTTTGGCACGTCGGGTAACAGATATTTAATACAAAATAGGTGTAGCATGGCACACGGATAACATCTAGTTTCAAATATAAAATTGCAAAACTTTTTATTTTATTTTTGATTATATGTAGCTTGTTTTAAGCAAGTTTTTCAGGAATGCACTTTTAACTACATATCTTCTTTGCTAAGAAATATGATTAGTTATGCAACTCCTGTGTGATGAACTTCTTATTTTTAACACGGTAGACATCTGAGGCTTTGTATATTAAACGTTTTTTTTTTCTGAAAAAACTAAAATATTTTTTGGATATTCTAAAAATAAAATTATACCGTAACGAGCGAAAAGGAGAGGAAACGCATCTAACCAGGTTTCCCAGTTGATGATGCGATAAATCATGTTTTTCCCAAATCATCCGCCATGATGAGCTGCCATCAATAACAATTTCTCCTTCTACGCTGGTCCCCAACTCATTAAACACCACATTAATCACCTGATAATCTCATTAAAATTGGCTACCGCCAAAATGTTTATAGCCGCGGCAGTGGTGTAGGTTTATATTCCGTTTCGCCAGTTTGTATTAAAAATAAGGCCGCCGAATATTTCTTTCCTTTTTAGCACTTTCCTCCGAAGGAAAGTAGTTATTGAGGTTGCACTCATGACGGAAATTTTGAAAAATTTCTTCGAATCTTTATCGATCCTACCTAGTAGACACCAAAAATGACCCCAGTTAAAATTAATATATATCTCTCTCTCTATATATAGTTATATATGTGTCCGTTAACACGATACAGGCCAGAGTTTTTGTTTTGTCGCCACGAAACTTGGTATATAGTCTTCCCCCATCAAACGATTCATCGAGTTCGTTAACCAACAAAATTGGTCCATCTGGAGGGGGGGGGGGTGTTACTCCGGAGCCAAAGTAGTTATTTGCCAATAACAGTCGTAATTTTTATTATATTTTATTCATCAAGATCAGTAGACGCAAATGTGAGGCTTTGTTTATTTATTAATTAGTGTAGTACCCCAAATGCACAAAACTCTAGAAGGAAATTAATTGGAAAATTAATAATTGAAACATGTGCTCATAATAAATTCAAAAGAGCAGAACTATTTATGTTTTTATTTTATC
Organism: Gonocerus acuteangulatus; assembly: GCA_946811695.1. Lineage (NCBI taxonomy): Eukaryota > Metazoa > Arthropoda > Insecta > Hemiptera > Coreidae > Gonocerus > Gonocerus acuteangulatus. Next base: position 26,794,326 of record OX328129.1, on the reverse strand, counting down.
TATCTAGGTTATTTTAAGCAAATTATTCAGGAATCCACACGACACTACCCAATTCTGAGGAAAGTGCTTAGTTATGCAGCTCCTGCGTGACGGACTTTTTAGGTTCTTCAACTGGTCTAAAAATGAACTACTGTTCAGCACCTTTTCTAAAGTTTTCTCTGACGTCAACGTTCAAGCCTAATGAGGCTGGATTTGAAATAGCATCTTGTTCAATGATTTCCTTAACCTTTCTTCGCCAGAGAGAAAACTTTATTAAAAAAAAATGAAATAAAATGGGCTGCCCAATTACATTGGGTTGCTAGGTACACAGCGTGCTTATCATCCATTCGGAAATAGGGTAAATTTATAGGCTGAAGATGTAAGATATTCAAAATAAGGAATAGTGATTAAACAAGATGAAGACGAAAGAAGGAGATAGTGAAAGAAGAGAACGAATTGGAGGAATTGAAAATATAGTCTAAAGTATGTAAAGAAATAGTGTGAATGGATGATAAGCACTCAGTGGCCGTAAATATGATTGGCGATTATGCCGAGTGTGTCCACTAGAATGGACTCAGCTAACGCTGCCAGCTGGTCTGTGTTTAGTCCTAGTTCTTGAAGGAAGATGGCCGTGTTCTTCGGGATAGTTCCTCTAGATCCGAACCATAGTCCCTTTACTATATACTGGCGCTTCCCGAATTCCTCTTGGAACTTCTCTTGATAGTATGCCGAGCATTTTGTGTATATTTTTTTCTTTTCGGCATCTATTTTTTCTTCTTCCTTGATATCATTATTTTCGAAGCGTATTGTGGGATCGAGGATATACGCTATTTTCTCATTTTTAGGGAACGCTATGATGTCGGCATACCTTGGAGTACCTTCTTCGTCAACACCATACACCTCTTCGAAGCATTGAAATCCGTTGTCTGAAAGGTGGCTTATTATTTTATGCTTCACGTTGTGGTGCCTCCGGGTGACGAGGAGCATGCTATTAGGACAACTACCAAGCACATGGGCTGTTGTTTCGGTCTCCCTGCCGCATTTGCGACAGAGGGTTCCTAAATCAGCTGCTCCTGCCACACCGGGAACACCACGCAGTGGCGCATAGTTAACATTTAGCTTCAATGCGTTCGTCCATTCAGAACTAGAGAGGATTTTTTTCTCGCAGACGAATCTATTGGCGTTGGGAAACTCCTTAAAGTGCACAACTCCTATCCCTTGCCATTTCGACATTGCCCACTCGTCAAATGACTTTTCCCGTAGCATCCTTCTAATTTTCTTTGTGCTGTGGTCTACTCCGAGGTCTTGGATTCTTATTTTTAGTCTTTTACAGCATTCTGTCGATTCGCTTTCATAATTAAAAGAAGGTTCGAATAATTGAATAAACATAAATATAACAAAATAAACTTAAATTGTTTCCCAATTTATATTATTATTGTTATTGTCATGAAAAAGTACAAATCTCCTTACACGTAAACAAAGTATGGCGATGTTTCTTGCAACACATTTCAATCGTTAAGGCAAAAATAATTAATTTTCGTCCGGATTAAACTTTACCCCATTTTTTCATTGGGTCCTACTTTTTCTGGCTAACGAGCTCGTTCAATCGATTGTTATAGGAGATCTACCTAGTTTCTTGGCGAGGGAGCAAAAATTGTGGCTGCAATCCTGTCAACAGACACACACATTATATAGGCGCATATATATATATATATACACATATATATATATATATATATATATATATATATATATATATATATGTATATATATATATATATATATATATATATATAGAGAGAGAGAGAGAGAGAGAGAGAGAGGGAGAGTGAGAAAGAAAGATCATTTTCGGTATCTATTAGTTATAGTGCGAGAGACATAACTTGTCACTTGGCTGTGGACGGATAGGGAAAGGTGTTGCAGCCTCTAGCTATGTCGGTCTTACTGGGTTGCCAATCCTCCCTCTCCTAGTTCCGAGCCTAGGCAGGATGGGAGTTGGGAGGGTATTAATATTGGCAACGTCGAGCCCCCTCTGCTCTTTCCCTAATTGACAAGTTATATCTCTTACACAGTAGAATAAATGAAGATTTGAAAAAAAAACTGTCATAAATTTCTTTATGCCTGAAAGCTCAATGGCTACAGTCCTTACGGAAAGGTACGGAAAGCTTAGGATTTTTGTTTTGATGTGAGTATAAAGAAATAAAGATGAAATATTAAGAGAGTGAAAAACTGTGCTAATGTCCTAGATGTCGGTGCGTCATAAAACACAGACACAAAAAGAAGAAAATATTCTTTTTTTTTCATTAAATATGTATTTCTGATAACCCATTGTTTTGTTCTGTAAGTTTCACGTCTTCTAGATTCCACTTAAATCTCTTTTCTCAGCCCCAAACTGAGAGAACCTTCCGCAGGAAGAGTCAAGACAAGGCGGGCAGAGCCTAGATATGCCAGCGGAACATTCTCTTAGGTTGAGGCTGTGAATTGTATATTAAGAGCTTCTGAAAGTCAAGAAGACGCAAAAATGTACAGCAAAATAAAGGGTTATTATAGAATAATGAGTAATTAATGAAACTCGATCTTCCCCAACAACAAAAAAGTTTGAAAATATAGGTTAACCGTCTTATAATAGATTAAGAAGTTGGCTTCGGCACGAAATTTCAGCGGTTAGTCATAGGCTCGGTACAAGACACATGTGTCCCGTAAGGATTCCCGTCAACATGTGTACATATACATCTCACGAAGAAAAAAAAAATGTCTGAATCATATTGCTTAATATTTTTGTTAGTAAAGTTTATATAATAACTACTTTGAGCCAACGGCCATAGCCACGTTGAATACACCGGTTCCCGTAGATCACCGAAGTTAAGCAATGTCGGGCGTGGTCAGAACCTGAATGGGTGACCGACCACGTGCTGTTGGCATTATAAAAGGGCGGCAACCTGTAGATAGCCCGGCGCTAATAGCAAAATAGTTGATGCGCCGTTAAAAACGAAAAAAAAAAATTAAAAAATAAAAAATAACTACTTTGAATCAGGAGTAGGATTAGAGAACAAACAAATGAGGACTTGATTGCAACATAAGAACCTTCCTTATATTCTCAAATTTTACAAATATTATATAGAGAAATCGTAAGAATCAAGTTAAATATAAAAAAAAATTGTTTGAACAAGCTTCAGCTTTTACAAGCCGTAACGAATAAGTGAAACAAAGCAAAAATTATAATTCAAATATGTTTTTAAAAGCCTGACTTAATTATTCGATTAGGCCTCATGGCCCATATTACAACAATTTAGACAGAATTTCCTTCCCACTCTGAACAAAACGTATGCACGTTTTTAGTTTTTTTATCAGTCCGCGTACGTTAAGGGACGGATCTGTCCCGTACATTCTAATAATTCGTTTAATTTCTGTGCATCTAATGGACTAGAAGGTTTTTTTTTTTGTTTTTTTTTATTGGCAAGTTACAGCCATCGTAAGTTAAGGGAGTTGGGCTATTTTGTCCCCCGAACCTCAGTGGAGCCAGTTCGGGATATATATGTCCCGTGCCGAAGCCAACGTGTTAATTATGTAAACCATTTACGTATTCATCAGAAATTTTCTATCCCGTTTTCAACGAGCTATTATTCGCTCATATTTTATTCGAAAACCTGCAGAAAGATGATACTTCTTAAAACCACGATTTTGGCAAGATATGTTTATGTGAAGGCCCCACTAATTTCATGAACAATCAATGACAATTTCTAAATATTTTCCAAAATTACCCCCCAAAAAAGAAAAATTAGAATGGCACTACGACAGAATGGATAAAATGTTGGCCCCTACAAAACGGGTGTAATTATCCGGAAAAAAGAAAATAAAACCAAACAGTGAAGTCGACTCAAAAGGAAATGGACGTCATTTAGAATAAGAGGAAGAAAATGGAAGAAGAACAAAGCTTCCTCTAAAAGCATTCCGAAGCAGAAAAGGTTTCCATGAATTCCTCAAGAGAAAATTATGCCAAAGGAAGCATCTGTGACCTTCCTTTCCTTTACTTACAGATACCTTCAAGGGGATAACCGATAAGGAAAAACTGATATAATTATTTTCGGAGAACACCATTGATAATAATATTTTTGATAAAAATAAATTTTGAAGAAAGATAACCATCTTACTTTGAGTGTTTATTAATAAGGAATCTTCTGAAAGAACCTTTTCTTGCTTAGATACGTATATTAGTCGAAATTTGGATAGAAAAATTACACAATTATGTATGCTCTTCACAGATGTTTGTGCGCCACAAATTGTAAACGTATTATCATGGAGAGCCTGAAGTGGTGTTTGGCTTTATGAAAAGTTTAAACGATTTACACTTAGAAATACAAATGTTGACAAATAGCGAGAATTGTTGACAAATGTCTGCAAATCTTAATCGAAACTACATGTTATTATAATCCGAAAATTAACCCCGTTAAAATTTATATAGGTCTAATAACAATATATTCCATTCCCATAACAAACGATTGAACGAGTTTGCTAACCAGCAATTACAACACCCCTCCTTTTGCTTAGGCAGAACATAATGGTTGTTTGGCAAATACAACACCGCCTCCTTTTGCTTAGCCAAATCATAAGAGTTGTTTGGCAAATACAACGCCTCCTTTTGCTTAGGCAGAACATACGAGTTGTTTGACAAATGCAACGCCTCTTTTTGCTTAGCCAGAACATATTAGCTGTTTGGCAAATACAATGCCTCCTTTTGCTTAGGCAGAACATACGAGTTGTTTGGCAAATGCAACGCCTCTTTTTGCTTAGGCAGAACAGATTAGCTGTTTGGTAAATGCAACGCCTCTTTTTGCTTAGCCAGAACATATTAGCTGTTTGGCAAATACAATGCCTCCTTTTGCTTAGGCCGAACATACGAGTTGTTTGACAAATACAGCCCCTCCTTTTGCTTAGGAAAAACATACCAGCCGTTTGGAAAATCGGGCTACTTCTCTAAGCTTCCATCAGCTTAGAAAAATAAAAAACATGAAGACAGGAAATGAAATCTGCCGAATATCATTAAATTCAAGAATCGTACAGTACCTGTTTCAAATATTCATCATGCTTCAGAACTGATCCAAGATCTACTTACCTGAAACAATAATAAATGCAACATACACTAATACAAATTTAGTTGTACAATATATAATCAAACATTCATCAACATAGAAAAAATAGTGTTTTTATTTTTTTTTAAATTAATTAAGTCTTTATTTTTTTAAAATGTTAATTATATTTAATTTAAAATAATTAAAAGCACGTATTGGATTCATTATGACTCATTAATAGACTAATAATTTTTAGAACCTTTCAACGCTTACCTTCGCTTGACTGATGTATTAGTCTTCTTTCATCAATTTTCGTAAAAATCGGACACAAATTAGTATTAATAGAAAATGAATAACGATAATCGATAAAAACGGACTGTATTTTATTTTTAGTTTCTTATGGTGAATCTGCAACTCTTAAAATAAACAGAATGTACTGAATCAACTTTCAAATTTGTTTGCATCAAAACTAGAGTAGGTACTTTTACAGAAATGGAAAATCTTTCTTTATGATGGCGAGAAATTTTAGTTTGTTAATTTCATTAATTAAAATGTTAAATTGTGGTGTATTAATCTATATATATAAAAATCACGTGTCTGTCTGTTTTTCTGTTTGTTTGTTCCTTATACAAATCTACACCGTTTGACCGATTTTGACCGAACTTGGCACACAGGTAGGTCTTGATGCGAGAAATCTCCTAGGCTAGGTCAAAATAGTAAAATTTCAAAATTTGGTCAAAAAGTCAAAAGTTTTTTCTAGAAAAATTGGCTACACCGAACCATTCGGATTGTGACGGTAATTTTTAATCGACTACTACTGGCCTCTGTCGGCTGTTAGATGAACTGCTGTTGTGCAGGCCTCTGCCGGTATCATGATGAACTAAAACAAATTCACATCGTTTGACCGATTTTCGTAACTGGGTATAGACAACTAGGTATCAAGTAGAGTAGACCTTGATACGGGGTGAGTCATGGACAGAAAGTAGGTGTAGCATGGCACACTGGGTAAAATCTAGTACTATATAAAAATTCCCGAAAATTCGCTGGAACGTTTTTACCGACCTAATACATTATTTTTATATTTTATCAATTTCCGTACATTAAGACCCGTTTATGTGCCATAAATTTTCCATTAAACGATTGTAAAGTGTTAAGTACATAGAAGAGTTTCAAGTGTTTCAAGAGGATATAAAAGTGTATTATATTGGTTGTTGAAGTTGTTTCTAAGACCTACTTAACTAGAAGGGCCTGAAATTGGGCTTGTAGACAGAATGAGTCTTCCACTTTATGAGTTGCTAAGGCTGACTCCAAACCAAGTACAGTCTCAGAATAGCAATAACCTTCTTTACGAGACCAATAACAACATCCAAAGGACCTTCGCTCTTGTGGAAATATATCTCTGGCTTTTCAACTTAAAATATTTTATCTATACTCAAATTAACTTTTGACAGAATAGAAACAACAAATCTTTTTGATTAAAAAAATGTGTTGTTATTTCTTTAGACTAAGGGCTAAAAACTAATTATTTGGAGGGGAAAAAAATTTAATTCTTGAACACAGTACTACTACTGTTTCATGGAACGATGATATATATATATATATATGTTCTAGTCGGAACTTACGGATTGGGTCATTAGGTCAGCCTTATAAGCGGGGCTCCTCCCTATAGAGAAGGGAGGAACCGCGCTAAAAACTAAGAATTATAGGTCCGACTCGCGCGAACTGCGTAATCTTAGCGCAGTTCCGTTCAAATCCCGAGTGCCATTAATAAAGGAATAGAATCAGTTATTATTAGGTTTTGATCTTTCGTCAGAAATATACAATGAACAATTTCGAAGTTTTAAGCAGTTATTTCTCCAGTTGACGTAGTCTAATCAAAAATTATTTCCTTACCTTTTTTGTAAATAATTTAGTAAGCTTCTGAATGGTTACCTTTCATTTACCACACTTTGCCAACCGTTTTCGAGACATTTACAGGAATATACAAAGACCCCGAAACGGCTCATTTCTATTCAAGATTTTTTTTCGAATACCTCCATAACTCCAAATAAAACCAAAATTTAAACACCTTAGTTTAAATCAATTTCAAACAAGTAGAAAATTTGTCAATTGAATCCCACTGTTCTAAGTGCCCAAACCGAAAATTACAATGTACAAAAATATTTTTTCCGTATTTCTCCAAAACTCTTAAAGATGACGCATTAAAAATAGTTTATTCTTTTTCCTAAGCGAAGGAACCTATAAAACGAGTGCCTACAAGCATAAGAACTCAAAAACGTAAGCGTTCCGATTTTTTTGCGCGAATTTCGTTCCAAAAACCATGTTCTGGAGGACGGATTCTACTGGTTAACGAAATTGACCTTTCAAATTAGACGAAAGATTATTGTAACAAATTTCATCAATATTGGACCCTTTTTGTGCCGAGGAGAGCGCGAACAGACAAACATATATATATATATATAAATTTGAACCACAGTTATTTTCGTTCTCTAGCTGTTCTGAAACGTAAACTTTTCTTGTCGGCACTTTTTTGGATTGCGTCGTGAGGTCAACCTTATAAGCGCGGTTCCTCCCTAAGGAGGGAGGGAGGAACCGCACTAAAACATTGCCAATATTTCCGAGGTATATTAAGAATAATTAATTGTACAGGAATAATAAAATTTGAGGTTGCAAGAAGAAATATGTTGAAAGTTTTGTAGCTGTACGTCAGGAACTGCGGTCTCTGAATAACAAACTTCCTGAGGGAAAATTCGAAGCGGACCCTCCAACTTCGTCAACTTCTCGGAGCATTCCGAAAAGGGAAAGTTGTTACAGGACTTGCGGGGTATTTGGATATCACGGCTCCTTTATAGGCTTTCGTACATTCGTAATGATTCGATGAGTCCACCAGGAGCGGCTTTACAAGCATTCGTCCGATGCGTTATTCATGCAGGTGGATAGTCCTTCTTGTTACCTTACTTGTGGTGTATGTCCACAGATTAGTAAGCATTGCAAGGATAATGCATCGACGCCCAGATCCACCTTCGTCCAGCATTCTTGGGTTATTAGAGAGATGCCTGAATCAACGGTGTTAGCATATTTTCTCCCATTTTAGTCGTTCCGCATATTTGTAATATAAATCAAAATAAACCACACATGAAAAAAAAAAAAAAAAAAAGAAATAGTCCTCTTTAAAGCAAAACTCAGAAACTCCTTTTGTGCAAAACTGTTTTATAAAGAAATAATACACTCTGTCTCTAAACAATACAACGTTTCTTTCTTTACGATTCGAAATGACTGACTTGAGACCTTGAAAAGAAAAATTCTGAAATATTTTGTAATGCAAAAACTTCGCATGCCCATCTCTAGCGCTTCAAAATGACGTTAAAGATATGATGATACTGTAGGCTTACGCTATTCCGTAGTTTTCCGAAATTTTCAACTCACATTGAGAAATGGCGACCTTGAAAGAAACGAGCGTTTTTTCTGGTGGCTCAAGAATGGAATCTTGTAATGAAATTTGGAAGAAAATACTTTGGATGATGTCAAAGGTCAAGTTCGTTAAGCAACAGAGTCTGTTCACCAGAACATGGTTTATTGGGCGAAATTTGACCGAAAACTATTACGTTTGATTGTGTTTACGTTTTTGCGTTCCTAGGCTTCCAGATAAAATATAAAGTAATAGTAATATAAGCAATCCAAAATTTGGGTCTTTTTGGGAAGACCACATCCAGTTACTTTTGAAGTAGCAGTAGTGATTTATAACAGTTAGTCGTACTCGCTGATAAGCTTAAGGGTTCTTTGCTGGTTATCTATTACTAATTGACTCGTTATCTACGGTAATAATCCATATTAGATAATGGAAAGCAATATTTATTAATAAAAAGGTTATTATGATCAAAATCAATTCCCTCAACTAAGAAAAAGGTTATTAAGCATTAAAGTTTACTGTTTTGCAGGTTATGAAGGATAACATAAAAAATGATATTTGTAAAGACACATATTTTATTCCTTTTTTTTCTCTCTCTCTCTTTTTGGATATTGTACATTTATTTAGCTTTTTGGTCATACGTGCTATGAGTTTCCGCTCGCTTTGCTCGCTCAAGAAGATATCAAAACTCTAGTCAATCCAACTCGCATAAATTAATAGAATTCTATTAATTTTAGCGACTCTAGTCAATCCAACTCACAAAAATTAATAGAATTCTATTAATTTTTGCGAGTAAGAAACCAATCGCTTTTTCTTTGTTAGGGACATCCCGAACTAATTGTAAAGACCCATTTTTCTCACTAACATAAACAGAGCTTTTTCACAAAATAACACTAATTCACTGTTGAAGGTTGCTTTACTCCCAGCAAGAACCAATACAATTGCTTATCGGAATCCTCCAATAGGATGGCAAAGGAGTTACGCGCTTGCGCTGAATCACTGATAAAATCACTACTGCTACTTCAAAAGTAACTGGATGTGGTCTTCGCAAAAATACCCCAAAATTTAAATCATCTATTTGAAAGCTTATTGAATTACAAATACGGTTCGTATGCGATTTGTTGATAGAGCGGTGTTTTTTTTTTTTTGTTGAGAAAACGGTGCTTAAATGGAGTATTTTCTGCTTAGAATACTGTTAGTTTCCTGTTTTGGCACCTCAGATTATGCTTCGGGATATAATTTTACATTTGATTGCATTTTTTATGAAAGATGAAGACAAAACATTAATTATTTCTATTCAAAGTTTTCCTACTGACTCTGGGATATGGACGAAACCGCATTAAGATGAAGCAGTTCCCATATCGAATATTAAACCCTTCCGGAAGTAGTGAAAGTGTATCCGAAAGGCGAAAAGAAGAAAGGTAAGGAAAGGTATTTACCTACCAAAATCAAGCCATCAATTTTCTCCAGTATTTTTCTCCAATGTCAATAAATTCCTGATAGAGTTTAGACCAGTCAGATATGACAGTGATATATGACTCAGAGCCCTCGAATCAATCTATCACTTAACTAACTTTTATCACAACAAATAACTACCTTCGAATTCAGGGAGTTCTTCTGATGCTCACCTTCAATGGAAGGGCTGAAGAAACTTATGAAGAAACCGTCCCCTCTCTTAAACCATTTTCTCTAGTATTTTTTCTTCGAAAGAAGCAAAGTTCAGGTTGACTTCTTTTAACCTTTGTCTATTTGATGATAGCAAAAACAAAGGCCCTCCATCGTTACTATACTGACTAAGCACATTAGCCCCATTTTGGCGGAGTCACACCACTACTATAGTTTTCAGTGTGGAATCTAGTGATCCACATGTACAGATATACTCTAACATCCGACCAGATTTAGGACCACGGATATATTCGTTTTCTACATTAAGATTTGGAGGCGTTTCTCTATAAGGCTGCAAACAGAGCGGAGCGTAGAGATAGCATAGGTAAAAAATCGCAACTGACAAGGGGAGTTTAAAGTGGTGAGGGTCACCGAACAGGCCAATTTTTTTCTGGTGAGTATGCAAGGAAAAATAGTCGAACGAGTCCATAAATTTCATCTAATGGGCCTTAGTAGCTGAGAAAAAAAAAAGTCGAAAATGTTTTATTTTATATTTCAAGATGGGAAAATGATATCGACATGATTCTTCCGCCAATGAAATGGGGGGGGGGGGGGTCTGATTCGTTAGCACATACAAGATTCCAAAAATAAATAAAAAAATCTTTTCTACAATGTATAAGTAAATCTTTAAATACTGTAAAGGCAAATTGATTATAAAAATATTTGTTTACTGCCAGCATAGGTCGTAATCATAACTTTTTCTTTTTTTTAATAATAAAGCGTTTATTAACATCTCCAAAAATTATATAGCACATTGGTTAATTGTGATAAGTAAAGCCATTTTTATGATTTCACATAATGAGAATACAGAAAGAAAAAAAGAAAAAATAGTACATACTAAATTGAATTACAAAAACAAAAAGAAAATAATAAAAATAAATAAGTGCATAAATAAATAAATCATAGCTAAAAGGAAAATAAAATAAAAGTAATAATAATAAAAATAATAAATCAAAACATAAAATAGAAGTTTGGAAGGAGCCAATCATTATTGAAACTTCCTAGTTGACCGCTTTTATTACAGAGTTGATGACGAGGCCAAGATCTCTTTAGCCTCCTAGGAGGGTTTTCGGGGTGGGATTGAGAGGAGAGGGATTGAGCTCTGGGATTGGGATGAGCAGATAGTTTAGAGTGGAAGGTTAGGAATCGGGATTTAGCCAGTTCATGGATGAAGGGGATATTCAGATCATGATGGAGAGTTTTATTAGAAACGTAGAAAGGGGCATTAACTATTTTACGTAGGACTTTGGATTGGAATGCCTGTATTCTTTGCATATTTGATCTTTTGGTTGCTCCCCACAGTTCAAGTCCGTACGTCCAAATAGGTCTGATGATGGTTTTGTGTATAGTGAGTTTGTTCTGTATTGTGAGTTTTGATGAAGGTCCCAATAGTCGTCGAAGAAGTCCGTATCTCCTGTTCAGTTCCTGTCTTTTCAGTCGGGTGTGTGGGTTCCAAGTGAGTCTACTGTCTAGTATTAATCCCAGGTAGCGCACTTCGTTGGATACAGGAAGTTCTTGACTGGATATGTGAACTGGTGGGCAAGTCCTTTTATTGAGAGTGAATGTTATTTGGCTGCATTTCTCTGGATTCACCTTGATTTTCCACCTGTTGCACCAATCCTCAACAGAGTCTAGATGTTCCTGCAGGTGAAGGGAAGCTGGTTCGGGATCAGGGGAGGAGGAAAAGATGGCTGTATCATCAGCATATGTCGTTAAATGAGTATTTTGGTGGGTAGGAACGTCAGCGGAGTACAGAAGGTAAAGGATAGGACCGAGAATACTTCCCTGTGGTACACCAGAGGAAATAGGATGGGATCTAGATAATGTGGAACCAGATCTTACTTGGAAGGAACGGGTAATCATAACTACGATTATAAACACAGGCTCTCGAGATTTGATTACGATTACGGTCACAGACCCTGGATATATGATAACGATTACAATTATAATAACAGGCTCTCGAGATGTGATTACGATTACAGTCACAGACCCTGGAGATATGATAACGATTACGATTATAATCAAAGGCTCTCGAGATGTGATTACGATTACGATCATAATCACAGACCCTGAAGATATGATAACGATTACGATTATAATCAAAGACCCTGGAGGTATTACAACGATTCCGATTATAATCTCAAGCCCTGGAGATATGATAACGATTACGATTACAATCACAGGCTCTTGAAATGGGATTACGATTACGATTATAATCACAGACCCTGGAGATATCATAACGATTGCGATTATAATCATAATTACAAGAGTGAATCAGATCCTTGGTTATAATTACACTTATAATCACAGCATTTATGTGCAATCACAAACGTCTTCTGTAATAAACAATCTAAACTTGTGAATATTAGAGTTGTTTTTAATTGGTTGATTCGGTATGATTTAAAAAGTATGCAACCAAATGTTCGTGTAAATATGTATATTAAATAGTTTAGATTATATTATTTAAATTGTAAAGTCCATTTTAATTAACTCAAAATTTTAGGACAAGTTATCTATTGGTAACAACCATTTTCTAGCCAGGATAGGGCTGATGTTTTTTTCTCTTTCCAAGGTAGGAATCGAATCCACGACCCTTCGGACGGAGTGTTAAGTGCTCACGCCTTAACTCTCACAACAACAAAAAAATACCAAAAGAAAAAGAAAAAAAAAAACTTATGGTGCTCCTAAAAGTAAATTAAAGAATCTGTTATTGAAAACTCTTATGGGCTTTGATCAGGCAGAAAAGTGTTATTCGCTGATTGACATCCAAACTGTTATCCATTCGTAGCACGTTATCTTTAAATATGGGTTGATTAATGTCTACATTGCTGAAGTGTAAGTGAAATCAAAATTTCAATTCAATACTCCACAGGGGCAGAACTGAAATTTTTTTTCAGGAATTTAAGTCTGCCGAATCCCTCAAACAAAGTGACTATGTTCGCCCCCATGCGGGCAACGAAGCGAAATTCGAGCAGCACGTATTCTGTGGTAAATCGTAAAACTTTAATATGATCGATGGCGAGGTCGAGTTGGGTGGGATAGGATTCGAAATAGATACGTGCTTTACCGGGATCACTTGACAGCCGAGAATTCAGTTTGTATCGACAAATTACACAGCCCGTTGTGATAGTCGTAATGTCGTGTGTTGAAGCATGGCATAAAAAGTTCATAAAAGATATAATATACATTTTTTTAAAACTCTATAGATTTTGATTTTATAATTAGCTTTGTGTTTTAAACTAAATCAGATCAGTGTCACGAGGGCCCAGAGGGGCAGATCCTCTGCCAAATTAAATTAATTTGGTCCATTACCAAATTAATTTAAGGCTGGGTTGGACTTAATGCGGCCTGGGACCCCAAAACCAATCCGCGGCACACAGGTAGGTCTTGATATGACGATAGGGTAGGTCAAAAACGTCTGCCAACTGACTGACTGTATGTTTGTTTCTTTTACAAATCCACACAGTTCGGCCGATTTTGACTAAACTTGGTGCACAGGTAGGTCGAGATGCGGAGAGTCTCGTAGGCTAGGTCAAAAACGTCTACCAGCTGTCTGTCTGTTAGTTTGTTCTTTATACAAATCCACACCGTATGACCGATTTTGACCAAACTTTGCACAGAGGTAGATTTTGATCCGGGGAGTGTCATAGGCGACAGTTCGGAGGTCGCGGGTTCGAAAGTATGAACACAAATAGTTACAGATTTGCGTTATTACATTTTAATATTACTAATTTGGTTTCTAAATTCTTTTTGCTTTCTAGATGCAGAAAGTAGGTGTAGCATGGCACGCCGGGTAACAGCTAGTAACTGATGAAATAATTACTAATGAAATAAACAAAAAAATACATAAATTAGCAGTACTATAAAATATAATAATAACTACTAAACTATAGCCAATCTATGTCTAAATGGAGGTATCACGTCACCATTATCAAATTAAAATATTAAAAAAAAAAAAATTTAGAACAACTTTGTCTGACGAGATTTTTGTTTTTTGTTTCCCCTGTTTGTTAAATTACGTGTAAATAATTCACAAACATTTATAATTGAACATATAAAAATATTATATTTTTCAGCTAATTTAATATCAGTGCTGATATCGTTGAAATTAAACATTCAAAACCTGATTAGACTTGGAAGAAAATCAGACTGACATCTTCAAAACGTAAATTTATCATAAATTGGTTGAATGTTTAATTTCAACAATATCAGTGCTGATAATAAGTTAGATGGAAAATATAATATTATTTTATGTTCAATTATACAAGTTTGTGAATTACTTACACGTAATTTAGTAATTATGGGAAACAAAAAACAAAAGGACCAAGTTCTTCTAAATTTCATTTTTTTAAAAATGCATTGAAATCGGTTAAGATTTAGAGGCTGTAGCCTTTTGTTTAAACACGAAATGACACAAACATTCGCTCCACCGCCAAACGGACAAAAAGTCTCCCATACTTTCGACACTTCTTCTGGTGCATCAAATACACATCGGTGCTCTCATTAACAATTTTTACGTCCTCAATACTCACTTAACCCCTTTTCGCCGCAATTACATCGGGCTTTCATCGTCTGCCCATTTGTGTCATTTTAGATATCTAGATGAAGAATTGAATGCATAATTAAAAAATTCTTTCATGATTGTAACCTGAATAGCTTCATTTTATCGAGAAGTGCTAAAAAGTACCTGAGCGTTATTCGAATCGTTCGCCATCACCGAATTTCCCTTAATGCGGTTCAATCGAGTCCTGTCCCATATAATCGATTGTAGAGGTTCCATCACATTGCGGCAGCCACTATCAGCTCATTAAATATTCAGACTTACTGCGCTATGGCGAGTCAAAAGCTCCATGAATTTAATATCGGCAGATGTGTCGTCTCCTACTAGAGTATGTGCATAGAGAAATGGGCCGAATGCAAATATTAGCTCTAAATCAGATATGAATGGATTTGTGAGCTAATGAGCTGGACAATTGAGAACCATTCAGACAGATGGAGTAATCTCTCTCTTCTTTATCATTCAAATTCACTGAAAGCGTATGATGAAAAGACTATCTCTCTCTTCTTTATCATTCAAATTCATTGAAAGCGTAAGATGACAAGACTATCTCTCTCTTCTTTATCATTCAAATTCACTGGAAGCGTATGATGACAAGACTATCTCTCTCTTCTTTATCATTCAAATTCACTGAAAGCGTATGATGACAAGACTATCTCTCTCTTCTTTATCATTCAAATTCACTGAAAGCGTATGATGACAAGACTATCTCTCTCTTCTTTATCATTCAAATTCATTGAAAGCGTATGATGACAAGACTATCTCTCTCTTCTTTATCATTCAAATTCATTGAAAGCGTATGATGACAAGACTATATCTCTCTCTTCTTTATCATTCAAATTCATTGAAAGCGTATGATGACAAGACTATCTCTCTCTTCTTTATCATTCAAATTCATTGAAAGCGTATGATGACAAGACTATCTCTCTCTTCTTTATCATTCAAATTCATTGAAAGCGTATGATGACAAGACTATCTCTCTCTTCTTTATCATTCAAATTCATTGAAAGCGTATGATGACAAGACTATCTCTCTCTTCTTTATCATTCAAATTCACTGAAAGCGTATGATGACAAGACTATCTCTCTCTTCTTTATCATTCAAATTCATTGAAAGCGTATGATGACAAGACTATCTCTCTCTTCTTTATCATTCAAATTCATTGAAAGCGTATGATGACAAGACTTAGTCATGAGATTTTAACTGAAATTAAGTTTGTGCCAGCCGAACCAAATTTATTAGTCCAGCGAGCATCCTTAAATAACTCCAAACTAAATTCAAATTTTAATATCTTAGTTTGGATGAATATTAAACATGTAGAAAATGGTGAAGATGGAGATAGTTAGCCGTTGCAGAGATACGAAGACAAGGTATAGTTGGGATTCGGCTAGGAGAAAAACGTCAGACTTTCAGGAAGAAATCTGTATTTGGACGTTTCGGCTGCACATTGGCAGCCTTCTTCAGCTAAAAAATACAATTTATAAGTAAAAAAATAAATACACAACTTGTAAGTAAAAAACAGGCAGAAATGAGCGTAGTATATACATCAAGACAATAAATTTTAACCAATCTTATTTTTAAACAATGAAAATACGGTAGTTGGAAAGTAAACAACATGTAGAAAGTAGTAAGTAAGCAGTACAACAAACTAATCAGTACAAAAAAGGAACATTTTTCACATAGTGAGAAAATACAATCTATTCTATAAGTGAATACAATTTATAAAAATTAATATATAGATACGTACCACTAGAGAATGCCTAGGGGGGGGGAGGGAGGAAGACCTCGAGGACAACTTAGGTAACCATGGTTGAATGTATGAGGGACAGCAACTACACAGGGGGTTTTATAGTTTTGTCTGGGGGAGGGGTGAGGAAGCGGTAAGTCGGTGAAGATGAAAGAAGTGCAATTGCAGGTTGTAAAAGCGGGCTGTAAAGGTGTTAAGAGTTTTGGGACACACAAGTAGAAAAATTGTCTTAAATTATCTTTCTTCCCAGGCTCCATATAATTTTTCTACTTGTGTGTCCCAAAACTCTTAACACCTTTACAACCTGCAATTGCACTTCTTTCATCTTCACCGACTTACCGCTTCCTCACCCCTCCCCCAGTGAAAAAAGTATTTTCATTGTTTAAAAATAAGATTGGTTAAAATTTATTGTCTTGATGTATATACTACGCTCATTTCTACCTGTTTTTTACTTACAAGTTGCATATTTATTTTTTTACTTATAATTTGTATTTTTTTAGCTGAAGAAGGCTGCCAATGTGCAGCCGAAACGTCCAAATACAGATTTCTTCCTGAAAGTCTGACGTTTTTCTCCTAGCCGAATCCCAACTATACCTTGTCTTCATAAAAAAAACATGAGTACATAATAATTCTATATAAGACAATTTCAGCTCTACATCAATATGAGAACAAAAAAAAAACAAAGTAAACAATAAAAAAAATAGTAAATAGAAATCATGAGTACTGATTAATAAAACATCATTAGGCCAACGTCTATGATGACCGTCATGCCGAAGTCTGTCCAATGAATAACATTCAGTCTTTAGGGAAAGGTCTAGGTGACCGTCATGCCGAAGTCTGTCCAATGAATAACATTCAGTCTTTAGGGAAAGGTCTAGGTGACCGTCATGCCGAAGTCTGTCCAATGAATAACATTCAGTGTTTAGGGAAAGGTCTAGGATGACCGTCATGCCCAAGTCTGTCCAATGAATAACATTCAGTCTTTAGGCAAAGGTCTAGGATGACCGTCATGCCCAAGTCTGTCCAATGAATAACATTCAGTCTTTAGGGAAAGGTCTAGGATGACCGTCATGCCGAAGTCTGTCCAATGAATAACATTCAGTCTTTAGGGAAAGGTCTAGGATGACCGTCATGCCGAAGTCTGTCCAATCAATAACATTCAGTCTTTAGGGAAAGGTCTAGGATGACCGTCATGCCGAAGTCTGTCCAATGAATAACATTCAGTCTTTAGGCAAAGGTCTAGGATGACCGTCATGCCCAAGTCTGTCCAATGAATAACATTCAGTCTTTAGGGAAAGGTCTAGGATGACCGTCATGCCCAAGTCTGTCCAATCAATAACATTCAGTCTTTAAAATTACAATTTTTACTTGATATAATTCATATGTATTAAGTCTGTCTGCTTATTTTTATTACGTCAGTATGGTTATGTTTTCGTTAGTTGTGTCGGATTCGTCCGTATGTGTATTTGGCTTCGTCTTGTTGTCTTTGTGGTTGGTCGTCAGTATGATTTCTAAACCAATTAAAATAATATTAATGCCACGGCAATGATCAATTTCAGTATATATACATATTAAATTATCATTATATCAATTTCAGTATATATACATATTAAATTATCAACATATCAATTTCAGTATATATACATATTAAATTATCAACATATCAATTTCAGTATATATACATATTAAATTATCAACATATCAATTTCAGTATATATACATATTAAATTATCAACATATCAATTTCAGTATATATAGATATTAAATTATCAACATATCAATTTCAGTATATATACATATTAAATTATCAACATATCAATTATTTGTATTTTATTTTTTAATCCTAACATTAAAGTTCCACATTTACGTCCATATAAACTAATTTGTAATTCACTTTGAATCCCTGAAACATTATATGAAAGAATTTAAGTAATGTTAAGTATGGTGAGAAGTGATTTCCTGATGATGGCATCAGGCGAAATATTGTTTAAAATTATTTAAATATAAAATTATGAAACTGGGAGACCTAATTGGCTTTTTTCATTTGTTATGAAACCTGGATAACGAGATTTTTGTTCTATATAAAAATGTTTCGGGAAATATTCAATTTACACATAACCCAAATATTGTTATTTTAGTTCTTCCGAAGATATTTCCGTAAACAGTATTGTGCCCCCTCGTAATATCCAAATCAAAACAGATGCATCCTGGACTATATTCTTTTTTTATTTGTATTGCTGTACCGCAATTAAATCGACTGGTAATTTTGAAGGTTTACATTCCTGTAGAGCAAGAGGAATCATATAACTACTTGGCGAGTGAGGTCACAAAAGAAGGGGACGCGTTGAAAGATTTTATTGCCAAGGCTATAAATAATTATTACCAGTATTTTTTTTGTGTGTGTTTAACGGCGTATTACCACTAGGGCTTTTTACCAGTACCTATTATATAAAATATCATTTTACTAAGCTGCTTTATGGTAGTTGTCCAATTCTATTTTCATTGTATACTAGCGATTTCTGATATAAGCCTAGCAAAGCGAATCTGGATACCTTCAATATTGAAGGATTACATCTGTCAGAGATCTCATAGCTCTCCAATTTGCCCCGAGTCACTTAATCCTCGGCACGTAGACAGTCACTTATACATAAATAACACACGTGATGGACAACTCCAATATTGGATATATTTATTTCATAATTGCTTTGTTTATCCAACAAAATATTAAGATCCTCCAAGATCAACTCAACTGATTAGTAAATTTACTCATGGTCTTTAAGGGGAGTATTATTTTCAATAATAAATAATGTTATCTGATAACATGTACAGACCTGTGTTGTCGCAGGTCAGTATAGTGATTGTATACAGGCTCTTTATGCAAAAGCACTTGCTTGCATATCGTTCGAGAGATTCAGATTATTATTTCAGATATACAATACGTGTATTTCTGATAAAACATTCTCAGCTGACTAAAGACTGTAGTAGATATGAGAGGAATATACTGGTAAGATGTTTCCAGGTGATTACGATGCAGTAGCTGTTTTTTAAAGATTCCAATCTAGATTGTTTCGAAGAACAAAATGAGTTTAAGCCGAGTCTGCGCGGAAGTTGACCGTTATTACGGGAAAATGAAAATTATAATTTTTAGTAATATATATGCAAGTTGATTTGACGTAGGATCTTTTATTTAAAATCATAAATTTTAATGAGCTGACTTATCGCTACTGGAAATGTATAACGACCTTAACTGAAAAATTAAATAACATTTTTGAAAATATGTATATAATCAAAACCAGCCGTCATCCATTTTTTCTTAAACCTCACATTGTCTTTATACGTAAAAAGAGAATGTTTTAAACCTTAAATTAAGAGTACAAAATCCTTCCGTTAAGTGTGTTGTTCAGAACGGAAATTCATTTATTAATATGAAACATGCATATTTTTCTGACCGATTCGGATTCTATGATGACCCGTTCTCTCAAAAAATACATTTATAAAATTTATAATTTTAGACCTCTAATTCATCTTAGTTCGAGGCAAGAGGAGCCTCTCCGAGTATCACAACATCATTTTTCTAAGGACTCCCTAGGGATCCTACATCACCAAATAAGCAATCCACGGTGGATTCTTGTGAATGGTCACAAAAGAAGCAAATATGATTTCATATTTACCAATCTCTCTTTTTAATGATTAATTATAGAAAACTCTTTTTTGTAGAACAGTCAATCTTTAACTGGTCCCATTGCCAATCCTCTCTAGTTTTGATTACAGTGCGATGACCACAATCATGTCGACCAAAATGTGTTTTTATCCTTCCTAACTCGCAAACTCCTCCAATATTGATGCCTTCGGTGGTTTGGACCCATAATATTTATTAATTTAGAGTGGATAGGTTAGGACGGGATTGTCACCATAGAAACAAGGAAAGGACGGGGGCTTGACAAAGAGTAAGGGTTTGTCCTGCATAGAAGGGTATTGTTTTCACTAACGACCTTCCACGCCAAGGTCACCACTTCTAAGCACAACCTGTGCGCAAATAGGGCCTGTTCTGGCAATTATTTATTTAAATCTTAGCGTAACTTTGTACAAGACACAGATTTCTAGGACGGGTTATCCAGAAGTTGCGACACTATTTCTAGTAGGGCTGATGCTTACGTTCATTTCTCTGTAAGTACTTCGTCACTTCCTGGGGCTATAATGAACAACATATGTGGACAACAACCGGCCCGCGGGCCGGATCCGGCCCTCTGTAAGATTTGATTCGGCCAGCGAAACATTTTGAAAACCCAATTAAAAAAATTATATTACACTACTTACTCACACTCACTCCAAATGACGAAGATCATGTGAGATGGGGGTTGTCACTTGCACCTGCGGTATCGAATGAGCAAGCAAGCCGCACGTCTCATTGATTGGGTGTCGCTATTTGTCTTACGTAGTGTGTAATAATTACAAGTTTCACGATTTAATTATAATGTTGTACTTATTTTTTTTTCATTTATTTGTCATTTCTGATATCTGTTGCTTAAAATTATAAACAGTAATTAAAACCCGATTTTATTTATTTTGAACCATCGACGCGCCAAGGGGACTAAAGTTTGGCCTACAAAATGCCTAAGGATACCCATATCTGATGTACACAAATCGTTCATGCATTTCCTGAACACTGACAGGACCTGAACTTAAAATTGTTTAGATGCACGTATCTGATCACTCAAAGGTTTTATTGTACACAAATAAAGAATGTACTTGCATTTTCCATAGACTGAGAGGACCTATACTTGCTCTGTTTTAGAAGTTCCTGCTCACTATCTCTAAGGTTTTAGTGTTTATAAATTGTTTTTATATTATTATAATTACAATGACAGTTTCAAATTAAATTATTTTAAATTTTATTTTATTTTATTTTACATAAACTGGGCGGCCAAAAAAACCGGTGATGCTGTTTTTTTAATATTTTTAGTGTACTTGCATTTTTTATACCACCTACACCGGAATTTTACTTGCAATTTAATAAAAGTACCCGGTCACTCTTTCTAATGTTATTCTAATCCTATTTTATGAATAAAGTGAATTTCTTATAAATCTTAAACCATAAAGTATGATAATAATTTTTAACACCATTCTGCCAGCCCTGCTGTTATTTTTATCAATCTTTTACATGAATACAAGTAACGAATTTTATCCTACACGGTTGAGCTTTTTAATGCGCTTCTTTTTATGAGTTCAGCAATACTAGGGAGAATAGTTTTACATTTCTCTTGAAGGTAATAGGTCTGAATATTATAATTAGAGTGCCCATTGTTGTTTTTAATTAAGTGCTCAATTAACTGTGTGTTTACATAATTTCTGGATAACAATTTCACAAATTCAGCAGCAGACTCCCTTTTACTTTTTATTTACCCAGCTAATTATGTCATCTGCAAGTAGTCGCTGGTTATTCAGTAGCTCTTGAACCCGAAATCCATCTTTTTCAGAAGTTTTACTATTTTTCAAATCATTCCTCCGCTTTTTGTCTTTCCAAACTAACAAGGGGGCTCCATCACCAGTTATGTTTCGAACAGGTGCTCCCCGTATGTATTTAGAGAAAATTCCCATGACCCAGGGGAGTCTTTAGACCACTCATCATGAATTGAAATTTAGTATTTATTTTTGCCTTTTTAAAATAAAGAACCTGAGAGGAAGGCTCAAATTATCCAAAACTTGTTTATTTTTTACCCTTAAAACAAATAAATATTTTTTTTTATTGAAATTTGTTTATTATTAATATTTTAAATGTAAAATATTTAATATAACCACAGAAAGGATGTAAAAAATTGCTCTAGTGGCTCCTGATCTCGTCTTTGCTTTTTTTTTATTGTTATTATTTTTTTTTTAGTTAATCAGAGACAATGGAATCATTTTTATTATTTCGTTATATATTAGCCATTTTCATATATTTTAATGTGACCACTCAGTTTTATATTTTATTTTTTTTCACTTGATTTTATTTTTGATGTATGAACATACTTAAATGCTTAATTAGGTATGAGTATATTGTATGAATATGATATATAGGCATACATTACCTAAAACCAATATGTATGCGCGAATATTTGCACACAAAAAAAAATTATTCTGGTTGTTCTTGTCTTCGTTTTCGTTCTATGTTTTGTTATTTATTTATTTTTTTTTTTTTTTGTTATTTTTTCTTCATGACTGGAAAGAGATTTTCCTGATCATGAGCTAATCGCTAAAGCTGCGAAGCTCACAATGAAATAAATAAATAAATAATAGTCAAGTTTGTGCTACAGATGGCGGAAACTGGCCTTTCCTGTCTCGTCATCAAAAGGAGATGTATTAGCAACGAATCGCCCGATACGCAATCTTGTAATGACTACTTATTCTTTTCGGGTCGGTCGGTTGCTAGATTGCCATGCACATAGCGCACTAGTTTTTTTTTTTTTTTTTTTGTTTTTTTTTACGGCGCATCAACAAATCCTGGCTATTAGCGCCGACATTCAGGGTGCAACCAGGAATTTTCTCAGCGAGCCCTGAGATGAGAAAATTTCTGGCGCCGGTGGGTATCGAACCCACCATCTCCCGCTTATGAATCCAGCGCGCTAGCCACAAGACCACGGGAGACGGGGGGGAAATAATTTCGGGAGGGGCTGGGATAATTTCGTGGGGGGGGCTGAGACCATTTCCGGGGCATGGAATATGAACAATTTAGGATTTAAAATAGTTTTAGGCAACTAAAACGCTATTTCACCCAAAATAAACTATTTTATATTAACTAAGCTATCTTATTTAATTTATTTTTAAGGTTTTTATGACACATTTTTACCATCAAATGAAAATTGGGGGGGGGCTGCAGCCCCCTCAGCCCCCCCCTTATATGACCTAAGGTTCAGAGCTTGTGCACCAGAGGGCACTTCCTGTCTTAATGCTTTTTCCCCTACATAGGCAAGAGTGACACATTTTCAGTTGAGTTTTTTTTTTTTTTAGTAGTGTACCTTTAGAAATACAAGTGCTATATAGTTTTCTTTAATTCACTTAATTTGTTGTTTTGAATGTTAGTCCATGTTTTTGCCATTTGTTTTGCATGTTCCTGTGTAAATTCTGTATAGTCAGCAAATGTAAATTCTGTATTATACAATAACAGAATATTATACAAAAACATAATAAAATATATATTGTTGAAAAATAATATTTTATTGTTCAACAATTCCTTAATTTACTAATATTCTGAACGTAGAATTTTATGTTTTATTATCAAATACCACTGACCTAAATAATATTTATGAATTTGATTAACTTCTCAGCCGTGGCGTGAGAAATATTAATTTTACAGTTTGAAATTCTCCCCGTGGAATTGCCGAGTGACTGAAGGGTTGGTGAGTAAGGACTAGTATTGAATTGTAAGGGTGGCTGCCCTACGTGACGGGCATGCCGTAACAGACACTTAGAACCATCTACTGGCTACCGGGGCACGATAAACATTTGTGTATCTAAAACCTGCTAAGATGCTCCTGGCTGTCGCGTTTCGGGGAACGTCTTGATAAAATTGTATGATTTGTACATTGAAAAGTAATTTGACTGAGTTCAGAGTTCCTTGCCTAAGTTACAGGAAGGATTTAAACTAAGCATTTGCTTATTACGTTACCTTAGTTGTAAGAAGGTTTGGATAGGCACCAGCAATGCTGAGTAAGGTGGGAGAAGGTCTCCAAATAAACGTTTTGTAAATTAGCTATTTTAGAAGAGAGGTCTTAAAGAAAAACTGAGCACAGCAGCGGCTTAGTTGGAAAAAGGTCTTAGAATATACATCAGCAAAGTTCAATGTCTGAGTTAATAAAATGTATTAGACGAAGCCTTTGAAAATTAAGTTATCTTAGTTTAGATAAGGTCAGAAATAGGCTTCAGTCCAGCTGAATATAAATAGAAATATTTTTCCGAATAAACATTGCCGTAGTTGGAAGAAGGTCATATAAAAAAGGCTAGGAATGAAATGGTCCAAAGTTCGGAGAAAGTCGAATTAACCGTTTAAGCTGGGAGATGGTGTCCAAATGAGCATCTCCAAAATTCAGCTCAGCAGAGTCTTATCATATTTCGTAGATCTTAGATTAAGCATGAATGAAAAAGTGTTTTAACTGGGAAAAGTTCTCAGAAAAACATTCTCTTAGTTGGGAAAATATCTCAAATTAAGGATTTTCCTAGTACCCAAGGAAAAGGTCTAAAAATAATGATCAGTAATAACAAAAGGTGTCCAAATAAGCTTTTGAAAACTTATCTTAGTTGAAAAGTCTCAGAATAAGAATCCCCAGTGTAGAATCTTAGTTGGGAGATTTCTGAAGAAGCATCTGCCAAATTCGTTATTTTAAAATAAGAATGAGCAGAGAAGTGTTTTAATTGGAATAAGGTGTCCGAATAAGAATATGAAAAATTGTTGTAGGAAAATTGAAACGGAAAGTTTCAGAATAAGAATCAGCAAACCAATAAGCATCTCCGAAATTCTCTATCTATGTCGGAAACTCTTACAATAAGAGTCAGCTCCGCCGAGTCTTGTCATAGTTGCGTGAGCTTATAATAAGCATGAATAAAAAGGCGTCATAGTTGGGAGAAGTTCTCAAAATAAACATTGTCTTAGTTGGGAAAAGATCTAAGATTAAGGATTATCTAGAAAAACGCCAAAAACTGGGAGTGAGGGGAAAGCATGTACTTTTAATGATTTTTAGATAGGCCTTCTGAAAAACTGCTTTTTAAGAATTGTTTTTTAGTTTTTTGCGTTTTTCTCGGAAAACTAGATATATGCCAATGGACTTCTTTTCTTTGTCTTTTCATCGTGCATCGATTGCCGAAGTTTGGCCATTTGGGGACACCATGTGTGTATGTATATATATATTTATAAACTTGAATATTAAAAATATGATAGCTGGTGGATACCGTGGCTGAAGATTTTCCTAGTACAGGACGAAGAGCTCTAGCTTCGTTGTGATCGTGGATGTAAATCATATCAGTATCAAAGATGGGTGTGTGTATGTTATCAATTTCAGACGAGTTTGCGGCATGTTTTATCGTCAATTTCTGTTTTCACCGTCAATGAGTTGTCAGCTTGTGTAGACGAGTTGAAATTACAAAAGCGCCGGAAAATTTGCATACACAACAGCCTGAGGCCTTCTATGAATAATGGAAAAGGGAAAATTAAAACAAACACCAAATCAGTAACGAAAGTTTTATCATGAATGATAAGCTGAAACGCTATTTTTCATATTGGAGCAGTGTCATTGGAGGGAATAAGAGAATAAATCTTTGTAGATATGAGGAAGTGTATCTATTCCAACGAATTATCGCTAAACATTCATTGTAATCTTTCTTACCTAAAAAAAAAAAAAAAAAAAAAAAAAAAAAAAAAAAAAAAAAAAAAAAAAAAAAAAAAAAAAACAATACTAAGCAGCCGGTGTGATAACGAATAGTTGGGCTGGATTTCATGAAGTCTATTTTAAGGAGTCAACAATGGTATAAAAGGCAGCGATAAAGCGGATTTCGCAGCAAAACAAGCGATTAAAGAGGAAAGGTTTATTAAACTATATATTTGAGTTTTTTATGTAATTTTCAAAAATTTTAATGTGATGTAACTTAAATTGAATACTTTCTCCGATTACATTCAACAAATTCTAGCCACTTCTTATGTTCTGCACCTTTATAAATACTGGAACCAATAAACGCTCGAACATGGGAATAGTAACTAAAAATGATAATCTGCTCTTCTGGTAAATGTTTATTTGAAGTTTTGTAAAGAATTCCAGCGGTAATGAATGCTGAATTCCAGCGGATCATTAATGAATGCTGAATTTCTGAACGACTAGACGGATGGAGGGAGGGAGGGTATTCGTAGCGATTTTCTCTTCAGAGCAAATGGAAGTTCATCATGCACTAAACAAACACAAGCAATTAGAATTCAAATTGAAATGAGCATATTCAAACTTTATAAACGTCGTTTCGTTGAGGGAAACTACAACCAGGCCATTACGATTCATTTTGTTAGGTAGGCACACGTTAGCACTTGGATATGCTCAACTTCCTCTATATTTGCTCAATTTGCTCTGTGGAGTTTTGCTATGTTGGATATGCTTTAGTTTCTCGGCGTATTTATTTGGATAAGCTGAATTTACAATGTGGTGTTTTGCTAGACTAGTTATTCTCAGTTTAATGGATTATTTATCTGGATATGCCCAACTTACTCTGGAAACTTATCTGGAGTTTTTACGCTTAGTGTGAGGAATTTTGTTGAATATGCTCAATCTGCGATTACGTAGGTATTCACCTGGATTTGCTTATCGTAAGAAATGAAATTTTGCTGGATATGTTTCTCGGTATGCCCAACATACGAATGGACTTTTGCTAATTTTTACAGCACATCACTAAATTAGTAATAAGCCCCAGTTTATCACAGGTTGCCACCCTATATAAACGCCCAAAGTGTAACAAAGTGTTTTTTGTGCACATCCCTGAAAAAAATCAACACCGATGGGAATCGAAGCCACATCTCCCGCATAAGAATCCAGAATTCGAGCCTCTTTTGACAGATATGTATCTGGATATGCCCAGTTACTCTAGATATTTATCTGGATTTACCAAACTTTCTATATAAAGTTTTACTAAATATGCTTAATTTACTGAAGGTATTTTTCAGGATTTGATCAACTTGCTCAAAGTATATATCTGGATTTGCTAAACTTTCCCAGGGCTTTTACCTGGATGTGCCCAACTTGCTCAAAGTATTTATTTGGATTTGCTGAACTTGCTCAAGGTATTTTTCTGGATTTGCTCAACTTGCTCAAAGTATATATCTGGATTTGCTAAACTTTCCCAGGGATTTTACCTGGATGTGCTCAACTTGCTCAACCTTTATATCTCGATTTCCTAACCTTTCCCAGGGCTTTTACCTGGATGTGCTCAACTTGCTCAAAGTATTTATCTGGATTTCCTGAACTTGCTCAAGGTATTTTTCTGGATGTGCTCAACTTGCTCATAGTATATATCTGGATTTGCTAAACTTTCTCAGGGCTTTTACCTGGATGTGCTCAACTTCCCCAAGGATTAGAATCAGGGTATTAGGCCGATCAACTTCTTGGGTCTTACGACTTCCCAAGGTATTTACCTGGATATGCTCAACTTGCTCAAGGTGTCTATCTAGATAGGTTGAATTTGATGAAACCTGGATTTTCACAACTTACTATACGGAGTTGAAATGAGATTACTCTCTTTGCTCCGGTTATTTATATAAATTTACACAATGTACTCTGGGGAGATATGTTCAACTTGCTGTATGGCGTCTTGCTGACCATGCTCAACTTACTATATGCACAACTCACTACGTGGAACTTTGCAGGATAAGCTGGAGTTGCTATGTCGGACTTATCTTGATATACTAATCTTATTGTGGATGTTTATCAGGTTATGCCAAACTTACTCTGTGGATTTCACTCCGTGCCCTCAACTTACGCCGTGTTGCTATTTGTCAGAAGCTTACATACAACGTGGGGGATAATCCCTCTTCGATTTGTTGAGAAATTCCATTCGCCTCTTGCGCCGTACAATGGAGATTATCAAAAGAATTTTGTAGAAGCGATGAAGATAAAATGGGGGACTAAACCCTCGTGGGACCCGCGATTACTAGAGGCAATTCTTTCGGGATTAAGACTAATTAATGGAACATTTTAGAACGATTGAGGAAAAAAAAATCGCCAACCCTCCAAACCCCTAAGGAAATAGAAGCCGCATTAGTGTGGTCTCTCGCATCTTAATCCAGGACAAGAAAATGGGTAGATTAACTCAGGATCACACAAGGGATGGTTGTAGGAAATATCTGTAAGGATTAGGGCTTTATATTATCCCTGAAATATAGCCTTACAATCCATCATCCTATTCCGAGGCTCTCATCCTAGGATAGTGCCAGGATTAAAGGATTATCCTTTAGTGTGCCCTCCGCTACAGAAATTGCCTTCCATTACAACCTCTGGAATTTTAACGTAGGGCCAGTGAAAACCATGTTTAGACAAGAATACTTAAGTTAACTGTACTGGAATCAAATTTAATTCTGAGAAATGTGTGGTTTAAGCGCGTTTTTTTTTTTTTTTCTTTTTCTCTATAACACTTATGAGTCGGCTCGATGAAATAGTCCATATATACCGATAAGAAACGTCGACGTATCATGATCTATACGTAGGGAAAAATAGATGAAGCTGGGGCCACATGACGTCACACGTGTGACGCACACTCCTGATGCGGTTAGCATTGGTTCGCGGAGTGTGACGGTTAGCATTGCTCCTGTTAGGAGTTTGACGTCACACGTCTACCAGGTGTATCTATCTTTCCCTACTTCTATACACCTGGAAAATCTTTCTTCCCGAAATCTGTATATAGTTGTACATTATTCAAGTTTTTCCAAATGTGCAGTTTATACCAAAAGCCGGTATACAATCATACGTTTGTTTCGGTATTTGAATTCATTTCTTCAAATCGCTTGGCTATTCTTCTTCCTTGCCGCATTTTGGACTTTTGGGCTATTCTTAGCAAGAGGGAAGTAGGAAGAGCTGAGCGTTCTGAAGAATATGGAGTAAACAATTCCTCAAAATGACGTCAAACTATTATTGCAAACGGATGTCATGCAAATAAGAATGTACCAATCTATATTTATGTGTATCAGTCAGAACTACAAGCTACCAAATCTTGTCAGATTACAAGAATATATGGGACAAAAATATGATTTCCAAAGAATGAAGGTCAATTTTCTTAATTTGAACAAAATTTTCTTTTTAGCTAAAAGTAAAAGGATTTGCAAGGTAGGGATTGTCGGGGTTCGGTCACTGCTACTTAATAAAACTACATTTTATCATAAAAATGGTTTTATTGTGCCGACGTTTCGGCTTGAACCATCACAGACGGCTTGCCATCACAGACGGACATGACTTTGGTTTTGACCTATACTCCATCCTTTCCACTGAATCCAACGAAGACAAACGCCTCCTTTCCGAATCAATTTTTATCCACCTAGAAAATAACCCAGTTAATGACAAAATTGACAAAGAAGTCATCTCCTCTACCTACTCCAACATCTTCCATTTATTAAAAACTCCATCCTAATCCCCTATACCGCCTGCAATATAGCCCTTTATACCTGCCTCCCTTTCCATTAACACAACATTTTATTACTTTATGACCCCTTACTGTACTTCACCGCTTTTGCCGCTCTTTCTTTCATCTTCTATATTCTCTGTCCATTGGGTGGTCCAGAACCCCCCCCCCTCACCAACTCCTTTCTTCCTATGTTTCCCTGTATTAACTGTCAGAAATGATCCCGCATTTGTGAGGAATAGTTCTCTATCTTCCCATCGGTAAGCCCATATTGTTATTCTTATATCTAATCTAATATGTAATCTGTTATTCTTATATCTGTTTTCCTAATAATCGAAACACATTGGTATCCTAGAGCACATTGTTCTTCTATATATTATGTTCTAGCATTTTATGTTTTGTCTTTTTCCATATATATATGTATGTGTATTTGTGTATGTAGGCATATATATATATATATATATATATATATGTATATTTCAGTATTACATCCGTCCTACTTGTTTTTTACAGCCCTGATGAAGGCTTGAAGTTCAAGCCGAAACGTCGGCACAATAAAACCATTTTTATGATAAAATGTAGTTTTATTAAGTAGCAGTGACCGAACCCCGACAATCCCTACCTTGCATCATCTACGGTCAACGATCTCCTCTCAAAGTAAAAGGATTTGTATTCGTACAAATGACGTTAAAGAACCTATAAGTCGCGTCTCGTAATATCGCGTTGCAGGACGGGTCTCCTGTTGTGTGTACACCTCAGGTGCTTTCAAAAGTGCCTGTGGTATTATTAGTTCGTCTTTCCAGAGAGCTGTCTTCCATATTTTCGTGAGATCCGCGATCTGCTTTATCATACTGTTTATCGCCGGCTTGAGCCAGGAGTTCCTTGTCCAAATTAGTTGGCATCAAAACATTAATGTATTATTATCATTGATTAAAATGTTCATTTTTCATTTTTTTCTATTTACACTATTTCAAATTGTCGCAAAAACTGGACGAACTTTCTCATCGATGTTTTATCTTCCACCGCTGTACCCACCCATCTCCCCCCCCCCAAAAAAAAAGAAGGCAACAAAAAATCTTCTTGATCGAAATAATTAAATGACGCAAAATATACAATGCATAATTTGACGCAAAATATGCTGCAAGTTCAGCATAATTTAAAGAAGAATGGAAGGTGAAACATATATATTTAATGATTTTTATATAGGCATTTTGAAAGAATACCTCTTCACAATTGTGTTTTAGTTTTATGCATTTTTCTCAGAAACGGCGCAAAAACTATAACAATGCCAAAGGACTTTTTTTCTTTCCTTTTTCATTCTGCGTCGATTCCCAAAGAATTGGCGTTTATATATATATATATATATATATATATATATATATATATATATATATATATTGATAATGACAACTTAATGAATCCTATCCTCCCACATGTCATATAAGTGTTAGAAAGTAGCTATCAGATTGTAGCACTGCTCCATTGATTCGCCGTCAGTATGAGGCAACGCCAGGAGACTTGACAGGTGGTAAATACGGGTGTTTGCATTGTGGCATGCAATCAGCTTTGCCCCATCTCCGATAGGAAAGGGGATATTGGCTGGTGTCCAGCCGCGTCTAGTACATCCTGTCTTATCAGCGAATCATTAATCAAACCGAGCTGTTGTGGGTCGCATGCGCTTCGTTGCAAAACAACACCATTCCGACCGCAACATTCCATCAGGGGGACGCTTATCAAATAGGGCGTTGTTTTCGTTCTACCGTTTAGAGTAGTCGTAAACTATTCTATGGCTTTGGTAGGGATCAAGCACAATTTTAGTGCATCTTAGAGAAACTTGGTAGTTTGTTTGTGGACTAGTTGAGGACTCCTATATTGAATATTGATTCGGGGATTGTTTATATTGATTTCATACTTTAAGGGAAGGATTTGATTTTATTCTTTTTCTTTTAAGAAGAATTTTCTATTTAGGCCGCCGGACTATCGGGTGATTCGCTTTTTGCCTGTTTCCTTCTTCGTAGTACATAAATACTATGTTTGGTTTAAAAGGTCAAGTTTGTTAACTAGCAGAATCCATCCAACAAAGCATTGTCATTGTTCCCATTTGGGAACATCGATTCGACAAATTTTTGATCACATTTCCCAAATATTTTGCCAATTTAATTTCAATTAAATTAGGTATGGAAGTAATCAAGCATATTTTTTCTGACCACGAAATGTGATCTGAATTGAACTTTACGAAATATTTCGTATATAGATTTGTTTTCACCCTTTGGCGTAAAAACTGGTAGAATTACTCCAATAATTTTTATATAATATGGAAATAAATATTTAACAATATCATTTTACAGTTTTTGTGATATGTTTATTTCCTAAATTGTTATGTTTCGTGAGACAGAGATGTTCCAATTTGGGAACAATGCCCAGTTTTGGTTATATGCCTCGAGATTAGGAGATGTACCGGAAATCTTTTTACATTTTTACCTTTAAGAGTATTGCCTACTGTTTTTATTTTCAGTTTATTGTCTGCCTTTGAGCTAGATACTATTTCTTCTATTTTTTCTATTCCTATGCGTACATTCTTCCGTGAAATAGTAAAACAATTTTGTAAAATGGATACAGTTTTCCGAACTGTTGTAGAAGCAGTTGTAATGTAAACGTATATACTATTAAGACCAAATTGATTTTATTGTAATTATTTGATGTTATTGAAGGAAGTAATTAGATCGACTAAAAAATAATTTAATATCCGTAAGGAAGAAATAAATAATTAATCAAACTGAAGAGCAGCTTTATACCTACTTAAAACTGTGAAAGCAAATTATTCAAAACTTATTCAATCAATAAGAACAAACTTTCGTCGATGATAGAAGTTCTCCTCAAGCCTAGGAAAGTTATTTAGCGTGGGGCAGCGAACTCTAAATTATGAGTAGGAGATTTGTGTAAATCGTAGCTTTATTAGAAAAAATATATGTTTCGAGTGATAAATAGCTTCTTTTTTTGAATGGGAATATATATCTTTTTGGGCCGCTGAATCAATTACTAAAAAAACAATCTCTAAATAAAATTTTCATAAAAACGAAAGAGAAAGGTATAATAAATAGGACGCCGAAACAAACACTGATTTTGTAGGAATGTACTACAAGTGTTTGAATTTTAAAAATAAACTTTTAATCCTGACCGTCCTATTTCAATGAGGACCAAAGGATTATTTTGGATTTCAATCTTTTTATGGCACATTCTGGCGGCTACGTTTAGCCGAATGAGAGTTGATTTCTGATTTGTTACTGCGTGAGGAAAGGTTTATTTTGGTTAATACCGCTTAACACTCAAACAAGCACTTTGATTTATGTCAATCAGCTGACATCCTGAACGTAGCACGCTACATATTTACACGCAGCCCTCACAAGGCGAAGCACACCCCAGACACCAACGACACGCTACGAAGCTTGAGCTTCAATAACTGGAAATCATCACACATCCAACCCTCTAGAGAACGTCCTGACTAAATCTTGGAGTTATTACAACACATAATTGGCTTTTTCGGGTTCCCATTCGAGAAATCAAGAACCATCTTACTCCTCAATGAAATAGCACGGTTGCATTGGGGATACAAGAATTCTTTAAAAAAAAAAATGATTTATCCGAAATGAACATAAAAATGGTAGGAACTCTCTATACGTGAAATCTTTAGAAACGTTTTCCGAACCAATATCTGACTCAAGAAACTATTTCCATGAACCGCACCACCGGTTGACCGCCTGGAGTGCTCGTTTGAGCGTCCAGCCGCCAGACGAAGTTGCCACGCGGTTAAGCGTTTGGGCCACTCAAAGGCGTGTTGGATCCATTAAAGAAATGGACGCCGTCGAGGTCCCTTGTGTTACGTATTTCTACTACCAAAATCAGGATTCATCGTTTACTAAAAACACGGAGCGGATTTGGCCATCCACGGCGCGAGGCACCACTTTTTATCCAACCGCCGCGGTTAAAATTTTGTCGAGGCTAAGTGCGTACAATTACAAGCGGTTGCATAGGGATACCAGTTTAAACTGAAATTGCGGCTAGCCACACCTACGGTTGACCCCCAATGCGTTATAGGCCTACGATTCATAGTAAGGTGATATTAGCCACATACTTGAAAATTATTCACGTATCTTATACGCGCGCCTTTAGGAAATTCTAATACCAACTACCGACGGGTTGCCCCGTTGCCAGTGAGAACACCTGAAACCTGTGTGATCTATTTGAAACTGCGTTTGGCGTTTCACTCGAACATGTACAATGGTTTATTGAACCTCTTTATTCCCCTTTATCTCTCTTTTATCTTCTCTCCTTATTTTCTTTACGATTCGGAGGAAACTAATTAGCTTTATGAACCTTATAGGATCTAAACTTTTTCTAACCTTATTAAGAAATATTTTGAGCCCACAAACTGGACACAGTACTCTTCCAACATTGGCTTGAGGATGTCCTCTTTAAGTAGAAATCAAAATACTTGGTACTATCCTTGTACGGTAAGTATAAAGAATACACTGTCAAAATATCCAAATGTCTATGTTCGATGTTAATTCAAATCGAAGAGAACCCAGTCTTCTTTTTTTTATCTTTTTTTTTTTTTATTATGGCACTTTGCTCAACCCATGTTTAGGAGGAAAATATATTATGCAATAAAAATGTTCGTATCAAAATATTCTTAAGATAATAATGGAATAGGAAAAGAAAATATAAAATGAACGTTTTAATGAAGAACTATGCTACGTTGCGTGTTTACTCTGGATATTGAGCAGGAAATTTATTCTGTCAAACTGCACCAAGTTAATCCTTTCAAGTAATCAAAGTTTTGCAATCAGCCATCCGTTTTTCTTTCTAATCCTAAAGGCCTTTTCCCTTCCAAGAGAAAAAATAAGTCAGAAGCTTCAAACGTATAAATGAATACAATAAAAATATTGGTAAAATTATTATTTTCTGCAAATAACTTCATCATGGAGGAGTGTTGTTTTGCAATGGATTTACGTTAAGCAAAAGCGTTCATCACAAACAAATGAATAAAGTATTGCAGATAAAGTAGGCAACGTGACTAATGTTTTTTTTTTTTTTTTTTTTTTTTTTTTTTTAATAATTTTTGTTTGTTCCTTTTCTTTACATAATTATCCCGTTCATTTTTCAACATCGGGTGTACCCGAAAAGTGGGTTTCCTTCGTATAGTGATGGAGGAAACGCACCAAAAGCGGCCAAGAAGGATATACGCTTGATTCAATGTGTCAAGCGTTTACTGAGCCACTAAGGATGACAGGTGGATGCAGGCGTGGATAGAATGCGCCCCAGAATGGATTGATGGCAGGAATTCAGGTGGGTTTAATGGTGGATTGGTTGCCACAGCTGACTACCTTCTCGAATTCCAAACGTACCGGCTCGCCTCAGATGTATAATTTAATAATAACAGATGATTCCTCTGAGGAAGCTACCCAAATATTAGATCTTCCATATAATATTATCACACACAGACACATTTATTTACTTAAATAAAATAGGAAAATACTTATCATTTAACTGATAAGATAATTTCAACATTGATTGGTATAAAACTCAGGTTGTGCAAGAAATTGTAGCGGTTTTATATTGACTACGCGAAATCTTCACTCTCGCAGGAACTTTGAAGAGATGTCTCCAATTTCCGCGATAGCGGAAATGACATTTTTTTTTTTTTTATAAATGTCTTTATAGGTCATCACATTTTGTATCTTAATATATCTGGTAATATGATGGATTCGGAGGGTTTTGTGCTCAAGACCGCCCTACTTCGTCCTCGTTTATGATCAGACGGACGCTCGGATGGCGTTGAAAGGGGTATACCCAAGCTTCCGTCTGGATGGAGTCGAAGAGAGATCGGTGATCCAAAAAAATTGTCACGATGGAAAAGAAAGCCATTGATAACACTTCACTTGACATAGTCACTCCTGCAGATATTTGGGCCACTTTCCACTGATTCACCACGGCGGAGAGAGTACATTGGTGACGCTCGATAGGGAGAGAGCTTCAGGATTTTAATAAGTGGACAGTTTGAAGTGAAAACTTTGGAATCCGGATAATATATCATCTTAACGGATGAGATATTAAGGTCATTATGGAGATATATATGGGAAGCAATTCTTCTTCAGTTCTTTACCACATTGAATAAAAAGCTTCTAATACATCTCATGTCCGATATTGTCAGAGTTTCTAAGATATCTGATGCGAACCCCCAAAATGGTTCGCAGTAGCGATTCGTAAAGGATTTGTTTGTTTTGAGCATTAAAATTTAAGTTGTGAATCAGTTGTCCAAAAGCATTTTTCTGTATTTTGGACACATTTTGTCTTATATGCAGAAAGTGATTTCATTCCATTTCAACGTTTGACATATCTATAAAACGTTTAGCTTGAAGTCTATTAAACTAGAATGAAGACTTTAACACAACCTTTAGCTACTAAAAGAATTTATTTATATGAGACAGAAGGTCAAACCACATTTACCATACACTATTCTTCAGTAATTATCTATTTTCTATACACTTTTCATGCCTTTTCAAAAGTACAAATTGACAAATACGGTCACCATTTCATAAAAACTAGTAAAATTATTGGTTATAAAATGTCGGGGTTGGCTTGAATCACCTCTCCTTAGTTTAATAACGGTAAATTCTCTTTAGGAGTTATCTCTTGAAATGGTAATAAAGGTGAGTTGAACCTTTTGTTAATTGTGGTGTACCTTTTTAAGGACCATGTCATCTTTTCAGCAGCCCAAACACTTTTCGCTCCAAATCGGCCATTTGTATCTCTTTGATCTGTTTCCGACCGGGTGAGCCTTCGTCAGGCGCTCGCTCTAGTTCTCATCTTAAATAAAATCAATACTCTGAATAAAAAGACAGGAGCTCTGTAAGCTTAGCATATTACTCTTCATGGCAATTATATTGATAAATAAAAAAGTAAGTTATGTGTAATATATCAAGCTTCTAACCATTCCTCAAAATAGTATAAACTGCATTCATGAACATTTTGCTTAAAAATAGACTATGTAAATAAAAACATATTAGTTTTGGTATTTTTTATTAGTAATGAACAGCTTATTTAATGAACAGGAAAGATTAGTTAAAGTGCCCATGTTTAGCGCTCCAAGCGGTAGAAGTATGTAACAAACACTCCCGAGTAGGGTTGGTGGCTTAATTATATTTTTACAAAAGTAAACCCAAACTTCTAAAAAACCAATTAGTTTATTTTTAAACATCCTTCTCTTTAGAGACCTACGACGTATACCGAGTTTAGAAGGATGCAAAAAGTCCAACATTTTCACAGGTATTTTATTTTATTTTGCAGAACGTTTTTAGGAACTAAGCCCCATTTTCGATTCCCCATGACACAAAACTTTAATTATAAGCAAATACATTGCAAAACATTTAAAATAACAATACAACTTTAAAAAAAAAACTAGTAATCTTAAAAGTCTGAGACTCTATTTTAATATAATAAAAAACAATATAAACACTTTAGTCAATTTACTTAAAATTCTGTACAGTTGTGTTGTAAAAATAAACTAAATCGGTTCATTAGGGGGGGGGGGTTACTCCGGTTCAACATTACTAATTTATTATAATTATAAATATAATATACTCTATTATTCCTCGGATTCCTCTCATTCCAAACAATTATGCGATGTCAATTAAATTTTGTATCCACGCGGGTGAAGTCGCGGGCACAGCTAGTCTAATATATAAAATTCTCGTGTAACAGTGTTTGTAACAAAATTCCGCCAAAACGGCCATTTTTTATGACATTTTTTGTGTATATTCGGTACGTCTGATAATAGGATGTAAACTATATTTCAAGCCCCTAAATGATGCTTTTTTGTGTTTATTCGGTACGTATGATAATAGGATGTAAACTATATTTCAAGCCCCTAAATGATGATTTTTTTTAAAATTTGTTTTAAAAAAATACATACAGTCCTAAATTTTTACTCTTCTACTACCAATCCCCATTTTATAATAGCAATGTTAGTACATTAATAATTTTCAACGCTTGGTGGCCAATTATCACTCGATCAGTTATTCCCGGCAGGAGTCTACCGGTGTCACTTCTCACCCAGTAAACAGCACGGAGTAAGGATAAGAACGAAGCCGCTGTCCTGTCATTCATACGCACTAAGCTTTCTCCCACTACCACACAAAGCTTTCGGCCAGTATCATTCCCGCAGATGTGCCCATTGAATCCAAACGCGTTGAATTTCCAATTATATTGGCATTCCTAATGACAACCAATAAGTAGCAACACTAAACGAAGTCTGTCTGTGGCTTGGATTTGGAAACACCGTGTTTTTCACGCAGTATGTTTGTGTTGGCTAAAGATGGACTAACAAAAACACACACCATTGCATGAGTAGATTTTGTTCTTTTTTAGCGCGGTTCCTCCCTCCCCCATAGGGAGGAACCCCGCTTATAGGGTTGATACAATGAAACAATCCGGAAGTGCCGACTAGAAAATTTCGCGTTTCAGAACCCCTAGAGACCGAAAATAACGGTGGTTCAAATTTGTATATATATATATATATATATATATATATATATATTTGTCTGTTCGCTCTCTAGCTAGAAGACGAATGGTCCGATTTTGATGAAATTTGGTACAAAAATCCTTCGTCCAATTTGAAAGGTCAAGTTCGTTAACCAGCAAAATCCGCCGAAGAAGATGGCGTTTGGGGCGAAATTCGCGCAAAAAAAATCGTAACGCTTACGTTTTTGAGTTCATAAGCTTCTAAGTACTCGTTTTATATGATTCCTGGGCTAGGAAAACGAATGAAACCATTTTCAAGGCGATAGCTTTAACCGTTTCCGAGAAAATTGGAAAAATATTTTTTGAATACCGTTTTTGGTTTGGGTACTTAGAATCATGGGATTCAGTTGAAACATTTTCTGCATGTTCTACTTTCATCGAAACTAATATGTTGAAATTTTGGTTACGTTTGGAGTTAAGGAAGGGTTAGAATAAAATATTTTATTAACAGACTTAAAAAGTTTTGGTAACTTTGTATATTTTCCTTAATATCTCGAAAAAGGTTGAGAATCTTGGTAAACGAAAGAATACCATTAGAAAGCTTACTAAATGCTCTACAAAAAAGGTTCTGATGAAAGTTTTGATTAGGCGATGTCAATCGGAGAAATAAGTGCTTAAAACATTAAAGTAATTGATTTTGCTTATTCGAACTGTTCTTTTTAGCGCGGTTCCTCCCTCCCCCATAGGGAGGAACCCCGCTTATAGGGTTGATACAATGAAACAATCCGGAAGTGCCGACTAGAAAATTTCGCGTTTCAGAACCCCTAGAGACCGAAAATAACGGTGGTTCAAATTTGTATATATATATATATATATATATGTATATATTTATTTATATATATATATATATATATATATATATATATATATATATATATATATTTGTCTGTTCGCTCTCTAGCTAGAAGACGAATGGTCCGATTTTGATGAAATTTGGTACAAAAATCCTTCGTCCAATTTGAAAGGTCAAGTTCGTTAACCAGCAAAATCCGCCGAAGAAGATGGCGTTTGGGGCGAAATTCGCGCAAAAAAAAATCGTAACGCTTACGTTTTTGAGTTCATAAGCTTCTAAGTACTCGTTTTATATGATTCCTGGGCTAGGAAAACGAATAAAACCATTTTCAAGGCGATAGCTTTAACCGTTTTCGAGAAAATTGGAAAAATATTTTTTGAATACCGTTTTTGGTTTGGGTACTTAGAATCATGGGATTCAGTTGAAACATTTTCTGCATGTTCTACTTTCATCGAAACTAATATGTTGAAATTTTGGTTACGTTTGGAGTTAAGGAAGGGTTAGAATAAAATATTTTATTAACAGACTTAAAAAGTTTTGGTAACTTTGTATATTTTCCTTAATATCTCGAAAAAGGTTGAGAATCTTGGTAAACGAAAGAATACCATTAGAAAGCTTACTAAATGCTCTACAAAAAAGGTTCTGATGAAAGTTTTGATTAGGCGATGTCAATCGGAGAAATAAGTGCTTAAAACATTAAAGTAATTGATTTTGCTTATTCGAACTGTTCTTTTTAGCGCGGTTCCTCCCTCCCCCATAGGGAGGAACCCCGCTTATAGGGTTGATACAATGAAACAATCCGGAAGTGCCGACTAGAAAATTTCGCGTTTCAGAACCCCTAGAGACCGAAAATAACGGTGGTTCAAATTTGTATATATATATATATATGTATATATTTATTTATATATATATATATATATATATATATATATATATATATATATATTTGTCTGTTCGCTCTCTAGATAGAAGACGAATGGTCCGATTTTGATGAAATTTGGTACAAAAATCCTTCGTCCAATTTGAAAGGTCAAGTTCGTTAACCAGCAAAATCCGCCCACTGGAAGATGGCGTTTGGGGCGAAATTCGCGCAAAAAAAATCGTAACGCTTACGTTTTTGAGTTCATAAGCTTGTAAGTACTCGTTTTATATGATTCCTGGGCTAGGAAAACGAATGAAACCATTTTGAAGGCGATCGCTTTAACCGTTTTCGAGAAAATTGGAAAAATAGTTTTTGAATACCGTTTTTGGTTTGGGTACTTAGAATTACGGGATTCAGTTGAAACTTTATCTGCATGTTCTACTTTCATTAAAACTAATATGTTGAAAGTTTTGTTACGTTTGGAGTTAAGGAAGGGTTAGAATAAAATATTTTTTGAACAGACATGAAAAGTTTTGGGAAGTTCGTATACTTTCATTAATATCTCGAACACGGTTGGGAAATCGTGGTAAGTGGATAGAAACTATTTGAAAGCTTACTAAATTCTCTACAAAAAAGATTCTAAAACTATTTTTGATTAGGTTATGTCAATCGGAGAAATAAGTGCTTAAAACTTCAAATACGTCTGTTTTGTTCTTATGAACGGGTTTTTGTCGTTCTTGTTGTAATTTTTGTCTCTTTCCCTTCGTTTTTTATTGCTTTTTATTTTTGTAATTTCTTATGTTGCGAAAATTTTGTGTGTAAAACAGGATATAAAAAATGAGGCCAATTTTCTGTTGCTAGAAATAATATAAATTTTGGGAACTTTCATTAATATCTCGAAAACTGTTGAGAATTTTGGTAAAAGGGAAGAATACCATTAGAAAGCTTATTAAATGCTCTACATAAAAGGTTCTAATGAAAGTTTTGATTAGGCGATGTCAATCGGAGAAATATGAGCTTAAAGCTTTAAAGTAATTGATTTCGCTTATTCGAAGTGTTCTTTTTGTCTGTATTTTATTCCTTGTTATTTTTTAATTGCTTATAGTTGGATAATGTATTCGAAAATAAAACAGGTTAAGTAAAATAACAAAAACAATTTATTGTTAGAAATATAGAGTTCCAAGATTCCAAGACCTTGTAACTAGCGGGACGGTTTCTAGTGTTGCCGACCCTTCCAGGTAAGATTGTAAATCCTATCTTTCAAGACTGGTGGAACCAAAATATAACTGTCAGGGTTCGGTCACTGCTACTTAATAAAACTACATTTTATCGTAAAAATGGTTTTATTGTGCCGACGTTTCGGCTTGAACTTCAAGCCTTCATCAGGGCTGTAAATACAAGTAGGACATATTTAACACTAATATATGCACATATCTATGTAAATATACCTAACATATATATATATATATATATATATATATATATATATATATATATATATATATATATATATATATACATATATAATATATATATTTATATATATGCATATACACATACACATATACACGCACACATATGTACATATATATGCCCACATACATACACATATGGGGTATGTATTATTAAGTAGCAGTGACCTAACCCGGACAATCCCTACCTTGCATCATCAACGGTCAACGATCTCCTCTCAACAAAATAATAACTGCTTCTATTTTAATCTTTCGAAATTAGACTAGGGATAAGAACGGAACCGCGCTAAGATGAGGCAGTTCCTGCGAGTCGGACTTTTGTCTGTTTTTATTCCTTGTTATTTTTTAATTGCTTATAGTTGGATAATGTATTTTACAATAAAACAGATTAGGCAAAATAAGAAAAACAATTCATTGTTAGAAATATAGCTTGCCAAGAGAAAAAGATTCGTTGACGTCTTTTGAATATTTTCAATTGCCTTTATGCTGTTGTTTTTTTTATTTTATTTTTTAATTGATTTTATCTGTAGAATTATTACTATAGTAAAAGAACACAGGAATGTGTGAAAATATTTGATATTTTCCAATTGAAACGTATGAAATGAAGTATCGGTAGAAGAGGATTCTAGGGTCTTGCGGACCTGACCCCAGGTATAAACCCTTTGAACAAAGGCCGAGGAAAATATTATCTGTTTCTATTCTATGCTTTTCAAATGAGAATAGGGATATGAACAGGAACCGGGGTCTCCCGTGGTCTAATGGCTAGCGCCTTGGATTCATAAGCGGGAGATGGTGGGTTCGATTCCCAACCTCCGGCAGGAATTTTATCATCCCACGGCTCGCTGGTGAAATTCCTCGCTACACCCTGGATGTCGGCGCTAATGACCTAGATGTAGATGTGCCGTAAAAAAAAAAAAAAAAAAAAAAAAAAAAAAAAAAAAACTGGAACCGCGCTAAGATGACGCAGTTCCTGCGAGTCGGACTTTTTTATTGTCATAATTTCCAATTAGATTGGCATTCCTAATGACAACCAATAAGTAGCAACACTAAACGAAGTCTGTCTGTGGCTTGGATTTGGAAAAACCGTGTTTTTCACGCAGTATGTTTGTGTTGGCTAAAGATGGACTAACAAAAACACACACCATTGTACGATGAGATATTGTTCTTTTTTATTGTCATAATTTCCAATTAGATTGGCATTCCTAATGACAACCAATAAGTAGCAACACTAAACGAAGTCTGTCTGTGGCTTGGATTTGGAAACACCGTGTTTTTCACGCAGTATGTTTGTGTTGGCTAAAGATGGACTAACAAAAACACACACCATTGTACGAGGAGATATTGTCCTTTTTTATTCTCATAATTTTAAATATATTCTTTAAGATAATAAAGTAGAATTAATTAAATAAATGGATGTTTGTTGTTTTGTTATTTTTATAGGTCATCGTTCACAGCGGAAAACGCCATATAATCATAAATTATATGGGAAAACAACGTTTGCCGGTCCAGCTAGTATTATATATAATCGTTTGCCGGGCCAGCTAGTATTATATATAATCGTTTGCCGGGCCAGCTAGTATTATATATAATCGTTTGCCGGGCCAGCTAGTTTTATATATAATCGTTTGCCGGGCCAGCTAGTATTATATATAATCGTTTGCCGGGCCAGCTAGTATTATATATAATCGTTAGCCGGGCCAGCTAGTATTATATATAATCGTTTGCCGGGCCAGCTAGTATTATATATAATCGTTTGCCGGGCCAGCTAGTATTATATATAATCGTTTGCCGGGCCAGC
This sequence comes from Gonocerus acuteangulatus, assembly GCA_946811695.1. Taxonomy (NCBI): domain Eukaryota; kingdom Metazoa; phylum Arthropoda; class Insecta; order Hemiptera; family Coreidae; genus Gonocerus; species Gonocerus acuteangulatus. The sequence goes on along the minus strand of OX328129.1, from coordinate 26,751,278 downwards.
TAGTATTATATATAATCGTTTTCGATAATTGTTGAAAAGTATAATAAATACAATCTGCGTTTCCTATAAAAATATCAAGAAGTATGAAAACAGAATCTGTTTGCATTCCATGCATTCGAAATAATATTAGGGATATAAAGGTTATGAAAACGCGCTGCTATGACGCAGGCAAACAAGTTTTGATACTTCTATTTGAAAGGAATAAGGTAAATAAACTAAATGAAAAGTAAGAAGAATAAAGAAGGGGAAAAGGTTTCACTGCTGGGGGGAAAGTGGGCGAATATATAGAAAATTCAGAATAAATTAATAAATTCATTTTTATAGTCCTTTATAGTAATAATGCCGGAGGGGGAAGGGGCGGAAATCGTGGGAAATGAAATTCCCTATTCGCTCTCTATAATATTTAATTTTCCTGCTCGAGTTAGAAATGAGAACTAATTTTCTTTCATTATTAATAACTTATTCTAGGAATTGTTTATATTTTTCGATCAATATTTCTAAAAGTAGAGAAAGCATGGAAATAACAATTTCGTTTTACTTTTTATGATCAATTGTAAAGTGTTTGTAGTAAGAGAGTGTTTTATATGTAATTTTTTTTAGCACTTTCCTCCGAAGGAAAGTAGCTATTGAGGTTGGACTCATGGCGGAATTTTTGAAAAATTTCTTCAAATCTTTATCGATCCTACCTAGTAGACACCGAAAATGACCCCCGTTAAAATTTATATATATATCTATATATATATATATATATATATATGCATATATATATATATGTATATATATATATGTGTGTGTCTGTTAACACGATAGCGGCCAGAGTTTTTGTTTTTTCGTCACGAAACTTGGTATATAGCATTCAATTAGCAAACGATTGAACGAGTTCGTTAACCACCAAAATCGGTCCACCGGAAGGGGGGGGGGGTTTACCCCGGACCCAAAACACTAATTTGACTATGTCAGCCGTAATATTTGTTATATTTCATCGAAACTTGGTATTAGTAGTGGTAATAAAGAGAGAAAAGTGAGATATAAAAATGAACTAAATCGGTTCATTAGAAGGGGGGGTTTACTCCGGACCCACAATACCAATTCGCCACTACCAGCCGTAATTTTTGGTATATTTCGACGAAACTCGGTATTCGTAGTGCTAATCCACAGGTAAATATGTGTTGTAAAAATAAAATAAATCGGTTCATTAGGAGGGGGGGGGGGTTTACTCCGGTCCCACAATACCAATTCGCCACTACCAGCCGTGATTTTTGGTATATTTCGACGAAACTCGGTATTCGTAGTGGTAATCTACAGGTAAATATGTGTTGTAAATATAAACTAAATCGGTTCATTAGAAGGGGGGGTTTACTCCGGACCCAAATTCCTAATATACTCATACCGGTCGTAATTTCTGCTGTATTGTAACGAAACGCGGTATACGTCGTGGGTAACACATGAGAAAGATGTGTTGTAAAAATGAGCTGAATCGGTCAATCGGAAAGCGGGCGTTTAATTTGTAATATATTTCAATAGAAAAGCCCGCCAGACGTAGGTTCACAAAGCCGCCACAAGGAGCGCTTTCTACCACTAGAGTGACTGTATCCTGTTCCTGCGTTAGATCAAAATACGATAATATGAGGTTTTTTGTATTTATTACGTAGTGTAGTAGGTACCATGTGTAAACATAACTCTGGAAGCAAATTAATTATTGATCAGTTACTCATTACAAAATTAAAAGAGAACTATTCATGTTTTTATTTTATTTATGTAGGATATTTTAAGCAAATTGTTCTGGAAAGCAGTCTACACTACCCAAATTCTGAGGAAAGTGCTTAGCTATGCAGCTCCTGCGTTACGGACTTTTTGTCTCAATGCATTGAAAAAGAAGCGTCCGCCACGCCGCACAGCGGGGCCAAACTACATTTCGCGTTTTAAAAAAGGCCACAGGCTCTACATCCTAACCGATTTCAATGCATTTTTTTTTTTTTTTTTTTTTTTTAAATGAAAGCTTATAATATTTATTACAACTTTGTCTGGCCAGATTTTTGTTTTTTGTTTCCACTGTTCAAAAAATTACCTGTAAGTAATTCAGAAACTTTTATAATTGAACATAAAATAATATTTTATTTTTCATCCAACTTAATATCAGCACTGATATAGTTAAAATTAAACATTCAAATCCTGATTAGACTTACTAAAATCATAATATATTTTCAAATCATTCAAAAATCATATTATTTCAATTAAAATTGTTGTTGAAATCTAATCATGTTTTGAACGTTAAATTTCAAAGGTATCAGTGCTGACATTAAGTTAAATGAATAATAAAATATTATTTTATGTCCAATTGTAAAAGCTTGTGAATTATTTTCACGTAATTAAATAAGTGGCAGACAAAGCTGTTATTAATTTTATTGGCTTTCATTTAAAAAAAAAAAAAAAAAATGCATTGAAATGGGTTAAGATTTGGAGGCTGTAGCGTTTTTTGAAGCACGAAATGTCGTTTGGCCCCACTGTGCGCCGGAGCTGAGCAAAGATGACAGTTTATAGCACATTCCAGAAGAATATGCTAAATATATTCTTCTATAGTAAAATATTGTTTACATAAGACCCTTGCACTTGTCTAAAAGCTAGGTTTACTGCTGATCCTATTGATTTATTATCTATATTATTGCTTAAAAAAATTGTTGACATTATTATAAGGTATACAAACAAAGAAATGAAGAAAAGATATCGTTTTAGTGTGGAGATCCGATGTAGAGGAGAAACCCTGGAAGAGTGAGAAATACCTACCTAGGTACAGTCATCAGTAGGGACGGGAAGATTGATGGGGAGGTTTTAGTATGGAAATCCGATGTAGAGGAGAAACCCTGGAAGAGTGAGAAATACCTACCTAGGTGCAGTCCTCAGTAGGAACGGGAAGATTGATGGGGAGGTTTTAGTGTGGAGATCCGATGTAGAGGAGAAACCCTGGAAGAGTGAGAAATACCTACCTAGGTAGAGTCATCAGTAGGAACGGGAAGATTGATGGGGAAGGTTTAGTGTGGAGATCCGATGTAGAGGAGAAACCCTGGAAGAGTGAGAAATACCTACCTAGGTACAGTCATCAGTAGGAACGGGAAGATTGATGGGGAGGTTTTAGTGTGGAGATCCGATGTAGAGGAGAAACCCTGGAAGAGTGAGAAATACCTACCTAGGTACAGTCATCAGTAGGAACGGGAAGATGGATGGGGAAGGTTTAGTGTGGAGATCCGATGTAGAGGAGAAACCCTGGAAGAGTGAGAAATACCTACCTAGGTACAGTCATCAGTAGGAACGGGAAGATTGATGGGGAGGGTTTAGTGTGGAGATCCGATGTAGAGGAGAAACCCTGGAAGAGTGAGAAATACCTACCTAGGTACAGTCATCAGTAGGAACGGGAAGATTGATGGGGAGGGTTTAGTGTGGAGATCCGATGTAGAGGAGAAACCCTGGAAGAGTGAGAAATACCTACCTAGGTACAGTCATCAGTAGGAACGGGAAGATTGATGGGGAGGTTTCCAACCGGATCAGAAAAGCCAACAATATCTACTAACAACTATGTAACACAATCGTTGAAAGAGAGAAGTGGACAAAACATGAAGGTGCATATTTTGAAGGCTATTTACCTACCTACTCTTCTGTATGGAAGCAAAAGCTGGGTCCCACTGGAACCAGAAGAGATCTGGTTAGAAATCAGCGAATACCTGATTTACAGAGGACCTGTGAATTTCAGCTGTATAAGAAGCGGTTGAAAAGAGGCAGCTGAAATGGTTTGGCCACCTTTGCCAAAAGGAGGAAGATCATGGACCAAGGATGTTTTTCAAAAATAGAGAGCGAAAATAATAATTTATATATATATATATATATATATATATATATATATATATATATATATATATATATCCCTCCATCGACCGCGTGGGGTCTAGGCGGACCCCACCTTTCTGCTCTTTGAGTAGCTTCCTAATCAGTAGTGCTCCGGAGAATGGTAGTGTCAATTCGCTCATAAAGGATAGTCCACGCCTCAACTTGATTATGTTTTGTTGAAAAACAGCATTGAGGTCTGAGTGGACCTCACGCGGGCTTCCATGAGACTTTTTTTTAATATTTACATGTTTACGGAACCTGAGACTCCATATTTGAAGGGTATCTTCACAGACATCTACAAATTAATTGAATATTTTTTGAATGTATTTTTTGTGATTATTTACAATTTTTTCTGTGAATTTTTTTGTATTCGCAGAAAAATTTGCAAATAAAATTTTATTTGTATTTTTATATTTAATATATGTAAATAAAAATAAATTCGTATTCACACTTATGAATACGAATTTATTTATATTCGTATTCACAAATATATGAAGTACGAATAAATTCGTATTTTTATTTATAAATAAAATGATGCCCATCTCTGTTATTGCTGCACGCCCGTCAATTTGTAAAATATAGATATCGTCAAAAGGAAATGCTAATTTTAAGAATTTGAATTATAAAGCAGCTCATTATTATTTATACATTAGATCCTCATAAATACAGTACATTACATATTTAGCCGGGCGGAAGGATTTATATCCAAAATGGGGACACACACAAATATACCCTCAGGGGAAATGTAAATAGACTTTCTCCAATAGTTTTGTTTTAATAATGAAATTAAATATTTAATCTAGATTCCATTAGGCTGGAAAGTGGGGAGGGGGGTGTTGATAAAATGGAGGCTGATAAAGTGGAACATTGAATCTTCCTGGATTTTACACGGTCTCTTCGCTTCTCTAATATATTTTACTCTCACTCTTTCCAATTTACTTTTAATTGCAATTTTTTAGTTGTCTACAATTTATTGCAAGGAATTGTTGGCTCCAATTAAATAACATTCACTTAAAATGGTCCTATTTTTAATTATTTTATATGAGATTGTTTTAATTGACAAATTGTAGGCAGTTCAGAAATTATAAATTAAGTACAATACGCATTTTAATAGTAAAGAACATCGACAGAATTTTTTTTTTTTTTTGACTGATGAAGGTTCAACCAAATGATGAAAAATGTCTTTTGTTCTTTTTTTACTCTCATCATCATGGTATAAAACTTATGTTCTTGATGAAGATTCCCCCAAAAACAACCCAGTAAAAAACCAAATAATCACAGGAATAGAATTATTCAAGCGACATTGCACTAATCAAGAAAAAATGAAAATACATAAAGCAATGCCACTCAAACAAGCTGATTTCACACAAAGATTGTGAAAAATTATGCAAATAAGTTGAACTGAACTTCCCTGGGCGGCGTCTTCTAAGACACCCGGCTCTATTGAGTCGAAATATTAGAAGTCATCACCTGTACAACTCCGACTACAAATGCCAACTTCACCAGCTCTATTACGCTGCAACAGAAACATTCTAACATACTCAGTAACTTGTTGCTAATTTGTTACACTATTTTTAAATTTCTTGCTCCCGCCGTTTGCGAGAAAACGTGGCTGTGCTACCGTAATATTGTCTAATCACAGCCACCTCCGTTACTATTGATCTAATTATCTGACGAAATTCCGACATGTGGCAGAATTTGTTGCTAATTGTTTACTCTACATTGCGCCCAAATACTATTTTGTTGCTCCAGCCGTTTCCGAGAAAACACCTAGAGCAAAAAATTTGAAAATAGTTCAACAAATTAGCAGCAAAATACTGGTTACCTACGTTAAAATATGGGGTTGTAGTGTTGCTATACTAGAGCCCACTTCACCGATTCTCTAAAAACTTCGTAGTGGGACGTCGTTACAACGGGTACAACGAACACTTCTTGGAAATTGACCCACATGCGATTTCTTTCTGAGGAGTTTATTTTGTCAAAGTGCAGCCAACAGTGGACAATATCGAACTCAAAAGTGTTGAGGAACCTGTGAAAGAAGTGGTCACAAACTCCAAAAATTATAGAAGCTACAATGCGATTTATACACTTTGGACGATTTTGGAAACTTCATATAAGACTTCAAAAGTGATTATGAAAAAAACTAGATTATTTTAAAGTTACTGAACAGTGAGATCCACATATGTATTTGTTAACTCATTAGGAGCTCAATTGGTTTTTTCTTGCCCATTAGCTTTACAAACAACATATATTCTTGTAAACATTACGTAGATGATATTAACTCTTATTTTTTGTTTATTTTTCCCAATCACAAGAATGTAAGTCGAAATGTATCCTCAATAAATCGATGTTCTGTAAATCAAACAACATTTAAGGCCCCTGCTTCACCGTTTCAACCTTTCTATCTTTTCCTTTCGGAGTCATTGTCTTCTTCTCGTCCACGTTAGTAGTTGAAATCCAGGGCCATAATCTTCTAGAGGAGGAAGATCTAAGTGAATATCACTATCCGTAGAAGCAGTTTCTGAAGCTTCCTGTGACTCTAGTAAATCAAACAACATTTAAGGTCCCTGCTAATTTGTTATATATATATATATATATATATATATATATATATATATATATATATATGTGTGTGTGTGTGTGCCTGTGTATAAGAAATTACACACAGACACTCCTCCATAACCGATGAATGATCAGAATGTGCTTCTTATGTGAAATCTAGTCTCTAAGTCCTTTACTAAATAAACTAAATACTTGAGCCTTTAGAGCGTATGTGCGCAACAAGCGGCGCGCTGTAATATTTGATCCAGCCCGGGAGACATTTTGAAAACTCCACTTTAAAAGAAAAAAAATATTACACTAATAACTCAAACCTACTCCAAATGAGAAAGACCGAGTCAGATGGGGTATATCGCTTGCTCTTGCGGAATCAAGTGAGCGAGCAATCCGAGTGGCGGCAACCATCAAAGAATGATTTGGCAAAGCATTTCATTTTATTTTGAACCATCACGCGGCCCGCGATCGTACTTGCACACCAAAGATTGGCTGGCCCACGACGCGTCGAAGATTGCCCATACCTTCATTAGAGGACCAATGAAATAGATATTTCACGTAGATTTGTGGAATATCTGCCCCATTCGAGAAGATAGATTATAGCAAACTGTGTTATAGAATTGTAGAGAGTTCTAATTAATAGAGTGCTCAGGCTGATTGCTCTCTTGGAGAATAGGCCTGCGCAGGACGGGATATTCAAATCGGATTATCTTGTTACAATTGGTACAGACTTTAATGAACCAGTTAGCGGTTTCACTTTGATTCTTGATTTAGACAGTTATCGCACTTTCCAATATTCCGTTCATTAAATGTTCTCAAATTTATCGGATAATGGCAAATCCATTTCGAATACTCGTTAACAACTATGTAATTAAAGCCCCAAAATAATTGTTGAGTTCTAATCCTAAAGGAAGGTAGCAGGATGATTTGCGAAACGTTCATGAGGACAATGATGAATTTAACATACAAGAATAAAGATCACTTCACAACAGTGAGAAAGATCTTGAGAAAATAAATAAATCTTCTTGAGAAGCTAAACTTCAACAAAACAAAGGTCCACCAAGGAATTCATATTTAAATTGACGTACTATTATCGTATTATAGTGAAGATGGAGATAGCCGTTGCAGAGAAATGAAGACAAGGTATAGTGTGGATTCGGCTAGGAGAAAAACGTCAGACTTTCAGGAAGAAATCTGTATTTGGACGTTTCGGCTGCACATTGGCAGCCTTCTTCAGCTAAAAAATACAACTTATAAGTAAAAAAAATAAATATGCAACTTGTAAGTAAAAAACAGGCAGAAATGAGTGTAGTATATACATAAAGACAATAAATTTTAACCAATCTTATTTTTAAACAATGAAAATACGGTAGTTGGAAAGTAAACAACATGTAGAAAGTAGTAAGTAAACAGTACAAAAAACTAATCAGTACAAAAAAGGAACATTTTTCATATAGTGAGAAAAAACAATCTATTCTATAAGTGAATACAATTTATAATAATTAATATATAGATACGTACCACTAGAGAATGCCTAGGGGGGAGGGAGGAATACCTCGAGGACAACTTAGGTAACCATGGTTGAATGTATGAGGGACAGCAACTACACAGGGGGTTTTATAGTTTTGACTGGGGGAGGGGTGAGGAAGCGGTATGTCGGTGAAGATGAAATAAGTGCAATTGCTAGGTTGTAAAAGCGGGTTGTAAAGGTGTTAAGAGTTTTGGGACACACAAGTAGAAAAATTGTCTGGAGCCTGGGAACAAAGATAAAAAGGAGGTCAGGACAATTTATGGAAGACGGCGGAGTAAGCAGGGGAGATGTTTTGTTTGTCGGTTTTGTAATTAATGTTATTGGGGTTTAAGTTAATGTGGACGCATTCGGAAATCTGTCGTTTTTTGGTGTTTCGTTCTGTGGAAAGTATTTTAGTGTCGTCAAAGTTGAAAGTGTGTTTTTTTGTTATGGCGTGTTTTCATTGTTTAAAAATAAGATTGGTTAAAATTTATTGTCTTTATGTATATACTACACTCATTTCTGCCTGTTTTTTACTTACAAGTTGTATATTTATTTTTTTTACTTATAAGTTGTATTTTTTAGCTGAAGAAGGCTGCCAATGTGCAGCCGAAACGTCCAAATACAGATTTCTTCCTGAAAGTCTGACGTTTTTCTCCTAGCCGAATCCCAACTATACCTTGTCTTCGTATTATCGTATTAGTTGAAACGTACTCAAACAAAGTTGGACCAATATTATCACCGTTCTCGTTTCGAAAAAAAATAATATCAGATTTAATAATATAATATAATAATGATATGTTTTTTTGCTTCAAGTTTTACATCTTATATTCAAGGCATGCAGCTTTACAAAAATATAATTTACACAATAAAAAACGAAAATCTTTTACATGAATAATAATAAAGTAAGTCTTCTACTGAATAAAAAATGAGAAAAATAAATACATCATAAGATATTTGAAATTTCACACACATGAATAAAAATAAATTAAAGTAAATTTATTTTATTTTATTTACTTGAAGAGCTCCGCAACAAGGGTGATCTCAAACAAAATTAATAATAAAAAATAATAAGGAAATACTTTCAAATTAAATTCAAAAATAACATTAATTGTTCATATTCAAAACGAAATAATTACCAAATAATAAGTAATAAAATAATGGTATAATTGAAATCATAATAAAATTGAATAAAACAATAAGTAAGATCTAAGCTAAAGAAAATTATAAACATAAAATATGACAAATTGCTCTAAAATTATTTTGAGATCGGAAATTTTGCCTTAGATTTTAATTGTGCGTTGTATGTTTTTTTTATTTTATTTTATATATTTTAGGAGCTTCGTCACTTGGCTATTTTCTCCTTTGATTTCATAATTACAATTTGTAAAAAATAAAGTTTTGAAAATTACAGGAAATAATGTCATGAACATTAGGGTACATAACAAATAAAAAGAAAATATTAATACAAAAAAATAATTTGATCATATACATTTCGAACAGCTGTGCGCAGTGTACTGGTCTTAATAAAGGATATAGAAACACTACTTCTTCTTTATTTTGTGTTCTTCTTCTTTATTCCTGACTCCAGCCTGTGTTCTTCCAGTTTTCGGAGTGGTTTTTCCTTTAATTCGTAATCCTTTCACCGTTTCCACCTTTCTATCTTTTCCTTTCGGAGTCGTTGTCTTCTTCTCGTCCACGTTAGTAGTTGAAATCCAGGGCCATAATCTTCTAGAGGAGGAAGATCTAAGTGAATATCACTATCCGTCGAAGCAGTTTCTGAAGCTTCCTGTGACTCTAGTAGTCCTCGCCTCTTAGCACTTTTCTTTAATAATTGTTTGTAATAATGCTATATTTCGTTGTATGTATTCGTGGTCTTCAAGTATGTCAGTATGTTATCAATATATGGGCTATTATCCGATAACAGCTCGCTAAGATCATGAGGTGCCTGTAGGTTGTCTCTTTTCATGCAGTCTGTTAGTAGGTGTTTTACAGTCAAAGGAACGTTACATGTTGCGCACCTTGGCTTGTCTTGTTTCGTAAATAGGTGTGAGTGAGGCGTGTATGTCCAATTCTTAGTCTTGTTAGTACAACTTCGTCATGTCTTGTTCTCTGTTTGCTTGACCTATATGGTCTTAAATTACGGTAAATCAATAACTGTAATTAAAGTAAATAAATAACTGTAATTATTTCCCATATGTTCTTCTGTCACTTTTCACCCTTGATTCCGAAGTGTCCTCCGACCCTTAATCAGAGCAAAAAGTGTGTGTCCCAAGTGTGAGAAGGATGGGACATCACCATTATCGTGTGAAATTAAATATGGCTTTCAATATAGCTCCTAATTTACATGGTAATATTTCAATAACGGGTGTTTCTTATTTAAAATTTAATGTAGATTCTAAATATGTGAAATCCGAAAAACACAGTTTTTCATAATTTTTTTTTCAAATTAATGTGTTCAGAATGGCTCCTTCACGCTAAAGCACATTTATTGATTTTGAATTAGAAACCAGAAAAAATTAGACTCAAATAATTTTTTTTTCTGAAACACCGAGGTACCATTTTAAAGCTTATTGAATGAGGCAACTTGTGAGGGAGATGCAAACCTCTAACTCTTCAAATATAACATCTATATATTCACATCTATATGGCTCTTAGTAAAGCCCTTAATTTACATGACAACATTTCAATAATGGGTTTTTCTTATTGGAAATTTAATGTAGATTCTATAAGTCTTGTCGTTTTTTACGATACATTAACCAGAAATCCGGAAAACACAGTTTTCCATAAAAAAAATAGATCTGAAAATAAAGTTTGAATAACTCTGCTACATGCTGAGATAGGATGGTCATTGCTGCGTCCATGGATTGCAAATTATGTGCAGAATAAAGCCATAAAGTTATGACATCTCAATGCGGGACACCCTGTACAGTAAATGTCCTAAGCTTTTAGGAGAGCACAAGGGGCTGATGAGGAATATGTTTTCTGTAGTTTCTAGTTCATATAGTTCGTACGAAGATCACAGTGTCCTTGTATCAATGATGTATTCGTTTATATTGTAGAAGGTTATCATGTTGTCTGAGCTGAGCCTTAATTGAGCTAAAACTTTCATTTCGTTTTAATGGAATATTGTTATGAAAATATGTTATCCCGTTATGTTAGAAGGGATGCTATTCTTTATGCGATTTAGATCATATTCTAATAATTTTTTTTTAATTGGCAGATTAGCAAAAAATAATATCTTTTTTTGTAGAAAGCAGATTTGTAGAAACATAAAAATAAAAGTTAAATTATCTGTTATAGCTTGCATGGAGAGCTCTTATCAATTGCGGCTTATCAGTCCACTTTATCACCCTTTGAGCTGTCACTCAGCTATCCGATTGAGCGTAAAACGACCCTATCCTGTAGGGATTAATTTCCTCCTCGATATAATCGGGAGAGGAGGTGACGAACACCCGGTGACATCTGCTCGGCACACAGACATGGCTCAATTTAGCCCTGGTTAGTGTGGTTTCCCCCCTCCCCCTTGGCCCAACACTAATGGGTCTATTTGTGGTACAACACTATCTAATTAGTGCGCAATATATTCCATTCAATCTTACATAGAAATGTTTTATTTTATATGGTGGTTGATAATCGCCACTGCGTTCACATTGATTATTTTTATTTAACCTTACTCTTGTTTCTCAAGAACCATCAAAATCCTAAATTCAAATTTGTTTTCGTCTTTCTGACCATGCCTTCTCTTCAGAAGTGAAACTTGTTAGCACTTTCGTCCGAAGGAATGTAGCTATTGAGGTTGCACTCATGATTTTTGAAAATCTTCTTTAAATCTTTTATCGATCCATCCTAGGAGACACCGTAAATGACCCATTAAAATGTTTATATATATATATATGTCTGTTAACAAGATACACGTTAGAGATTTTGTTTTTTCGCCCCAAAAAACATCCTTGGTATACAGTATTCCCATAGCAAAAGATTTAACGAGTTTGCTAACTAGCAAAATCGGTCCACCTGGCGAGAGGTTTTACTTCGGACCCAAAGTAGTTATTTGCCCAGGCCGGACGCAATTTTTATTGTATTGTAACTAAACTCAGTATTCTTTGTGGCCATCTTAATAGAAAACTGTGTTGTAAAAATAATCTAAATCGATCCAGTAGGAGGAGGGTTTGCTCCTGACCCAAATTGCCAATACAGTTCGTAATTTCTGTTGTATTGTAAAGATATTCGGTATACGTCGTGGTTATCTAATGAGAAAGGAGTGTTGTGAAAATGAACTAAATCAGTACATTGGAATTTCGGATTTACTTTGTATTATGTTGAAATTGAATCACCGCAAAACCAGCATTGGTGGTAACTTATATATATATATATATATATATATATAAAATCTAAAATCATGATTTTTCGGAATGGAGGGAAACAAGCTAGAAATGAATCTTGGACTTTCGGAGGAAAAAAAATTGAAGTTGTACAAGAATATAAATATTTAGGAATTCATCTCTCGCCTCTCCTATCCTTTCATAAGCATATAAAAAAGTCCGACTCGCAGGAACTGCATCATCTTAGCGCGGTTCCGTTCTTATCTCTAGACTCATTTAAAATGATTAAAATAGAAGATGTTATTATTTTGGGTCCACATTTCTAGAAAGCATGAAGATTAGATAGTTAGCCGTCGAGGTGATAAGTAAAGATGGAATGGTTGGGATTCGGCTAAATAAACCTCAATACGATTTTTGTTAAAAAATCTATATTTAGGACGTTTTGGCTAGTCAGTGGTAGCCTTCGTCAGCAATGAAAGTGCCGGGAGGTAGAGGAGGACCAAAGTTGACAGTTCCATCTTTACTCTCAAGAAAGGTGTTATTTACAATCTTACCTGGGTGGGTCCCCGCCCTAGGAAGGACCCCGCTAGGCATTTGAAAAGCTATATTATCTTGGAAATCCATATCTCTAAGATTAAATTGTTTTTCTTAGTTTTCTTAACCTGATTTGTTATCAAATACATTATCCAACTATAAGCAGTTAAAAAATAACAAGGAATAAAAACAGACAAAAAGAACAGTTCGAATAAGGGAAATCAATTACTTTAAAGTTTTAAGCACTTATTTCTCTGATTGACATCGTCTAATCAAAACTTTCAGCAGAACCTTTTTTGTAGAGCATTTAGTAAGCTTTTTAATGGTATTCTTCCGTTTCCCAAGATACTCAACCTTTTTCGAGATATTAAGGAAAGTATACAAAGTTACCAAAACTTTTTATTTCTGTTAATAAAATATTTTATTCTAACCCTTCCTTTACTCTAAACGTAACAAAAATTTCAACATATTAGTGTTGATGAAACTCCAACATGCAGAAAATGTTTCAACTGTATCCCATAATTCTAAGTACCAAAATCAAAGACAAAGAACCCTCCCTAGGAAGGACGCTAGGCAGTTGAAAAGCTATATATCTTGGAAATCCATATCTCTAACATTAAATTGTTTTTCTTATTTTTCTTAACCTATTTTATTTTCAAATACATTATCCAACAATAAGCAATTAAAAAATAACAAGGAATAAAAAACAGACAAAAAGAACAGTTTGAATAAGCGAAATCAATTACTTTAAAGTTTTAAGCTCTTATTTCTCCGATTGACATCGCCTAATCAAAACTTTCATTAGAACCTTTTTTTTAGAGCATTTAATAAGCTTTCTAATGGTATTCTTCCGTTTACCAAGATTCTCAACCTTTTTCGAGATATTAAGGAAAGTAAACAAAGTTACTAAAACTTTTTATGTCTGTTAATAAAATATTTTATTCTAACCCTTCCTTAACTCCAAACGTAACCAAAATTTCAACATATTAGTTTTGATGAAAGTAGAACATGCAGAAAATGTTTCAACTGAATCCCATGATTCTAAGTACCCAAACCAAAAACGGTATTCAAAAAATATTTTTCCAATTTTCTCGAAAACGGTTAAAGATATCGCCTTGAAAATGGTTTCATTCGTTTTCCTAGCCCAGGAATCATATAAAACGAGTACTTAGAAGCTTATGAACTCAAAAACGTAAGCGTTACGATTTTTTTTGCGCGAATTTCGCCCCAAACGCCATCTTCCAGTAGGCGGATTTTGCTGGTTAACGAACTTGACCTTTCAAATTGGACGAAGGATTTTTGTACCAAATTTCATCAAAATCGGACCATTCGTCTTCTATCTAGAGAGCGAACAGACAAATATATATATATATATATATATATATATATATATATATATATATATATATATATATAAATAAATATATACATATATATATATATATATACAAATTTGAACCACCGTTATTTTCGGTCTCTAGGGGTTCTGAAACGCGAAATTTTCTAGTCGGAACTTCCGGATTGTTTCATTGTATCAACCCTATAAGCGGGGTTCCTCCCTATGGGGGAGGGAGGAACCGCGCTAAAAAGTGTGACAGAAAAATCTAAATTTGCTCTTAATCTGCATGGAAGCGCCTATTAATGACGCGCAAGTATGGGGATTTGATGTGTATCATGATCTGGAACAAATTCAAAGATTTTACTTAAAAAGAATATTTAATTTACCCAAAAATACTCCAAACTATATTCTATATTTAGAAACAAAAACTCAACTTCTTTACTTTCATAATTGAAACTACATTATAATATATAATAACTACATTACAAAAATCAGATAATAGACTAACTAAATTTTTGGCTACACAAATCATAGGTCGTAAAATTTACTGGTACAAAGCATGGACTCGTATTTTCGAGAAATATAATTGTACATTAGAGACGGGTAATGTTGAAAACTGGGGGAAAAACTGGGATAAAATTATCGAAATCATGTTGGAGTCAGAGGTCTCGTAAAGTAAGGTTCCCTAAATTATCCGTTTTTAATTCTGTAATAAAATCAATCCTGAGCTTGGTGATTTTAGCATGTTCTTTTCTTTGATTTGGCAGCACTGATTGTGATTTTATTAAATGCTTGGTATATTGTTTACACTGCTTGTTATTTTATTAAATGCTTGGTATATTGTTTACACTGCTTGTTATTTTATTTAATGCTTGGTATATTGTTTATTAAGAGCTTGCTTTGATTAGAATCGGTAATTGCATTAGCATGATCCTAGTAGAACTAGCTACAACCTGGCAGACGGGTTATACCCATTGTCTTAGGCATTAAGCTTGTTTGTTTTTGCATGTAAATTTTTGTCGCTAAATAAATGCTCTTATTCATTCATTCATTCATTCATTCATTCATTCATATATATATATATATATATATATATATATATATATATATATATATATATATATATATATATATATATATATAATAACACACTGATATGAACTAAATATGTGGACTTATTACACGCTAAACCGATGATCAATCGACTATCAATCGCAGCACGAAACACATCAAGGCTACTGACATACAGACGCACTTCGAAAATTTTACACGGAGGAATAATAAATTCATTGACATAACATGTCAATGAAGGTAATGTTCCTTATTTTAGGAAGGTATGCCATATTATGGCATAAACGTATGGAAAAGTGGACTCAAACAAAAATACTCATCTACTGACATACGAATGACGGCTCAGGATGGCCGTGTACAAGCTTTTTCTAAATTACGGAAGAAGGTTCAGAAATACGTTTTGGGAAACTAAGCATAATCAGTGTATTAATATCGGTATTTTTCTGTAATGTTAATATCCATCTTAGGGGAGTAATTTTGGTTCTCGTTTAACCAAAATTGACCATTTTATGTGAATATTTAATAATAATATCAGAGCTCATAAAAACAAATTAAACACTCAGCAATTCCTATGTTTTATTAATTTTTAAGTACCTCAGCACATTTGAAATAAATATATAATATTAAATTATACGTAGTAAAATTCTTAAAACATTTTTATAATATGTTTTACAGGAAAACGGGACGTTAGTATAAGTTAACGAGGTCACGTGGAATCAGCTTTTCTCCGTCCAATCTGCTTAGCTTAGGCCGCACATGGGCTTAATATTGATGGTCCTTAATACCAAGTTGATGAACTAGATTGGTTATAGTATCCATCTCGGATCTCATGAATAAAGTACTGGAGTATAATAATTCTAAAATTCTTACTTCATTTGAACAAGTATTGTAAAGCAATAATATTGAAAGGTAATTCAATATTCTTAAAGAAACTGGGAGGAGCTGCTCCCCAAAATTCTTTAAAACATTAACTTATAATACCGACGTTTTGAACCTGTTCAGGCATCTTATATTAAGGTCCGTAAATATTAAATTTTCAGAGTTAACATTAAATCCGGGCCATAATCTTCATAATTTGTTGAGTGGACAAGTTATATTCACTCTAAATCATTTTTCAGGCGTGCTTCCGGGTTTAAAAGCTGTCATAAAATATTGTTTACTATTAGTATTGCCAGTTTGAGAAAATAAGATATTTTAGATGTGCCAGAGCTTCTGACGGCAGGATATACCATTAAGGGAGCACATACATTGCTCCCGACCCGATCCGGTGACCACTGATTCTCGGCCGTTCAAACTATTTCTAGACCGAGTTCAGACGATCAACGCAAAATGGTGCCAAACGATATATTGTGTTTTAAAAAGTCTACAGCCTCTACATATTAACAAATTTCAATTTTTTTTTTTTTTTTTTTTTTTTTTTTTTTTTTTTTTTTTTTTTTTTTTTTTTTTTTTTTTTTTTTTTTTTTTTTTTAAAGCTGACAAAATTCAGAGCAACATCGTCAATTCACATTTTTGTTTCCCTTTTTAGCACTTTCCTCCGAAGGAAAGTATCTATTGAGGTTGCACTCAGGACGGAATTTTCGAAAAATTTCTTCAAATCTTTATCAATATATATATATATATATGTGTGTGTGTGTGTGTGTGTGTGTGTGTGCGTGTATGTGTCTTTTAACACGATAGCTGCCAGAGCTTTTGTTTTTTCTTCACGAAACGTGGTATATAGCGTGCAATTAGCAAACGATTGAAAGAGTTCGTTAACCACCAAAATCAGTTCACCGGGAGGGGGGTTTACCCCGGACTCAAAACACTAATTTGACCATGCCAGCCGTAGTTTTTGTTATATTTCAACGAAACTCGGTATTCTTAATGTTGATCTAAAGGCCGAAATACGTTGTAAAAATAAACTAAATCAGTTCATTAGGAGGGGGGAGGGGTTTACTCCGGACCCACATTACCAATTTGCCACTACCAGCCGTAATTGTTGTTACATTTCAACGAAACTCGGTATTCGTGGTAGTAATCAACAGAGAAAAATGGGTTGTAAACATAAACTAAATCGGGTTTTTTGGAGTGGGGGTTTACTCCGGACCGAAAGTACTAATATACTCATACCGGTCGTAATTTTTGCTGTATTGTAACGAAACGCGGTATACGTCGTGGGTATCTCATGAGAAAGAAGTGTTGTAATAATGAAGTAAATCTGTCTATTGGAAAGCAGGGTTTACTTTACACTCGGTTTCAATAGAATTAGCCCACGTAGGTTCACAAACCTGCCGCGAGGAGCGCTAGGTATTTTCCCATTAGGGGAACTGTATCCGGTTCCTGCGTCAGATCAAAAGACGGAATATGAAGTTTTTGTGTATTTATTAAGTAGTGTAGTTTCATGTATAAACTTAACTCTGGAAGCAAGTTATTTACAAAATTAATAATTGAACAGTTCTCATATCAAATGTAAATGAGCGGAACTATTCAAGTTTTTATTTGATTTATAAAGGTTATTTAAAGCAAATTATTCAGTAATGTAGTCTACACTACCCAAATTCTGAGGAAAGTGATTAGTTATGCAGCTCCTGCGTGACGGACTTTTATCGTAGTGTAGTAGTTAATAATTAAATGTTACACTAAGGTTTTTTTTCGGGACTGACATACTTCTGAAGATTGATTGGCCTCTCAACTCCTCCTTTTTACCCCCAACAAGGTATTCGAAGGTTTCTAAGCTTATTAGTTGGTATTTCTTAAATTAATCACTCATTTTAACTTCACTACAAGTTCATTTCTGGCGCGCTGTGTCTAGATCGGGTCGGATTGGGTCGGGACCAATGTAGGCACTCATGTCGGCCGTTGTCTGTCAAACGATATCGGATTTGATCGGATCGGGAGAAATACGGGTCCAATGTAAGGAAGCCTAAGGATTGTTTTGCTGCTAAATCCGCTTTATCGCGTCCTCTTACACCATTGTGGCTAGGAATCCAGCAGAGATTAACATGTGGGTTTCTTTTGTAACGCATATCTATTTCTGCAATAAGGTCTGAAATAGGTCTCTGTAAAGAAAGAAATGAAGTTAAAGAGTCAGTGTATATCACAACATTAATGTTATTTTAATTAAACGTTTAACTGCTTTGTTTATTACAATTAATTCCGCCGTGTACATTAAACTGATTATCGTGAAGGAAAACATTTGTGCTCTGGCTTTACATACCACTGCACAGCCTACGCCGCACAGTGCGGCGTTCTTATGGAGTCAGTGGACAAAAGTCGTTCTTGACGGACATTTAAAGAGCAAACTAATTTGATCGCTAAAGAACACATGTATTTTAAGGTCCTTGAATAAAAACTAAGTTTTTTCAATTAAAATTATATTTACAAATATTTAATTGAAGTGGTTTATCGACCATCCAAATTTAATCAAAGTAAAAATAAATTATTATACAAATAATTAGAAATAATTATACAAAAATGTATAAAGAATTGAAATCAATTATTCGCTGTCCGAAAAACTATCTTCGGATGGCGATAAGTTGTCCAGTTCAACTTGGAGAGAGTTTAAATTCGTGTTGTCGCGGTCATTAAGCTTCGAATTTGAATAGTTTATGTTTCTGCTTAAAGAAATTATAGGGTACGAAGATATTACAAGGCGATTTAAAAGTTTAGCATTGGAATTGATCCGATTGTTTCCAAAACGTCAACATTTTTTGGGTTTATGTTTTCTAAAAGAGAAAAATAAACACAGAATCATTCAAAGCAAGAAAAATTAGTATATACATGAAGTATAACTGTTATTAAAGCAAAATAATTCAGAAACTCATGATGTTTTGGATCGAAATTGAAAAAAGTGTATCTGAAGTTATTTTAAAAATGTTATTTAAAAATATTTACGAAAAATATTAAAACCAAAGGCATCGAAGAAGGTAAGAAACTAATAGATGGATACTAAAAATTCGAAAATACTTTTGTATGGAAATTGTTTCGTTTAGAAAGATAAGCGAACTGCCACTTGTTCAAACATGGTTTGAATCCTTTGTGTTGAAAATATTCAAATAAAAGCTCCCATTCCATGTCACTGGGGTCAATCTAAAAGGATTTGTATAGCAAAACAAGTAGGAAAAAATAGTTGCATTTTCGACTTTTGTCCACAGGCTGCCACACTGTGCGCCGTCATTAGTTTAAGAGCCATCTGTGAACGCGGCTGAAGAGACAGTGGCCTCGAGACAATTTAATCATCTGATCTTATCGTGACCATTAAAACATTTACTGAGGCATCTCTGGAAGTGCCAACAGTGGTTATCTTCTTCCATATTTTGTATTTTTTTTTCTTTTATTTTACTTTAACCGTTTTTGTCAAATTGTACATCATATCTGCATGAACAAACTTGATTATTGTACTGCTAATAATTGTACAGATATCAAATAAATAAATGGAAAAAAAACTGTGAACACCTCTATTTTTCTAGGGTACTGTACATTGTTTAAGAGGCAAATATGTTGATTCTCCTATTGAAAAACCTCTGAATAGAAATGTTCCCCATACAGACTCCTATCAAAGACTCGGACAAAGCACAGCCCTGGGACGAATGTAAAGAAGCCAACATAAAGAACAAAGGACTTGCATTAAGGTGCCCGGACGGACTGAATGCGCTTTAACTGTCTGCTAGTACTACACCTTTACAATGAACGGCTTCCGAATATTCCTTACAAATCATTAATCTTGTCTCTATGTTACTTTCAGGAATGGAAGTGTACTTAGGTGCACCACTTCTATGGTCTAAGGGTGGGTTTACACTTGATAGTTATTGCAGGATATTTATATCAGAAAGAAATTGTGACTAATGCAAAGCCATGTAAAATGTATGTCTGCAATCAATTCTACCATGTAGTCTCAATTTACTCTGACATAAATATCCTGCAATAACTATCAAGTGTAAACCCACCCTTAGTTCAAGACAATTATCTATATATATATATATAATCCAGCAGTTTATCTGTCTGTAAGTTTGTTCCTGATACAAATCCTCACTCATTCGGAAACTTGGCACTCAGGTAGGTCTAGATCCAGAGGGTAAGTCAAACTCGTCTAGGACTCAAAGTGCGGAGGTCACGGGTTCGAAACTGTGAGCCCAAAAAGTTACTGTAAGTAAAAGAATCGTGACTTTTGAAAAATCAAATATTCACTAAGACGGACCGTAACGGAGCATCCCCTCCACTGCTGCTTTCTCATGTCTGATAGCCAATAACTGCAAGGTTCCAAGTTTGAGTCTCCTAGTAGGATTCTTTAGCTACTTTTGCGTTATTAGATTTTAATATTAATTATTTGGTTTCTGATTTATTTTTGTTTTTCTTTGCACTAACTTTAAGCACATTTATTACTTAACTGTTTAATGAAAAATGTTTTGTATTCTGTGAAAATATAGTTTTGTATTCTGTGATGTGTTCTATCTATATAAAGAACAATAACACTTTGTTTTTGAGTTTTTTATTTATTTTTTTTTTTTTTGTTTTATTAATTACGCCAATTCAATATCTATAGTTAAGACAGGACAACGTCGTTCGGTTGTGGTAGTGTGCAATAAAACTATTACATCTTACTATATTTTTTTTTTGGTTTCATAGAAAATCATAATTATAAAAAATTAAGTTTTAATAAGATACCAAGACCGAATTCTGACCATATCTACCTTAGCGTTCCCAACGGTCAGACATCTCCTCTCCATAAAAACCAATATTGGTGAGTTTATTGGTTGGAAAACTTATCTCGTTCAGCTAACTCTATTACAATTCCCTGTTCATATAAATTGTTGGTGACATTTTGAAAAGAATGTGTTAAAAACAGGGTATTTGTGCAAGGAACCACTGCAGAAGCTCTCCACCGAGGGAAGATTGATTCGGGGCCATATTGTGGCTGTGCAAGAACAATGGCATCTGCTGGAAGGCGATAAGTGAAGACGGAGTTCTCATTAAAATTCAATTACGACCAAAGACAACACGGCACCATCAACACAACAATGCAAGGGGAGGGAGTAGACGGGTACAGCTGAAGCTTGGGTGAGCATGTTAATGTTCCCTGGTCGATTCTATTGTATAGAGGTCTCTTTAGTACAATGTATTAGCTTTTGATGTAATAGTTTAAGATTTTAAAAAAAAGTCCGACTCGCAGAAAAATGCGTCATCTCAGCGCGTTTCCAATCATATCCCTAATGTCATAGGGAAAACGCTTGCTCTTTTGTGATAAATAATAACACTTTACTTTCTCAAATCTAATGGTAACTAATGATGTTTGTAAGAACGTCAAACATTTTTAAAACGTTTAAATAGGATCCATAATTTTTAAGCATACAATCTCAAAATTACTGGGAAACCTACTTTTAATGAGTTTTCAGTCGTCTTTCAGATTTGAGACTTTGCTTTTAGATTGTGGACGATACGGCATGTCGTAAATTGTCGCAACTCTACACCCTTTAAAATAGCCTTTAATGCCTTAAATTAAATATCGAATTAGAATTTTTCAATATACGACTTCGTCAATGGATAGAATATGTTCGTTCTCTAGTTTGCTCGGATTTGCATATTCGATAGTTTGACATGGTAGGGACGATGCATTGCCTTCAAAATTCGTTCATTCGTTCTCCTGTGTTCTGTAACCTATAAAACGTGTATCTGGAAACCTCTAAAGGCATATATATATATATATATATATATATATATATATATATATACGTATATACACGTATATACGACTCTTAATCTCAGGGACCTGGGTTGGGTCCCCACGTTGGGCGCCATAACGGGGGTGAAGGAGCCGCCCAATTGTTAAGTTGACTAGATTTATTTTAGACAGTGTATAATAATAACGTAAGTGGCCTATATCTCCTAATAAAAAAAAAATAAATAAAATAATATATAATTTTATATTATTTTCGTATATATATATTCATTGTATTGGAGGATTATAAAATGTTATTCTATAATCACAATAATTAATAGTCCAAGATAATTAAATAAAACAAATGTTCATTTAATAAATTGACGTACATCGCGCACTTAGCGCCAAGTTCTGCAGGTTAGTTACGTTAACCATTTAATGCATGAAACTTTTTAAAAAAAAAAAAAACAGTTTTGTTTTTTTAATTTTAGAGCATTGAAAAACCCCTGCCAAACTGAACTCATTGTATTGAAACAAATATGGTACCAAGTAATAGGATGGGACATACATGTCCCTCTGAGATATCTTACTACTGAGCCCCTTCACAATCTTACACAGGCAGAGGATTTAAGTGAGACGTATATGTCCCTCTGTGCATTAAAGGGTTAAACCTCCTGTTCTACCAGATTAATGACATTTTTCACAGTCTCCTGTTCTGGACGAAATAACCTAGCCTCTTCATCTTATTTCGAAGATATTTCCTTCCCGAGAGTCGTCTTCTTTATAATATTTATTTCCTGGATCCTTGAAATCTTCCTGCGTTTTACTCCTAGGATTGTCTGTAACTACCATGTTCTTCTTCATAGTTCCTACTTACGGATAGATAAGTACATCCTGTTCTTTCCGGAAAAAGCTCCCTTCCCAAGACATGAGTATTCTGTTCATGAGTTATTCAGTCAGCTTTGCAGTTCACCGGCTCCTTGGATTTCGCCGTAATCCTTAGTAGTAGGCGTTCTCTTTCTCATCCTATTTCCATAGCAAACTTTGGCAAGCTGGATTTAGCTTGAGCTCAGCTGTCTAGTCAAAACATTTCCTATCCGAAGGAAAATATTTTAGAAAATCAGTTTGGTCCCTTGTCAGCGATTAAAAGTTTTGTTGAATCGAGATGATTTATCTTATCAACATTTCCAAAACATAAGTTTTAAGCCCTTCTGCTGTCTCTTAAGTTTGTCTAGACTTTCTAAAGCAACGCTAACCTATTTATCAGTTGGTTTATTTCCAACCAATATTTTATCCTTACTTTCCCGCCTTGTCTTTACTTCCGGGCGTATATTTATGTACTCTCCATGGGGTGGATTAGTTTGTTTATCTTCCCAATGTTGGGGGGGGGGGTGGATTGGTTTGTTTTCGATTCTCCGAATTCGCCCCAATGGAGATTTATGAATGAAAGGGTTTCAAAAACACACGCACACATTCAAGATGTATTTCTATTTGCCATTTCATTGCTATCAGAACATCTTGGATTCCAAAAATCCATCTGATCTAACTCTTCCGTTGGGTAAATTTAACGATCCTAGGAAGTTTTGAATTTCATCTATTTATTTTTAAAAAAAGTAGCCACCTTAATTCTATGAGCTTTTTATATCCCATATTATCTGGGCCAAATAAAAAAGAAAAATAGATTATTTTATTATACGAATTCTTTCCTATTTCTCACAATGTATACAGGGTATCCCCCCCAAAATGCAGCCAAAGCTCGGGAATTATTGCAGGATGAAAAAATAAAGTGCTTTGGCATTTCTTTCTTGCTTTATTTCCGAGAAAAACGTCCACTCCACCGCGTCTCCTTTAATCCACCAACCCCAAAAATACAGGAGTGAATATGCCTCTGATTCTTTTTTAGAATAATGAAATAATAGGTCTCAATTTTATGACATCTTAACCCAAAGTCTTTCCTCGCATTCCTCGATATTGAACTGTCGTTGTTCTTGGAGGAAGTCCTTTTGGCACAGATATTTGGAAGCTGTTTCCAAATCGACATTTGTCTAGCCCTGTACGTTAGGCAGTCCGAGAATGTTTGGATAATAATTATTCAGCTAAACTCAAAGCTCAGACATAAAGACTCAGGTCAAGTTGAGCCTATACTTTAAACACTCAGCTTAGTTAAAATTGGAACTTTGAAGGCTATTTTATACAAAATGTCTAGCAAATGGGTGTAAATATTGAACCGAGGCATATTGTATTGGAATTTTTTCATCATATTTGAAAATTAGTTTCCTCCTAAGATGGAAGAAATTGTCTAAGCATGAAATTATATTAAACAGAAGATAAAAAGTATAAAAATATAAAAATAATTTGACTACCTCAGCGGATTTATTGCCTGGTCAAATAAATAAAGATGATTGGTAAAGAAAGGAGGGTAAGGGAGATGGGATTAGAGCAAACAACAAGGATGGACCCTCGAAATTACATTTCCCGTCCTAACTAGGGAAAAGGTTCCTGGAGTAGATTTGCATGAAAATCATGGGGTTTATCACTTTACCTTGCGTTACTCCCTGTTCACTTCTTTCTTACATCGTCTAGAATACTTCGAATATCATAGGGCTTACCGCTTTAGCTTGCGTTACTGCCTGTTCACTTCTTTCTTACATCGCCTAGAATACTTCGAAAATCATAGGGCTTACCGCTTTAGCTTGCGTTACTCCCTGTTCACTTCTTTCTTACATCGCCTAGAATACTTCGAAAATCATAGGGCTTACCGCTTCACCTTGCGTTACACCCTGTTCATACTTCCCAATATCATCTTCAATAATTCCAAAATCAAAGGTTTTATCACTTTTTCTTGCGTTACTCTCTGTTCACTTCTTCTTTCCATTGTGTAGAATACTTCGAAAATCATCGGGCTTACCGCTTTACCTTGCGTTCCTCCCAGTTCACATCGTTACATCGCGTAGAATACGTTGAAACTCTTTGAGATTTTCACCCATGCAAGTAATGGCTACGGCCAACCTTGTTTAACTTGCCAAGCTATCTACTGGCACCCACTATAAAAACCCCTGATGAAGCAGGGTATTTTTTTAATCAAGCTTATCGCTGAAAACAATCGAGCTGCCAGAAGCGAGACTCGAATCCGAATATTTCGCATGAGACTCCAAAGTGCTGGCCACCGAACCATGCGATGTATTATATTTAATATTGTTCTCACAGCTATTTTTGAAATGATAATACCACGGATATGCCGTGACCGGTCACGTGAAAAATTAAATTTCTAATTAACGAAACAATTTTTTAAAGAATGGGTACGGGAAATGGATCCCGTAATAGGCCACGAGGGACTCAATGGGCAGATCTTATAATGATATCTGATTCTTAACAATTTACCACCGAAGGGAGATAGTGTGGTCAATATTACTCTCCGGCCGCTTGATCACCCGTTGGAGGTATCCTTTCAATTTCTTTAAGGCGGCGAGGGCCTAGGCACGGTCAGGGTCCCGGAATCAAACCTTGGAAAGACAAGAATAAAAAATAAAATCTTTAGTGTGCACTCGAATATTGAACGCAGATTCCCCAGAAGGTTAGTCGAGTTCACTACCACTGTACTAGCTTCGCCTCCTAAACATTGTATTGGGTTGTCCGGAAAATAATGCAGGATTTTGGTATTAAAAGTTAAAAAAATAAAAAAAAGTATTTTATAGCTGTGTTATTTATTCAAAATAGTCTCCCATACTTTCAATGCATTTGTGCCAACATGTTGGTAACTTTTTAATACTATCTGAATAGAATTCAGAAGTCTAAGAATTTATAAAGTCAATAAACGCATTCTCTAAGTCCGTTCGATCCATAAATACTCTATTTTGTAAGCAGTCGTTAAGGCGTCTAAACAAATTATAGACAGTAGGTGATAGGTCTGGAGAGTAGGGCGGATGTAGATAGGAAAGGTTCATTTTGGTTTTGGTAAAGAAGTGTAGCGCAAACTGCATAGCGCTGATTTCTTTGGCGGTCGTTTAATGCGTGTGGAACCCAACTTTCGAGTTGTTTCACTTTTCTAATTACTTTAACTTTTTGTGCATGGTCCAGAACAGTCATTCAGGGGTTTCATCCACCGATGATCGCAGAACGTCAAAACGAGAGAAAGTCCGTCACGCAGGAGCTGCATAACTAAACACTTTCCTCAGAATTTGGGTAGTGTAGACTGCTTTCCAGAACAATTTGCTTAAAATATCCTACATAAATAAAATAAAAACATGAATAGTTCTCATTTTGTAATGAGTAACTGATCAATTATTAATTTGCATCCAGAGTTATGTTTACACATGGTACCTACCTACTACACTACGTAATAAATACAAAAATCCTCATATTATCGTATTTTGATCTAACGCAGGAACAGGATACAGTCACTCTAGTTGGTAGAAAGCGCTCCTTGCGGCGGCTTTGTGAACCTACGCCTGCCGGCCTTTTCTATTCAAATATATTACAAATTAAACCCCCGCTTTCCGATTGACCGATTCAGCTCATTTTTACAACACCTTCTTTCTCATGAGTTACCCACGACGTATACCGTGTTTCGTTACAATACAGCAGAAAATTACGACCGGTATGAGTATATTAGGAATTTGGGTCCGGAGGGTAAACCCCCCCCTTCTAATGAACCGATTTAGTTTATTTTTACAACACATAATTTACCTGTAGGATTACCACTACGAATACCGAGTTTCGTCGAAATATACCAAAAATCACGGCTGGTAGTGGCGAATTGGTATTGTGGGTCGGGACCTAAAACCCCCCCCCCCCTTCTAATGAACCGATTTAGTTCATTTTTATATCTCACTTATCTCTCTATATTACCACTAAGAATACCAAGTTTCGTTGAAATATAACAAATATTACGGCTGACATAGTCAAATAAGTGTTTTGGGTTCGGGGGTAAACCCCCCCCCCTTCCGGTGGACCGACTTTTGGTGGTTAACGAACTCGTTCAATCGATTGCTAATTGAATGCTATATACCAAGTTTCGTGACGAAAAAACAAAAACTCTGGCCGCTATCGTGTTAACAGACACACATATATATATATATATATATATATATATAT